>JAUALY010000002.1:5000-1205000 GCA_030819805.1 Penstemon newberryi var. newberryi
TCACAAATGAGTTGTTATAGGATGTAAGGAAAGGCTCATTGCCCACTGCCACATATCTGTACCAAGACAAGCAAAAAAAAAATACAATTTACAATATATCAATATTTTATGCAGCAAAATAAAATTGGAAAAAAGTATCAAGTTTGAAATTTATAAGCTATTCATAGATGGGTAGGGAAGCTTAAACCCTCCTTCAAAAATACATTAAAAAGAAGTTCTTTCTGGTGCTCAATTATTATCCAAAATTTTCAATGGTAGACCCATCACTGACTTACCAAATCCAAGATCTATATATATGATTGGCGGGAATTTATTTTAAAAAAGTTACATAGAATACCAGAGAAGGGAAAGTTGTCCAGCCTACAAATTTCATATCTACATTAGGACAGAACACGACAAATATTACACTGAGCAAGTAGAGAACAAACTACAATTCCTATATTATTATTTACATGAGATCCTAATATGTATAAGGAAAGACAAATTTCAAACTTATTGATACTTTTGCAGCTTTTGAATGTTCAATGTACATTTTAATAAAAGAGAGCCATCTTTCTAGGCTTCATGATCCCACTAGTAATGTTTTAGAATTTGATATCTTGCAATTTAACCCAATTGAGAGAGTTCAAAACATGCTCTAACAAAGCAAAATAAATACTTTTAACTAGCTCAGCTTATCGATAAACATATATACCAAATTCCCTTCTAGCTGCAGATTCAACTTCATAGAAGGTAATAAATGACAATGAAATTCGATAGTAATGACCATCAGGGTTGATAATAAAGATATTGTCAGCCAAACATTGGAAATTTGAATTGCATATGTAAAAATGTAGAACTGTACAAGATACATGATCAAATATATAGTGGGAAGGGATAGATGGTAATTCTAAATGCAAATCCAAGCAATAAAACTCTAAATCCAATAAGTTCATTAACATTAGCCAACTAGAGCAAGAAAAAAGAATCCACAACACTTTGACGAATACATACATGTTAATAACACTAAAGTAGATTCAGCAATGATATATAGAAACTTAAAAAGAGCATATATAATGTAGATATACACATACAAGCAAGCAGAAACAACAGAGAGGGAACGAAACATCATACTTAATGTTGACACCACCCTTGAAATTATAACGGGTGACATTGCGGCTGACCCAATGCTTAGCTCGATCATAACTGCCCATAGAAGCAAGTTGGTCATTAGGGATTGCAACCATAACTTCAATGTCAGTGCCAGCCAAGGCACTCATGGTGGAGTCATCTGCATCAAATAGCTTCACCTTGTTTATTCCGTTGTCTTTCAGTAGTTGCACCACATCCTTGGGGGGCAACTTGTTAATTGCCATGGTACCCCAGTTCACCCCAAGGCTGTCCACCCCATTCTCCAAAAATCCCCAATACAAAAACAGTACAAATAAAACAAAATATCTTGACATCATCTGCAAAATAAAAATCGGACTTTTTCTTTTATTCTTGACACTAAAAGCAATGATTTACTTACTTTGAGGGTCACGTAAATTTAATTATTCTTTCCCACAAGCAAAGGAGTTGTGCTGAATCTCCAAAATTAAATGTACCTCGGAGAAGGAAAAAGCTTAGATGGTAGTTTCCCTAGAAGAGATTAATAAATTATATAAGAATAATAATTATTCTGAAGCAAATATATAGTATAAAATTGGATGAATGTGAGTATGTGTAGGCTGGAACGTGTGGGGAAATTCCACTTTACGCGAGCCGTTGTTGGGGTGGTGGAAAGGATATAGGGGATAGCAGTTAAAGAATGAAAGGGGTTTGCAAGGAAAAAAAAAAAGTGTAACTCGGACCGGACCAACCGGCCGAATCGAACGGACAACCGAAGAAGTAATTTTTTGGGGATAGATTTTTCTTCAATAATCAATATATCCGCTGCCGATTTCTGCGCCGACACGGAAGTTGGGGGTTGGTCGTGTTGATGACGGAGGGGCTGTGAGTATTGAGCTCAGTTTGGGGGTGGTTTCCAAGGGTTAAAGTCCTTTTTCAGGGATTTGGGGAGAAAGAAAACAGAGGAATAGAAGTTTGGTGAAGAAATAGAGGGGGTGTTAAGTGAGGAGGAGCTGATGCTGAACTATGAAGAAGAAAGCAGAGTAATTAGGGTGGGATTTTACATTTTCATAATTTAAGTATGGCCTGGGTTGGGCATAATTAGTATAATTAGGGTTTTGGATTTAATTAGTAGATTTTGGGTTATAATTAAGTTACTGAATTTTGAAGTTAGTAAATATATATTTAGAGGCATGTAATTGGATAGTAAATTCAGCTTGAATTTTGGTTTAGCTTAGATTATTTTAAACTGAATTAATAATTTATTGTATAAAAAGTTTAAAAAATTGTTTATTTTTTGTTCAATTTAAGTTAACTTTTGAAATGGATTTTCAAATTTGCTTCAATTTTAATTTGGATTTAATTGATATAAAAATATTAAAATTAAATTAAATTAAAAAATGATATCCCATTTTAATATTTTGGCTTGGAGTAAAATACTTTTGTTCAAGTTTTGATACCCAATTTTAAAACCAATGGTTGAATTTGCTCTTTAAAATAAATAAATAATAGTAATAATAGTCCGTGCAAGAAATGCACCAGTGATGTTGAACGGATAGAAACAAAATTACAAAAAGGTCAGAAGTCAGAGGACCCATTTTGTTTTTATTATATGTCATCATAATGGTGGCAAGGGGAGGATTATCAACGGCTATTAAGAGAGAGAGAGAGATTTTTTTTTTTTTGATAATTAGAGAGAGAGAGAGATTTAAAGGCTAGTAATATTGTTGGAACATGTTTACATGTCAGAGCAATTTTTTTATAATTCTAACTATATCCTTTATCTTCAAAATTGAAGAATTAGTCGGTCATTAATGTAATACATATACAACTTTTTTTCCTTCACAAAATAACTCTTTCATTCCTGTATTTTTTATGAACATTTCAACATAACTAAGAAATAAAATTACCTAAAACTACTATCTTTCAACCACTATTTTTAAGGGCTATATCTAAAATTACCTAAATTTTTTACTTTTTTCGCTTTTATCTAAAACTCTGTGTAAAAAATGAAGGGATAAAAAAAAGGACGAGAAAGTATTAAACTACGGCAAATTTACAGTAAAATAGTCCCTCTCACCTTCTCCGTTTCTCTAGTAAAAAATTGATTCAAGGAAATAGTTGCTTACAGTTCATGAGGTAAAGTTTAGTCTTAACAGATCATTATAAAATCTGGAAAAGCCGCGGATTTTTTTTAACCAAACTTTCTAGTTAAAATTACATAACATGTGAGAGCTCGTAACATCACCACGATGAATAACATGGCATATTTTAGCAACAAAATCCAAGAAAATATCCTAGACCACCTTGTCTAATAAGAATATTAAGCGGCCCGGTCTGTGGCCAAATAATGAAGCAAATGCAGTCGTGTTTTCTTTAGTATATATACGAGATAATTTCAGTTTTGGTACCACAAGTAACCCTACTTTAAGGTTACGGTACCATAACTTTAAAAACATATACATTTGGTATCACATGTTAACTGTCCTCGACACAATTGGTACTTCTGTTAATTTTTGGACGAAAAATTCAATTTCGGACGGAAAGTTGATGAAAATTTTGTATAATTAGTCCTATAGTTATAAATTGCTGCCAAAGTTTGACCCACATATTTTATGGCCGATAAATTTACCCCAAAGTTCACAAGTTTTATAAATTTTACATATTATTATTATTAAATTTCTTAAACTAATTAGATTATATAAATAATATATATAAACTAAATAATATTTTATATAAAATCTAATAAAATATAAATTAAACTTTATTAGAATTTTTTGATTTCGAAAAATAATCTTTTAAACTAATTAGATTTAGGGTTTTCTGTTTTTTTAATTATAATAAATATAATAATTAGAATTATATAATTTTAAAAAGATTTTTTTCAGGTTTTATAATAAATATTATTTAATTTTTATATAGTATTATCTAATTAGTTTAAAAAAAAAATCAATTTAAAAATTTAATAAGTTTAATTGATATTTATTTTTTAAATTTTATATAAAATATTATTTAATTTATATGTGTTATATGTAAAATCTAATTAGTTTAAAATATGAGATAATTACATGGACCTCCCCTGAGTTTTGGGGTAATTATTGCCCAATTCCCTCGCAATTTCATAATTACATCCACCTCCCCTGACATTTCGTAAACCTTACATTTTGATGACGTCATCACCGAATTTTGATGAACTTTCTATTTTACCCTTGAGATTACTGTAACTATTTTATTGGACAATTATACCCTTGTTATGTTTGGTACATAGGAGGGGTTTATTTGCAATGTTTATGTATAAGTATGGCTTCAAATGTTATAAATTTACATGAAACTTATAATTAGTTTATTAGTGTATATGTATTCTTAAAATAAAATATAATAACACATCAACCTTTTTTTCCAATTTTTTTATAATGATTTTACAATTAAAGAACAATGAAAAATAAATCAATTATGGTTAATTATAAGAAAAAAACATTGTAGAACATAAATAAAAATGTAAACACATTCAACTTCACATTTAACCTGTAATTTTAATAATTTCAATTTTTTTTCCTAATTAAAGTAAAAGAATAAATGAATGAATTAGGTTTAAAAGAATAATGAATTTTAATAGTAGTGTATATGTATTCTTAAAATAAAAATATAATAACATATCAATGATTTTTCTCAAAAAAAATTCATAATGCTTTTACAATTAAAGTACAAGGAAAAGTAAATAAATTATGGTTAATTATAAGAAAAAATATTGTAAAACATAAATAAAAAATGTAAATACATTCAATTTTAACATTTAACCAGTAATTTTAATAATTTCAATTTTTTTCATAAGTAAAGTACAAGGATATAAATGAATGAATTACGTTTAATCATGAGAAGTAAAAAAACTTGAACAATAATTATTAGACATTATAAAAATGCTCACATGTTTACTAAAAAATTTCTTAAACTTTTAACTAAAATAGTTATTATAAATCAGTAATTGTTTACAAAAATTAAAAATACTCGATTTAATAACAAAGTTATTATAAAATCACAAATATTTTTTTAATATTTCTTACTTAAATAAAATGATATTAAAATCATATCTTATTTATATAAAAATACTATTATTAATAAATCAATAAATTATTTTAATATAAATTATTATTTTTTTAAAAAAAATCCTCACCATCCCTAACCCCCCCCCCCCCCCAACCCCTCACCCGCGGGTCCCCAACCTTCACCCACCGTCCCCAACCCTGCAAATCTCCTCCCAGGCCGCGCCGCCGACCTGGAAGGCCTAGGGTTCAAACCAGACCGGCAACACTGCCTGGGAGGATATTTGCGGGGTTAGGACAGTGGAGGTGGGGTGGGGGGGTTAGGGTTAGAGTTTATTTTTTATGTATAAAATTAATATTTGCAAGGGTAGTATTGTAATTTTGTGTATCATTGCAAGGGTAATATTGTAATTTTGTGTATCATTTCACATTATTTTGTAAGATTTTTGAAATATGGGGGGAGGTGGATGTAATTATGAAATTGCGAGGGTATTGGACAATAATTAGCCCAAACCTCAAGGGAGGTCGATGTAATTATCCCTTGCAAGGGTAAATAGGACATTTTGTTAATCTGATTTTTTTTTAATTAAAACTGATGAGGACAATATGGTCATTTCACATCATTTTATAAGGTTTTTCAAATGTGAGGGGATGTGGATGTAATTATGAAATTGCGAGGGGATTGAGCAATAATTAGCCCAAACCTCAGGGGAGGTTGATGTAATTATCCCTTAAAATATTTTATTTGAAATTCAAAAACTCCAGTAAATTTAATTGATATTTTTTTATGGATTTTATTTAGTTTATATGTATATATTATATATAAAATCTAATTAGTGCAAGAGATTTAATAATTATAATATTTAAAATTTATTAATATGATTTATAATTAATTATATTTAAAATTGGGGCTGAAATGCTTTAAACTTGTGAATTGTGGGATAAATGTCGGCCATAAAATATGTGGGACAAAGTTTGACAACAATCTATAACTATAGGACCAATTCTGTAAATTTTCCAGCAATTTTCCGTCTAAAATTGGATTTTTCGTACAAAAATTGACCTAAGTACCAAATATGTCGAGGATAGTTAACATGTTGTACCAAATGTGTATGTTTTGAAAGTTATTATACTGCAACCTTAACGTTGGGTTACTTGTGGCACCAAAAGTGAAATTCTCTCGTATATAATCATCCTAAAAAGAAGATTAATTATATTTAATCCCGGTAAGAAGAAAAAAAACCAGTAAGTAAAAAATATAGTGAACCGAGTGAATTCTATCCATCTAAATATCCAGTATGAACCCAATAAATTGATAGCCTTTCACAATACATAGGAGAGATTTCTATTTGTGGTACCAAATTTTATGTCGATTCTCACTTGTGGTACCATAAAAATCCAGGTTGATATATTTGGTACTATAATTTAATAAATTCACTCACATTTGATACCGCTGTTAAAAATCATCGTTAAGTGGGTGACGTGACAGATAAGTCAATTTGGAAATTCTACCTCATAACATTTATGGCTGACAAATTAACCCGCATCTTCAAATTTGCTGACGTTTTCAGTCCACATTGCCCAATTTCAAAATTGGCTAAAATAAGACCACGTGTGAACCAATTTAAAATTTTTACTTATTATATTTACATATCTATTTAACTAATTTGATTTTGTAAACAATATTAATAAATTAAATAATACTTTAACATAAATTTGAAAAAAAAAATCTAAAATTTATGTAATAGTATTAATCTATTTAATATTTATTAAAATAATATAATTATATTATATTATTAATAAATAATTATAATTTCAAAAAAAACTAAACCCCACACACACACCCCATTCCAGAGCGGTGTCTTACTTTATTTATGTTGATTGACACATACCACCACTCTCTGGTGGTTGTTAGCCGGAGAAAGATTTAGGGGTTTAATTCGTCTCGTCGTTGCGAACTCACACGTATAAACATTTTTAGTTTTCATTCATTAAATTTCACAGAATTGCTCCTAGAAAATTCAATCGCTCAACTCCCATTCTTCTCTAATTTCAATTTGCAATTCCGAATTCGTTACTTGTAACGACCAAATCAAGAAATTATTGCGCCATTAGAACCCCCTTCACCTAGGCTACAAACCCCATGGATTGATTTCAAATTCCGCAAAAGCCTGAGCTCCGCCCGTAGGGCAGCACATTTTTGCATAAATCCTAGGTTTTTTTGTTACAAGTAAATCCTAGGTCTTTACAAGCCTGATCTCCGCCCATACGGAGGTGGGTGGTTTGAACTAAACTTACAAGTAACTTTGAAGATGTTGGTTTATTTTATTTGACCGAAATGTTAAGGGAAAAGATTTGTTAGTCTGCAAAATTAATGACATCAATTTTACAATAATCCAAATTGACTTAATTGCCATGTCACTTGATAATGCCGTGAAAACGTCATTATTACCGGCACTTTCAAGCTCAAAAGTATTGATTGTCCTCAAGCTTTCGTGTGTTCTTGGGTGTTTTTCCTTCTTTTGTGTTTCTTTGTGTCGTTTGTTTGTTGTTTTGTGTTTTCGTTGTTGTGTCGTTGATTTTTCGTGTTTTTCGTAGGAGCTTATGAATAAGAGCTTAAGGAAAGAAAAATCCAGAGCAAATAGTGCAAAGACGTAGATGACTGCTCACTCCAACAAGTATAACTCTTTGATGGATTATCCAATGAAGCTGAATTTTTAGTATAATGTAGAGGAGGAAGTTAGCTACGCTGTGGATTTTACGGATCTACATTTGAAGGTCGGACGAGGGAGAAACATCTATTTGAAGCTGCCTTGCAGCCGAGAGTCAGAGTCGCGACCCTAGAATCCAGAGTCGCGACCCCGGTAGAAGAGAAGAAAAAAACTGCAATTCAGAGTCGCGACTTCAGAATCCAGAGTCGCGACTCCGGCTAGCAGAAAAATAAAAAAAACCTGCACATTTTGAAGGATAAAATTGGAATTTCAGCAACATAAGTGGAGGGCTTTTCTGGCATTTTGCAAGACTTATTTGGGGTTGATATAAATGCTTAATAAAAACCCCAATTCCATACCCTTTGACACTACACTTTAGATTTCACTTGAATTTTAGAGATTTGGAGGAGACAATTGGGGGGATTTGTGAAGATCTTCAAGAAACTAAGCATTTTTTATCTCTAATTTCATCTTTTTATCATTAGAATATGGATATGATTATGAGGATGATATGGATGATTTTATTAATATCATGAGTAGCTAGATCCCCAATTCCTAGGGTTTTATGAATCCTATGTTTGATCTATGATTGAATGGTGAATTAATTGTTGATTACATGCTTGTATGTGATTGCTTATCTAATTTTGGGCTTATTGTCATCTAATTGCTTGATCCTCAATTGGGTGCTATTTATTGATCTTTGAAGTGCTTGACAAAGTAAATTGGAGATTAGAATTGGAATTTAGATTGTGATTTGACCCTAGGATAGAAATATACCTAGCTCATTTCATATCCTAATAGGTTCAAGCTTAATGCATCAACTAGATTAATCCTTTTAGACATAAATTGGGTTAGTTTATCTTGATAGATTCATATGCAACTCGAAAGATACATGTTGATATATTTGAATCCTAGGATAGTAATCACTAGCATGGGTCATCAATTGATTTAACTAATTGATCATAGATTAGACTAGGTGACATAGAACTCTAGGAGCTTTTTATCATTATACCCACCAAGTGTTTGATAATTTGTCTGAGTTACCTTCATTTACTTTTCCTCAGTGTTAATTACTTAAACAACCATCCAAACATATTTGAACCATGAATTTAAGTAGAGTAGCTTTAGTGCTAGTTGGTAGATAGTTGTTCAATTCTCCGTGGGTTCGACACTCGACTTATCTCTTTATTACTTGGAACAATACGTACTTGCGTACTTTGCGTGTTAATTTTTATCGCGAACATCACTTAACGGTTGTTAAATTATGGTATCAAATGTGTCGACCTAAATTTTTATGGTACCACAAATAATAATCGATATAAAGTTTAATACCACGAGTACAATTCTCTCCAATACATAGTCCCACGTATCGTAATTCAAGGTACCAAGACCTAAAAATAAGCTCAATCTCATCTATATATCTTTCATTTTTCATTGATGAATTTAAGCGACCAAACGTGCTCCAAGAAGACCATGTCAGAGCAGCCATCAACTCGGTTGTTCTATGCCCACTCTTGATGTCTGGATTCACAGCTCTTGTAGGCTTGTTAGCCAATACGTGTGTGTGAGCGTGTGTGAGAGAATATCATATAACTTGGCACCATATATAGAAACTAATAATTGGCCATTGCACAAATTCAAGTCCAGTTATGGAAGTTGAAAAGAAAATTGAGATGGAGACACTAGTTTAAGTTGGGTTGATACAGGCCAGACATAAATATCATGGGTTAAGATTCTATACGCCTAGTTCATCTTCAAGATAACTGTACTCAAAAGTGAACTCAGTCTTAATTCTCTGACACCTGAATCAAAGCAAAGAAACAACAGTAAGTAAAATCAAAGATAAAGTTTCTTTCATGAGAACTGAGAAAATCATATTAGCCAAATGAAAATATAAACACACATTCCTCACACCGATAAAAATCCAGTCCACCAGCAACTGAACAACCCTCAATCCACTTTGTTTAAACATTTAAACTTAAAATATATAAACACAGTTTTTAAATAAATTCAATATTATGAAAACCCTCAGAACCCACTAAATAAACCATAGGACCAGACTATTGGAATTAAATGAATAGTTTAACACACACATGTACGCATAATTAGTACATGGATATACTAAATGAAGTGCAGCCCTTTCCATCAACAACTACAGTGCTTTGCATCAACAGTATCTTCCTCACAAAATTGTACCAATTACTCGTAAAATTTTATGTGAAAATAAACCACTAGTTTCAATTTTCCACATTATGCAACATGCAGTTCACAAGAAAACAAAACCAACATTAATAGTCTAATCAAAGATCTTCACATATCACAGG
Source organism: Penstemon newberryi var. newberryi (assembly GCA_030819805.1). NCBI lineage: Eukaryota > Viridiplantae > Streptophyta > Magnoliopsida > Lamiales > Plantaginaceae > Penstemon > Penstemon newberryi. Next base: position 15,165 of record JAUALY010000002.1, read on the forward strand.
TGGAAGGCAAGCAACTATTCTTTCACTCGCCTCCTTGAGACTGAACACCTAATGAATCATTCAGCACTCAGTACAACAATGCCCTATATAAATCAAACATGATGACATCTAGAATGCTCCTATTTGTTTGTTGGACAAAACAATATCCAAGTTCCAAAATAGTAATACTCTTTCCATAATTACCACCCAATTTAAAACAATTCTTGGTCTAAGCAAGAGGCATATTGATAATTCTCATTCAAATCGAAGCTACAGACCCAGGGGATGGATGGAGTTCAACGGTAACAAAAACAGTTGAAGCCAATATGTTAGCATATGGCAGAACAGTCATGATGTACCTATGTACCTCCAGATGCCAATTCAGCATCTGAACCTTAAGCTCAATGAAACCTGACTTAAAGCAGATGTACAAAACTAAAACAGGAGAAGGTATCTAATAAGAGATTCATTGGTCCTTGGAGTTAAATAGCTGAGACATGATAAATTGGTAACAAATTTGCAATTCAACTTCCCCCATGCCCATAGTCTAAAAACCTAATTTACAAGGAAAATCAGAAATGAATGAAGAGAATATAACAAACTGAGAAGACATTTCAGTTGAACTATCACAACTGAAATGGATAAAGGTTATAGAGAGATCCTTACATTTACAAGTCAAGGTATCAAAATAAATTCTAATAGTGGATATGTTAAAAATATAATCATGCAGAACAGGAATACATAGCTTCAGGAATTCAGGACAGATAAAACGAGCCAATAGTGGAACACAAAATATTATTTATCTATAACTGAAATAACAATCACAAACATGGGGGTTATAGATCAGGGCATGAGAACAGAAAAAACCTACCATCCATGTTGTTCATCACTGGCAATATGGAAATCAAAGTACACGTAGGTCCCCTGTTCAAAATCATCTGTGGCAACTTTTGGCTCCTCATGTCGTTGGAACCATGTATTGTATTTTCTGTGGTATCTCCAAGACTGCCTTTTCAATTCCTTAGCAGCCAAATATTGTTGGTAAGTATTCTACAGATAAGATTTAGTGACAGAACAAGATTAAGAAAATTGATGTACCAAAGTTGCAGGTTCCATAAAGAAAGAGGACAAAAAATTGAAATGACCTGTTGGTAGTAAAATGAAAAGAAAAGGGTATCAGTGCCGTAAGTATCTGCACCAAGCCGTTCCCAGAAGGCAGGATTATTGACAATAGGTGCTTGAACTTGAGGATAGCTCGGAGGGGTGACAGTGGGGTGTCTCTGTGTATATAACCAAAGAACGTGGTTAAAAAAGTAAAATTGGCACAGAAACAAAATAAGCACGAGTCACATACTGGAGTGTAGGTCTTTGCACGTTCAGAATCTTTGGGTTGTGGAAGCCTATAAAAAGCAGCCTCAAGCATCTGCAAATTGTACAACTGATCGTGCATTCCTCCGGAACTCGTCATTGATGATGCACTGATGTTATCGCCAATAGCACCAAGGTCAGAGACACTTCTTCGACCAATAACGCCAAGACTTCCGGCAGATGAATTGGCTTGCAAAGGTTGACCTGGAGATAAGTCAGTTTCCCTCATCACTTGTGAAGGCTCAGCAAGTGAGCTAGCAGCAACTCCAGCCTGCTTGTAAACAGTTTGATAGAAGCACAATTCATTACGTGAATAACTAACTAAAATAAAGATATTATCAGACAATGATCTGTATTAACTACATCCAATTGACTGCCCCATTATGAAACCAAGTTCTTGGGATACTTTGAGAAGTCTAAATTGTACAGATATCTCCATCTTACTTCAATGTATTTTGAGGTGTGGCAAGGACCCAGAAGCCCAAACATCTATGCTACTAATTGCAAATGATATATTTTGATTAACATTGCATTTTGTCAATAAAACCCAGTAAAAAGTTCTACCACATTACGATTTGAGAATATGACATACATATATAGACATAAAATAGAATCGTATACATACTGGAGTGTCCAAGTCATAAGAGGCTTTCAATTCATCATCTGGCATGTGATTCTTGGCAAGCCCAGACGTAGAGCCAGAATCTGCTGATGCATCTTCTGTAAGGGACTGTTGCTGCTCCAACTCCTCAACTTTTGTATGGCCAGTTTCTGCACATGTAAGAGATTGCCCAGTAGGACATTGCAGTGGCACAATGATTTCAGGCTATTTTTTAGGAAGAAATGGAGATTATTGCAAACTTATGATTTTAAATATTACAGGCATGGTCTGCTGCTTTTGTCAAGCAATAGTAAACAGTCTAAAACAGATAAATTTACGAGTCGGCAGGTTCAAGATACTGCAATCCTACAATACTTAACGCTCATTCAGTCCCACAGCTAAAGAAACTATGTAGTTAAAATCACGTAGTCACGTAAAATAAAGACAAACGGACTGCAATATAAATAAACACAAACATGTTTTCTTGTTCCGGATGACAAACTGAATACTGTTTAGCCAAGTTGATAAGACTTGAAAGTGAGAACACATTTGATTACCATTTTGATCATAATGAAAAGAAACTCTCGCATGGATTTATAGATAAGCATAAACCTAAAACTTACATTGATGAGATTGTATGGTGTCTCCTTTAATTCAGATAATGTAAAAATGGAAAAATAACCTCTTTTACTCATTAAAAGTTGGTTTCTGACTTCTCCCATTGCTTTAGAAATAAAACATTTCCTTTTATATCATAATTTGGAACTGAAAAATTGTAGGTACGGGTATGCACTAAACGACCCTCGACTTGTTAGCTAGTATGGTCGTCAGCCAGAACACGTGACTGAAGCTCCAACTGACATATACATTACGTCATAAGAGTAATGAGTGGTTGATGGCAACATTACCAGTCTCCCTAGATGCTGTCTGCTGATTAGATGCTTGGTGTATTGCACTTGGATGCTGCTGCGGTGAAGCAGATGATGAGACACTGCTAAGTGCTGAAGATTGGACTCCAATACCCAACCCAAGTTGAGGTGAAATAGATGAGCTTTGCGCATTGAACTGACATATAATAAGTGAGAACAATTTTTAATAATTCAAAACTTCCAGGGTATAAGAAGTGTTAACGAAAAGAAGAGTCATAACATGTAAAAAAAATGCCTCAGTTTGACATTTTTTTAACTCTTCACTTTTGTTTTATTCTCTCTGTAGCATAAAAAATAAATTATGCGGAAGTAGGTCTCAGTGCTGAGCTACTTGATTTTTATGGAAGCAGAAAGCCAGAAAGTGAAATGCAGATCAAAAACAGATATAGGTAAACTTGCTAAATTTAGCATAGATCTAACTCTTGAAATAGCACCCAGAACATTTTTTTCTTTAATAGTAGGAACAAGTACTTGAGTTTCAAGGGGTAAGGCCTCATCCGAAAAATTAAACGATTTTGAAATTGCCCAATGTATGCATTTTATTACAATGATAGGTTACAGGCCCTTGCCAACTTCAAATAACAATCTTTATCATCAAGGGTGAACTATTTAGTTCTATTCATTTTTTCATCCCTCATTTCTTAGAATGGGGAGAGGAGCTGGGAGAGGAGGAAAGTAAGTGCATTGCATAAATAGAGAAGGATTGCATGACTGGAGTTTACTCTGGAGTTCTTTCTTAAGATTACAGTTCAAAATAGTTCTTCATCAAAACTCTTTGAAAATTATCAAGAAATTCAAGGAAATCAAACACTATATTGAACAAGGAGATTCACAGACACAATAATCAGATGTGCTCAGGAAAATATAATGCAATGTATTTGACAAAAATACAAAGGAAACAGCACCTGCTGCATGAGGGGGCTTTGCGGTTGTGCAGAGTACTGCTTTCCTCCAGCAAGAGGAGGCATACTAAGAAGATTAGTTTGTCCTTGCTGTTGTACCTGCTGAAATCGTTGTAGAAACTTCTCCCTTTGATCAGGAGCAATCTCAGTTCTTCCACGGAACTGACCCTACAAATACAGAATGTGAAATAAATGTTAGGATTATTAATCAAGTTTGTGTTAAATTGTTTCTACTCATGTGAGTAGCATGAGTTGGAAGTACAACCAAGGTAAGAGAAGATCAATGGAAAACGGCATGTCCTACCGTTCTGTTTCAAATTGTAAAGATGAGCAAAACAGACATCATTTTTTTTCTCTGACAACTCAAGAAATCGTAAGGAAATTTACATCAAATAGGGTTCCTGAGTCATGCGCATAAGTTGAAAACAAATATTCCCTCAGCCCTGATTTCAATGCTACCTTTTCCTTTTTATGCACATAAGATAATGGCACATACCGCTTCATTCTGGTTTTGAAAGGAACTTCCAGGCCTCCATTGCATGCCAGGAACCACGGGTGAAGTGAAAACCCTGCTGCTTAGAGTTGCAGTATCAGTAAGATTACCAGTATCAGGTGAGCCAAGTCCATCACTAGCCCTGGTAGCTTGTGGCAAGATTACTCTATTACTCAGAGGGGATACAAGAGGCTGCGTGGTAGCTGTACTCCCTGTTCGGTCATCAGAACCCAGCATATTTCTTTTCCCCAATTCAGAAGTCAAAGGAACGGCACCAAGTGCACCACTGCTGGAAATTGTATTGCCAGAAGTTGGAGGGATGGTGGAAGATGGTTGACTAGGCAAGCCACCACGACTAATAGCCCTTGATCCAGTTTCAGCCAGAGCTGGTGATGCCTTGCGACCAGGAAAGTTTGTGATCTCCTCTTCTTTTGTAGCACTTGACATGATTGCAGGAGATAAAGTACTTGCAACACCTAAGTTCTCAAAAGCAAAAATAGGAACTCAGGCCAAAAAGGATGTCAAAAGAATCTGTAGACCGACAAAGTAATAGTTGAAGCAACTTCTGATACCAGGAGTAGCATGACTTGCTGGTGGTGTCTGAGGTGCAGAAAGACTAAGAGCACTACTTTTAGGAGGTGGAGTTCTTGCAACTGAATCCGGATTAGTATCCAAAGCTATTTCATCTACTTGGTCGTGATCAGAAGCATCCTGTTGGGTAGAAGTAGAAGTAGAAGTTAATGCCGTTACCTGAAAAGGGTGGCATCAAGTTAAACTCCACACCAAACATGTCGAAATGCACAAAAAATCACAGAACAAAATGGCCTTCTGGTAATTAGAAGTTAAAACAGAAAAGCTAGAAGCTATCTCAAATTCATAATATAACGTACTGGAATTTGAGCAGGTGTTGCAGCCAATGAAGTTTTCATACTTAAAACTGCACTGGAGGCAGTTGCACCCTGCCAGTAAGGAAATTTCTGATCAGGATCTGCTTAAGTGCTTCCTTGTTATCTTAAAGTTACGAAGGAAATAAATGTGATCTAAGCTTCTGGGTTCTTTTTTTGGGGGGGGAGGAGGTGGAGGAGATGCAGAGGGACTACCCTGCATGCACCAAACACAATCTGGAACATGTTTTGAAATGTATTCCACACACAGACACGAAACCAATGCATCTTATAAACTAAGATTAAGCAAAGAAAAAGGAGTTGGAAGGAAAAATTATATGAAAGCTGAAGAGATCACCTTTACAAGACCAGGAGGGCCAATAGTAACTAGATCTTCAAGAGATTCCACCTTGTCTAGAGGTAAAGAACTGTAAAGCTCATCGACATCGCTAAATTCCTCAAAGTCCTCCTACAAATTTCATGTGAAAAGGATAATATATCAAGCTTCTCAAATAGGAGAAAATCATGTGAAGAAACTTGGCGATCTGATCATGGTTGGTTTAATAAAAGAATTAGCAAATGAGAAGAGAAAATAACTTAATTTGGCTTAAAAGACCTGATTTCTTTCAACGTAATCGTCCAAGAAATCCTTCACATCGTTGACTTGCTCCGGACTCAATTCATCGTTGTCCAACAGCCTTAGGATTAATTCTAACTTCATAATATGAGCCTTATGACGAACAATTGATGCCTCCAGATGCGTCTACACAAGAGTATTTTTAATAGATATTGTGAACACAAGTTTCACAGAATTAAGATAAGTTTCCTTTCCATTATACCAGTCTGGGAGGCCTTGTCTTCCCTTTCTTAACTGAAAGTCCCTCTATTTCGGCTTCAAAGCTATCAATTTGATTTTCCAGCTCACTTACCTACTCAAAAGGGAACATATCGTCTTCAGCATTATACATAACAAGAAAGATAATATAATAAGCAAATATATGTCTAAGGATCACGAAAATACTCTCATTTCATATCCGGGAATCAGGTGTCCACACAAACTGTTCCATCTGCTAAAGAGTAAATTTACTTTCCAAAAGTATCGTAACCTAATTATGAGATTGTCAAAAGTCCCAGACAACTACTTTTGTGTGAAAATAGAAAAGACAATAAAACCTTTACCTTTAAACTCAAATCAAATTCCCCTGCCACTTACTAAGTGCACCTCTGTTTCAAGGGGCTGATAGTATGAAAACTACTTAAATAGAAAAGAATGACAGAATGGTAAAGATATTAAATCATCATAATCATGAGACTTACAGCTTCAACAAGTGAGGGAAACATATATAATATCTACTCAACAGCTCCACTTGTCAAACAACAAAATTATCAGGGTAAACAATTACTAAATAGTGAAGAGACGTAGTAAAGAAGATAGAAAAAAATGGGTAACTGACGAAGATGAGATCCCTTTACTGTTATACATTCAAAACGGTCTCTTCTGTTTATCCAATTCAAGCGAAAAGAAATGCAAGCGAATTCCAGGTGCATACCACATTATTCAACCAATCTCTAGTCTCTGATTTAGCTTTTTCCTTTGGATCCTACAGTAGAATAAAACACGTGTGCTTAAAAAAGTTAGAAACTGATCAATGTCAACCACATAATGGTGCCTTTAAATCTTTCAATTAACTGCAAGAGTTAACCCTGTACGTCATAAAAAAGCTTTACAATATCCATGGCAACAAAAATAATATTCACATGGCAGTAAGTCTTCTAAGAATAATATTCACATGGCAGTAAGTATTCTAATTAAATCCACTAACAAACGATATCGCTTACAAAATTCCCATGGCATCCTTAATGAATCTTATATGTAACGAAATTTAACCACAAGTCAAACATCAAGGAAGCTTTCAATACTGGATACAGCACAATATCAATGCAAAATCCTACCGTTTTAGGTTGTTGGCCAAGGCCTTCTTTCGAGAATGCTTTTGTCTTAGTTTCTTTTTCACATATCTTAAAACGTTCCATTTCGCGCTCAATAAGCTTCCGAGCATCCATCAGAGCCTGCTCATAAGAGGCACTAACCTATGTCAACAGGTATCAGAAGAAGATAATTGTCAAGATCGGAAGATAGGCAATAAATAAGGAGATATGTTTATATCAGATAGTAGAATATAGACCAATGTCAGAAATCATATAATAAAAGAATAAGGAAAATTTTATGTACAAGAAGTAGTGAAAAGCCAGCAGAATTATAAAAGCACTGGTGTAGGAATAAAGATAAATGAAGTGCATAAATACAAACCTACATGCAAAAATATATGAATTACACATGGGTACTGTTAAAGATATAAATGGCCGAAAGTTGCAACTACCACTTATGCACATGACTTGCTCAGATTATACTATACAAAAGAGTCTCCATAGCTTACAAAACTCTTGCCTCCCTCTACCTGTGTAAATTAACAACTGATCGAGATCCAATGAGATTACAATATCCCATGCAGTGATAAGAGAATTCACCTCTTTTCTACGTCATGAATTCTCAAGCCTTATATCTTAGAATGAACAAATCCAACTGATAACACAGTCTTCTGCATGCTGCATGGTTTCTGGCCTAATTACCTGAATTCTTTAACACGCTTATGTTACCTTGACTAAATTTAAGAATATCGGCCCCATTTTTAGAAAGATGACTTTTCCAAATGGCATCTTCTCACTTTCTAACTCAATAGAAGTAGAGATGAAAATTCAAATTTTCTAGAGTTTGAGATCATTCCTAGAGAATAAACTATATGGAGAGATGTAGCTTCGCAAAGAACAAAACTCAGTGCCTACATAAATTCTAATGAAATCATCACAGAATTGGTTCGAGAAAATCAATCATAATGATGTGACAATTTTATTCATATAACATACTGAATTGAAAGCTGGAAAGGTCACTCGTCCAATAATTAATGCTACAAATAGTTTGGGGAAATCCCAATACAATGTTCATGCCATGGCAGATTGAAACATAATATTAATTTGAGAGAGGTATAAGCAGATATGAAAATCAACTGCATAACTAGGTTCCTACAGAAACTAGTACAAGACTGGAATTTAGTTTGGAAGCAATATAATACTCAACACATACCATGACGAGAAGCACCTACAGTTAACTCAATGAAAGCTACACTGGTTTCAGTCAAAAAATATTCCTTTGTGTATTGACATGGACATCAGTAAAAGCAAGGTATTACACACTACTTTTAGAGCAATGTTTATCTTTCCCTCATGTAAAATTTGTAAATATATAAGCAAGCAGAATGCCAGTCCGTGATAAACAGATATACGGTAACTGAAACCAAGTTTCAGAGATTGTCATGAGAGAAAATTCAGCCAAATAATAATTAAAGAATATAGAAAGTAATGTGTACAGCAGCAAATGGCCAAAAGGCCCAAAACAAGCACCCAGGAAGGCACATAATGACTGTACGATTCCAAGGCCTGAATGTCCCCATGTTAGAGTAAATAAAGTAACAAATTAATTTAAGAATAGTGCTATTAGCAGTAGAAGATACCTTCTTATCCTTGATCTCGCTAGATTGTATCCAAGTCTTGATCTGGTCTCTGTATCTCTGCAACTTCTTTATCTCCTTCTTCAAGTCCGCCTCAAACTTTTCCTTCTGATTGGCATTTTCCGTGTCATAAACCTGAACAAGAAGTAATAATTCTATCAGAATTAAAGAGTGATTAAAATATTAATAAATATATGCAAGAGGATCGCGCAAAAGGAAAACCTTGTTCCAAATGCTATCAAATACATCAACGCCCTCTTGAACCTTCTTGAGAACGCGATCGATCTCGCCCTGCAGCTTCCGACTTGCTCCCATTGGACACTTCTACTAATGATGATTATTAAGAAATATACAAGAAAAAGTCATTCACAGAACCCTAGGGTTTCCCAAATCTTCAAACTTAACTCTTTACAGTTATGTAGGGTTTTCAGGAAGAAGATGGAGATAATATAATAAAACTAAAAACGAAACTATAAAAATCGCCTTTGATGTTCTCCGAGCCGCTCTCAGTACTCCGTTTCCGTTTACGGTGGATGGGGTTTATGCACACAACTGTACAAGCCCAGGTGGCGGGCTCGTTGGGCTCGACTCAATTTGGGTAAGACAAAACTTTATTTTAAGCAAATAAACCTTTATAGATTGGGCTGAAACGAAAATTGAGGAAGCATATTGGACTGGGCTTTTGTACTCCTGTCCTTTTTTTTTTCTTTTTTTCTTTTTTTTTTACTTTCATTTTTAGCGTAGAGTTTTATTATATAAGAATTGAAAAATTAAAAGTTTTGTATATTTTTACATTTATGTCCTTAAAAGTAGTAGTTCAAAGTCAACGATGTCAAATTATTCCTCTACATAAGAGAGTATTTTGAGAAAAATAAGTCCATTTTTTTAAATGAAGTGTTATTGAGGGACATCCAAAAAAAAATTATTGTAAAAATAAAGGGACATAGGAGTATTATTTTTCTTCTATATCAAAACTCAAATTTTAGCTCCATAGTTTTAATAGTTGCTATATATTCACTATTTATTTCCCTTGCTTAATGTTGTTTCAATTTATTTTTTGTTAGACAATCTTCCAAAAGCAGTTTTTAATTGTAGTTTTTCTTAAGAAGCAAAAGCAGAATTTGTAAACAACATGAAAATCGTTTTTTGAGAAAAAAAGAAGAAGTTGAAAAACACTGTTAAAAAAGCAATTGCAGACACCCCGTAAGACCTGAATGATTGATTCAATTTAACTCACCTCAAAAACTAGTTCAAGAGATAAGCCTAATGCTTTATAAAAAGAACTCAATTATGATTTTCAACGCATATGGAGATTTTGTCTAACAAAATTTTAAAAATATTCCTTAATTTTTTTTAAATAGTCCTTTAACTTTGAAATTTTTTAACCACACGTTAAGTCCTCCAACTTTCACCAAATTTCAATTTTAGTCATATGTATAACAAGTTCCGTCCTCTAACATTCAATAAGTTTCAATTTTTGTCTTGTGGTTACAAATTTTGTCCGTCAACTTTTAATATGTTTCAATTTTTGTTCTTCAATTACAAATTTTTTCTCGAGTAAGAACAAATTTGTAATTGTATGACGAAAATTGAAACATATTGAAAATTAGAGGAAAATATTTGGTATGCATAGGACTAAAATTGAAATTGGGTGAAAGTTAGAGAACGAAATTTAGTACGCATATGACTAAAATTGAAATTGGGTGAAAGTTAAAGAACTAAATGTGTGTTCAATATAGTTACAAGACGAATTTTGAAAAAAAAAATCTAAATTAGAGGACCATTTTTGAAATTTTGCCCATTTTGTCTCGACACTATTGTGGCATGGGATTTCATGAGTATTTTGTCTAAATGACATTTCCAAAAACCATAATTCTATAAATGACCTTCCCCATTTTCAATTTTTTAAATTCAAAATTTTTATCCCATTACCAACTAAACCCTTCATTTTCTCTTAAACATTCTCAACTATTCTTATTTTCCCTCTATTCTCAAATATGAATTCTCCCAACTCTCTTCTCCACACTCCAAACTTTCGAACTCTTCTTCTTAATTTCCAAACTCTCCCCTCTCTTCCACATATCTCACACAAATGATCGTACTAAATACATGATAACGCCGTGAAAATGTTGTTATTACGTGCTTTCTTAAGCCGAAAACAACTTGCTTTGATTCGAGTTTTGCGTGCTTTTGCATTTTTGGTCCATTATTGGGCTTTTGTGTGTTTTGGTGGTTGTTGGTGGGTTTTCATTGTGTTTTGGGTATTTTGTAGGAAGATGTGAATAAGAGCTTAAATGGGAGAAGAACCGATGATAAATGTAGAAGGATGTGGATTGTTGCTCACTAAAAGATGCATAACTCTTTCATGAATGATCCAAATGAGCTAAATTTTATATATGTTATAGAGGAGGGAGTTAACTACGCTACGGACTTTATGGATCCACAATCGGAGTTCAGAATCAAAAGATATGCCTCTCAGAAGGAAATGTGACAGAGCAGAAAACTCACTGACAATGTCTCACCGCGGCAAGAAGAAACCTCACGACGGAGAGGCCCTGTTCCAGCATCTCTGAATCTGCGGCAACATAGGGCATTTTTGGTCATTTCCCCTTTTGGTTCCTCTTGTAATTGAAGACATCTTGGAGAACTGTTTGGTCTTTGTACCTATATAATAGAGGGTAACATAGACACTTTGGGTAGAGAATTCTCTTGCTCTTAGGGCAAGATAGAGGGAAACCCAACACAACGTTTCTTCACTTTCTCTCTAGCCTCAACTCTCACTTTTCCTTACACTTTTGCATTGAAGACATTAAAGGCTCGAGGGAGAAGTTGTTGAAGATTTCAACCACTAAGCTTACTCTAACTCTTATTACTTTGTTCATTTACATTTATGACTTTCATTAATGTAATTGATGGTGTATTTATTTATATGAGTAGCTAATTCCTCTTTTCTAATGGTTTATTGATCCTATGTTCGATTCTTGATTGAATGATGAATTGATGATTGATATGATGCTTATATGTGTTTGTTAATCCAATTTCGTGCTTATTGTTCGTCTTAGGGTTTATTTGTTCTTAGTTGCTGGACATAGTGATTTTGAGAATTTGATTATGAAATTGTATTGTGATTCGATTATAGGATAGACATGTACCTAAGTCGTTTCGTATTCATTTGAGGTTTGAATTTAATGCTTCGATTATATTTTAGTCCATTTAGACATAAATTGGATTAGTTTAACTCGATAGGTTTGTATGCAACTCGAAAGATACATATGAACATAATTGAATCCTTAAATAGCAAACACGAACATAAATTATCAATTGTCGAGTCATTTGTCTTGAATTGAACTAGGTGACATAAAATCCTAAAAGCCTTTATCATTTTATCAAGTCAAGTGTTAGTGAAGTGCTTAACTCATTCATAATCACCTTACCTTAGTTTTAATATTAAAACCACCATCACTATATGTTGCGTTCCAAATACTAATACGCAAACTACGCAAGTATACGGTCGTTACAAGTAATATAAAACGGTAAGTACATACCGAGTATCGAATCCCCACGAATGGGTAAAAGGTGGGAATAAACGAATCAATTGACGGCTTATTTCAGTTATGAACGCTTGACACAAAATTATCAAACCCAATTATATGATAAGGGTGATTTTATTTAACTACGAGCGGTAAAGTAAATCTAACTACGAAAGCAAGTAAATTGGGGAGTTAATTATGCGGTAAGGAGGATTTATAAGCAATCAATTAAAGCAGATAAATCATGCGGTTGTTAGGTTAGCTATGCAAACAATCATAGGTTTAGTTGTTGTTTGTGAGTTCTAAATTAGTCAAGTCTCCCTGTCGGTCTCACTTAACTCTACCAATCTACCCAAACTCTCCATCTCCGGATCAATCACAAACATCGTTGTCATTCGATGCTCTCAGAGGGCTCAAAGGCGTGCCGTTGTCACCCGGGACCTAAGACTAACCCAAATCCCCCAATAAAGAAAATCTAAGTTATTTGATGCATTCACGAACGAACTCATTATACAAACACGGACCACACTAGGTATATGCCTATCCTAGGTCGAAATCCACAAATCGTCACTCGCCTAACCTTCAAAGTCCTATGTCTAGGATGCATTCAAGGTAGAATTAAGTCCGATTACATGATTACGGCAAATCAAAGTACTTAAACAATAATCTACTACAATCATTGGCCAAAAGTGCGATAAAACAATAAACCCAACAATTCAACATAGCCCAACATCCAAACATAACTAATCAAACGATAACAATGACTCGACAATTAATATATTATGCTCGTGTTGCTACTCAAGGATTCAAGGACGTTCGTATGTATCTTCCGAGTTGCATACAAACCTATCGAGTTAAACTAATCCAATTTATGTCTAAGTGGATTAAAATCTAATCGATGCATTAAACTCAAACCTTAAACGAAGATGAAACGACATAGGTATATGTCTATCCTAAAATCGAATCACAATCCAAATTCATAATCAAATCCTCAAAATCACTATGTCTAGCAATCAAGAATCAATAAATCTCATCTCAAAGTTTGTCAAACCATAAGATGAACGATAAACACGGAATCGGATTAACGAACACATATAAGCACCATACCAATCATCATAACATCATTTACTCAAACGATAACATAAATATATATAAATCCAAAGAATTCAAATCCACAACCTTTGTTCCAAATAGAAAATAACAACATTCATATCCTAATCATAGACAACTAGGAAATAGAAAGATATCACCTAATCGGAATAAAGTCGAGAGATGGATTCTCCTCCCTTTAATCACCACCTAATCACTCCCCAATGGTGGTGATTAACTCACCCCCTTGGTGGAGTCTTCAAATACAAGAAAAAGAAAGAAAAAGTAAAGAGAGAGTTGAGGGAGGCTTGAGAGGAAAAGGGAGGCAAGGTATGAGGGAATCATTGTCTATCTAATTTGTGTCTCCTCTTGACCCTCTTAACCTAGGGAAACAAGACCAAAAAGTCCCCAAAAAGGTTATGAAATACAAGTGGGGGAAAAGGGGGAAGATACAAAAAACCCCCTGTTTTTCCCGCAGAAAACAGCTGCTGGAACAGGGGTCTCGCGGCCGCGAGACTCAACCTCGCGGCCGCGAGGATCAGGCCATAAGTTTTCTGCACTGCCACACTTCCTTCCGAGCAGCATATCTTTTGATTCCGAACTCCGATTGCGGATCCGTAAAGTCCGTAGCGTAGCTAACTCACTCATCTATGACATATCTAAAATTCAGCTCATTTGGATCATCCATAAAATATATATGTACGTTTTAGTGAGAAGCTATCTACATTCTTCTACGATTTGCTTCGGGTTCTCTTTTCTTTGAAGCTCTTTCTAAAGGCTTGCATCAACGGCCACCGAGTCTTGATTTGATGGAATTGCATTGAATCATATCCTCTCGGACTTCCCTTTATCCTTGCTAAATTCTCAAACCTACAAACAGAACAAAAACACGACAAAAAACGACGAAATTAAAAGAAAACACACAAAAGCCCAACAAAGGACCAAAAACGCAAAAGAACACAAAAACAAGCAAAAGCACGCAAAACTCGGATCAAAACAAGATATTTTGGGCTTAAGGAGATAGGTAATAACGACGTTCTCACGGCGTTATCAACACCCCCAAACTTAAACACTTGCTCGTCCTCGAGCAAAGAAAGCAAAAACAAATACTAAACATGCATGCCTAAGATCCAAATGCTAAAACTTAACACTTTCAAATTATTTCTCAAACAAGCTCCACGTGTGTGTGTGTGATGACTTCGGCTAGGTTCTATTTTAGGTGAATACGCCCCAATAGATTAAAATCATCGGTCCTACTTGCATGGGCTCCTCACGTTAACTTAGACTATCTCCTAACCTTAGGTTTCAAACCTTAAGCTCCAATCACATCGTGAAACTAAGTTGTAGGTAATTTAAGAGTGTTTTCCCTATTCTTGAACTAATTGGCAATTTTAGTCCCTAGCTCTCTTTTCTCACCGTACTTTGCTTTTCTTTTCGACATCCATTATCATTTTATTTACTTGTAGACGACCGTATACTTGCGTACTAGTATTTGAAGCGCAACAATACAATCTCTACGCTCAAATTCATATTTTGTTTATGTTCTTGGGCGCTTGGGTGCTAAGCGCCTAGAGCCCTTGAAGATGTTCTTGGGCTCTAGGGCGCTTGGGAGCCAAGAGCCCAAGCGCCCAAAAACTTCTTCAAATCTTCTTGGGTGCCAAGAGTCCAAGCGTCAAAAAACATAATTTCAAAAAAAAAATTATGAAAATTTGTGTGTATAATTAAAAATTTAATTATAGTTAATTGTAATTTAATTAAATTAACTAATTAATTAATTTATTAACTAATTAATTGAAATGAAGATTATTCTTACAATTAATTTTTTTTAAGGTTATTTTCAAAATTTAACCTTTTGAAAATGTCAATTTTAATATTCTCACGGTTTTTATGTAAATAATTATTGTAATGATTAACGGCACCAACATACAGAGAATGAGAGAACATATAGCTTGCAGTTTTGTTTTTCTAGTATAGGGTGGCGAACTGTCAATTTCATCTCCATTGTTGAATCATTTAAATTAGCACTACTCGATGATAATGAAAGAGAAGCCAAAATTAAGTCGACATCTAAATCTTCTTCCATTCTGTTTCAATAAAAAGAAAATGGATCATTTCATAATGACTCAAAGTAATGCATTAAAGAAATATAAACTTATAGAGAAAAACAACAATAATTACTCAAGACCTAACGTGTTTACACAGACATAAAAACCAATAAGGGTAAATTATTTAAGCTTATTTTCAAATAAACAAAAGCAAAATTGGTAAAACTACAAAAGTGAAAAACAGTTCCAAAACTTTGGTCAAAATAGTTATGGATATGTTTGATTGGCATCTGGGAAAATAGTTTGTGAATGAAATTAGTGGAAGTTTGTGAAATAATCTCGATTTGCGTAATGTGGTTTATTTGGATTTTAGGAGAGTGGTTTGAGAAATAAGGTGATGTAGTTTTTATTAAAAGAGTTTAGGTTATAGGTGCGAGAAATGTAAGACTTTATGTTTGTTATGTGAAATAAGATGTCTAAGAGATATATTACTTAATTCAAATCAAAGTAGAGTTTGTGTAGATTTTCTTTAGAGATAAAAAATTTGTTATTTGTTTGGCTTTTGGGAGAGTAGTTTAGTAAAATTGAGAAGATAAATTTATTTCAGAAAGTAGAAATGATGTTTGTCTCATTTTCCCAAACACGATTTTTTTGGGAGATGCCAAACAAACAGACCCTAACTCGCTAGACATTTTTAAAATGGGATTTATTTTGTTTATTTTAAAAAAAATCAACTTAAATGGAAAAATATATTTTCAAATTTTGTGTATGATTTAATAAAATTATTTATTAAATTAAATCTTTAACATTATTAGTTTTAATTTTGAAATTTTATTTTTTCTACAAATTTAGACACAACGTACAAATATGGAAATTTATTTTAATTTAATTTAATAACACAGTTGGTTTGAATTTGAATTTTTTTTAGACTAATCGAGCTATAATACGATTCAAACTCTAGTTCAAATTTTTTAATTTAATTTACTAACATTGTTAGATTGAATTTGAATTTTTGTTAGACTAATCGAGTTTTAATATGATTCGAACTCGAGTATAACTCTCATGCCCCAAGCCATCGGAGATGGCCTCAGATGCTTACAAGACTGGCACAATCTGTCGACTTTCATAGTGACTAACTGTAAACAAAGAAAATGTTTGCAAGATTTTTCCATAAGTGAAGGTTGTTCTTAGACCTTACTTCAAGTATTTTTCTCTGAGTTAGTTATTTCAAGTGAAAAAGCCACAACGGGTAATAACTGAAAATGAGCAAGGGGTTATAATAAATAAAAGAAATAAAAATATCCAAAATTTATTAAAAGAAAAAAGGATAAGCAGTCAACACAAGCTTGTGAAATGAAAATATACTGTCTAAGCTCTCTTTATTCATATGGATTGCAACTGCGAGAAGGAAATCCTAATGGTTGAACCACCAAGAGATGTAGCATGTTTGCAGACAAGGGCTTCAGTGGCTTGTTCCTCATTTTCAAGAAGGACAAGACTCTGCTTCTTTCCATTCATCTCAAATATTTTAGTACTAACAATTGTTCCATGCTCTTCCAAGTGTGCTATTATTTCTTCTTCTGTTACCTCCTGGGGGAGAGTGGAGATGTGTATCATTTTGGTTGGTGAACAACAGTACCTGTAATTTTTAGCAGCATTTCGGTTGAAACGATTGAGATTTGAGTTGGAGTATTCATGAGTTTCAGGTCCAGTTGTTATGTTTTGATGCTTTGAAAAATTCACCTCCAACCGCTTCCCAAACAACATAGCACCCTGTATAAAAAAGAAATGCTTTCTGAGGTCAAGGTAATTCAGCAGGAGAGAACATAATGAATAGGATAATATTCAAATGAAATTAACAAGACCTTCAAAAAGTGAACTGCCAATTCAGCCTGAAAGCCATCACCCATCTGAACTAATGCATGATCTGGTTTGTTTCGAAGAAGTTTGACTCTAACAATGTTACCATAAACTGAGAACAAATTAAAAAGCTTGTCCTCGTCTATTCTCTGCAAAAGAGAAGAAAATATGGTGGTGGAATGAACAAAGTGTTAATGTTCAATCCATGTTCTAAGCATCTGAAAATAAAGAAAAAATGTATATATAAGAGGATAGAAACTTACATCAGGATTCAGATTAGATACAAGAACTGTGCACCTATCATTTGTACCACTTACACCAGGTGGCAAACCTCCTCCAAAAGCAGCAGCAATAGCAGCAGCTTTTCCCATCTACAATGTAAGGTCGAAAAAGTAGAATTTGCACAGATATTAAGTAAACTCTAAAGGAGGTAAAATATGTATTTAACCAGATGCAGAGGGATTAGCTGAGAAAGCATAGAATATTAATTTACTACACTCGATCAATGCCTAAACAGATTGGCAGGCATGCCAAGAACTCCATGACTATATCAAGAGAGCACCATGATGGCATATGCATCATAAAAGTTGTACGAGAAACAGGAAATAGTGATTTGCCTTGCTTTGATTAATAACTTTAGCACATTCATATCACAATTTCAGCACAGATTCAAGTATGTCATGGTGTTAAGACCAGTATATCAGTTTGAGCTCGGAGTTACAGCAAGGTACCTGAGGAAATCCAACTGAAATTGGAAAAAAGAACCCGGGGGGGGGGGGGGGGGGTGGTGGTTAGAAAAGTGGGAGATACTTGGAAAAGTACACAAGAAAGTATCATGTAGCTAATTAAGCACCTGCACGAGCATACATGGCTCCGTCTCCATACCCAGGCTGCCACAAAATACCCATATTCGGATATCCAATCAGAAAGTAGTCTCAATGAACAAAAACTAAATGAAACTATTATACATGAGAAGAATGAATTTACTTGAGATGATTTGCCCTTTTGTTCTGAGGGCAAGGAAGGGTTAGTGAAATCCCTATGAAAAGAAGAGAGCAACACAACAGTAATTTTAGTTGCAGCAAAATTATCAAAAGAGACAAATAATATGACAGGTAGAGCACAAACCTACCTAGAACGCTCATTATTATAGTTCACTTGCAATTCGTCAAGGCTGGATGATAAAAAAAAATTACATTATTGTACATTACAGCAAAGGAATTGCAAGACATGGCAGTGTTTATGTTCAGGTAATTAAAAGCTTAAAACTCACTTAGAGAACTGAATGTCCATAATATTTATGTTCAGGTAATTAAAAGCTTAAAACTCACTTAGAGAACTGAATGTCCAGCTGACAGCAACCATCATATATATTTCTTCCCTGTTAAAAAAGTGCAAGTTACGCAACTTTGTCCCGTTATCAGACAAGTAAAACCAACCTAATTTTTTAACAATAAGCATACTTGAAGAGAATTTCTAGCAGAAATAGCGCTCTGTTGTAACTGATACTGAATTAGTGCTTGAAATCCTACACAATTGGCAGTATCAGGGTATTGGTCAGAATATATACCATGATATAATTTAAAAAAACAAAAGAAAAAACTAGCAGTTGATAACGCAGTTTCTAGCGTAAATAGTCATACTAGTTTCGACCTAACACTCAACAAAGAAACAACAGATAATGGATATATCAAATCCTTAATGAAAGTGAAAGAATTGCACAGTAGCGCAGCAGGGTTCATCGTAACACTTTGTTTAGACATTCTTCATATGCCTACAGCAGAATCGAAATTAAGAAAGTCAGAAAAGAGAAAATTTGAAGATGCTGACCCGCCGACTTCTGAAATGTGACGATCTTCTCCACAAATCCATGAGGAGAAAACACTTGATGCAGCACTTCCACAGTTATAGGATATAGCATGTGATGTATCGTAACTAAGAGAATTCGATTAGGCTGGATATCCAGAGAGAAAGCCCAACAGCAGACCATCATAGAGACAGAATAGAGAGAAGACCCCAACAGCAAACCAGCATAGTAGACAGAAGAGAAAGAAGAGAAGGGAATGAATAGAACAGAATACAGAGAGAGATAAAGAAAAAGATATACAGCACTTGAATAACCAACAATCAGTCAACACGAAATATACAAAGAGTACAGATATTACAATGTAGAAATGACGAATTTCGAACAAGTTTGTTTATGCTAATACACAATTCAAGTCACACAACCTCCATGAAGATGCAAAATGATTTATGAATAAATCTCATTCATAAGAAAAAGCTCATAAAGAGCTAAGGAGGGAAAATCGCTAATCCACAAGGAAATGTTCTCATGGCATAAATTAAAGAGAGATATTGCATGACGAAACAAACAAAACTTGCATTTGTGCACTTAGTGCTTTGCTTCAACATTGCAAATATGATACTACTACCTAAAAGAAAACCTTACCCGAAACAAGAAAAAGTTCTTATAAAACATATTTATCTTATATTTGAAGTTTCTAAGAAACCCAAACAAATATTTCCGTAAGTGAGATACTAAAGGATCAGATTCAAGCACATCTTCACTACTCAAAAGTCATACGTAAGTGGCGCATCTTAGTTGATGTTATGCAGTGCTATAGGAGAAATTACCCTAACTAATGATACATTTAATCTCTTTAACTTAGTGTAACGACTAAGGACCCTTTAGATTAGTAGGCACCATCAAACACAGCCAAGTTCAGAATGGACCAACATCGAGACTAAAGCAGTACCTACATGTTGATGCCATGTGTCAAATAATACATATTCCGCTCAGGAACATCCATAAGCACCCATAGAACGACACCTTTAGTAGCAGTGCCTATTGTTATTGTTAAATCATGTTGCCTTGCAGCCTTGTTAGTATGATTTAGAATCAGGTAGAAATAAATTCCCAAAACAATGTGTACTCCTTTTCAACCTACACACACAGCTTTAAAGTTTATTTAGGTGAAATTGGTTGGTGGTATTAAAGGGAAAAAAAATCCTGCAATAAACTCCAACTTAAGCATTATGATAAACTAAATTCGCTTAGTAATGCACATAAGGCCATAACAACATTTGCAAATGTTTTATAAATAATCTTGTTGTCTTTAGTGTCAAAGAAAGAAGCCACCGTGGCAACTTCACATTTGATCAAAACATCAGTATTTAATAAGATGAGAGAAATAGTTGCCACAAAATACTAAATAGTCACCTCATCTCCTCGTGCCTGTGCATTCTGATCCATAGTTGTCAGTTCTTGGTGAGATGAAAATTGAATATAAACATTCCTTCCCCTAGAAAGAATCAAGAAATCCAGAAACAAACAAATTAACATTAAATACACGAGACAAGAACTCTCACTATGAAGTTGAATCTCAAAATCAAGGTACCTTATGCTTGGCTGAACATTGGTGTAGAATTGCAATGCATTTACTGCCGAAGGGACATCTTGCATTTGGAGGAGGGCCTGTAATACAGATAGAAAGAATTCTAAAGCACACATACTGAATTTTAGCTACACGCGTAGAGCTCCTTTGAGGAAATTTCAAGAACGAAACCTGATTCTTTGCACGAAGCATCACAAGCTTGGTGATGACTCCAAATGGCTGGAACAGCTGGAGCAGGTCATTCTAAGAAAACAGATGTAATATAAAATTGCAAGTCCATGCACCAAAAATACATTATTATCAACTCAAAGCGCTAATATGTTGTCTGTATTGTATTTGACCAAAAAAAGTAATATGGAAAACTAGGCAATTCATAAAAGTAAGCATCTTCTAATTTGTCATCGCTGAAGGGGTTTTATTAAAAAATAGACAGAAATGCTAATTTTTTGTACTTACTCTTCAATCTTATTTAACTTTTGGGCCGAGAAAGTAAGAATCCAACTTTTTAGTAATAGAATGAAATTTGATTAAGGAGTGCAGTTAACTCAAATAAATGAATATGGGAATATCATTTGTATAAAAACAGTGGGCCACACTTGATAAAGCCATAATATTTGCTTAACAAATTCAAGATGGTGAGACATGAAATGGCACATGAACTATTAGATATCACATGACTTAGACAGGGTACTTTAGGAACAAATCAACAAATCAACAAATAAGTAAGTAATATAGCAGTTATCCCAACATTATTGATGTTCAAGTTACAATGATAAAATAGTGGAGTACAGACCATGCCATGATAGGCTGTAGTATCATTTGGAAAACCATGGAAAGAGTTTTCTGGTGAAAGTAAAATCTTCATGAAGACCTAAGATGACAATCATTAGCTAAAAACAACTCAAGCAAGCTAAAATCGACACTAATTGGGTTCTAATAGGATCTTCTTCTGCTGGTCCATTTCATCAATAATAACTTCTACTCTATGTAATCCTCTCTTGATTCAGTTTTAACAATTCCTTTTTGTTTACTACAGAAGTTTGTCCCATCAATTTCCTAGGATGCCTTGACTAATAATATAATCTGGAAGTACAAAAAGTCATATACTGCTGGTTTAAGCATTTGTATTCAATGTTAATTATAAAAAGAAAGAGAACATTCTTCGTAAAATGGACCAACAAACAACTGAATAATCAGAAACCACACCTTAAACTTTTAAATATGCATAGGATGCAGAAATTATACCTCAGAAATTTCATGCCCCACATTACGAACATGAATGACTTTTGAGGGCTCTGCCATTATCAACAATCCTGAAACCAAAGAATGTGTCAATGGCCTGGGGAGTCAATGTCGCCGCTTCTATAGAATTAATAACTTATGGAATAAAATGTCATTGACGGGGATAAAAGGGGGAAAATAATGTAAGAAGAACATCAAATTTATTGTGAATCAGCAGAAATAGAAAAGTGAAAGTAAGCAATCACAGTAAGTTGCATAACCATCGCCGCTAAGGACATATCATCTAAATTTACGTATGTGAAGTCGAAGTTCATGAAACCATACTAAGGACTAAAAGGCAATCAGTAAGAGTTCACGACAAGTGAGATCCTGAATACTGCAAGGTGTCAATATTAGCTCATGAAGGCTGAAGCTATGCTTTAGGAGCACCTTGAACCCAGATCAAGTGTTTATTACTTCCTATGATAATTGTGGTCTAAAAAAGCAGATTTGAAAAGCAAGAAACATGATTTATTGTGGTAAACCAGCTGGAGATTGTTTACGGCCTTTTATTACCTTAATAAAAATGGCGTCTCACTATTCAATCTAACTTTGAATAGAAACTTGAGCAAAACAACCAGTGTTGAGCTGGTCTGCAATTAAATCAACCAACAGAATACATCATATGCTTGAGAATTCAATTAATTTCCCGCCTGCCCAAAAAGAAGATTGTGATTCAATACCTAAACACTGAAACTATTTATGGTAGAAAGACAGCGGGATAAATCACACGAGGATCAGTGGAACCACCTTCCCAAACACAGCCGCAGTTCAGAAGAGTATCAGTGGAGAGGGGGGGGGGGATTGGGATTAGGGTTTGTCCTTTTCTCGAGAAGAAATGTAGTTTATTTTACTATTATGCCCTCGGGAATCTTATTACTGGGTCAAAGGTTGCGCCTGGAAATTGAAGGGGTGTTTCAGGTAAAATGGCATTGACGTAGGAGTATAAAGAGGGAAACCCAAAACAATTTTCTTAACCCACACTACTTGATCTTATCTGAGCAGGGGGAGGCGGCGGTGAAGTCTGGGACGGGAGATACTTTTAGTGGATTATGGAGAGAAATTAGTAACGCTACCCACCTTCATCTCATTGGAGGCTGCCGGAGGCTGCTCTGATTTTTTTCTTCACTCGCTATTTTACACCGAATCCCATCTTCTCTGCTTCCCCCTCCTGCGATGAAGACTGCCTGCTGCCTGAGCCTTCACTGCGGCGATGATGGATGAGCGGGCTTTTTCTTTATAAAATTCTTATTTTTATTTCTTCTAGTTTCAGTTATTATTATATTATGGAGTGTATGTATTTTTTTGTATTATTTAATCTACTATAAGATTAATGTTCCTAAGATTGTTGCTTCTCAGATGTGATACGGGTGTTCGTGTTTCCACCGGAAGTGACAAGTTATTGGACATGTTTGTCTGGAATTTTTAAAGTAGTTTAAAAAATAATTTGATATTTTTTAAATAATTCATAATATTGTTTGTTTGAGTTTTATTAACTTGTTTCAAAAATAAAATTTTATGGTTAATGTTAAATAAAACTCTAGTTATTGTTAAAACTTGAGTTTATGTAGCTTTTTTAGAGATAAAAAAGTTGTTACTTTTTTGACTGAATGTTTGTGAGAATTGAGGGTTTGAAAGCATAAAATGTTTTTTGTTTGATTTTTTAATGATTTTGTTTGTGAAAATTGATAGACCATAAATTTATTTTTGAAAATAAAAAATGTCATCTCTTTTCAAAGAGCATGGGAATACTCTTCGAAATCGCTTACCTTATAAGCATCTCCATACACACAAATACATCCAAGTAGTTTTAGTTATGGACTTTAGCATCATCTTTTAGAAAAAGTTTGGTCTGTCTATTTTCTTTTTCTTTTAGGAGGGGAAGGCATCCATTTTAATTCAGATTAATCGTGAAGTAATCCACATTTGAACATTGAAACTTAATTATAATTTTTTATTCTTTGTACTGATGCAGGTATGATATGCCTTAACCTTGGCTGTTACTGGATCTAGAATATGTTCATAGAAGATGGATTTCTCCCCAATTCTCTTCGGGCTCGCCAGTATTATGTATTTATAAATTGATCACAATAGTATTTCCAATAGCTTTTTCAACCAAATAAAGGTTCCTATTGGTTTACATTTATTTCCGATTTTGTAAAGCTTTGTGAAGGATGATAGTGATGGAAACTCTTTTAAGACTTTTTGAGGTTCGATTTGGGACTGTGAAGGTACTATATTTTCTCGTGGTTTCTTGCATTGTAAAGCATGTTCCGCAATCCCGAAATTTATTCCTGGTGTTGGAAAATAAAAATGCTAAGTTGCTACTTAATTCACTATCTGATCCTGCACGATAAGATGAGGAATTATCCACTTTACGTAGTTGCAGAATTTTTTCTTGACTAGTATGCAGTATATGGAACAAGTAAAATTTAAAGCAAATAAAACTGGAACAGCACTCAAAAATTGCCTCATTTATCTTTATTGCTTCTGGGAGAACGTGTCCTTCTTTCATACATTGTCCTCGAGTGGATGAGCTTTTGCTCCCCTCTCTTCTGGGGAGCCATAGCCAAGAAAATCTATCTTTTATTAACAGATACTTGCTGGTGATTTGCATCGAATAAAATGGTAAATGAGGTATATATGTGAGAGAGCTGCAGGGGCTTTGGAGAAGCATTCACAAGAAAAAATGTGAGCACCAAGAAAAAATTCAGTTAACAATAACTTAGAAAAATGGAAAATGAGCATATATATCCCTATGTATAAGAAATCAACCATCTAACCATACCAATCCAGAAATAGAAATCATCCATTTAACTATACCAATCCAGAAATATAACTGCAAAAGTAAGAACAAACAGAAAAAGTAAAAGAAGAGTTCTGCTACTGCTATTCCGTTTAATGGCTTGTGATAACTCTTTATTACCATGCTCTACATTCTTTGTTGGGTTTTTTTTGGTTAGGTTTTGATTGTGGTAATTTCTGTCAGGTGCCTTTATAATTTAGCCAAATGGCATAAATTTGACCTGTTAACTTTATAAAATGTAATAATTTTAAACATGTTATTACTTAAAGGCTCCAACATACTTGATATAAAGGCTACAACATACTTGTTAATTTTGCACAAGAAATAAGCAACAGTCATATATTACCCAAATAAATGTAAATCAAATTACAAAAAACTTATTTGGAAACTAAAGTTTGGACTGATTCCCGAAATACTCAAGAAACAATAATCAGACTCGTTGTAGGCCTGAAAATTATAGAAAATGGAATATGGTGTGCAAATATAAATGATGAAAATTAGAACAAAGGAATAAACAAAAATATAAGTAAAAAAGTTATAAACCGGGACAAAGAAAACTCAATATTGAGAAATGGAAGAGAAGACAAAAATTAAAGGATGGATGGTTAGGATTTTGATTTTTCTTATTAAATAACACAAATTAATATGTTGTAGGCCCAATTAGTTATCAGGTCAGTCCAACAACATCTCTCATGCAATTTTTTAGAATATTTTTATATATAGAAAAAGATTTTAGTGAAACATAGATAGTTTTATTTTTATTTTGGTTTAAATACATAATATATAAACAACATATAATAATATATATCGGATACGGATATGTAACGAATCGGACATCCTAGATCCATATTCACTCCATATTATTCGAATTACGGATCTTCTTAATCGGATCAGGTCCATCGGATTACTAATCGAATAATTACCCTAATAAATCGGATCGGATTCAGATCGAGTTCAGATTGAAATCCGTCCCATTGACAGCCCTAGTTGCACCCATATTTGCATAATGCACAAAAAGTTATTTAGAAACCAGACCAGATCATGATTTTGTTCAGTCCTTGGCATGTTTTCTTTTTTTTATTACTACTATACTAGTCGTCACATACATTTTTCTAAGCTAAATATGTAAGGATATTTTTTCTAGGGGAACGATTTAAAGAAAAAGTCAAAGTAAATTTTATTAATTAATGTAATGAGAGAAATAGAAAAGTTAAAAAGACACATAATTAGATAACTTTGAATATTCGGGGTAAAATAGAAAAATCAAAAAATTGGTGTAACATGACATGACTTCTCTTTATATAAATAACCAAACTGTGATTGATCTAGTGGAAGAGACTAGTTACAGCGAGCTCAAATTCAAATTCCTGTAGAGATATGTTCCCACATAATATGACCGTCTCGAAAGAAATTAAATACTTGAAAAACTAAAAATATATATTATACATAATAGGGAGCGATGGCTCCCTCTACAGTAAAATTAATTTTAGTTCTTATTTAATTATGGCCTATTTAATGCAAAAAGGGCTACGTTTCAATGAATTCTCCCCTGATTTGTACTTGGGCCTGTTTTCTTTTTCCTTTAAATTTTGGCGGTAATTTATGGTCCAACTTCTCTGGTGGGCCCAATTTAATTTTTTTTTCCATCTTATTGTTGGGCGAACGGCTTCAGCCTCTTCTAAACCCACTCACGCTTATGAAACGACGCCGTTTTGCTCTTCCTTTATAAGATTTTCAATTCAATTTCCCCCGTTCTGAATTATTTTTTGCGGCTGGGTTGAATTTCTTCATGTATACCTAGTCCCAATGTTTTCAATAATGACCTGACTTGCATTAAATGAGGTATTATTTCTCCAGATTTTATTTCCTACGTACGTATAATGTTGTTGTGGTAGCCTCAATTTTTTATTTCATTGGAATGTTTAAATGTTCATTTTGAGATGTTTTATGTTATTTTCATTGCAAAATGTATTTTTTATTTCCAATTTTGTTAATTTTTTTTAATCATTTTAACTTCAGTCTGAATGTGAGAGTTTGCAGAAATAGTTTAAAATGTATAGAGCTTCTTTGACAGCTGCTTGTCCTGTCAACTTTTCACATACACCGCCTTCTATACCTTCCTTACTAACATATCTATATTCAATTACTTCATACACGGTTTGCTTTGTTCTTATCTGAGGTTGTCGTATCAACTCTTCCTCTATTTCATTCACTGTCTTCTATGATCTTCATACTTATCTATATTGAATTTGGTTTGTTTTCTTACATTCAGAGGTTCTTTTCTCTTATATTTTCCCGAGGGCTTTGGTTCTTGGTATGCTCATTTTCTCAATACGATATTTTATGTATGAATAATAGCAATATTGATTTCTCAAAAACAAAAGTTTGTACTGCAGGTTTGTTCCATGTTTACCTTCTCAGGTTTCTTCTAATTCTTTGTGGTCTTGGTTTAATATATATTCTTCCTGTTCTTTGTGTTCTTAAGTTTGTTTTAGTTCTTCTTGTTCTTGATTTATTCATGTGTTTAGCTTGGTTGTTTTCTTGCTTATGGGTTTATGTTCATTTGCAGAAGATCTCTTGTGCCTCTGCTTTTGTTATCTTCTGGTATTTTAGATTATTTGCTCTCTTCTTGCTTTGTTGTTATTGTCTATATACTTATTTCTATTTTTTATATGATTTTGTATGAATAATAGCAATACTGATTTCTCAAAATAAAAGTTTCTACTGCAGGTTTGTTCCCGTTGTTTATCTTCTCAGGTTTGTTTTAATTTTTTGTGTTCTTGCTTTAATCTATATTCCTCCTGTTCTTTATGTTCTTAAGTTTTTGTGAGCTTAGTTGATGTTTACTGTTGGTGTAAGTTTGGCATTTTTATAATTTTTGTGGTTTTACTTGTTTTGCCTTTGTAATTCCAGGTTGCTGTTGAGATCGTGTTGATCATGTGTGCACCCTACAACAAGGTCCAGATCTTCCATGAATAAAGTCAATATCATTTTTGCCTCACCGAGTCTCTAGGGTATACTGATTGATAATCACGTACCTACTAACGCACTCTAGATCTCAATGGACCAACATGTCTATGGGAGTTTCCATTCTTATAGTTCTATGTTATAAGATGCTAAGATTGCTCAGATGTTAACGAACAAATCATCATCTTTTACCCAGCCTTATCTACAATTAACCCACACAGAAGAAGCTCGTGAATCGAATCACTCCCTAAAGAATTGGCTTCTTATATTTTCTTATTCTTTTTAATTTCCCATCTGATTTTAGAAATTCTAAAACCTTTTTTGGTTGAAATCGAAGGTCGTATAAAGAACCGACAGATAAAGACCAGTGAAGAGGAAGCAAATGGTGGCTTGGGGTTATGTTATCATGTGTTGCTTCAGATTCTGGAAAAAAAAAAAAAAAAAACTTGATAACTTTAATTTGGGGATTTAACTTCATTTTTCTTTTCTTTTAGAGCCTACGATGGAGGAGGCAGTACGAAGTTTTGAGGTGGCTATGCTGATTACGGCCACAAAAGGAAAGGTAATTAATTGGGTTGTGATTTCAGTAGCTCTGAACTGAAGCTTCGATTTATGTTTTGTCTAATTAGTAATTGTCGTTTTCTATTTCTTCGTAAGTTGATTGTTATGTACTTCATGAAATTACAGGGTAAATTACTTCGTTTCTTGCAGCAAGTTTTCTGTATAATTTAGTATCCTATTAACATGGTGTTTTTGTTTTGTGGTAATATATTTCACTTAAAAGTATTGATCTAATTTCGATTCTTTTTGGTTTTGTAGGTATACATTCCGTTTTCCTCTGACCAAGGGTTTGGGGAAAGGACTGCAAATTTTCTATTTTCCCAACTAATCTGAGTGAAATTGCTCCGAAATTGGATTCTGGTAAGAATTCGACTCCAAAAAACTAGGGATTTATTTCTGTTTTTAAATTGATGCATATTTTTTTCTTTAAACGATTATTGGTTTAAGTTTTGCAAAGAAAAGGGTTGTTCTTATATGGTTAAAAGAAATTTAGCTTGGACAATACTTTGTTGTTTAGTTTTTAGTTGTTTCTATTTCATATTTTTATTACCTTCTGTTTTATTGGTTTTGTTATATGTAAGTTTTTTTGTATTCATTCTTCAATTTGGTTGGTTGCATTTGTCATTTCTTTGAGTATTTTCTTACCAAGTTTGATTTATTACCTTGTTGTGTATTTTTTAATCTTCTTCATATTCAGAAACACGTGGAAGGTATGTTTTATACATCTAATTATTGTTCTCATCTACCTTGTTGTGGGATTTTAATTTTCTATACTCTTCTCGCAGGCATAGTCATGTAATTTCACAAGCAAGTTAACCTTTAATTTTCAGATTCTCTTCTCTTCTTTACTATTTTTGGGTCTTTGATTCAAGTTTTGTAGTGTATGCTGCTCCATTCTTTTAGGTATGAGTCTATATCTGAAAATGGGTTTTTTCTTCCTTCTGGGAAATATTTCTAGGTTTGCCTTAACCATGATTTTTTGATATTAGGAGGCTGACTTGTTTGATCTCCTTAATAGTATAGATCTTTTTTTTCTTTTGTTTGGTGCAAAAGGCATTTGTTGTACTTTGTGTTTAATAACTCTTTTGGGTGATGCAGAAGAATGGTGCTTGTAAAAGAAGCTGTGAGTGAAGTGGGCAAACCAACTGATACAACCCTGAACATTTTGCGGTTAGGACTGTGCCACGAGAATATGGAGGTGGAGCTTTCATCATTCCAGGAGACACCATTGTCTTATCAAATTACAATGATCAAACACTCTACAAGCAATCAAGTTCATCTACAGGTCCATTTCTTCCTCTGTCTCTTCCATTAGGATTAGAATAGGCTATTTCAATTTGAATTTCAGTTGCAGTATATTGCTCAGATGATATCAAAATTTTAGTTTATGCCTACCAATGAATGTATCTGTTGCTTAATTGATTATATTATCAATTGAAAAAAATACTCTCTCAGTCCTCTTCAACAAGTTTCATTTTTCCTGCAAATTTAGTTTATGATATGAGCAGCCTTATGCAATTTCTATTACATTATATGTGTCTAGCAGATTCAGCTCTGGAGCCAGATCCACTCATGCCACATTACAGTGCTAAAACCCAATACAACCTGTTCATTTATATTCAGTTGTTCAACATCATAATTTTCGCTCTCTCTTTTAACATATTATTTTATCAGCAGCATTCTTTTTAAAAAAATATTAGATGCCTCTAAAATTGTAATATTTAATCCTTTTGGGATGATGACTAATCTTTAGCTTGTATTTTATATGATTATATTTTAGGATTATAATCATGTATATGTCTATATGACTTAACAATAAGAGGGATCAACAAGAACATCCCAAATTGTCGCATTGAAAGCGCGTGCCATGCCTATCAAGTCTCAGCTTCTTTTGATCATTTCTCTTCCATGTAACTTGCCAAAGTACACTAAGATGTCTATCGCTTAGTTTGTTAAAAACCTGTATAGTAATCATTTTGACAGGTTACAAATAAAAAAATTCTTAGAACAAAGAACAATAGACAATTGGTTCAGGGCTAATTTATATTTTTAAACCATGAGGTTGCCTTATTACTAAATACCTTGTTCAGATGATTTGCTTGTGGAATGCAGAGTAACGACCATGCAGCTATTTTCTTAGAGTTGTGGCTAGCTTTAACACTAGCATACTCTTGTTGAGTTCCGTGAAATTGGAAAAATTCTTACATTTTTTCTATAAAACTATTTACAGTTGAAGCATTTGTATCTACTGGATGGGCCAAGGTAGGCTATGAATGCATGGAATAGGTAAATGCTTAACATGTTCCCCTAATTTGGTTTACTTCGTAATTTTCGCTTTCTTAAATACTAAATAGTAATAAATATAGTGAAACACAGATGGATTCCTGGACTGAGTTGGTACAAGACTCTAAGGTAAGTAAGTGTTTTTAAAAATCTTAGTTTGTTTGAGTGCGTTTTATGCTTTGCATGTGTATAATGACCATAAGTTTCTTAAGCAAGAAAGCTTTAAATATCTCATCACAATTCTAGAAATCCATTGTTTTGTGGATATTTTCTCCCATTCATTAAATTCATTTGTAACTATACAAAGTTAACATAGAATTTGTATAATTCTAAGGTTCTGCATTATGCTTAATCATACTAAAATCGGAGGGATTTTGCAAGGTCAATGGGCTCTTTGGCCAAATACTTCTCCATCAAGAATGGAAGCTCTCCTATTTTTTCAAATATCTGATGTTAGGTATATGCTCGGATGCAGGGTAGGACACGTTCCCTTATATTTGGTCAAAATAGTACAATTAGATTCTGATTATCTTTTATTTCTAAAGGCTGAAATATATAAATTAGTGTCATTTCTTCTTCTTGCTGATTCAAGAATTGAATTCTAATAGTCTTTTACAAGTCAAGTTGGTTCTGGATAGCTTCATGAATGATGCTGCGGAACTTTTGCATCTTTGGTGAGTTTATATTTCATCTTGAGCAATTTTCTTTTGTGTTAAATACCTTCAAAATGCTTGTCGACGATAATGTTAGACCTTCAAAATTTATCTTCACGATCTTGTAATTATATTGTGATTGGTGAATCCAAATTGAGGCTAAAATCTAATTTGCAAAGCAAAAGACAACCTTCCTTTAATTTAGTTATATGATGATTCGGTTAGTACATACTGGTTTTTTTTCTTTTTCGTTTGCCATTGTTCCCTTTTTTCCCCTGTTTGTTAATGAAATGGTGTTGGTTTAATCATTTTACCCTAAAAAGGTAACCATGTTTTTAACTTGTCTCTGCATCTAGAGTGCTTACTGGAAAAGCTTTCACTCTCTATGTTTGGAACCAGTGTATACTACGCACCATGCGGATAGCCTGAATTTCTCCAACTTTTTTGGAGGTACATATATACATTAATGAAACTAAGTAGCTAGCCAAAGGAGTATATAAGTTATGCCTGAATTTATTGTTTTATGACGTCGTTTGTTTCTTTGCACTAGCCTTCAAGTGAAGCATTAGCATAGCCAGTCTTGTAGACTCCCTGAAAAACTCTTGAGAAAGTATCATATCCCAAGCAAATAGGTGATTGTTGATTGAACGTCATTTTTACTTTCGATTACTTGATTGACTCAATTGAATATGTTTACATAACATCATTAGATAAAAGGAACATCTACGATTGCTTTCATTTATTAGTTCATGAATTTACCAAGTTCAGTTTCTCATTTTCTACATTATCTTCTACTGCATATCCAAGTGATTCTCCGCAGGCCAAGCTTTCAACAAACCAACTTTGTCCATTCATCTGCACAAACAATGGGCATCAGTCACCGCGCCTTGCGGCCCACCTAGTATACACTTAAATAACGGTTGATGAATAAATTTTGAAAACGATTCGTAGCCCCTAGTGATCACTCTTTATTAAAAAGCAAAGTAGCGTAACAAATGGAAAAAAGGGTAAACTACATACATACATATTGTATTGATAATGTAAAACAAAAACAACAATTTATAAAAAAACATTCTTTCTTTTGAGCATTACAAAAACTCCCTTGCAATTTATATTGTCAAGAAATAAATGACTACAATACAACCCAAAAATATATGTAGCAGCTAAAAACCGCTGCTCAAAACAAATTAATTAAACAAGAACAATTTGGGGTTTAAAAAAAAAAAGGTGTGGGTGGTTAGCAACGCCATGACTAGATCTGAAACAAACTTGTTTTTTTTTAGAGTAGATCTGCACAAATTAACTCGAATGTGTGAATGGAGTTCATCATCATCTCGAGTGGCAGCCAACACAAAAACGTACATACATACATACATAAAATGGAGCTGCTCCGATCATCCACTTTAAATTCAGCTAATTAAAATTAAAAAGCCATATCTATATATATATATATATATCCCTAACTGAGAAATGGATTAATTAATATATAATATACTACTCGATCCGTATTGATCGAACTGATTAATTAATTAAGAGGAAGAGAGAGTGGACAATGTGGTGGCAGAGGAAGATCTTGGGGAAGAGTAGTGTTTTAACACTACTACATTGGCGTTGGGCAGAATGCTTATTTTGTTCCTCCTCTCTTGCTCTTTGATTAATTCCCCTCCCGCAATATCCAATTTCTCAATGTTTGTCTTCTCAACTAATTTCTTTCCTTTAAATAATACAGACTCCACACTCTTTTGTCCCAACATTTCATCCGCCCTCATCATCATCATCAATTCTCTAGATCTACGACCACTACTATAAGTCTTTTTAATTAATTCTCTATTTACTATTCTACCCTGAATACGGAAGTAGTTATTTCTTCTCAACTGATCCCCAAATGCCATCGACACAGCTTGATCAACCTAAGTAAACAAACAAACAAACAAACATTAATTAATATTGTAATTAATATGGAGTGGTATATATATATATAGTTGGTTGAATTAATTAAATGACAATTTAATTATTATATATATATATATATATATGTTACGTACCATGTCGGCAGCTCCATCTCCAGCTATCCTAACTAATAATGAGCTGGCTGGCGATGACGTTGGCATGATCACATGATCAGTGGAGGTGGAGTATTCCATGTACTCCCCGTTCCCTATGGAAACCACCATCAAATCCTCGAGTCCTTTGCAGAGAGGGAATTCTTGCTTGTTGTTGAGCACGTGCGTAATAGCAGCCGCTGTCGGATTGTTCATCGCCACCCCGCCACCCAGGGCCACCATTTTGGTCCTCCCGTCGTTTGATTTCAGCTCCACGGGTTTAACCGAAGCTGCGGTAGCATCACAGACTGCCGACATCTTGAAATCGCAGCCGTCCATCTCCAGTGCGTCTGCGCGGGAAAACAGGAAGGGTGCACCGGTTGTGAGATCGTAGCAGGGGATAAGAACCGCTTTGAGGGTGTCCTTCAGTGTGGAATCACTAAACACTTTGTTGAGCGCCTTTGAGTACTTGGAGGAGGACGCCGGCCGGGACCTAAAGAGGCTCCTGATCTTATCATGAGACGATGAGTTTGAATTGTTATTATTATTATTATATTTGTCGTCGGCGATGAATCTGAGGGACTCCTCGGCGGTGAATATGGGGGCGCCGTCTTTACCGGGGGTGAAGAGTAAGCCGGCAAGAATCCCTCCGACGCCGGATCCAGCTACCACGTCGAAGAAATCAGCCACGTGTGCGTTTGGATTTCCGGACTTGCGCCTGAGGATAGCCTGCAAGTGGAGGAGAGCTTTGGCGGAGAGAAAGCCGTCACCACCGTCGATGCTTAGGATTCTGACTCTGCCGGAGCTGCTGGGCTCTACGTTGTTGTCGTATCCGAAAAGGAACTTGTTTTCAAGGATGGAGAATATTTCATAAGTACTCATCTCTACTGATTTTGAAATTGCTGCTGCTGTTGTCATTCCAATTCCAATTGCAATTGCAATTGCAATTGTTGGACTAATTAATTGATTAACGGCCGGGGTACGTAGTAGTGATCAGATCAGTGAAGAAGGAATATTAATATTATTCTGGAACGAAAAGGGCCGGGAATTTAGTTTAATTGAATGAGGGAAAAGAGTGTACCGCTTGATCTGTATATATAAAGAAGAGAAGAGGAATTTAATTTGAATGCAAATGCAATTAATTTAATACTAGTAATAATTAGTTAGACGATAGTATATTGTAGAGGTGGTGGTGGACGACTGGTGAATTGAAGAAGGTTCATGCGTGCGGGCGTGGGTGGGGACACAGACACACACTTTAATTTAATTCGTCTTCCCTTTTTTGGTCTGGTTTGGTTGCCAATTAATTAATCGCTTTTTTCTTTTCTCAACTTTGGCGGGTAAATCGTTTAACATATTATTCATTACTAGGAGTATGCATGTGTACTATTTATTCCCAGTGTCAGTCAGTGTGTGCACTTTAATTTGAGTCTATGTTGGTGGTAAACCTATACTACTACTTTCAAACTTTATTTCTTCCTTTCTCTTTCAAAATTGATCATTGCTTACAAATTCTTCTTGTGATCCTTTTTTTTTGTATCTACGTACGTAACCTCCCAACATAAATCATTGCATTTTGTTTTGGGTTAATTATATGGACCTTCCATGATGTTAGGTGTAATTATCGACCAATCCCCTTCGACTATCATAACTACATGAACCTCCCCTGAAGTTTCAAAAGGATTACATCCGTTAGGGTTCCGTTAGTTTTTGCTGAAGTCATCGCTAATTTTTTATAAACTTCCTATTTACCCTTGGGGTTACTGTAGCTATTTTGGTGCCACCTGACTTAAAGAGGGGCGCGTGCGAATCTTCTCCTCCACTAGCGCCCGTTCCGCCTATCGTTCCAGCCCTGCCCCGCAGCCCAGCCAACGAGCCGGCCCGCTCCGCCGTTGAGATGGCTTCCCCGCCCCGGCTCGACCCTGACGCGCGGCCCAGCCCATGGTTGGAGATGGCCTTATGAACCCGAATCTCAGAAGGTTTCCAACCTAATGAGTCAATGAGTCTATTTTATATTGAACCAACAAAACTGGTAATATTTATATTACAAAATTTTTTAGGAGGATTTACGAAATTTTTTAGGAGGCTACATGTAAAATTTTGGGGGTCCTCCACACTGGAGGCCCTAGGTGTCGGCGAAGTTGCCTAGCATTTGGGTCGGCACTGGTCAGACCGAA
Organism: Penstemon newberryi var. newberryi; assembly: GCA_030819805.1. Classification (NCBI taxonomy): domain Eukaryota; kingdom Viridiplantae; phylum Streptophyta; class Magnoliopsida; order Lamiales; family Plantaginaceae; genus Penstemon; species Penstemon newberryi. The sequence goes on from JAUALY010000002.1 coordinate 50,576, forward strand.
GAGTATAATGGATATAAATATTCCTCAGTGTGGTGACTCCAGTAGGATTCGAACTTGAGTTTCATCCCTAGGGGGTCACAAGTCACTACCATTTGATTCAACCACCTTCGATAAAATATGCACTTATATACAGTACTACTGGCTAGTAATTAATAATCAAGTGAGATCAAAAGATTAGCCTTAATTAATTAGAGGTGCTGATATAGCCAGAAAAATTTACCCAATGCCAGAGCATGTAAGTGTTGATTTACTTTTTTTATTCCTAGTCAATTTGCTCGTAAAAAATAATACTACTAATATACAAAACAAGGTTAAAAAAGAGCCCTCACGCCTCTTTTGTGCCCCGGAATGCGGTCCCACTAAGAAATATTATTTATTTAAGGGTATATTACGAATATCCCTATGAAGTAACGTCTAATTACAAAAAAATTCCTCACATATTGGATATTATAAAAAAAAATCTCAGGTTTGTCATATTTTTATAACTAACCCATTGTCTCAAAAATGTTCCAATTTTGTCCTTGGTGGTTATTTGTAATGTTTATAATATCTTATAAATTTTAAAATTTGGGTGCTAATTGTTATATATTATAAATTATAAAAATGATAATCATATACTTACTATCAAATTAATTGATATAATTTATATTTTTCCTTAAATTTTAATAAATATTACAATTTTTTTACATATTTAATATTAATTTAATTTCTATTATAAAAAATATACTAATTTAGAAATAAATTCATTTAACTAAATGTGTAAACAATTTGTTCATATTTATAAAATATTATTATTAAATTTCTATTTAATTTATTAATATACAATTTTAATTGTTAATAAATATGTAAATACCATTTTTTTGCAATATTTATTAAAACTTATGGGCAATTATTAATTTTATCAATTCTTTTGGTAGTAAATATATAATTATCACTTTTATAATTTATAAGATATAATAATTAGCATCCAAATTTTAACATTTATAAGATATTATAAATATTACAAATAACCCCCAAAGGCAAAATTGAAACTTTTTAGGAACAAGAGGTCAATTATAAGAAGGTGACAAACCCGAGGGAGATTTTTGTAGTACTGAATACGTGAGGATGGTTTTTATAATTAGATCTTACATAATGAGAGTATTCATAATTTACCCTTTATTTAATGTTAGATTCCGACCCACTTTACTTGTTTTTCATTTGTTTTTCATTAGCTCTTGGTACAAAGGACAAGCTTTTAGTGATCATTGAAATTAATGAAAAATGAGAGTGCGTAAAGACGGATGACAGAATCGAGATTTGGAAGCCTTGTCGGCCGTTGTATTTTGTAAATTTTGTCAAACAAAAAGTATAGGGTCTGTTTGTTTGGCGTTTGAGAAAGTAGTTTGGGAGAGTAGTGGAGGTTTGTGAAATAATCTTGATTTACGTAATGTTGTTTGTTTGGGTTTTGAGAGAGTGGTTTGAGAAATAAAGTAGGTGTTGGTTTTTTTGGAAGAGTTGGGTTGTAGGTGTATGATGTGTAAGACTTTATGTCAAATTATATTTGTTATGTGAAATAAATTGTGTAAAAGATAGGTTACTTTATGTCAAATCAAAGTAGAGTTTGTATAGGTTTTGTTTAGAGATAAGAAAATTGTTGTTTGTTTGGCTTTTGAGAGAGTAGTTTGAGAAAATTAATGGATGAAAAATTTATTTCGGAAAATAAAAAACATGTTTGTTTGGCATTTCCCAAATACGAAAAAAATCTGGGAAACGCCAAACAAACATGCCCATATATTTTCCATAGTAAAATCGTTTGTGTTTAAATTAAGAGAATTTTGTTTTAAATACTTGGTAGACGATTGGTTTTAACCATTCAATGCTTTCTAAAATTCATTTTCCGGTGTTGTTTTTTGTTTTATTCCTCTAAATGATGTATCTGAAACTAATTTTAGAGCAACTTCTTTAGAAATATTGACAGTGCGGGTGGCCGACGTCAGTAAAAGAAACAGCAGGGGGGAAATTCTATGTTAATTTTTGTTAACATATAAGGTTAAATATGACATTTCAGATATTATTGCTATGACATTATGAAAGTTGCTCTGACTTTATCAAGTTATCAACACCTTTTTTTGGCTAAATATATCAAAAGCCATTAATTAGGGACGGGATGATAATGGTTGTGTGGGGACACCGCCAAATTAGGCAGTAGGTGGAAATGAGAGAAAGAATTCAAAAATTCATATACATTCCAAAACACAACTAAAACGTAATACTCCTCCACATTCTATTGTCGGCCTCCCACCTTATAATATATAGGAGTATATATATATATATATATATATATATATATATTTAACGACAATTTGGAATTCCTAACCATCATTACTGATCATTAGGTTAGTTATATAGTTTAATGATTAATGTTCATTTGCCTTTGTTAAGGGAAGGAAGGAAAGGAAACTATAACTAGCCATCCATCATAAAATAATAATGCATGTTTGTTACTATAGTCAGTCCATCCATTTGTTTGATGGTCTTAGGCCATCTCCACTGGTTTCCCGGAGCCATTCCCGGGGCAGCCCCCGAGCCAGTCCGGGCTCTGGGTGATCATCTCCAGTGGTGGTCTCCAGCACTCAATTTATTCCAATTTTTTTTCTTCCCCACTCTCACCATTTTTATAATAGTTTTAATATTGTTTTTAATATTGATATTAATAATAATAATAATAATAATGATAGAATATTAATAATTATTTTAATAATATAATTAATTTAAATATATATATTATAATTATAATATTTAAACATTAAAATTTTTGAAGTGAAATTATAATTATAATTATAAATAATTCAAAACACGAATTATAACATTAAATAAAAGGCACACATAAAAACAAGATGAAGATTACAACAAACATGAATGGAAAAAAAAAACAAAGAAGATTACAACATTTATTGATTTGCCCCCTGGAACCAGTCGGTTTCTTCATGATTGGATCCTCCAAATAAGTCTCGAGCAAGATTTTTTTGTTGTATTTCCTTTCTTTTTTTCTTCCAATACGCCTTCGTATCTGGGGTGTACGAAGAGCAGTCCATTGACATTATTTTATCATCCCTTTCACGATCATTTTGCTCATTTTTCGCTGCTTCGTCTAACATTAATTAAGTATGTAAATTGCATAATTTTACGTATCTTTTTAATTAAGTATGTTTTTAAATATTTCTTACTTTAGGTATTAATTTAAATTATTTGTCGGTGTTTAATTATATTTTCAACTAATTCTAATTCTAATTTAGGAGGAAATTTTATTCTTATTAAATCATTAATAATTACAATTGTAATCAAAATTAATAATAATAAAATTTAATTTTATTCTAACATTAACAAATATACTAAAAAATTATTTATAAAATTTAATTCATATTTTTTAAATAGAAGAAATAATTAAAACCTTTTTTAATGTTATTATTATTAACCCATTGTAAATTAGATTTGTAATTAAAATCAATATTAATAATATTTTAATTTTAAAAAATTAAAACAAATATTACAAATTTTATTCTAATATTAACATTTATTACAAATTTTAATTACAAATTTTACACAATTAAAATCATTTTATTACATTTAAAACTAATAAAATAATTAAAAACAAAAAAAAAAACAGGGACAAATCAGGTGGCGCCAAGTGGCGCCACCTGACTGAAAGAGGGGGAGTGCTATGCACTCTCCCCTGTTTCATCTTCTTCTTCACGCGGCACTGCGTGCCAGCTTCCATTCCCGCCCCAGCTCGCCGCCCAGCCCGTGCCGCCCCGCGCCCCGCCCCGGACTACCATTGGAGACGATTCCCCAGCCCAGCCCGGCCCTCACGCGCGCCCCGAGCCCACCATTGGAGATGCCCTTAGAGATAATGGATATTAATTATATTCAATTTTAAATGTGGATTAGTAAAATTTTGTAGTTTCAATTAGGAATATTTTATATGTTCAATAATGCAAACTGAAACGATTATTTAGCTAATGTGGTTTTTAGGGGGATGGCATGGCTATGGCATAATAGATAGATAGCGACATGATGCGATTAACCAATTAGTAGCGCACACGTAGGTCTAGGTCTGATGAAATGGATGGTCAATTGCAAAGACCAATTCACATCATGCTGTTGATTTTATTTTATTTACAAGGATGATGTCTTGCTTTTGTGTAATTTCTAACTTTTATTAGCATCTACGTCGGATAGAATTGAAGCACCGCTTAAGTTACTGTAGACTTGAATCATGGATTTGTGTTGGAATGGATCAACACCAAATTGCAACGTTAATTAAAGAAAGAACAGTAGACTTAGGTTAGGTGTTATTCCTTCCGGTAATTATTAAGATTAATAATCCTTACTTCCTCCAATTAGGTCAGATTAATTAATTTCAAAAACTATGATTAGAGTACTCTTCTAATATTAAATTCAATTTCTTCTGTCCGTTTTCTTTTTCAGATTTATTTATTTATTTATTTTGCAGAACTCAGCTCCCTACCAGATTAACAAACACTCCTATTTTTATTTAGTTTTTGTTTGTTGCACGCTGTCAGAGGGGTCTGGCTTTTCCTAAACAAAAGACTAGAATAAGATTATAGTAAGAAATAAATATCTTTGACACTCATTAACAATATGTCAATATTAGTCCAAAAATACTGCACGTTCACATATGTAGCTGATATTTTTTTGTTTCTATTAGTATCCGGTAGGAGGACAAGAAAATTTACAACGCATAGTAACAACTTAGTGTCTGACAAGATATATACAATAATTGAGAATACAGTTGACTGTCCTTTATCCAACGACCTACGCCTATAACTCAAGATCTGGAAAGGGTAAAGACGACAACATTCCACTAAAGTAATATGCTTTCCGGAGTTTTGGTCATATTTCCAAAAGCCCGTTTAACGGACAGGCCAAGCCCACATATCAGCAAATTATATAAATCAAAGCTAGTCCAACAAGATACTACGTTTCAGTAGCAGAGCCATCTGAGGTTTCTCAAACAATGGTTTCACTACAAAAACACTTGACACTACTTGAAGTAGGGGGGCTGTCAATGGGGCGGATTTCATCTGGATCCATTCCAATCCGATCCCATTTATTAGAGTAATTGTCCGATTAAAGATTCGATGGAGCTGATCCGATTATAAAGACACATAATCCAAAATACATGGAGCGAATATAAATTTAGGTCGATCCGATCCGTATCCAACAATAAATAAAAAAATGATATATATATATATATATATATATATATATATATATATATATATATATATATATATATATATACATAATATTTTATAAAAGTAACTACTATTTATAATATTTCAATATCAGTTTAAGAAGATATTATTCATAACTCATTTATAAAAATGATTTAAACCAACATTTTAATTTACAAATATGAATATTAGTAAATAAAATTTAAACATGTGAGCTAAAACTAAATAAAATTGAAAAGTTAATAAACTTGTTTTAGGAAAAAATATTAATTTAATTTTTTAAATGAAAATTTTATTGGATCCGACCAAGATTCGATATCCGACCAAGATCCATTGGATTAAAAAAATCTAGGTCCGAGCACAATCCGAATAAGATCCGAATCCGACAAAATCTGATCCGATATAAATGAAGTCGGATCTGGACGAGCCTGATCCGACCAGAATTCGACCCATTAACAGCCCTAACTTGAAGATGTTTATGTTCTTCAAATTACATGCATCAATATTTAACCATCATGATAAGCATAGGAGAAACATAGTAAATTATTAATAAACAAGAGCCACATCTAGAAAATTAACTTCCAGTAATAAAGAAAAGACATCATCAATAACATGGATTGTTTTGATTGACTAAGCACCTTGGAATGACAACTCAAAAGAAGAAAACATACATAAACCTTTAACGTACACAAACATTCTATGATCTCCCTCTGCCCCTGAAACCACTACCACGACCTCCACCTCGAAAACCACCTCTAGGAGCACCCCTTCCACGAAATCCTCCACCACGACCACGGCCACCTCGAAAACCACCTCTTCCTCCCCCTCTACCAGATTGTTTTTGTCCTCTGCATAAATATCAAATATTAAAATATGGAGAAATGTGGCACTGGAATAGAGGGAGCAACATCTTTTAGATAATGGACAGGGGTGGTAATAGCTTTAGCTGGATTGGTAACAGTAACAAGTTGCACATGTATGTATAAGCTAGTTTCGAAAAGAAAAAAAAACCCGGTGTGTTATTTAGTGTGTATTTTCTTAGAGCACTTAGAGACGAAGAAAAACACTTATGGTGCTAGTTTAGAATAGAGCAACATGAACTAAGGTTTTGCTTTGCCATATTTCAATGGGGTAATTTTTACTTGCAACTATGTGATCATAAACATAGACAATAAGATAAGCAATCTTGCTTTCCCATTTCACTTCCCCTTGAATTCCACAGCAGGTTTATCTGACTAACAAACCCTCCCAGCAATTGAATATCACTTACATATAGTATATAAAATGCCTCAAGCATGTATGTATATAGAAATCGAGGATAAAAACAAGTGAGACATACTTGGGCTGAGAAAGAAATCTTGACACTGGGAGCAGCTTAGCTGGGTCAATGAAGAACTTGTCACCCGAGGAATATGATGTTGCCACAATCCCTTCCATCATCTTAACTGAAAAATACTACACACACACACAGGGGTGGATGAATAAGTATAAAAGGCACAACAATAGTAAGATGAAAGACAATATTAGAGAGTTTTACTCACGGATTCATTAATGGCGCCAAAGATTTCATCAACTTTACCGATCTGGGTTTTGTTTTGAAGATAAATTGGCGCATTAAAGTATGGTATTTTCTCATTTGTTAGTTGTGTCACTGCATCTCCCTCACAAGCATTAACAAATGCCGAAACCTCTGAAACGTAAAAGACTTATCTTTATTGTTGCAAACGTGTGTTTATGACATATATATATATATATATATATATATATATATATATATATATATATATATATATATGTATATGGATAAAAAGGAGAGAGACAGACCAACGACTTCGGAAGGAGGACCTTCTTCGCGCGGAGGGCCACGGCCGCCACCACCGAAACGACCGCCGCCGCCGCCCTCTCTACCACCCCTGAATCCCCCACGTCCCCTCGGAGGTCTCATGTTGTTTGTTTCCTCTTCAGTCTGTATTCTGAAAGAGGGGTTTAGGGTTTTACGTGTTTTAAATCATCATGTTTTCTACTGTCCGCTTCAAACCAAAGTCCAATACCCAATATATCATCTAAACCAAAATACTTTATTGGGCTTTCGGCCCAAATAAGTCCACTATAGAGATTAGAGATTAGTTTCATCGTTAATTTTAAGGACTGTTTATTGCAAAGTAACTATATATAAAGCAATACTTGGAATATCCCGTCAAAAAAGAATACTTGGAATATTAATTTTCTGGCAGAGAGCCTAATACGACCCATCCATATCCCAACTAAATCAATTTTCCCCCAATTCAGATCTACAATTTGATTGATTACAAATTTACAATCATATTAAATAAAACAGTTTGTTTGAAGGAATCATCATCAGCAATTCAGCTCGAAAAACTGCTGGTGGTGAATTGAATTGCAAATGGTGTTGAACAGCGCGGTGGTGGTGGGGGTGGCGAAGGTGTCGGCATATGCGTGCCAATACATAGCTTGCAATCCAGAGAGGCTGAACCCCGATGAAGTTCTCCACCTCATCTTCTGCTTCCCCTTTCAGCACCTTCGCCGTCTCACCATCTGCCTATGGACCTTTTTCTGCTTCCCACCTCCCGACAACAACCCTTATTATTTTACCTCTTCTTCTTCTTCCTCTTCATCATCATCTTCATCTGATTTTTATCATGATCTGGACGAACAAGACTTACACTCTGATTGAATTTTTCCACAAATCTACCCTTGTACAGTCATACATATATATATCTTCTTATTCCCTTTCCTCTAGTTATCTTTTTATTAATCAAGGTTTTTTGGGTGAGCCTACATATGATTTTATTAAGTGTTTTGTGAGATCTACTGTTTCTTTATGTGTACCTTCTTGCTCCATCATCCTTGTTTGCCATAGTCGATACTCGATATCTTTCATTGTTAAGGGAGTTACGTTTTTAGTGGGATGTGTCATGTGATGTGTAAAATATTTTTAATCAAGCATTTGCAAATTGGTTGGAGCTCTACATCTCCTTAGTACATACCCTATACCCTGTATCTCGACTGCTCTCTAGCTACTTGCTCTACAATAGTTATTGCAATGCGCAGTTGAGTTTCTGCCCCAAATGTACCTATTGTAAGTTTATTTTACTTACATTGAGAATTCTGAAAAGTTAAATAGAGCTAAAACATGAATAATTAATGCATGAAATATTTGTTTGTGTTGTGATTCTCTGTATAAGGATATGTGTTTGTGAAGATATACATCGCAATTCAGTTCGAGAGCTACATGTTAGCAAGTTTTACAATTATTACATATATGTCAGTTTTCTAGAGTGTTCTCTCTTTTGTGACAGTAGCCCTTTAGATATATAGATGAGTATTTGAGTATTGTGATCAGACCAACTTCTTAAGTTGATGATAATCTCTGATTTGCGTGTGGTAAATAGAAGTGAAAAACTAATAACCTCATCATTTGAGGAAATTTAGATGGGGAATTCTATTGTGACTCTTAGCTCAAACTTGAGTCACCACAACAAATTAATCCCAATCATTGAAAAAATAAAAGGATTTATTTAAGCCTTTGATTGTGTACAAATGTGTATCAACTCCGGTGGTTTCTAAAGGGAAAAGATAAGCAATAAATCTGCTATACACTACTAAAAAGGGAAAAAACTATCCTCCAAATTACGGGATACATACTTACTAGGTAATCAAATAATTATCCCTTAATTAGGGGATTCACAATAACCAGCTCACCAAACTGGATTTTGTCAAGCATTAAATCTTTATTTTAATTCAAAATTTTCACTGATGCTAGGTAGCATGACAGGTGGTGAACAGGTGAAGCTTTACTCACCGGAAGCTTCACGAGGAAGAAGATCCCAAATTTTATTTTATTTTATTTTATTTTAAATTTTTTGAGAAATTCTTTCTTTATATTTTAATTATTTAGAAAATAAGGAATTGCATTAAAATATTAAATACTTAGTAATGTGCAATTTTTGTAGAAGAATAATTCAAATTTTGAGAAGAATGAAATTATTCCATTTTATTTATATTTATCAAAAAAAAATTAAAAATTTGATTTTATTATTTTTACTGAGCTTGCATTCGACTTGATTGAAAATCGAATATAATTTCAATGAATTTCAAATATTTTTTTCTTAAAAAACCATTCATATCAAGTTGGACTAGAGTGTCTCTATCACGAAAGTGATATATTTTGATTACTATATGAAATCGGAAATTTCTAAATGAACAATTCAAATTTAATGATTATTTCAAACTTAACTAATATATTAAAATTTTAATTGATGTATTAAAATTTAATAGAATATATTTATGAAAATATCAAATCGTTATTCTAAGTTTAAGTTATTATAATTCATTCAACTATGGTAGTTATATTTGGCCATAAAACCAAATTGTGGAATTAGATAGCCAAATATGATTATCCCTTTCATATTTGATTTTCTTACTTCCATAATTAAAAATAACATAGTCCTTCTCTAACTTTGTAAAACAAAAAATATCAATTATTATTATATTAATTATATAAAATATATTTTTATTATTTATATTTTAGGATAATATTATTTATAAAGTAAAGCAGGTTAGAGATGCTTGATATTTGAGTATATTGTAGGGTAACATCATAAATTGTCTTTGAGCATACTTAAAAATAAGGTTAATTATCGATTTCGATTACAACTAATCTAATTATACATTACCCTAAGGTCAACAATGTTGACTTTAATCAATTAATAGAGTCAATTATCGATTCCGATTAACATAATTATACGTTACTATATGGTGAACAATGTTGACTTCGTTCAGTAATCGGGACAAATATTACTGAGGATAACGATTAACCTATTTATACATTACCCTTTGGTCAACAATGTTGACTTCGATCAATAGTTGGAACATGTATCGATTTGAAGTACGATTAACCTAATTATACATTATCACATGGTCAACATGTTGACTACGGTAATTTAGTTGTGTCAATTTTCAACTTCGGTTACGATTAACCTATTTATACATTATCATAAGGTCAACAATGTTGACTTCAATCAATTAATTGGGCCATCGATTTCAATTATGAATAACCTAATTATACATTACCTTAAGGTCAAGAATATTAACTTCGTTCAATAATCGGGACAAATATCGATTTGGATTACGATTAACCTAATTATACATTATCTTATGGTCAATAATCGAAACAATGATTACTATTAATCTAATTATACATTACCTTATGGTCAAAAATGTCGACTTCGGCCAATAATCGAAACATGTATCAATTTGCATTATGATTAACCGAACTATACATTACCATATGGTCAACAATGATGACTTTTGTCGATTAATCAAGTCAATTATCGATTTCAGTTACGATTAACCTAATAAAAAATTAGCATACGATCAACAATGTTGACTTTGATCAATTAATCGAGCCAATTATCGATTTCGGTTACGATTAACCAAATTATATGTTATAGTAAAATCAACAATGTTGACTTTGATCAACTAAACGAGCCAATTATCGATTTCAATTACGATTAATCTAAGTATACATTACCGTATGGTCAACAATGTTGTCTTCGGTCAATTAATCGAGCAAATGATCGATTTTGTTAAATACTAACCTAATTATAAAGGCCAATAAAGTTGATTTCGGTCAATTAATCGAACCAATTATCTATTTCAATTACGATGAACATAATTATACATTACCCTATGGTCAACAATGTTGACTTTGGTAATCGGAACAATTATCGATTTGAATTACGATTAATCTAATTATACATTACACTATGGTCAACAATATTGACTCCAATCAATAATCAGCACAAATATCGATTTGGATTATGATTCATCTAATTATAATTATACAATACTATAAGATCTACCATATTGACTTCATTCAATAATCAGGACAAGTATCAATTTCCATTACGATTAACCTAAGTATATATTATCCTATGGTCAACAATGTTGACTTCGATCAATAACCGGAACATTATCGATTTTAATTACCAAAGTAAGCACATAATGTTTCAGTAGTTATTGAATAAATTGAACTAGTATTATTGAAATAATTACATACACTCCTCAAATAAATAAAATTTTCAATAAATATGGTAAGATCTATTTTTTTTTAAAAAACAACAACTAATATTATTAAAATAATTACATACATACCTCAAAGTAAACATTGTTGACCATTTAAAAAAATGTATTTATTAGAAATTTTCTTTATACCATTTCATTGTTTTATAAAATCTTACGATAATATTTTTAAAATTTATTTACATATTTTATAGCATTTTTTTATAATTGAAATATTTAATATAAAATGTTTATTACATAATATGTTAAAGTAATCAAATTTTGTGTATTAATTACTTAAAATTTAACATTACAACTATCAATTTACCCTCTTGTAATATTCATAATGTTCAATTTACCCTACCGTGATTTAAAAAAGATCAATTTACCACCATGTGAAAATTTTAAAGAAACAATTTATCCCCTTCAGCCAGAGAGTGTAACTCAATTGTCGAAATTGAGAGTGGGCATGAAAAATGTTTTGTAACACAAGGGGTAAATTGTCACATTTGTCATAACACATGGGGTAAATTGTCACATTTATCAAAACACAGGGGGTAAACTTTCACATTATCATAACACAGGGGGGTAAAGTGCCACATATAAAAATATTAGGGAGGCGGTATGAAAATTTTGTAAAATTATAGGGGGGTAAATTGCTCTTTTTTAAATAACAGTGGGTAAATTGAACATTATGAATATCACAGCGGTTAAATTACCATTAACTATAAAAGTAGCATATGAAAGAGCCCACAAAGAATGCTTATCAGGTCATTATTTCTGGATTGGCAATGTCAGTTTGATGATGTTAATTTATTAGTCAACATAGAGTAATTGGATGGCAGGAAAAGATCGATGCCTAATTTATTATTTCTGGGGTGTTTGTTCATATCTAGATTTAGTTTTGTTGGGCAAGTTGCGTTTTGGAATCTGAGAAATTATGCATATTTCTATTTGCTTGTATAGTGAATGGTACTAGAGTGTATGGTAAGCATTTTCAAATAATAATTATCTGTATGTGCATATCTTGGTTTTACTAGTAGCAAGTGAAGGGGAAAAAGGTGAGAAAACACTTTATTCTTGTAGCCGAAAATAGAGCAAAGAGCAACTCAACAGCAAGGCTTGCTCAAGGCTATTTCCATCTCCGCCCAACTTTTAAGGGACAAACTCCTAAAGATGAGCTCCAGGCAGTACTCTAAATCTTCTAGCTAAAATCCAAGTTTGGTAATCAGTATATTTTGATAATAATACAAACAATCCCAGTTGGCAGTTGCCAAAGTGATATCTTCACCATTCCAACAAGTGCTGGAGGAATATTGACCAAAGCACAGCTCACAAGATGCTTCTTCATCACTCAATTCCCCTCGAACCCCATCTTCTAGGTTTTCAACAGGTTGGATTCAGATTAGATCAGCTTAGATTCCAGCTGTAACAATTTATTTAAATTGAGTCCAGATTTGATCATGTTCGATCCGTATGCAAATTTAAGATGGTTTTATTCTCATACATTTGTCAGGTTCAGATTCAATTTCTGAATCACTTAAAGTTTTACATTGAAAATATCCACCACTTGCCATCGACCAAATTAAACATTTTTTATTTGTAGAATATCAATCATGTGACAGCTAAGCGTGATATCAAAGTGAAATAAAAGAAGGGTAAATTACAAAAATTTCACTGAGATAAGACTCAATTACAAAACCCCTCAAGTTTATCACCGTCTTACAATTAATCTCATGCACCATTATCTCTTACATTTGAGGGAATATTCCAGAGTGACAATTTTGGATGGTATATATTATATTTTGTTGAAAATGATGACATATTTTATTGTATAGAGAAAATTTGATTATGAATTTGGTCAAATTTTTTTTTTTATAAATAAAAATAGGTATTTCATTTTATGGGGAACCTTATCCGTTTTTTCATCCAAAATTAAAGTGCAAAGTTTCGAGTCTGAATCTGAAATCCCCAATTTTTAAGTGTCACGGGCTCGGCACATGATAGTTTTGACGAAAATTAAATTTTTCGGTCAAATAAGACATAGATAGATGATTTTTCAAAAATAGGACTTAAATTGATGACAATGACATAATAAATGATGTATATTGTCAAAATACCGCAATAAAGGATCATTTTTTAAACGCATTCACTTTAGAGGGTCAAAAATAAAATGTTGCCGCAATGTATATAATGAAATCCAGTAATTAGTCAAATGTGGAAGTACGGCATAACGTAAAATTCTTGTCCAAGTTTGATTGGTCAAACTCATTCAACCATTAAAACAAGTGTATTGCATTTATCATGTAGTTACTTTAAGTTCGGTCAAATCCGGTCTAGATAAGAATTTCCCTGGCATAACATGCTAAAATATAATTGCTTTGTGATTGACCCCTCTCTTGAGAATAACATCTAATCTCAAAGCAACTATATTACATTTGTCATGTAGTTACTTTAAGTTCGATTAAACTCAATATGAATAAGAATTTCCGTGGAATAATATGCTAACATGTGGGGCAAACCAGTCCAACCAATAGGAAACAGTACTCATGAAAAAGGTGAGAAAGAGCCATTATGAATATGAATGGCCCTCCTCCTTTAAACCGTTGGCTACAGCTGTGTGGGGCTCCATAACAGCAACAATACACACCCTATAGGCTATAACTGTGACAGACACCCACCCACCCACCCACGCATTCTCTTTCTTTTTTCCTATATTTAAAATTCAGAAATAAAAAAAACAAAAGCATAAAAAGAGCCCACGTTCCACTATAGTTGGTGCAACGGTCTTTTCGGGCAGCACTGCCCGTAAAAAATCTATCCTTTATATACGATTATGACGAACACTCCTTCCTTTCTTTGTAGTAACTGTAATTTTATCCTCACCAAATTCAAACTTTCGAATCATCCCTCTTTCCCTTTGTTTTGCACGGAAGAAAAGGAAGATTAATTTAAATTTTAAAACATACACATTATCATCTAGAGTAATGGACGCATCCAGGATTAAGATTTTCTTCGTGGCAGCTGTAATGGTGATGGCTCTGTCCGCCGTGCAAAACGTGGCGGCGCAGGAGGCCCCTGCCCCGAGCCCTGCCTCTGACGCCACCACCTTCGTTCCAACTGTTCTCGCTTCGGCCGCTGCCTTGGCCATGGGAATGCTGTTCTGAAAGAGGAGCATATGACATTTATTTTATTTAGTTTTGGTGGGATTGAATTTTAGGAGTATATTTTGTGCAGAGTTCTTTGTAATTTGCTCTCTGATTAAGAGGACCACGCGTAGCTGTTATCATGATATTCTTTTCCTATTCCGATCCGTTTGTTCATAATGGAGTATTTTTATTCTTTAAAAATCATATGTTTATCGTTTAATGGAAATAATAGAGATCGTGTCTTCCCATTGTTTACGTCATTTTCTATACCCCGTATAATCTATACTATGTATATATATTAATATATATTCTAGAGGAGAAATTATGTAGTGCAAACGTCGCATTCCATCATCAAGTATACGTGGTGCAACCCATCAATGCATCTGTGATTTATGGAGTGATAATTCATATCACCCTATGTTCTAGACAATGTGAACGCATTTTTTAAAATCTTATTTTTTTGGATCATGTCCCATAATATGGGTGATGATGATTATCACTCAACATTTCACAATTGTATTGATGTAATGCACCAGTTGTACTTGATGACGTGTTGTAACAATTACACTAAATAATCTCTCATACTTGAGGTATGTATGCGCGGTGTTGTGCCCTACGTTCGTTTGGCTCTATATTTTTCTGAAGTGTATTATGGATGTAATCTTAGTTCTTATTTATGCTTCTTCATTGTGTACATGTTGTATTAAGCTATTGTTCAATATCCATTAGTAATGCACCATTAATCAATAAAATCTCTCATAATCTTATGTCATAAGGCACAAAAGTATAACCTTCACAATTATTAGCTAGAACACAGATAAATTCGCAAAACATAGTAAATGACATAAATAAAAGGGCTGAGATAAATAATATAGCATCAATAAAGTGGCTAAATGATATATCTCAAAATATAAGATTGGAATGCTGACAATGGATCATAATTGTGCAAATCGATTGAGAAATTTTGTGTGTCTTCTCCTCGTTTTCGTCCATCAATCCCCTCTAAATCCATTACAAGAGTGCAAGGTTCAATTCCAACACGCCATGCCATCCATATACCTTTTGTGGTTTGAGACCTGAATTCAGAAGTTGTCAGCGTTTCTCAATTTAATGAGCAACAAAAAGAGCCAAGTCAAAAGGTGTTTGCCTCCCCTTGAAAGCATCCATTTCCCAAAAGTTAATGTACTATTTCCAGTCAAAATCATAGAAGGTTTCTCAAACAATTAATGTCTAATAGTTAGAAGCACCGCTTAATAAATGTTAAGACTATTGTCCACACGATCGTGAACATAGATCAGTACTTGGCCAAAAAACCAACTCAAAATTGAATAAACATTTGCATTATAAGAGCTCAAATTAGTGTTATAAAACCCCCAACCAAGCAAGCTACAACACCATACAGAAAGTTGTTAAACAAAAGTGAAAAATTAGAAAATAAAGTTCTTTACCACTACTCCGAGGGCACACGATGGCTACTACGGCATAAGAAAGCCCGCCTACGTCAAGTTAAACTTCCTTCATGAAATTATAAGTTCCATCAACATTGAAATTACCATACCGGCATACCCATCTATAAGGTGGGTTGAACAACAATTATTGATTTATCTGGTTGAATAGAATTTGAGTTGTATTAGCATAAACAATAAATGTAGTGATGCAAAATCATTTAACAAATAAGACATAGTAAAATCAGTAATCATAGTCTACAATAGCCTAAACAACAGCTGTGGAATAACATGAGGTAAAAAATAAATAAAATAATATAACAATTTCAAAGAAGGGTTAACATAAACAACTTAAAAGCAATATTTACATGAGGTATAAGGATAGATTTGATAATTAACATACTTGAATTTTTCAAGCATCAAACAAAAGCCTAATCAGGAAATCAGGAAGACTTTCATGAACTTGGACCTTCTCATTTAGATCCAGAACATACATCTTGGTTATCCATTTTATCTGTTCTTTTACATAATCTTCTTGTTCCATCTTAAAAACATGCTGAAACTATAAATGTGAACCATGAAATAAGCAGCTCAGGTCATATATTGAAAGCATCAAGTAGGATATTCCAAGAACAAGAAAAGACCTGGTTAAAATGTTGTTGCAGTTCTTATCTCTAACAAAAACCCTACACAAACTCTACATTGATTTGACATAAAGTAATATTTCAGTTACACAACTTATCTCATATATATATATATATATACCCCAACTCGTTCAAAAGATGGGCTGAAGTGCATATTTATTTTGATCCAATATTAATCGTGGGCTGGGCCTTTCCAGATATTGCCCCCATTATTATTCCGCTCCTCATAGCTACAAGCCCTAAAACCTTATACTACTACTACTGCTACTACTACTTTCCCTTTCCCTGTTCTTGTCTATAGACTATAAGCAAGCAGCCGCAAGCTACGTCGTTACGATACAGGGATTTTCGATGCCGGCTCTGCATCATTTTAGTTATTGATCATCATCTTTTGAGTTATTGATCGTGAGTGCCTCTTTGAGTAGCCATATGAAGAAGAGCTTTATGCTAATCTCATATCTGGTTTAGTTAGGAGGCCTCAAACAATAAGGGGGTATTCTGACTGGACAGCTCCGTTCTCCAATCAGCTGTCCTCCAAGCATATCTGTAACTGTTATTGATTTCAGTGACCACTTGATTTTTTTGTTATCTTTAGGAATTAAAAATGTAGGATTTATTTTGATACTATAATTTTCTTTAGATTTCAATCTGATTGGGGCAGATGATGATGATATATATGAGATTGTGCTTATAAATCCATGAAGCTACAATAATCGAGCTTTTTAAAACTGATGCCGCCATTCACTTTTCTTGTTCTTTTTGTTTCACTTTTCTTGCTATAAGATTAACAATTTGATTTTCTAGTTGGTTGATCAAACTTGTCAAATTTTCATCAGAAAGTCTATAACTTTATAGATTTACCTCTATGCAATGGAACCTCATGCAAGTTCCTTCCCCATTGAATCAGTGGTATAGATTTACCTCAATGCAATGGAACCTCATGCAAGGTCCCTCCCCATTAAATCAGGGGTATATTGTTGTGCATTGTTGATTTTGGTGAACATCTTTTGTTTTTTCTGATCTGAGATTCAATAAATTATGCTATTGGTATAGAAAATGTTTATTGCCATCAAGTTTAATTACTCTTTGTAAACTTTATGTATTAAATGCCCAGTGTTCAATTTCCGAATCATTCTTACAATGATGTTTTTTGTGGCAGCCTTGCTAAAATTTACATTCAATTCAATTTGTTTGAGATCATGGCATCTGATATAGGTACATTACTATGGTTCATTCAGTGCATGTGAGTAGCGTAGTAGCTCTTTTGAGTTGTGACCTTGTAATATCTATGATACATTTTTTCATCTAAAATTGACAAGTTTTCTTTGTATTACAGGCAGCCTTATGTATTGTAGAAATTTTAGTCACTCTGGGATTTAGGACAACTGTGGCCTATATGATCCAATTTTGCACTTCCTTGAGAGACGAGGCAATGGGATTTGCATTGGGTATCCATGTTGATTGAGGAATCGCAGCTCACAAGTTGAAATTTGAACAATGTTTGTGTTATTGTTCATATAACGTTGGTCTAGTCACTGGTAGTGTTAAGAGTAACATAAATAAATACTACTATCATTTGTTTTGGGATTGTTAGGTTGTTCCATCGGTCTCTTTCTTTATTTACTTTTCGTACCAAAATAAATACAATATCTTCGTCCAAAGGGGTTACATGGAGATCTCATAATTTGATCACTTAATTTTTCATACTCCAATAAGTGTGAAATTTAAGTGTAGATAAGCTTTGCATGAATTAGCCCATGTTTTCTCTTGGATTAAATAATAACAGACGGTTGTCATCTGATTGTAATAATATTTGGCTACATGTGCCAAAAATAAAGATTGACATACTAACCAACAGATGACTGTAAATTAATTATTTTCTCTTCAAATAGCTGCTGCTGCTGCTGCATCATAGTAACCACCAAAAGTGATATGTGCCCTGTTCACAGGAAATCCACTCACTGCTGATATTGCTTCATTTAGCTTGCTTGCCTGTTCAACTACTTGCCTGATTCTCTGCAAACAATAAATTAAAAAATGTTGATTAATTAGAACAGTGATGATTTGATTTGATTTGATTTGATAATTACCTTGTCATTGGTTTGTATTTGAAATTGGAACTTGTGATTCTGCTTAGGATGTTTGTTCTTCCGGTTAAGAATGATGATGCAAACAGCTATTCCAAATGAGCAAATAGCACAAATCCCCCCAGTTAAACTCCATTTCCATATGTTGTTAAAGTCACCTTCATCATCAGCAGGGTCAGGGTCGTCTTCCTTTTCCTCATATTGAAAAACTTGTTCAATCTGAGGCTGCGCCATAATCCCCCTACTGCTACTAGTATTAGAAGAATTGGACTTTGGTGACTCCACTTTCATGTCGGCAAATTCGGTCTCCTTCATTTTCTTGAAGAAAACTTGTAGTGAAACATTGTCTTGATCAAAAGATTTCATCTTTAAATCTGTTGGCGGAGGCATGGTATTGATCTCGATTGGATTTTTTTGAACTAGCTCTTGATCGTCTTGTGGCTCCACAATTGGAGGACAGACGAAGTAGTTCATCTGAAAAACATTCTTGTTTGAAGAAGACTTCCTTGTTGAGTAAACCTTGGACCCTCCTCCATCATCATGGATTTCAAGAAATCCCTCGTCAGGGAGAATTTCCCAATCTTGAAGATCCATTTCATTCAGGGAGAGGATTTTGATTTTTGAGTGAGTAATATTTATTTCAATTGAATTTAAAGGAAGGTGTATATTGTAATAATAAGTCTAGTAGGGAATTTCAGTTAGACTAGACTAGACAACCCCCTTCCATAATTGAAGTCACCGGTGATGGACATTGTATCAAAGTTACTACTAGTTTATTACTTGACATCAATTATATCAAGTTACTACTAGTTTATTACTTGACAAAATAGAGGGATGGTCCAGGGTGTCCCACCCAAGAAAAATCCCTAGCTAGCTAGATATTTTCGGATTACTACCATGTATAAATTTGACCAAAAATTATTTTTAATATAAAAATTATGAAAACTTGTAGAAACAAAACTGTGTTCATCCCATCCCATCAAATGTAAAAAAGTATGTTGGACAAAACATAAGTAAAAGTGATTCTATATCCTTCTTTTTTTCTTTCTCCATTTTTCTTCTTTGTGAAAATAAAAGAAAATGGTGGGCTTGTAGTTGCTTGCTAGAGTTGTCTAGGAGTGACGTTGATAGAGGGCCACGGGGAGCAATAAGATGATGCAAAGTGAAGAATCCTGTCCATTGGATTGGTATCTCTGTCTCTATTGAAATTTTACTCATCTGAAGTGCCCGACTTTTAATACTCCTTCGACAAGAAAATATCCCAAATAAAATACCTTCACAAATTAAAAAAAGAAATTATATCATTTAATTGCAATTCACATTATAAGAATGGGAAATCATAATGACTCATTTTGCATGGACCACTTGCATAGAAGATGCATTCGCAATCGTACAAATATACAAGGAATAATCTTTTCTTTTTTCCCAACTACCCTTCAAGTTTTCAGATGATCTTTTTGTACATGACCAATCTCCTCCTAATTAATGGGTTCATCATTTTAATTCATTGTTGTACCTAGGGCTGTCAATGGGGCCGATTTCAAACTGGATCCGTCCGAATTCGATCCAATTTATTAGGATAATTGTCCGATTAGAGATTCGATGGACCTGATCCGATTATAAAGATTCGTTATCCGAAATACATGGAGCGAATATGAATTTAGGTCAATACTGTATCCGATAAAAAATAAAATGAATGATAGATAGTTATAAAAGTAAGTACCATTAATAATATTTCACTGCCAATTTAAAAAGATAGTAATTTATAACTAGTTTATAAGTTTATTTAAACTAATATTTTCATCTAAAAATATGAATATTAGTAAATGATGTTTGAACATGTGAGCTCAAATTAAATAAATTTGTAAAGTTAATAAACTTGTTTTAGGAAAAAATATTAATGTAACTTTTTAAATGAAAATTTTATTGGATCCGAAAAAGATTCGATATCCGGGCAAATTCGACCAAGATCCATTGCATTAAAAAGAATTCAGATCCAAGCACAATTCGAACAAGATCCGAATCCGATAGGATCCAATTCGATATAAATGAAACTGGATCTGGACGAGCATGATCCGACCAGAAGTCGACCCATTGACAGCCCTAGTTGTACCAAGTGTGGGCTCTGACTAATCCAGTCACTTTTGGGCTTCACCTGGGCTAGGATATACTTTCTAATTGAGCTGACCACTGGGCCCAAACTGTGAAGCGGTGAACAACTTTGTTTCACCTTCATCTTCTTCAAAATCAAGATTGAATACAATACACCATCAGCAGACCAGCAAGAAGAAGAAAAGAATGGAATTGGTTGCAGAGCAGAAAGAACAGCATAAAAACAACAATAACACTCAGCAGCCGTCCGCCGACCAAGCCCTCGATCTCCATCCTCTCAAAGTTCGTCCCCTTCCCATCTTCTCTCTCTATCTACCCACGGAATTGGTTTCTGATTATGTTCTCAATTAGGTTTCCATTTTATTAATGATTCTTCCGTTTCCAATTAATAGATCGTATTTTTCATGTAGATATATATATATATATATATATATATATATAGTTATATATATATATATATTTACTGATAATGCGTATATCTCTACTATTATATTGCCCTAGATTTAGGTTAACACCCGATTCCTGCTTAACTATGCATTTGTATCTCTTTGAATAAGAGCACAAATCTTTCTGAATTTTGTTATGGTCAATGAAATCTCATCATGTTGCTCACATATCAATCTTCAGAACAAATTTGTGTTTTGGTACACTCGTCGAAATCAAGGAGTCAGAACTCAAACATCATACGAGGACAATATTAAGAGCATTGTGGACTTCAGTACAGTAAGTTGTTCTATCTTCACTCTCACTGTAGTGTACTCTTGAGTTATTTGAATCAAGAGGTAACATTCTTATGAATTGCATTGGTTCAGGTTGAAGCTTTCTGGGTCTGCTATTGTCACTTAGCTCGCCCCTCAACCTTGCCAATCCCAACTGATCTACATCTTTTCAAGGAGGGTATCCGTCCCCTGTGGGAGGTATGTATGTCTTTGCTTTGCATTGCAGCCAGGTTGAGCTCGTATTTCAGATGAAGAGGTCAGCTTTTATTAATCATTTTCCTTCTATCAGGACTCCGCTAACTGCAATGGTGGGAAATGGATTATTAGATTTAAAAAGGCTGTCTCGGGCCGTTTCTGGGAGGACCTGGTATGGGTATAATATCACTCAGATAAATATTCTTGTTTCTGTGGATATGAGTTGATCTCCTGTCTTCCATGTCTCTTACTTCTGGTATCTGCTTTTTAAGTTGCTTCATCTACCTATTTGACGGAATGTCCTCATAGTGATCATGCCAAAAACTACCTATGGAAGTCTTGTTCTGTTTCCTGGGCACCCTTTAAATCTCACGTGGGCCTTGCTGTTGTCGTTATCTTTTGTTCAGATTTGTCTAATGTCCAGTAATTATACATTAGAAGTCAGCGTGCTCTAACAATGTGTTATGGTATCACTGCATTCTTTCTCATATTATCCATCTATATACTGTACTCCTATATATTAGCATTCAGTGTCAATGTATCACACGTAGGCTGTATGTAAATCTACATTTTTACAATAAATGTTGAACAATTGATACGAGTATACCCATCTGATTGATTGCAGGTTCTGGCATTAGTAGGAGATGAACTTGATTATGGAGATAATATTTGTGGTGTTGTATTAAGTATCCGTTTTAATGAGGATATATTGAGTGTCTGGAACCGCAACGCATCTGACAATCAGGTCTGGTTTTCTGCTATAACAATATTAATACAAGCGTAATTATCTTCATCTTTTTTTCAATTTGTAACTTTTGGTTTATGGATTCTAGCAGGCGGTGATGGCACTGAGAGATGCTATAAAGCGACATTTGAAGCTTCCCCACAGCTATGTAATGGAATACAAGCCCCACGATGTTTCCCTAAGAGACAACTCATCTTATCGCAACACTCGGTTGTTGAGGGGATAGAAGAAATATGCCCAGAAATGAAGAAGTTGATCTTTCACAATTTTAAGTAACAGATGGCAACATTGTATTTGTATTGATCTTTCACAACCTTATGATTCTACCATATGTTTTGTATTGCTGATATTATTATCACTACAGATATTTTGAAATGATTCAATGCGACTGATTTTACATTTGTACGGAATGATTTAAATTGCTTTGATCACAACCATACCATTGGAAACGGAATGTGGCACAAGTGAGCTTTTCTTTACTACTAGTCATATAACATAGCTTCTCTTTTGACTTTCATTCGCAGACAAACGGTGAATTTAAACATTTAACAAACTCTTTTGGACACATAAACTCAAGATAATGAAACTAGTACTTATTTTAGTGAACACACTCTCTCATCTGTAGAATCAACTAGCTCTGATCGATCATTTATAAATTGATGATTGAAGCCCAATTATACCTGCAAAATCTAAATTGATGATTGAAGCCCAATTATACCTGCAAACCATGAAAGTACATAGAGCTTCAGCAAATATATACTAGTGCTTCTATCCACTTGTTAGCCAGAGCATTGCAAATTAAAAGATGGATACCAAATTTGATAACAAGAAACAGAACGCACTCTGGGATCACTAAGCTGATAGCACAAGTATTCTCATCAAAATTTCAGAAGAAAAACCAGAGAACAGAACAATACTCAGTCCTATTCTATGTATATATAGATGGATGTTAGAGATAAATTACCACATCCAACTCTTGCACCTGCATTTCCAGTAGTCTTGCTGAGTTCATGTCCACCTGTTCAGCAGCCAAAGGATTGGGGTTGATTTTGATATCATATAGTACTGGTAATAAATAAATTGATTATACACAGGCAGGCAGGCAGGCAGGGAGGGGAAGCAATCACGTAATGGTAGTGTAGGTAAGGTACCTACCTCTTCCCAGGTCATCAGGATCAGCATGCACCACAACAGCTCTTCCCAGAATCGAATGTTCACCACTTAGTTGAATCTGTGTACGTATACAAGAAGAAATAATTTATTTTTTATGAAGCAACTAATGGCAGATGATTTTACATTCACCTATTATCATTTACAATTAGGACCTTTTTGTCAGTAACTGAAATCTCAGCAACACCTGAAACAGAAGCAGCTTATGGTTAGTTGACTAATTGCATTTGCATAAATAAACTAAAAATGTTATATTGAGTGAGGCGCACACACACACACTCACCATCTGAACCAGCCAAAATGTTGCCCAAATCACCAACATGGCGCTCTTCATCATCCAATGGAGATCCATGATCTTTTTTTAATGGATTGAAATGAGGTCCTGCCGACCAATTGTATCTCTTGTTAAGCTAATCTCAATTTTATTTATTTCCAAAAAAAACCCTCAATCTTAATGTATAACATGGAATGAGCTACCCAAAAACAAAATGTTTTCTTGTTCAACAATTTCAGGAGAGTAGTAAGAAAAAGGAGAAGAGAGAGACCGGTGGAATTGCAGCCATTGGTGGTGTCCCCAAGAGCATGAATATGAAAGCCATGGAGTCCTGGACTCAGCCCACTGATTTTTCCTTTCACATGTGTAGTACCTTCATTAATTCAAGAATAAATACTAATTTGATTGAATATATATATAAGAAAAAGTATTGAATTGAATAGTACCATTGGCGTTGTCTTGGAAGAATTGGATGAAACCTCTGACGTTGTTGTCGCCGGAGATAACGGTCACCGCCTTCATCGTCCCCATCTTCAAGGTTGCCTGCCAGCTGCCACAAGGACTCGACTCGACTTGATTATATAAATCCTCTTCTAAACCAATTTAATTTAAGATAAAGTTGTGTTGCCCAAAACCTAAGGCCCTGTTTGTTTCGCATTTTTTAGAGTAGTTTTATAAATAAATTAAGATTTCCGAAAATATTTTGGTTTTCGTAATATTGTTTGTTTGAGTTTTGTGAAATTGATTTCAGAGATAAAAATAGGTTATTTTAAATTAAATCATATTTTCTTTGTGAGGTAAGTAGTGAATGAAATATGTTACAATATGTTAAAATTAAAGTAGAGTTTGTTTAGGCGCTTTTAGAGATAAAAGAACTTTTAAGATGAAATTTTATTTGTGAAAATTGCGAATTGATAAGTTTGGCTTGTTTGTCTCATTTTTCACAAAATTATTTCGTGTTTGGAAAAAGCGAGACAAACATGTTTTCTAATTTATGAAATAAATCTACCATATCTCTATTTCCCCAAAACTACTCTCCTGAACAAAATACAAATTTTTTATCTCTAAAAAAAATACACAAACTTTATTTTGATTTGAGAAAAAATAATTTATCTCTCACATAAGAAACATGATTTGACACTATGTTCCACATACTTCGAAAAATCAAACCATGCAGGTGTCGGACACCCCAGTGACATGGGCACGTCCCCGACATTTGTCTGACACGAGTGCCTTGTTAAAATAATTTTAAATTGTTGAACATGGCTGAAGAAGTGTCTGACACGTTTCAGACACAACGAGGGTTCTTTTTTGTAATATTCAAAATTTAATAAAATAAGTTTAACATATTTGATTAAATTTGACTATGTAATGGTTCATTTGGTGTATTAATTAACTAATAATTATATATTTTATATTGAACATGTCAAAAACTTAATATTATGGCAAAAGAGTTTAAAATTTAAGTATGTTTAAATTTTACAAGATTTTAAACATAACTAATATTATTAATAGAATTTCGGTATTCTATGTCACTAGTTTGCGCATTATTATTGTTATTGTTATTGCTATTGCTACTGCTATTGTTAATTTTTTTTATTATTGTTATTCTTATTATTATTTAATTATTAAATAAAACCCATGTCCCTACTGTGTTGTGTCCTATTATTTTTTAACATTCGTGTCGCCCTGTTTGTAGCGTGTCGTGCCGTGTTGGTGTCGTCATGTCAGTATCCTTGTATTATAGATTTGGCATAGTTTTACACATCTTGTACCTACAACCTAAAAACTTTCAAAAAGAACATACACCTATATTATTTCTCAAATTATTATCCCAAAACTCATACAAATAACATTTCTCAAACCTTCACGACTCTCTTAAACCACTCTTCCAAATACCAAACAAACATATTTTTTAAAGTAAAAAGTTATTGTTGTTTTACTTTCCAGAAAACCGAATGCTTTCTGAAGAGCGAGACAAACATGACCTAAATAACTAGGAATTTTAATATATATATATATATATATATATATATTTCACAAATATCCAAATTATTTTTCACAATACTCAAAATATCCATCTAAAAAAAACTAATACTCCAAAGATTCTCCATTCACAATTAGATTAGGTAACAAATTATTTTTCACAAAATTTTGACATGATCTATTTTATGTCAACTACGTATTTTGATAATATGAATGAGAATTTGGTATTAACTTCCCCCAACCTCTGTGTTGTATAATTTGGATTACATCAATCGAGCGAATTCTAATATGTTTGATAATTAATTCTTTATTCATTTAGAGATATAATGGATCTATTAAAATCCGCTCAATTAACATAATACAAAATACTTAAAGCAAATACAAACTACAAAAGATTAAAAATCTTAATCCAAAAAAAAATATTATTTCTATAAGAGTCATTGATACTATTTTATCATCTGTTGTTTATTCAGTGGTGTGGGAAGAATTTTTCAATTACTTAATCCGCAGAAATAGTTTGTTCATTAAAGTAAATAAGATTAATATAATAGTTGCAACATAAATATCTTGTCTAGCCTAGTATTTGAATCCTAAAAAAATTTGATCTAAACCCAAAATTATCACAACAATTAGCTTTACATCTACAATTTGCAGAATGATCCCTTAAAATTTAATACAAAAAAGAAAATAAAGCACTATTATTTAAAAAAAAAAATCTTAATTATAAATTTCGAAAACTAAATCATGTAAATCTTTAAACCAACATGTTTTTCATACCTCAACAAAATAAAGATAGCAGTGAAACCCAAGTCCGGATATTTATGCATGAAGAAGGCAGGCAAAAAACATTTAAACAATAATTAGTTTGCTCTCACTAATAACCAATTTCGATAACTCCCTAAAATTTGATACTAAAGAGAGTAGATAACAGGAAAGATGCAATGAAAATGCTTCCTGGAAACTGAGAAAACCTTCCGCTCTTAACGATTGGCCTTGGCAACTCTCTCAATCTCATCTTTCTTTTTAATAGCATAGCTGCAAATGCAAGAATTCACCAATTAGTTTTACCGATACATAAAAATGAAGAGATTGATGCAAAAACGAGATTCCTCACCTATTAGATGAGCCTTTGGCTGCATTGATGAGTTCATCTGCAAGGCACTCGGCAATGGTTTTGACATTCCTGAAAGCACTTTCTCGGGCACCAGTGGTGAGCAGATAAATAGCTTGATTGACACGGCGCAGAGGGGATATATCAACAGCCTGTCTCCTCACCACTCCAGCTGAACCAATACGTGTGGCATCTTCCCTTGGCCCACTGCATACAAAATTTAAGCACAGAGCAGAAAGCACATTATCTAAGAAGCTATTCATAGAAAAAATATACACCAAATAATTTCCAGAGTTCCTTCAATTACTTCAACTGAAAAATAAAATTGCAGACCTGTTGACAACAGCATCAACAATAACTTGAATGGGATTTAGGTCAGTTAACAAATGGATGATTTCCATGGCATGCTTAATAATGCGAACTGCCATGAGTTTCTTTCCATTGTTTCGACCGTGCATCATGAGAGAGTTGGTCAACCTCTCAACAATAGGGCACTGAGCCTTCCTGAAGCGCTTCTGTTGGTACCTGCCAGCCGTGTGAGGCATATAAGTTGGATGCTTGGATGCTGTTGCGGTGATGTAATCTTCAACAGATATATCACTAACCTATAACAGAACATAAACTACAAAATTATCAACAATTGTGTTCCAAAGAAATATAATGCAGTGTAAAAGCCATAACTATTGAAGAATTATTTCAGGAATTTGACTAAGTGATCAACAAGATTCTTTATTCTACAGAGAATGAATTTTGAGTCTTGTACAGAGTAGAGTATGAGATAGCACAAAACCTATAAATTGGCGGCATCCTATCTATATGATTTCAACAAAAGCAACTATTCAGCAGCAACAGATTCAGTAGTATTATCTACAGATGCATTTGTGGTCTAAAGATTGGTTGGTTGAATTGAGACAAGTGTAACTGTGGGGAGATGAGAACTGAGGCTTCTAAATATCTACTCTTAAGAAAATATGAAACATTCTACTCAACACCATGAAATTAGTTCAACGGAGAAAGAGCTGGTAAATGCAATAACATACTCATCAAACACCATATAAATTATTTCAAGGCAAGAAAAAGTTAGATAACTCAAAGTGATAATTAGATTTCCATTTTAAGACATTTAGGAATTAATTCAAAACTGAATTAATTGTTTGAAGTTTTCTAAAATGGAACAAAAATGACAACTGGAAGAAAGGAAGAAAAAGACCTGAACTTCGTCGTATGACCAGCGATTGAAAAGCATGATGCCTGTCTGAATCTTATCACCCTCAATTGCAGGGGCTGCTGCTACCACTTCCGTCGCCATATCTTCTGGTTCACCTGCACCAACAACACACAGTAAGTAACTGTCTAAGAAGGTTTTGAGTGAATGATTTATCGGATGCAAATATTATTAACAATCCATTTGAGAGATACGAACCTTAAGGCTTCGACGGCGTTGGGTTTTTTTAGGGCAAGTCAGCAAGTGTGCGACGAAGAAGATGAATAACCCTAACTCGAAACTATATAGAAGACTCGTCGATTTAATGAGATAATGGCCCATGGGCTTTGATAAGATCAGTTAGCCCAATTTAAAGTCCAAAATCAATATAAAAGTCATTTCCCTATAATTCATGACAATATATTTGGTGAACAAAGATACCATAAAAAAACAAAAAACAAAAAAGGTTGAGCATTTGGGTCGGGTAATTTGGGACCCGTCCCGACCCGATCGGGTATTTATCATTTGGAACGAAAAAATAGATTTCGTGACATTTTCAGTTTCGATACCCGAACTCGAAATATATTTTGGATTGAATTTTGGGTATTTCATTCACACTCAAACGAGTATTTCGGAACCCGTTTGGGTATGAAATATAAAAAATTGGCCCAATTTATAATTTAGCCCAATTACAATTTATCCATCCCTTTCATTATTCAGCTCAAACTCAAAAAATATTTTACATACATATATGTTAAAAAAGAAACATACATACTCAAAAAAGGTTTTACATACATACAAATATACAATTTAATATTTGAATTAAAAATTTTGGGTACCTGAAACTAAACGGTTTGAGTTTAAAAGTTCATTCCAGCCAGGTCGGGTACCCGATCCGCGCCCAACCCTACTCAAGACTCAACAAATTTACTTTCATTGGCAAGTAACTTAAATTTTATAAGTCAATAAGATAGTAATATACAATTTAATATTTGAATTAAAAAATTTGGGTACCTGAAACTAAACGGTTTGAGTTTAAAAGTTCATTCCCGTCAGGTCGGGTACCCGATCCGCGCCCAACCCTACTCAAGACTCAACAAATTTACTTTCACTGGCAAGTAACTTAAATTTTATAAGTCAATAAGATAGTAATGGCAAAATTAATATCGTTAGTGTTAATATTTTTTTTTTATCTAAATTGTGTATTTAGAGCTCGGATCGAACAATGCAAAGAGTATATGTCCTCCCCAGTGTGTTGTCTCCAGTAGGATTCGAACTTGAGTCTCGAATCTGAGAGTCGCAAGTCATTACCACTTGCCCCAACCACTATGAGTTATCGTTAGTGTTAATATTATCTAGTTTATTACTAGTATATGCCGTCTAAAAAAAACATAAAATTAAAACAAGATTTGCCATGCCATTATTTTTATGGTGAACAAAAAATTGGCGAAATGAATATGCAATTTTGCTCATATAATAGAATCTTACACACAATTAACTAAACCACATATTCTTTTATCGAAGAGATATTTGCAAAAGTAATCAAAATGTTTCAAATGCACCAGCTATATTTGACCTCAATTACAAATTTTACCAATTATCTCTATTTATTTGTTTATTTTATTATTTTATTATAAAAGCATAAATATTTCTTATATTTTTTGTGCAGACTAAAATACCCCTATTTAAATTGTAAAGTGATATTTAATTAAATGGTAAATATATAAAAGACGTAAAATAATTGAAAATGTATAATTGGACATGAAATCTTATTTTATTTATCTTCTACATAAACTCCTAAAATTTAAAAAATTCTATCTTACATCAATATTTGTAATTTTAATCTTCTTCTCTTATAGTAGATAAAAACTAACCATAAGAAAACACAATTATTTTAATTAGCCCCTAAAATATATTAGTATATAATTTTTTTTTTATATTTTAGAATAAATATTTATTTAGGTAAGAAAATGTTATTTAAAGATTTAGTACAACATAAGTCATAAACACTCTAAATATAAAAATTTAAAATGAAATTATCTTAAATATCATTCTGAATTGAATCGCATTTTACTATGAAAGGATAAGAATACTTATGACTTAGCTAATTACGTAATT
Source organism: Penstemon newberryi var. newberryi (assembly GCA_030819805.1). Lineage (NCBI taxonomy): Eukaryota > Viridiplantae > Streptophyta > Magnoliopsida > Lamiales > Plantaginaceae > Penstemon > Penstemon newberryi. The sequence continues at coordinate 80,859 of JAUALY010000002.1, forward strand.
TTACTTTGGCCAGAATTGAAAGATATAAAGAATATTCAATAATATCAAGACATGCATAACCTCAAATTTTCATTGAATTCTTTTTGTGAAAAATGGGTGAAATTGGTGGAAAAGGGTGAAATCGAAAAAAAATTATGAAATTATTGAAAATATGTGAAATTGATGAACTCTGGCGAAGTTGGTGAAAATTTGGGTGAAACGGGTAAAAAAAGGCCCTTGAAATCAATAAATATATACATGTGAAATCGATGAAAATTTGTGAAAAAAGGATGAAATCGGTAAAAAGATAACATCAGTGAAAAGCATGTGACATCGGTGAAAAAAATGATAAAGTCGGTGAAAACGTGTCAAATCAATAAAAATTCAGGTGAAATTGGTGTAAAGAATATGTGAAATCAATGAAAAAAATGTGCAACATAGGTGAAAACGGATTAATATGATAAAAACTTGTTAAAATAAATAAAAAAAAAGAAGTTTAACCGATAAAATAAGGTGAAACCGGTAGAAAAATGGTTTAAAACAGAAAAAACAAAAGGACAAAATCGTAAAACAGTGAAAATAAGTTATAACTTATAAAAATTTGGTAAAATAATAAAAAACATTAAACTGGTACAAATGAATAAAATCAGTTAAAAAACAAGTTAAACTTGTGAATGAATTAAACTATTAAATAAGTAAGAATGGGTTAATTTGCTCTATTTTATGACATAATAAAAATAATTTTATTCTAATTTAAAAAAATATACATTAAATTAACTAAACACGTACGTTAAACACGTACAACGTACGTGCACTTTCCTAGTTTCATCAAAAATCTTAAAACATATTTATTTTCCAATACTCAGAGAAGACGAGTAAAGGGGGATATGTGCTATAAACTTGATAAATGTATTCGGAGTTTTTGGTGGGGCTCGAATGATAAAGGTAATAGTTTGATGTTAAAGGATTGGGATGGCTTGTGTGCTCCTAAGTTCGTGGGTGGGCTTGGATTCCGCGGTCGATCGATTTTAATACCGCTTTGGTCACCAAATTGGCTTGGAAAGTGGCGGAAAAGGCCGATTGCCTTTGGGTCCGAATCTTTGAATCTAAATATCTTCGAGAAAAAAACTTTTTTGAGGCTTCTTTGGCCGGCCCTCAAGCTTCTTGGCTTTGGCCTGATATTTTGCAATGTAGGGAAGTGGTAGCTTGTTATTCTATTTCTTTGGATTCAAGTATTCTCACGTGGACTGATCCGTGGATCCCCACGACCCCGGGCTTTATTGCTTCTCCTAAGTATGGTCTCGGGTGCCTTAAGTCTCGGTCTCCTTTGGTGAAACATTTAATGATTCAAGGAAGTAATCGTTGGAATTTGGATTTATTGAGTGACCATTTCCCCCCGAACTTGGTCCATGAAATTCAAAAGATCCACATCTCTTCCTCCCCCGAGCCTAAAAAACTCATGTGGACTTCATCTTCGTCTGGAGCGTTCTCGACAAAATCTGCATATTTTTTCTCCCAAGCTAGAAGATTCGGCTCTTCGGGTTCAAATCTGAACCCATCCTTCAAGCGTTTGTGGGCTTAAAAAATCCATAATAGATCAAAGCTCTTCCTTTGGAAGATCCTTCATAACCTCATTCCGATTCGAGGTAGGCTTTGGTATGTGTTTTATATTGATAATGTGAATTCTCCTATTTGTGATATGGAAGACGAATCTACTGATCATATTTTCCTCCGATGTCCATTTGCAAAAGCCGTGTGGTTCAAATCTAAATGGTCCGTTCGTATTGATTCATTTAGTGTTGAACCGCTTATCGAGTTGCTTAATGATTTGCTTAACCCCAAATCCCGGAAGTTTTCGGATGATGTGGATCGGTTGGAATTCCTCATTTTCTCGGCCGTGCTCATGGAATCTATTTGGACATATCGCAATTCGGTGCTTCATAATAAAGCAATGCTTGAGCTTGTTCCTTTTATTAAATCTATTGAGAAGAAGGCTTCGGAACATTTCTTTGCTCAAAAGAGCCTCATTATCAATTCTAAGGCGGCTCCTATTGGTCATACTTGGTCTCCCCTGCCTTTTGGTTTGTTAAAGGTGAACACGGATGCGTCTTTTAAAGACGGTTTTGCTTCGATTGCGGTCATCGTCCGTAACTCCAAGGGCTCCATTCTCTTTGCCACCTCCTCTAAGAAACCATGTTTATCTCCGTTAGCGGCTGATGTCCTCTCGATCCACATTGCATGTTCGCTTCTCATCAAATGGGGGATTCTTGAATTTTGTATTGAAAATGATTGCCTCCAAGCTATTTTTGAAATTTCCAATTCGTGGAAAGTGCTTGATTGGTCCGCACGGGGACTCATTATTGAAATCCGGAAATTTTGGACTTGTTGGCCTAAATGGAAGTTCAAGTTCTCACCACGAAACTCAAATTTCGCCGCCCACAATCTTGCCGCATGGGCTTTTAACTCCGGTTGGTCGGATTGGTTAACTTGTATTCCGTTTTCTTTAATTCCTCTCAATGTTTGTTGTACCGTGTTATTAAGTTTGGTATGAAATTTATTTATCAAAAAAAAAAAAAGAGAAGACGAGTATTAAATGTTTACTCAAATCCTAAATTATTACCAAAGGAAGTTCAAACTTTAAACTTAAACTACTTCATCACTTCAGAAAATAGCTGATCGACCATTAACACGTACGAAACAACTTAACATATATAGCCATTTAGGGACATATACTTTATATGGTTTGGGCTTAACACACCTCCAAAGGGTTCAGGTTATTAGATTTCACCACATGCATTGGGCTAAGTCCACTTATATGGTTTGGGCTTAACACACCTCCAAAGTTAGCTTGAATGGTGATGATTGTCCAATACTTTATAAGGTGGACTTAAATATGGTTTTCAATCCATGTGGGACATTTTGTCACAATACTCCCCCTTTACGTATGGGCGGACTGAATGTGTGGGTAAAACAAGCTCAACAAGTGATTTATTAATGTCCAACCTTGCGAATTGCGACATGTGGGTATAGACCCAACACATGAATAATGACACTTTGGGCATTTGTTAACTGAAGGAATAATTAATGATACTCCAGGCCTTGTTAACAGGAGAAATAATAACAACTCAGACCTTTGTTATCTAAGCAAAGTGTGTGGGTAGATACTGAAGTCCATCATGCGTACAAAGAGGAGCCCACCACGGAAGGAGGTGACCCATTTTAACCTAGAGCACTGATACCATATTAGATTTTACCACATCTTTTGAGGTTGAGTTAGACTCAAACCATATGAGTGAACTTAATTAGCGCAATCCATGTGGTGAATTCTAACACTGATCATCATAGAATTTCACTCTTACTTGAGTGACTTGCCCTCGGGACCCTGTCCTGTGCGATGGCATGCTTGATTTGTGATTCCATTCTGCTGAGCAGCCAATGTGCCAAAAAAGATCAAACCAATGGCTCAACATAGTAGAGATATAGTTTTAATTTTAAAAAGATTCATAAAAGCTAAAGAAGAAAGTATGTCTAGCAGCAACATAGTAGCTACTAGCTACACAGTTTTTAAAAAGACCAACATAAGGTAAAATTTAGGCATGCGCGCATTGATAATCAATTAAACATTGAAAACTTTGCAATTGCTAACCTTGTTGCCCCTGTTGACGTGCGCTAGGCAAATACTGATCGAATTGAAGCCAAACAAACAAAGAGCATGGGCGCTTCATCAATAAACATTACAAGATTCTAACAATTAATGTTTGATGTTGTGGGACATGCTTCATTAAAGCATATTAGGCAAACTTGGGGAGATTTTCCATCCAAGGAAAAAATTAAAAGTCGGCTTACATAACTTATGTCAGGTAACAAACATGATTTGAAATAAACTCTTATTAATCTTACACATACAATATAAATTCTTCCAAAAAAACATATATATACATTATTTCTCAAACCATTATCTCAAAATCGAGATTATTTCAACAATACAACGTTTCCAAGCTACTTTTTCAAACACCAAACAAACAAACCCTTACTAATCAAAACAAAGAAAATCAATTTAATTATATTAAATTCTTATTATCTGCATTTGTTGTTTATATCCAGAATTTCATTCTCTCTTCTTCTCGGATGCCCTCACCAGAATATAGTTTTAGATAACGAACCGGCACAAAATCCAATAGGGGCCAAATGGTAATATCTCATTCCATCATCTGCCACTTGGCTGCTGCTCCTCTTCTACAGAAAAAAGCTTCCCCACAAATTACATACACAGATATATATAGATATATATTATATATGTTAGAAATGTAAACTGAAAATATAATATGGCTTCAGCAGCTATAATAAAGGAGATCAGCAAGCTATTTACTACCCCAACGAAAACGCTGCGTTTTGTCCTCCACAAATCGCAGTATTTCTCGAGCTGCTCCGCTGCGGTTGCGTCGGATCCGGAGGCGGAGTTGAGTTGGTCGACGAGATTATTGAAAGAGTACGAGGATTATCGGAGGAATTTACACGGTGGGCTGACGCATAAGGCTTTGCTTGTTGATGCAGTGGGCACACTCGTTGTTCCCTCCCAACCCATGGCACAGGTAATTATATTAATTTCCTGCCTTCTACTTAAAATTTGAAACTCTATTATTAATTGCATTTGGTTATATTGTGGATGGATTGGACTATCGGAGGCTATATGCATATCACAGTTTGAGCAATTCCCTAATTGGGGGTGGTCTATTGGCCTTTTGGGGTCTGTAGATTACTCCACCATTTATTCCTTTGTACTTATGTGGTTCTTTCTTAATATTCTTTTAACTGGACCATTTGTTGGAGGGGAAGTTAACACACACACACACACACTCACAAAAAAAAAAAAAATCGCAGCCAGTTTCTCTTTTGTTGTTGTACTCAGGTGCTAAATTTTTGTTGTATTCTTACCATATTGGAAATTATCAGGTTTGTACAACTTCTATCGAAAATCATTAACTAGTTGTTTGTGTTGTAATATAGAGGTAGTTTTTGCCCCTACATCAGTTTTATATGGCAATGTATTTAACCCATTTGTGTGCTGCCAGCTTGGATGTTCCAGATGTAGGCTTTCTTGGATTATTTAACTGCCCTCTATAGCTTTGGTTATGTTTGCTTAAGCCTAGCTATTTACATTAATTGTTTTTGCGATATAGGTATATCGCCAGATTGGTGAAAAGTACGGAGTGGAGTACTCAGAAAATGAGATATTAAACAGATACAGATGGGCTTATGAGCAGCCTTGGGGTAGATCCCGCCTCAGGTTATATTCTGTTCTCTGCATCTTTTTGACGTTTGAATCTTTAAATTTGTCACCTTAATGTTGTCTAAAACTCTCACTGAAGGGGCTTGTAATTTCTTAAGCAATTGCAAGAACATGAAGACTTACTCGGTAGATTGCAATACTGTTAGAATATTGATTTACCATATTTTTCTGTTCTGCGCGTAGTAGGAGAAGTCATCATTGATATAAGAATTGCGATGTGTTAGTTTTTTTTGTTGAATTTGATGTGTGCATTCATTGATTTATCCTCTTGTCCTTTTAGTCTGAATACTTGCTGATGATCATCTCAAAATAATGAATTGCTAATTGCTACCCATTTTTTCCCCCTCCTTTGTTCATTTCTTTTTCTGCGGTAATTAGATTGCATTTAATCAAGACTGTTGCCAAAATTAGTAATGACAAATCTGCACGACTTCCAATGTTATCAGTACCTATAGAATCAGAGGAACACGATCACTTGATCTCCACTAAATTCAGATTAACAGTTTGCTAAACTCTGAAGGCCAACGTTTCCCTTAGCCAAATTTGTTCTCTCATCAATTTCAAATGTAATCATTGATGTTAAAAACATAATAGCAGTATATTGTTGAGAGGTTAATAACTATATTATTCATTGACTTCAAGATTGTAGTAGCATAATTTTTGTCCAATGCATTTTCCAAATATTTTGGTATGATGTTGCTTGTAGAATAAAAAGATCAAGACATACATGGTGGGATATATTGGATACGTTTTATTACTTTCCCAGATGTTAACTCCCTTTTCTATTAAATCAGTAGAGAATGCAATAAACAGAATATGTACAACTTGGGTAAATTACGGCTGTATTTAGTTATTCAGATAAAAAAGGGAAAAAGAATCCAGTTTGTTTTGAGAGCTATTTCAAGTCACAACACATCTAATCTCCATAAATAATTTGTGTGCTTCCGTAAATAATTATCATCCTATCGAATTGAATTTGACTTTGTCCATCCTAATATCAGTAGTATTTTAAATTGATCCAACTCTAATGGCAATAGCTTGTTTCTTTTCGGTGTTAGGTAGCCTGAAGACATTTTACTTGCATGCAGATATGTTAATGACGGGAGACCATTTTGGCAGTATATAGTCAGCTCTTCAACTGGCTGTTCAGATTCTCAATATTTTGAGGAGTTATACAACTATTATACCACTGAAAAGGTTGACTGACTGGCTGGAGGAATTTGTTGAGCTCAGTTATATGTTTTACTTTTCGAATGCCATAGCTTACGTTCATAGTTTTTTTTTATTTCTATAATATAGTTTAATTTATTTGAAAGCAAAATAAAAATTCAATGGAAATGATTGTGCAATTTAACACATTGTGGTTTCTTATTTCTTGAAAAGGCTTGGCACCTATGTGATTCAGATGCCGAGAAAGTGTTCCAGGCTCTTAGAGAAGCAGGAGTAAAAGTGGCTGTTGTGTCTAACTTTGATACTCGGTTGAGACCGTTGTTGAGAGCTCTGAAGTGTGACCACTGGTTTGATGCTGTAGCAGTGTCTGCCGAAGTAAGTAAAAGTGCTTATTTTTTTCAATTTTATACCTATAATGCTCTAAATCTATGCACATAATAATGTTAGGTTGAAGCAGAGAAGCCAAATCCTGTGATATTTTTGAAAGCTTGTGAGTTATTGGGAGTAAAACCCGAGGATGCTGTACATGTTGGGGATGATCGAAGAAATGACGTTTGGGGTGCCAGAGATGCAGGTTGTGATGCCTGGCTTTGGGGAAATGAAGTTAATTCCTTCAGAGAGGTATTTCAGGAATTAGTGGTAATTGGATTTTTTGCCTTAAAAAGTTTGAACTTTCGTCAACTTTAATGTTTTATTCTGATGAAACTCTCCTTAGTTCAGGTTGCTCAAAGAATAGGAGTTCGGGTTTGATATTGGCTGCTACTTTGCCAAAAAGTCATGATTATGTGTATAGTTGAACAGTTTCTATCTAAAAGATAGATTTCCCTGATTTTGTTCCATGCAAATTTAGCTTGTACTTCCACTCTCTTTCTTAGGAATTGGATCTTTCTAATGATGCTTGATCTTTCAATGTCTAATGTGAAATAGGAAGATTGTTACTGGCTATAACATGAAAATGAGGTGTACTGCTTCATTAAATTTGTTATATAAGTGTGATATATATTGTGCAACTATTTTAACTGTAACTAGACAATAAGTTATTTGGCCAATAAGTACAATTTCAACCAAACCCTAATCCATTACAGGTCAATATATGGATCCATGTAAAACTCCCAGTACATTAGAAGACGTTCGCCGTCAATTGCAAAATGCAGAATGCATTTACAAGATCCGCCACTTGCGCTCTACTGAAGTAGTGATTATGGATATGCAGTATGCCGAGTTACATTCAGTTATGTAATAAGAATTAATTTGCTTACTGGATAAATAATCTTCAACATACTCTTTATCAATTTTGCCATGGGCCATTGCCCCAACCTGTCAATAGACAGGACAGGCAATATACAGACTTAAGCCAAATGATCATCACAGAAAAAAAAAAATACAAGTTGGAGAATAATTGAGCATACCACAAAAACAAGATCCAATTCATTGTTAATAGCACCAACATAATCGTACATATCAACCAACTTTTCTGAACTATGTGAGAACCCTGATTCATGTCCAATAAAAACTACTTGGTTAGATTTATGCAATATAATAGGCACAAAATACGTTATCGGATAGCAAGAAGAGAAACACCTATTTTACAGGGTTCTTGATGACAGGCAGAAGCTTTTCCCCATTACCAGCGGCAGTAATATGCAGATTTTGCAATAGTTGCACTGCAATGGGGTAAATTCAAGGTTCATATATGACCAATAGATTCTTAAATGTCAACATAAAGATGTAACTTACCCATGAGACCAGAGAATCGTTTATATGTCCTGGGCATACGAGAATGAGGTTTAATCTGGAAAAGAATACCTTGCTGTGTCCTCACATATAAAGCTTTCAATCTACCACTTTTGTTCACACGGCTGTCTAAAATTGTTTGGATTGCCTAAGCCATGTAACTGTTAGAAACAGATTTTTGAACAACTAAGATTGAAAAGCCAATTTTTTCATCTTGAGTCTAGACATCTCTCGAGCCCAATTTATATATACTCAAACAACAAGAAATAAAGAAAGTAAGTTGTGAACCTGAAAAGCAATGTCAGGACGATAATCCGCAGGGTTGCGCTTATTTTTCAACAAATAACTGGCATGCTCATCCGAACTTAAAAGCTGGTAGCTCTGTACAAACAAAATCAAAACCCTGAATAATATCTAAAAAAACTAATCTTTCTTGTTTTCTTCTCGGTAAAAAAAAAAAAAAAACCTTTCCGACTTTGCCAATTTCCAAAGACGCCTTCTCGATAATAAAAGTAACTCCAGGCTTCTTGTTATCACCGGTTATTTGATGAGCAATTGGAATTCCGGGCATTTCATCAATAACTTGCTCCAATTTTGACACTGAGCCTTGTGTTTTTGCCTTCTTTTCATCTAATTGTTCCAATTCTTCTTCTTTGTCGTACTTGTCTTCTTTCTTCTTCCTCTTCTGACCTTTCATTTTGTACGCCCGCCCCATCTTCCTTTCACTATGACTATGGCCAAACACAAAACCAGAAAAAAACTGGCGAAAGATAAGATTGATTGATGAAATAAAGAGTTATGGATGAATGGTATTTATTTATATGTTGGGACTGTCAGTTTAACCCTAGACCACAATACAACTGAATGATGTCCGGATTATATTCGTCACACCCGACTTCTTCAGCCGTTTGGGCCCACATATATCAGCCCAAATAAGAATCCTCTTGCGGTCGGCCCAATTCCTAGATAGATATTTGATTAGGCTGTTTTCTTTAATTCATGGGAAAAAAACTAAGAGCTTTTTAGCTTTTCTCTTTTTACGGCAAATTTTTATTTCCGAAATACAGTTAGAAACCGACAACACTCGTAATTTATTTTCTAGACAAACTAACAACAGGCATCTCCTTCAGTTTTGCCTGCGCACGCACAGCATTCAAGAATCAGAGATAACTATTCATTCTTCAGGTTAAATTATGAACGTGTATATTCATTATCAAATCTTATTTTTTTTTCTAACCTTGTCCCAATTAATTTTTGCTTTCCCTTTATTATGTGAGTCTGTAATTATAATGATTATCAAACTCGTGAAATAAGTTATATCAGAAGATCCTAATTTATTGATACCCATTTCTCGATTTCCTTGGAAGAAATTAAATTGACGCATTCTTCCCCCGATCCGCCTACTCTTTTCTTTTTCTTTTCTTTTTTCTTTTTCACTTATTCAAGGTTGACGCGATCAATTTCCTCTCTTCAAATGTATTGTTTTGTGTATTTCGCCTTTTGAATATATATTTAGATGTTTTTCGTCATTGCCTGGGTAGATGTAAGAATGTGTGTTGATTCATTCTCATTCTCTATGGAAATTGAACCTTTTAAGTAGTCCTTTCAGCTCCCATATCAAATCAAGAGTGTTTGTGGATATTATGTAAGTTTGTTACCATGTTCTAACCGACAACTTTGTAATGAACCATTAATTGTTGTGCAATTTCTTGTGCCTCTTTCTAGAATAATAATGACATGCTGAAATTTACTTTGAAGAAGTGTTTTTTGAATCCTATAGCTTTGATTTAAACACAACACAGCATGAATCCACCAATGGATGATGTCGACCTCAAACCAGAGAAGCTGGAAGAACAAAAAGATAGCAGCGGGCCTTTGTTCCATTGTGATCTTTGTGATACGGATATAGTTCACAAAATAGCGCAGGCATTTCTTCCTGGTTTGGCCTCAGCCTGTATTGACAACACAACTGGTGGTCTCTTCAAGAGCCCTGTTTCCGTGGCTGTTGACATTCGTCGAGAAATGGTTGACTATCTCATCCAACGAAGTGAAAGTTTTGTGGCAGAGTCTGTGGTCCTAGAAGGTGGTCCCGGCACTGAAGCGTCTGAAAACCCATACGACAACATCTCTGATTTTGTTGACGATTTTGTGAGTTCAAAGAGGAACTTTTTTAGTCGAGTTTCAGGATGGCTTCTGAGCGAAAGACGAGAAGACAGGATAGACGATCTTGTGCAGGAGATGGAGATTAATGGTTTTTGGTTACTAAGTAGGAGAAGTTCAGTTGCACAAACTCTGTTGAAGAATGTCGATTTCAAGAGTGTTTATCACTGCTGCATGAGTTTTAAATCTAGGGAAGATCTAGAAGAGCATAAGTTGCAATGTAGTTTTAGGACTCTGGCTTGTGCGAACGAGGGGTGCGATTCTAGCTTTAGTGCAGGTCAGGTGGACCACCATGATTCCATGTGTCCTTTTAAAATACTCCCGTGTGAGCAGAACTGCTCCAATAGTATTATGAGGAGAGAGATGGACAGACATTGTATAACTGTTTGTCCAATGAAGCTTGTGAAATGCCCCTTTTACTCTGTAGGTTGCCAGTCCACCATTCCTCAGTGTACAATTGATCAACACCGGTCTGAGAATCTCCATTCTCACTTGCTCTGCATCCTACAAGGTTTTCACAAGGAGGCATCGAAAGAAGATCTCAAGGAAAGGGTGGAAGAACTCGAAAAGGTTTTGAAGAAATTTGTACCGAGTCATTTTTTGTTTTGTTTTTTGTTTAAGTACTCCATATGAATGAAATGATGTGGTTTCATTTTTATGACAGTCATCATCATCATCATCTCCTGGGAGACTAGCATCAGCTCGTGATGCAAGATCATTAACGATTGCGATTAAAGACCTCGATGCAAAACTTGGGCCTATAGTATCAAAAACAAGTGCAAATCCCCCTGAAGATGATGTTGTTACTACTACTGATACTGATTCGGAGTTGGTGGTGGATGAAAAGGACAGCACTGGCGGCTCCCCAGTCAAAAAGGTGGTTGAATCTCCAAGAAAAAATGATGATAGTAAGGAAGAGGAGTCACCTACCAAAATGAGTGCAGAGTCACAAACTAATAATGAAGAGGTGGTCATGGATAATACAATATTTATACAAGAAAGCCTGAAAGAATCATCATCACCCCTTCCCCTTCATATTGAAGGAAAGAACCAGCAGCAACATTCACCTACAAAAGTTGAAGTGCGGATGGCTAATGAAGAAGTGGTTGTGGTTGACGAACATTCGGAAAAGAAAACTGAATCAGCTCTTGAGAACCAAGTATCATCATCTAAATCACCTCATGGGAACGAACATGTGCAACAATTTAATAGACAAGTGGCTGTGGAGTCTCCGAACAGACAAAATCTTTTGAGTTCCGAAGTGGACGATTTTAAGGATTAGTTTAATTAAATACACATAAGGGGTCTTCTATTTCCTAAAACCTGGACATGCAGTTCAGTTGCAGATGATTTTTTTCTTTTTTAATATATATTTCTTCTCTAATTATTAGCTTTTTATTTATTTTTTTCTTGCTTCTGTAACATCATAAATGATCAATTGACTCCATTTGTTTTTTCTTAATTCTAGTATATGTACGTTTCTAGCTATCTCCCTGTTTCAGCAATCAGCATTTGACCAATTACATAATGAATTTTGAAATTATTAAATGCTTAGTCATTTGGTACTTCTTTCTCATTGTAAAGTGAAACACTGTATATAAGTTAGAATCAACAATATTTTCATTGTTGTTCTTGATATGAGAGCTTTTTTCTATTCTATCAAAGTTGACGAAGAAACGATCGTTTTTTACTTTGGACTGGTAAGCTAATTTGATTCTTATTTCTTCTGTTTAATGTTTGGCTGCTTCTAACGAGTAGGGCACTATAATATGTGATGAGAAAATGAAAGATAATAGCAAATGGAACGAATCTAAACTCCCCTTCAAAAATCACACATACACTGATCACTTAATAGAAAATTCTCTCTAAAGGAGATAGGCTGAAATATTACATGAGCGGCGTATAATTCCGAAAGTAGAACATTATTTGTTTGAATGGAAAATGAAATTAACCACATGCAGTTTGTTCTTTGGTTGTACCGTGCGTCAACATTGAGATATATATATATATATATATATAATATTTATGACTCATGCAACATTAGGAGGACATTAAATACAGTAATGCAAAAGTTAACTTAAAATTGAGATTGAATTTAGTTTCATGTTTTGTGAAAATTAAGCAGAGAAAAGAAAACATGTGGTTGGAAAACAGTGTACTTACCTGTCTCTCTCTCTCTTTCCTCTTCTCCACCAGCCCCTCTCTTCCTATACATAGTAACTAGTATTGTTTTCAAGGACAGTCAACGTGCTTTTGTGAAACAAAATAAACATTTGAGACGGAGAGAGACGAAGCAGGGAGAAGTCATTCTGCATTTCTGTTTCATTACCTCTACACAAATCAATCATTAATTTTCCCTTGGTTTTCTTTAATTAGCTCGATCGTCTCTCTCCTTCTCTCTGTCTGTAATTCGTATTGATTTTCAACACCATTGATATTGCAGGTAAGTTATCTACTTTAATGATGGATCCAATCTTTATCAAGTCATGATTCCTGTTGGCTTTTCATTAAAGTCTTATGATTATGAACATAACATCATATATTATGGGATTAATAGGTATTTTACGGAAATGCTTCGAGTTTTTTTCGTTTTGTTGATTCTGCATGATAGTCTCCTTGCATGTAATGGTAATGTGTGGTTTTGTTTGTTGAATCCCTTAAATTATTTGTCTTGTATTGCACAAGGAGGATCATTATTTGTGGTTGAATGTTGTCGAGAATGATAGTAATATATAGTTGCTCTAGGCTGCACGCACACTTATTCAAACGGAAAGTTTTTTTTTTTTTTTTCATGTTTTTTCAGACTGCTGGCTGCTGGTAATTAAGAATAATAAATAATGTTGAAATCTTTTGGCTCTGGAAAAATGATCCTTGAAGCTGGATCTCTTAGCTTTAAAGGGAGGGAATTGGAGTCCAAGATCTCCTCATTATTGCATTCTCCAATTTCAGAAGAAAATACAATTATGATCAGATCAGTCAGCTTTCGAAGCAGCAATGCACACGACAAATTGCCTGATTTTAACAGCCTCCAAACAGATTCTGATAGAAATAGACATATAGCAGCAGTGAAGTTGCAAAAGACATACAAAAGTTTTCGAACCCGAAGGCAACTTGCAGATTGTGCAGTTCTAGTGGAGCAAAGATGGTAATTATATACTGTAATTATTTTTCTTTTGTTTTCCAATTCTGAATAACAATAATAATCATGTATATATCTCTGTCTGTTTCATCAGGTGGAAGCTGTTAGATTTTGCTGAGCTAAAACACAGTTCTATATCATTCTTTGATGTTGAGAGACCCGAAACTGCTCTTACACGTTGGTCAAGAGCAAGAACCAAAGCTGCCAAGGTATTAATTACCTACTATTTATTATTGCATGCATTTTCTCTTCAACTTCAGACGCTTTAATTAATTAAAATTAATTATCAGGTTGGAAAAGGCCTGTCAAAGGATGACAAGGCACGTAAACTTGCTCTGCAGCATTGGCTCGAGGCTGTAAGCAAGTTTCACTCACTCTTTGGTGTATGATAAATAATTGTTTTGTTGATTTGTATCCTCATAAATATATATATTTACGTATATTCAAAAAATATTCCCTTGTAGATTGATCCTAGACATCGATATGGTCACAACCTGCAGTTTTATTACGTCAACTGGCTACAATGTGACAGTAAACAGCCTTTCTTCTACTGGTAAAATTCATAATTAAGACTTGTATAGCATTCAAATAAATGATTTTTCATTTTCCAATTACGTACTAGTTTGAGTTACGTACTACTCAGGCTGGACATTGGTGAAGGTAGAGAAGTAAATCTAGAAAGATGCTCCAGATCAAAACTCCAACAACAATGCATCAAATATCTTGGTCCGGTATGCCCCCCACCCTCATGCATACGTAATAATTATTGAATTGTCAAAATTAGTCGAAAATGATGGGGTACGTACGTACGTGCAGACTGAGAGAAGTGCATATGAAGTTATTATAATGGATGGGAAGTTGATGTACAAGCAGAGTGGAAAGATTCTTGATACAAGGGAAGGGCCAGAAGATGTGAAATGGATCTTTGTACTCAGTGTGTCTAAGATATTGTATGTAGGCCAGAAAAAGAAGGGTACATTTCAACATTCAAGTTTCTTGGCTGGTGGTGCTACATTATCTGCTGGACGATTAGTAGTCGAAGATGGTGTTCTAAAGGTACAATTAACCAAGGCCTTTTTTTCTTTTCTTTTTCTTCATCTGCTTCACTTATTAATAATAAGTATATATATTCTTTGACTTTTTTGGAAGTTAGGCCGTTTGGCCTCACAGTGGGCACTACCTCCCAACAGAAGAAAATTTTGAGGAATTTATGGCATTTCTTTGGCGACACAATGTTGATTTGAGTGTTGTTCAGGTGATATGATTGAAAATTGGTTTATGGGTTTTCTTAAACAACTACTATATATTAAGTTTCAATTTGCAATTTATATATAACTTCCTATCTAGTGATTTTTTTGGCTGCTTTGCAGAGAGCACCTAGTAGTAATGAAGAACGAGAATTGGGCACTTTGCGTCGTAATAGCATATCAGTACCAGATCTCAGGAAAGCCAATAACAACAACAACAACGAAGATGGAAAGACAACCGAATCAACCAAAAAATATTCAAAAGATGCTGAAAATATGCATCCACCCCCCATATCAAGATGGTCAAGGAAACTACAGTCAAAGATTGCATTGCTTCAAATTCCAAAGAGAGAAGACATGATTGAGTTATTCAAGACGCCCAGACCAGGATTCAACCTGGAAAGTAGTAGTCCCTTGGACTTGGAGGACGATGGATATGAAACAGCAGAGGAAAATTTATCAGACTCCGAATTTTCAGTCTCCAAGCACAATTTATTCGACCAAGACTACGAAGAAGAATATGACGAGCCCATACCCAAAGAAAAGATTATCAAGAGAATAAACTCACACAAAAGGATGAATTCATATCAATTGGCAGATCAATTGTCGTGCAGATGGACCACAGGAGCCGGCCCACGAATTGGGTGTGTGAGGGATTATCCTTCTGAGCTCCAATTTCGTGTACTAGAGGACATAAGTTTGTCTCCGAGAAGTTCATACTCATCTCCGAGAAGAAGTGCTAGGCTAACTCCCGGCGGCATTCCTACTCCTACCAGCTCATGTAGAGTAAGATACCCACTTTCCACAAAATCGGCTCAGACAGTGAAGCCATAAATCACAGAAATGCCCGGAGAATGAGTTATCGATCAATGTGTGGATGAGAAGTTAAATTTTCTTTTTTTTTTTTTGGACTAGCTAGAAATTATTTCATTTTTTCCTCTATTAGTATTATTTAGCGGAGCATACAAGAGAGAATATATAATTAGATTGATGATCATTTTCACATATATATACTGTCTCTTAAAATACAAAATTCTGATGCAAGGAGACAATACCAACCCTAGGGCTTCTCCCTCCCTAGCTCCTATTCGTCTTTCTTGCTGGCAAAATCAGCGTCGTCCGAGGTACAAGTTTCTCAAAAGCAACATTAACTTGCTACAGGAATGGGAATATCATGCACTAAGCATAAAAGAGATTCCATATAAAACGATAGAATTCAGAGATTGCTTCCTGCAGAATTCAAACATTTGCGTTATGTTCTAACCATAACATTTTCTTGGTATCGTAGAAAACACAAAACACAAAACTATAGCTGTTCATTAATATCACGAAAATAGAGTACCCTTGAAAATGCATTGAGTAGGTCAGCATGATATATGGTATCCTCAGTAGCAAAATTTAAAGTCCAGGTAAGGTTTCATTTCAATTACTAGATGATGACATAGAAATAACATACATATGCATACACAAACACAGATACAACCGATAAGGACATGCATGTTGCTACAGTCCTCATGAGACTTGTTAATTTTCAAGCAGTGCAATATTTCTCTCACCAAGCTTTAATTTGTGGCCAAAGTAGATATCAGGATCTCAGAGACTTATTTTGGAAAGGATTCATCACAAGACCTTATCTAATAAATTAAATCTTGTGAATGAGAACTAGAGATATGTTGTTAGCAGCAAAGCTAATACAGTTGAAGATAGATGAGAGCAAGAACAATAATAATAATAATGAGCCAAAGAAATAATCAACCGCAAGCGACATAAGCAATATCATAAGAGGTGATCATGCCTATAACCAGCTGAGCAAATAATGTTACAAATGAGGTGATGAAGGCAACAGGCGAGCTGCAGTTGCTAAAAGCAATGTCAAAACCAGTACATTCAACTACAAGTGGAGAATCAGCATTCTGGTGCAAATTTCAATCTAGTTAACAGAAGCATTATGACAAACTAAACTTGCATCCAGTACCATATCGCCTAATAAAATCAATAAATTTGCTCCAGGATCTACTTTTGTTGGTAAATGATCATTACAAACTAATGTCCGTATAACATGCACTTTGGATAGGAAATGCAGTTGAACATTACAAATTAAAGCCCATACGGTCATATTCTTGGGCTTCATCTTGGGCTTGGGCAGGGATGAGAGAAACTATTGGCCACAGTTTAAAGACCGTCATATTTGATAGATTTTAGGATTCTAATTATTGCTTTTGGTTAGTACATACTACATGTTACTCATATTTTATTGGAGTCCAATATGTATTGTGAAAGGCTCTCACTTAATATATCTGACGTGTCTCGAAAATGATTAAACTATTGAAAAATAAAAAAATTCTCGAAAATTCTATGCAACAAAATTTCCAACCATAGTTCATGTTTATAGTTTTGCTTTTTTATACGCACTAGGAAAGCGCACGTACGTTGTACGTGTCTAGTTAATTTATGGGTACTTTTTGTAAATTAGAATAAAATTAATTTGATTATGTCATAAAATAGAGCAAATTAATCCGTTTTCACCTATTTTTAGTTTAATTCATTTTTCGCCGGTTTAACCTGTTTTTTAGCAAATTTTATTTATTTTTACTAGTTTAATTTTTTTCACTGTTTTACCCATTTTTTTCAATGTTTGTTCATAACTTATTTTTTTTGTTTTTTATGATTTTGTCCTATTGTTTTTTTCCATTTTAAACCATTTTTCTACCGGTTTCACCTTATTTTGTCAGTTAAACTCTATTTTTTTTACTGATTTTTAACACGTTTGGGGATTCACATAGAGAATGGGCCAAAAAACGAACGAAAATAAATAAGGAAATACTAACCCGTTTTCACCTATTTTGCACATTTTTTTATTGATTTCACATGTTCTTTTCACCACCCTGAATTTTCATCAATCCGAAACATTTTCACCGACTTTATTTATTTTTTCACCGATTCACCTGCTTTTCATTGATGTTGTCGTTTCACCGGGTTCATCATTTTTTCACGAATTTGACCCGAATTTTCATCGATTTCACGTGTGCTTATCGATTCAGGGGCACTTTTTTACCGGTTTCACCCAAATTTTCACCAACTTCGCCAGTGTTCACCAATTTCACCCGAATTTTCATCCATTTAACATATTTTCAATGATTTCATATATTTTTTTTATCGATTTCACCCTTTTCCACCAATTTCATCCGTTTTTCACGAAAAGAATTCTATGAAAATTTGAGGTTATACATGTCTTGATATTATTGAATATTCTTTATATTTTTCTATTCTAGCCAAAGTAATGTACGTAATTAGCTAAGTCAAAAGTATTTTTTATTCTATCATAGTAAGATACGATTCAATTTTTTAACTTTTTTTGTAACATCAAGATATTTAAGAGAATTTCATTTTAATTTTTTATATTTGGAGTGTTTATGACTAATGTTGTACTAAAATTTTAAATTAACATTTTCTTGCTTAAAAAAATATTGATGCTATAATATAATAATGTTTATCTATTATATAAGGGCTATTTAAAATAATAGTGTATTTTTATGGTTCGTTTTTATCTATTATAAGAGAAGATTAAAATAACAAAAATTGATGTAAGAGAGAATTTATAAATTTTAGGAGTTTATGTAGAAGATAAATATAATAAGACTTTATGTCTAATTATACCTCTTCAATTACTTTTATATATTTAACATTGAATTAAATAACAATTCAAATAACGGTATTTTAGTCCGCACAAAAAAGTTAAGAAATATTAATACTTTTATAATAAAAATAAAAATAAAAATAAAATATATAATATATTTTTGTTTCTACACACTCTTCTACTAAATTAATGCATTATTCAAATGATCAATAATTCATACATGCACTAGAAAAGAAAGCAAAGTAATTGGGATTTGATGCACTGGCCTAATGGGAATTTTAAGGGACAACACATTTGCCTCTACATATCTTGTAAGACCACCACATTTTATAAATAGAGTAGGGTATGTTACAGCCAACACCCAATATATATATTTCCTTAAATTAATTTTCCGAACCTAATTTGAACCCGATCAAACCTTTTAATGATAAATTAAAGAAGACACCAAAAACAAACATTTGCATTGTGCATGAACTGAGATTTCTAAATAGAGAGTGGTATACCGCATATATATGCCTAGGTGTCTCATTAATTAATGATACAATTGATTAAATGAAAAAGACAAGAACAAAGAAAACTTAAGGGCACACAAGCTGGCAAAAAGATTTTGTGGTTGGCCCAAAAATTTATTTATATTTTTAATTGTATATGTTCTTGCAAAGAATCTCTAATTCACGAGGAATTTAAATTACATACTTTTGTTTATTCACAAATTGTCAAAGTAATTATACTTTTGTTTACTCTTGATTAATTATTTCATACCAAGAATTAACTTAATTGATATTATTCTTATAAAGATAAGAGAACGGTTAAAAAAAATGCACAAATCTTATTATTAACCACTTGACTAAGACCTCATCGACACATATTATGAATTTAATTACTTTATATTGGCCCGAATAGTGGAGTAGATTATACACCTATATTCGAGTATCCAAGTTAATAGTAGTAACACGAGTTAATTAAAACAGACGCCAATTTAGAACAATCTTGGACTTGTTCTAGAAAAGAAGTCTAACCAATTTCGTTCTTTGACTTGTTTTTATAATGTTTGACATTTACTACCAAATCGAGCTAGCTATCATTATATATCAAATGAAAGACCATTTTATCAAAAAAAAAAACGACAACTGGTGTTTAGGGAAAATGTCACAGAATATATACTTTTGATAAGATGTGTTAATAAAGAATATTAGGTTAATTACAGCTTAGTTTAATTAATTTGGCTAAATTTGGGATTTTAATTTGTAGGTGAGATTGGAGACATGGACACCTCAACCGAGGCCACAGGTTGGACATATATGTTCTTAATTTACGTAAAGCTAGCCACGCGACCTGACCCACAATACCCGGCCGCCGGCAGGAATCATGATTCCAAAACTCCAACCCAAAACAAAAAAAAAAAAAAAAAAAAAAAAAACCTTGGAAGTAGAGTTTTTGGGACCATTCCCATTTACATCATCCCCATATTCTATATTACCTTCCTCCTTGAGAATATATAACTAAAATTGGTAAATTGTGAGCAATTGCTTTGATTTGGATTGTATTAATATATTAGTTTCAATTTCTAAGTAATGTGTATGTGTATATATATATATTGCTTACGTAATAAATTTTATTTATTTTTCTTTTATTATCTCTCTCTCTCTCTCTATATATATATATTATTAAGTGGCGGAAAAAGGAGATTTGGTTGGAAAGAAGCGTCTATATTATGATATTAATTGTTTACAAGTTGGCTTTACTAATTTATATATTACTTTTAGTCAATAATATTATTATTTTTTTTTACAAAGCATAGAGTAATTAGAAAATGTGCACGATAGTTAAGTCAATGGCAAAGAATCAAAGCAAATCTTTTGAAGAATTTGGCCGTGGCGGAAGGTTCAATGCATCTTATTTATTTTATGTGTAGAAACCAGTTCAACAACTTAAATAATTTGGACATTAGTAAGCACTATATTTTTTAATATATATACTTGTATTAACATTATATATCCAGTTATTTAGCTAGCTCACATGCATCGTGTTATATAAATATATTAAGTCTTCTTATGTCTATATGTTGTCTAATTGCTACATGAAAATACGTGCATATGTAATTTTTTTTTTTCTCAATATAATTGACTTATTCACGAAGTAAAAAAAAAAATAGTGGAGTATATCAAAATGAATAGGTATAAAGATTGAAATGATATATATATATATATATATAATATCTTAAGACCTACTGTTACATAAATACTCTTTCTACCATTCATAACTTTTAATATTGTAAATCGTGCATATAAATATAATAGTATGATCAGTCACAAGTCCATTGTGCATGCTTGGATGAATTGTCCTAATCTCAATTAGTTACAATCTAACGTGTCGATTTTGTTAATTAGAAAAAAAAGTGAAGTAAAAATTATAGTAAGAATCCTTAATTTGTAAGGTAATTGATAGATTACACCCTAAAATAACCTAAAGTCGAGTGGCTAAACAAAAGTCAGACTCTCATGATCCTTCCGACTTTGTTTCTCTTTCTTCTTTTCCGTGAGGCCATCTTCAACACCTAGGTCATGCATGCTCTCCCTTTCCCCTCTTCCTCCCTACATCGTTTTCTATGGTTAGGAGCATGGGTTTTTTTTTTTTTTTCGCCACAACTTTCACCATAATAATAATAATACATAAATGACAGTTAAAATTCGATTGATTTGTACATTTTATCTAAATTATTAGACAAATTAAATTTTTAAAATTAAAACTAATAATGTTAAAGATTTAATTTTATTAAATCATACACAAAAAATTGAAAATAAACTTTCCCATTTTAGTTAAATTTAAAAAAAAACATTTTTTTTTGGATTTCAAAAATAAGAATTAAAAATAAATTAACAAAAAAAAAGGGGGAAGAAGCAGGTAGCTGCATGCGACCGTGCCGTAAGTGATGCCGACACCCCTTCCCTCTCACCACTATATATATATATATATATTCCATTTCCGTTCACCCCCTCCCCCTAGCTGCTGAGATGGCTTGAGTTATCAAAATATACGATGACTTTGATCCTTTAATTTATTTCCCCCTCCGATTTGGGCACCTGATTATTACTTCATCTTCTACACATCGAACCTGCAGTTTTAATTGTTTCAACTTATAATAAAATAATTAAAATCTGGAGATATATCTTATTTAGAAAGACTTACAAGCTTGTAATGAATTTTTTTAATTATAAGGTACCTTGAAAGTTTTTTTTTTTTTTTTTAAAATAAGATACCTTTAAAGTTCAACGAAATTGAAATTCCCAACTTATAATGTATAATAATATTTGAAAGAAAGCCAATGGAAAATCGGTATTTACATAAACTAGCAGCAGTTCAAAACTTTTAATCGTTATGAGTTGTTTGTTCTATTAATAGTAGAAAATTGTAATTGAATGGAACAAACCCTAATTAAAATGGTAGAGTGATAGTTCAATAGCAAGAAAAGAAATTAAATTGCTGCAGATCTCAATTGATACTATTAATGGCGGAATTCAAGGACCCAAAATTCAATTTTGTTGGTAGAAATAGTTATAAATCAATTACTAATTTTTTGTTGGCTTTCTGAAATAGTGTCATGAATCAATCAATTAGCCCAAAAGGGCAAAACCAATTTATAAACCGTATCATGATCTATATCATTTGGTACCAAACCTTTGAAAAATACACATTTAATACCAAAATTGAAGGACTTTTTGCACATTTTCTTTCTCCGTCAATTTACAGGGCCAAATTTTATGTTCTTTATATGGCTGGAAAGCTCTTGACGAGAGCTTTCTAATGGTATAAGTTTCAGTTCATGAAACGCAATAAATAATCCGCAGAAAATTAACAAAGTTTCGGGATGTTAATCAAAATTAAATCATATGTCATAATCTACAAGGAATCATGGCACAATAATTTTCAAATATGATATAGGGCACATAAGCATGCTATGGTAAAATTTTTTGGAACATAATTTTAAACATACCAAAAAGCTCAAGCAAATGTGAAAAAAATCCTTCAATTTTGGTATTAAATGTGTCTTTTTCAAAGGTTTGGTACCAAATGTATAAAGTAGGTAAAAGTTTGGTATGAAAAATGCAATTCCCTCTAAAGGGTTGTGTTATTACTTATTATTGAAACTTTAGGGATGTATCTGTAAATTCACAAAATCTCAAGGAATGAAGTGCATATAATTATCGGCAAAATTGCTTCTCTTGTATCGAAACACATTGAGTTGCACATTTCACGTGATTAGAACGTTGAGTAAATGGCCACATGCAATTAATGTATATGACCACTTTTGTCCAAATAATTAAAAATGATATGTATATATATGTAATGTGCAATTGATCAATATACCCCAATATACCATAATTGTAAACCACCCTACTATATGGTACTAAAAGAACAATTTTGCATATAATTATCCGTTTAAAATATTAAAATGAAATAAGATTTTGGCAAGTGATGAGTAGTTAAAAAATGGGTCAATGAAACCCTTCTTCTTTTATCCAAATAATTAAGGCACTAACGATAGTGCAAATGTGAACGATTATTTTTACTCATTTTTAATTTAGTATCATTGTTCTAGACAGTCAAAATTCACATCATGAAAATACTTAGTGCTCTATAGTTTTCGTTGCACCCCGCTAGAAAAACATTAATCATTCAAGTTATAAATCAGTATTGACCGTATGTGACTCTGTATTAATTGTAATACTACTACAAATTTCTTTTTAGTTTTAAATTTGATAATAATAATAATTTCATCACCATTAAGTCGAACTTTGAAGATACTAATTAAGAACGTCTTTTTATTTACATAGTTTATTTATCAAAAGGTGTTTGGCTAACTTAAATAAAAAATTAGAAGTTAGATCAGAGGTGATCATTGTCCAAAATCTTATGAAAATTACATAGTCCATTTATATGTTTGGCCTTATAGCTCAGAGATGATTATAAGACCTTTCTATACTTTTTGAGTTGTTATATTTTGTCGATTTATATTTAATTCACATGAAATAGGTCATGTCCACCTATTTATGTTGAAACAGGTAGCTCAAAGTTGATCACAGTACAAAATCTTATAAAAAATACCTTGTGTTGATATTCATCCATGTGAGACTTTTTAGTGTCAAATAATTAAATAATCTTACAAACTATGTATGACTAGTAAACAAAATAAAAGGACTAAAAACATCTACTTGATAATTTTCTAATGGCTTTTTAAACTAAACAATACCTTAGGTAAAAAATCATTTTTGGCACAATATAATTAGGCGTTTTTTAATTTTGGTACCATGATATCAATTTTGGTACCAATTATGACTGCCGCTTTCAATTTTAGCACTTCCGTCAGTTGACTTAGTTGATTGTTAAGTCAACTGACGGGAGTATCAAAATTGAAAAGGTCAGTCAGAATTTGTGCCAAAATTGACACAATGGTACCAAAATTGAAAAATAACTAGTTCTATGGTGCCAAAAATGATTTTTTTCGAATCAAAGCATCATTCATAAGGTTGAATTTATTAAAAAAAAAATTAGTCATAATACTTCTAATTTTAAATTAAGGAATATCTCTAGAGATACAGAGAAAAACTCCAAAGGCTAAATGTAAATTTAGGAATATAAATATATTATACATTCTCATATAATAGTTTGCATACTTATTTAAAGTATTTTATTTTAACTATGAGTATATAAAATTAGTTTCTATATTATTTTATTCATATCTTTTTTATATAGCACATCAATGCAGTCTATTGATTTGTTCATTTATTATTTCTACCCGACTTTCAAATATGGTTTAAAAGGTGTTTATATAATTTCGAACGATTTAAAAGGAATCAACAAAGAATCGCTTCTAACTCTTCAAAGTGAGAAAAAGTAATGCATCTAAGCAACTTCTCCATTATTGGAATAATAAGGAAAAGAAGAAAATGAGAAGGAGACAACTTACAATTGAAAGAAGGAAACAACTGATAAGCGGAAATTCAAATTAAAAGATAATTGTATATCCTTATTCAACCAAGTCATTTTCATCTTTGAGGGAAGACCAGACCGAAGACTTAGAAGATGTTCTTAGTTGAATGTTTTGTCATCATAAAAAAGAGGGAAACTGTTAGATGAAGTTGAGTTAATGAGTTAATAAGGAGTGGTTTGATGATGGTTTTGATGATAACATGTGTAGCAAAAAAAATATTATTACAGTTATTATTATTATTGTGTACCCAATTTTTTTTTACTATTTTATTATTATTATTATTATTATTAAAATAAGAGTGGGATAAATTGTGAATTGGAAGTAATTGGTGAGGGGTCGGCAAAAAAATCATTTTTTGGCACTATAGAACTAGATGTTTTTCAATTTTGGTACCATGATGTCAATTTTGGTACCAATTCTGACTGACGTTTTCAATTTTGGCACTTCCGTCAGCTGCTACCAATGCCAGTCAGAATTAATACCAAAATTGACACCAAGGTACCAAAATTGAAAAACACCTAGTTCTATTGTGCCAAAAATAAATTTTTGCCCAATACCTTAAGACAAAATTTAAATCTACTTTACATTTTTTGGGAATAGATAAATAGCATTTAATAAATCTAGAGATTAGGATCACGAAATATTGGAAGAGTACTCAAAACTTTCTACCGAAAATGTGTTATACGTGAGAAAGAAGCACTTGCTAAATCAATAAGATCATTGAGTAATATAGGTTTTATTTTGAAGGGTTTTAACTCGATTTTGCATGTCTCGGTTTAAAAAAAAAACATGGTTTGGGTAATTTTGGTGAAATCTTTGAAATCACATTTGATTATGGTTTTTTTTTTTTTTTTTTGTAGATGTTTGATTTTGTGGTTTTGAAAAAGTTAAGACCCTACTTGTGAATTTGGATGTTGGGGTTTGAGAAAAAAGGTATATGGTATATGTCAAATCAATGTTCTTTTTTGTAGAGTTAAGAGGAAAAAAAAAAGATGGTAGACATAAAATCAAAGATTTATATTATTAAGATTTTGAGTGTAGGTTTTAAATGAGTTTCATGAATTTTACTAAATTTCATTCGAATTTTTTTTTTACTCAATTATGCGAGACACGCGAAATCATGTCAGGACTCTTCCAAAAGTGAATTCTCATGATTTGTTACAAAAGTCGCAAGATATATTTCCACATCAAAATATATGGCTTGAAATCTAATCAAAGAAAAGTTGGAGATCTTCACAAAGAAAAAAGATCAGCAAAATCTTCCCCCATATCCTACATAGTATTACTCTGTTACTGACAAATCATCACACATCAAAATGGCCTGGTCATACTAAGCGTTGAAACAATTGAACAACTTTTTGGGGAAAATGGTTTTTTTTTTTTTTTATATTAACATTTTAATACCATCAAATTAAATGAAATATTTTACAAAATCAAAAAGAGGATAACTCCCACGGCCACAAACGTTGATATGAATTAAACTAAACGGGATACAAATAGATGGATCCGACCAACAGGAATCGAAAGCCCATGCCTCAAGATTGTGCGTAGTATAGTTTGAACTTCTTGGTGCAAACTTGAATCTCCATTTCGACCAACAAACCCAAACTTTCCGAATTTCTTCTATAAAACCACAAGCTGATCAATCCGCAACTCTCCAATCACTAGATATTTCGAAAATGTTTTTGGATAAAATGTTAAAAACAACCAAATATAGTTCTTCATATACAATACTTAATAGCTTATTATTTTTTTTTTTTTTTTTGAGAACCCAAAGGGTGAAATTCATTAATGATCAATGTCGGCAATTACAAGCTCAAGAATGGGATTAGGGAGAACAAAAATAGGGGGGGAGATACTTATAGCTAATTTAGCTAAAGCGTGTGCGACAGAATTGCTTTCCCTAAACACGTGGGAGCAAGAGAAAGAAATAAGGCTATTAGCAAGGTAATTAATCTCTTCAAAAAGATGTCCCAACGGGTGAAAAGAATAATGACCATGGTGTCCCAAAACTCCATTGACCACTGATAAACAATCACTTTCTATGCATATATGTCTCCAACCTTTTGCAATACCAAGTTCTAGTCCACGCATCAAAGCTGTAGCTTCCGCCGCTTCGGGAGCAAGATAAAAATCAGACTTTGTGGAACACCAATCCAAGCAGCTTCCTGTATGATCACGGATGATAGAGCCAATTCCAAAGCAACCAGCACTCTCGTCGACCGCTGCGTCTACATTAATCTTGACAGTTCCAATAGGTGGCGGAGTCCATTTCGTAATAGCAGGTCTGATCGAAGAGGGAATCAAAGAGGGACTAATTGAATTCTGAAATTTGTAGTAAAAGTTACGTGCCGAGGAAACTATGTCAGCTGGAGTGAAGTCCATAGCTTCCCAAATGATTTTGTTTCTACCGTACCAGATCCACCATGCTAAAATTGAAGCGTAGCCTAACTCTGATGCATCCAAGTGCGTAAAAAGGTGTGAAAACCAGTCTATCATATCAGTAGCTACACAAGAGTAATGAGAAAACGCAAGACCGGAAAGGGCCCAACATTGTCTAGCAAACGTACAATAAAGCAAACAATGAAGAGTGGTTTCTACACCATCACACCGAATACAAGAGTCCTCTGTAGCAAGATTCCTACGATTTAGTTAAGCTCGAACAGGTAGTATATTTCTACAGCCTGACCAAATAAAGAGTTTTACCTTAGGAGGGACCTTGATATTCCAAATACGATTCCAAGTGATCTGAACATTAGTACTGGAACTGCCGGAGTTGGAATTCTGTTTTAGCTCTTTCATGAGTCGATGAAGTTTATAGGTTGATTTGACGGTGAAGAACCCCGAACGGTCAAAATGCCAGATGCGGCGGTCCGGGCAGTCCATGCGACTCAACGGGATAGAAAGGATTTGTTGTGCATCATTATTAATGAAAATTCCTTCAACCAGTTCTCTTTTCCAAACACCTCGAGAGTGATCAATAAGTTCATTAACCGTTGCATTATCCGAAAGTAAGAAAGGTGGAGTAATGACTTTGAATGAGTGAGCTCTAGGGAGCCAATTAGCTCCCCATATACGAATATCTTTTCCATTTTCGACCCGCCAACGTGTGCCTGCTTCTACGAGTTCTTTGGAGCCCCAAATACTCCGCCATGTGAGGGAAGGAGCCGAACCGAGGGGAACATCTAGAAGATCACAGTCCGGAAAGTAGCGAGCTTTAAGGATGCGACTAAGGAGGTTGTTCGGGAAAGACAATACACGCCAGATCTGTTTTGCTAGGAGTGAAACATGGAATGAATCTAAATCCCTAAAACCCAAACCTCCATCTCGTTTACTTGAGCAAAGCGAATTCCATTTTATCCAATGAATCTTCTTAGTATCTTTCTCATCCCACCAGTAGCTTGCTATCATAGATTCAATCTCTTTAATTAAGTAGCCAGGGAGTTTAAAGCAACTCATAAGGTACGAAGGGATAGCCCGGACGACAGCCTTTATGAGAATTTCCTTACCTGCTTTGGACAATATTTTGGATCTCAAGTTCTGCAATCTGTTCCAAACCCGATCTCTAATATAGTCAAATACCTCTCTTTTTGATTTGCCTACCGCAAGGGGGAGTCCAAGATACCTATCATGCTTGAGTTCCCGACGAATTGGAAGAAAGTGAAGTATAGAAGCGATGGTCAATTCATTGGAATTCTTTGTGAAAACCACACTGGACTTTTCAAAGTTAATTTTCTGCCCCGATGCATTCCCATAAGCTAAGAGAAGATTATTGACATGGATAGCTGCTTCCTCCGATGCCTGACAAATAATCAAGGTGTCATCAGCAAATAAAAGATGAGACACCCTCGGTGCATGTTACGTTCCAAATACAAGTACGTAATCGCGCAAGTATACGTTCGTTTACAAGTAATAAAGTGATAAGGGGTGTCGAACCCATGAGGAATCAAACGAATAATTACCAAAATCTATTCTATTAACTTACTTGAACTTATGTAAATGATAGTAGTGAGATTGTTGTTTGATACTCTAACTAAAGTGAAGTGATTAAGAGATATCTAAGTACTTAACTTGTTAATAAGATAAAGACATCTAGGATTTTACGTCACCTAGTTCAATTCAAGATAAATAACTCGACAATAGATAACTAATGCTTGTGTTTGCTATTCAAGGATTCAATGACGTTCGTATGTATCTTCCGAGTTGCATACCAACCTATCGAATTAAACTAATCCAATTTATGCCTAAATGGACTAAGATCTAATCGAAGCATTAAACTCAAACCTTAAACGAATACGAAACGACCTAGGTATATGTCTATCCTAGAATCGAATCACAATCCAATTTCATAATCAAATCCTCAAAATCACTATGTCTAGCAATCAAGAATCAATAATTTTCACCTCAAAGTTGGCCAAACCTTAAGACGAACAATAAGCACGAAATCGGATTAACGAACACATGTAAGCATCATATCAATCATCATATCATCATTTAATCAAGAATCAAACATAGGTTCAATAAAAACCTAGAATAAAGATGATTAGCTACTCATAGCAATAATTATATCATTCATTACATTAATGAAAGCCATAAATGTAAATGAACAAAGTAAGAGAGTTAGAGTAAGCTTAGGTAGTGAAATCTATATCAACTCCTCCCTCAAGCCTTTGTTGTTCTTCATTTAAAAGTGCAAGCAAAAGCCTTCTTCTTCAATGGAGGCAAGATGATAAAAAGATGATAGGAGTTGTCTTTGATTTCTCCACTTTAATCCCTAACCTAGTGAAACAATAATCCCCTAATGTCTAAGTTGCCCCAAAAACTATCACAACCAAGACCAAAATGTCCCCAACAAGTTTACAATTACAATTGGGAGATAGGAAAATTATGTACAAAAAGGCCCCTGCATTCCGCAGGAAAATATCTGCTGGTAGCAGGGGTACACCGCGGTGTATGTTTTACACACCGCGGTGTGACTGGACATGCACCGCGGTGCATGGATCTTACACCGCGGTGTAAGTTGTTGATCAGCTGGCTGCTGGAATCTTTCCTTTAAGTTCCAGTTTACTCACGGGGAAGGTAAAACGACTTGCATTCATTGTTACGGATTCACCCGAATCACTCTAAGATGTCGTTTCCTACAAACCACGGAGAAAACGATCAAAACACGAACAAAAACACAAAAAACGAACAAAGGCCAAACGAAGGGGCCAAAGAAAGAAAAGCCACGCAAATACGCAAAAGCAAGCAAAACTCGGATTAAAACAAGACGTTTTGGGCTTAAGAATGCATGTGATAATGACGTTTTCACGGCATTATCAACACCCCCAAACTTAAATGCTTGCTCGTCCCCGAGCAAAGAAACAAAAGACAAGTATCAAACATGCATACTTATGATCAAAACGCCAAAACTTAACAATTTCAAATTATTCTTCGAACAAGCTCTACGTGTGTGTGTGATGGCTTTGGCTAGATTCTATCTTAGGTGAATACGTCCCAATAGATCAAAATCATCGGTTCTAATTGCGCGGACTCCTAATGGTTTTGACAAAGAGTCTCTCCTAGCCGTAGATTTCCAACTTAATGTTCAAATCACATTACGAAGCTAAGTTGTAGGCATTTTAAGAGTGTTGTCCCTATTCTTGAACTAGTTAACAATTTTAGTCCCTAGCTCTTTCTCACTATATTTTGCTTTTTCTTTTGATTTACAATGATAACATAGCACTTTGTGCTTTACAATGATATTACAATAACAAACTAGCACTAATGATGAAGATTGCTTGTGCTTCTAGACATTTAACTTTTTGGGCTACTAGCACCATTCCTTTTCTTTGTACATTTCATTTGAACTTTTCATTACAAAACTTGCACCATTACAACGAAATAGAGTAATTACAAAAATAATTCAATAATTTCATCATTTGAAGGCTTAGCCTTTCTTTTCTCTCATAGAAGTGCATACATTTTAGCAACTTCTCTACTCGTTTCTTTTAAGAGCTAGGTGTTCAAAGGTTTTTTCATTCTTGAAAAGGGTTCACTCCCCCAAACTTAAGTCATTTTGTTCCTTTTACACTTCGTTTTCAAACTAAAGTTTGGAGAGGATCTAAGTTACACAAAAGGAATCCTAGAACCTATTATCACTAAAGTTCATTATCCATCTTAAATATAACCTAGCCTTAGCCAATGTGCTCAAATTTTTGTAGAACATGTTCAAATAATAATAAGAATTTGAAAAATTTTGGCGGGTCGACCTAGCATGTATGAAAGTACTTGGGACCTCTCTCCCCCAAACTTAAAACGCACAATGTCCCCATTGTGTGAATTTAGAGAAACGGAGTGAGGTCGACACGACAAAACAACGCACGAAAGAAAAACAAGCACACAAACGCACAAACAACAAAACAAAACAAAAGAAAGCGGTAAATGAAAGAGCACGGCACATATATAATAATAAAGCAATGAAATACAATCATCGTCTCAAACAAACTTCAACCTAACAATTCAAGGCATAGACAATATCCCAGTCTCCGAATCAACATAAAACAATTCCAATACAAGACGGAATCAAAGATATAACATTTTAGAACAATATAAGCCAACGGGAATCTGAAAAATGTAAAGCAAACGCCCCTTTTTGCTAATCATGACGTTCAAACATCCCGCGGTAGTTTTCCGTCTTTTACTGGTCCCGTGCATCTCGGGCAAGCTCTTCTTGCTCATCAATATGCATGTCATCCTGCTGATCGACTTCCTGTCCCGCATGCTCGTGAAAGTTGGGACGCGGTGGAAAGGCAGGTAGTGGTAGGGCGTCAAATCTGGCATCCCCAAGAATCGCCCGAAAGGCCATGTCATGCCGATCACTCAAAGTAGTGAGGAAGTTTGACGTGTACTCCTGGTAGACATTGAAATCCCTTCGAAGAGCTGTCAACCCTTGTTGTTCACGAGGCACCCGCTGGAAGTTTCCGGCTGGAGGGTTCTGTCTAGGTGCAAAGTTCTGATAGGTAAGGCCCAAAGAGGCACAAATGGATGCATTCCCGATCGGTTTACCCAGCCGACACACTTCCTGCATAACACCAAAATCGACACCTGCATTCTTACACAGACCAAAAATTAGATATGGGAAGATAAAACTCTTCTTCTTGGCGGATGTACGATCAATGGTGCTCCGGAGCCGAGCGTGGATAACTTTTCCAAGGTTGAACTTGAGGCCTTTGGTGAGGGCATAAAGAATTGGCACTCGATCATCACCGTATGTAGTGTTATATGAGGTGGGAGCAAGGTGAGAGCACATTACGGTTGCCCATGCCTTTGCTTCTTGCTTCATTAGACCATGACGAAGTGGCTCGTATGTGATCGTGTTGTTGATCGAGAGAAAAGCTTTCATTCTTGCTAATTGATGTTTCTCAATCTCCCCCGAACGCAGCAAATCATCTGTATCATCTCTCTGACCCTCGGGCCATACGATGTGATAGAACTCGTTGATGGCATCCGGAGTAAAGCTAACTTCCACGCCCCGAACCCAAGCAACTTCCGTGGCCTTGGCAAAATGGGCGTTCGCATAAAACTCACGTGCAATCTCTCCGGGGAATGTATCTCGCACGGGTCTTTGAAGTAGGGCATTCCAACCCCGAGCCTCGATTTGATCATAAAGAAAGGGATAAGCCGCTCTATCATAGGTTATGTACCTCTCGGCCAAAAACTTCTTTTCCAAGTCTTCGTAAAACGAATCTTGAGCCGGCTTTGATAAGAACCGGGTGGTATCATAGTCTTCCTCCTCTACTACCGGTTCTTTCCCTTTCGAGTTTCTAGTGCGTTTAGGAGGCGCACGTGAACTCCCACCTCTAATCCTCGGCATTCTTATCAAATGTAATCAAAATTACCCAAACAACCAACAATCAATTCACAATTTCTTTTCTCAATCCTCAAACAAAAAATTCGAATGAATGCACACCAACAATCACAACTTTTTCATTCAAGCATTTTATCGAACACCTAGTGTGCAATCCCAATCTAACTCCTTTTCAACAATATAATCCAAAATCTCCACCCAATAACGCAATACCACAATAGAGTCAAGCCGTACTTACCTTTTGGATGCCCAAATTCGGTTGAAATCGAAGAATTTCGACTTTTGAAGTTTTGGGGGAGAATTCGGTTTTGGTGTGATTAAGGGGGAAAGTGAGAGTTTTGGGTGATTATGTGAGTAGCTTGTGGGGGTTGGTGTGAGTGAGGAGAGATTGAGAGTGTCGGGGAGGGGAACTCGTGAGAGATGAGTGAGGGGGAGGAATTTACGTGAGGGACGAGTAAGAGGCGTGAGAGAAGTGAGAGTTTTGAAATTGGGGGGAAGTGAGTGGGTTCGGGACTTTAAGTCCCTGGAGAAATTTCACCGCGGTGCAATTAATTCACGCCGCGGTGTGACATTCATGCGCCGCGGTGTACAAAATACACACCGCGGCGTGATGAAAGCAAAAACTGAACCAACTCTCTGGAAATTTCGCACCGCGGTGTTAGTTTATACACCGCGGTGTATGTTTTTGCAAAAAGAGAGAAAACTTACTGGAAATTTTGCACCGCGGTGTGAATATTTTTGCACCGCGGTGTATTATTTCCAGAAAATTTTCTTCCAGTCTTTTGAATACCAAACGAATTGAGGTAAGTTTTTGTGTTCAAAATTTGAACACTTCAAATCAACTAAATTTAAAACTTACCTCGATTCTCGATTGGCTCAATTTCACAACTCCCGACTTGTATTTTCACGTTCGATTTCGCTACGTTGTCGTGCACAATCATTACCTACAACAAAAATACACAAGAACGAGAATCAAAAGACACGACACAACAACAACAAAAACAACAAGACAACGAAAGAGAAAAACAAAAAGCTTGGGTTGCCTCCCAATGAGCGCTTGTTTATAGTCGTGAGCTCGACTTTGATACGTTGAAACTAGCTTGGGTGACTTTGAATCCCTTTTGGACCCCATTTGACTCTCATTGGCCCATTATTCATGCCACCGCAAGCTAGGAGATTGGAAGAACATTGTTCATCCTTCTTTGTTTCTTCCGAATTGATCTTCTTTCTCATATCCGGATTCTTCTTTCGATGCCTTTTCCTCTTCCTTGAGCCCACCTTAAACGGATTATCTTTCTTGGTTTCTTTGTGGACTTCATCATTCCATGACTCATTCTTTCTCACCTTGTCAATCATGTAGCAAACAATTGGGGTTATAGAATTAGGTATATCACCGAAAGCATTAAATTTAACCTCTTCGTTTTCCACACGCATAGTGAGTTCTCCTTTTGACACGTCAATGAGAGTTTGTCCCGTGGCTAAGAATGGTCTTCCTAGGATGATTGGGACATCTTCGTCAGCCTCACAATCTAGAATGATGAAGTCGGCCGGAAATATGAATTTGTCGACTTTAACTAGCACGTCTTCAATTTTTCCCTTCGGGTACGTGATAGAGAGGTCGGCAAGTAGAAGCGTCACGGTAGTCGGTCGAGCTTCTCCAATACCCAATTTCTTAAACACCGACATAGGCATGAGGTTTATGCTTGCGCCTAAATCACACAAGGCCTTCCCTTGGTATTTATCTCCGATGGCAATCGGGATGGTGAATTTTCCGGGGTCCTTTAGCTTTGGAGGAAGCTTCTTTTGGACCATGGCACTACATTCCTCGGTTAAAGCAACCGTTTCAAATTCTCCAAACCTTCTTTTCTTTAATAGCACATCTTTCATGAACTTCGCATACTTCGGCATTTGCTCGAGAGCTTCTACCAAAGGAATATTTATGTGCAACTGTTTCAAAATTCCCATGAATTTTTCAAATTGTTTTTCCTCTTTCTTCTTTTGAAACTTTTGAGGAAAGGGAGGAGTTGGCTTGCTTGTGGGTATGGGTGTCAAAGAAATTGGTTCTTTCGGCACCTCCTTTTCCGACTCCACTTCTTCAACCAAAGACTTTTTACTCCCGTTTTGAGTCTCCTCGGCTTCCATTGGATTTTCATTAGGCATAGCCGGACCTTCATACCGTTTTCCATTCCTCAAGGAAATAGCATTAATATGTTCAACTGTACCTTGATTCGGCGATTCGATTGTACTCGGCAAAGCTCCCGGGGGTCTTGCACTTAAAGCTTGGGCAACCTGCCCCATTTGCAATTGAAGATTCCTTAATGCCCCCGAGTGTTCTTGCAACTGTTTGGAAACATCTTCCAACTTAGAATCGTTGGTAACCATGTATTTGGTGGTGTGCTTCATGAACTCACCAAATGCATCCTCCCATGCTGGTTTTGATTCAACGGGCTGTTTTTGTCTTTCTTGAAACCCGGGAGGTGCGGAGGATTGATGACCTCCTTGATATGATTGTTGTTGGGCATTGTTTGGATTACTCCAAGAGAAGTTTGGATGCTTTTGCCAATGAGGGACATAGTTGTTTTGGTATGATTGGTGTCCTTGATTGTTTCGATAGTTATTCCCAAGGTAGTTCACCGCCTCGGGATTTCCGGGACACATATCATAAGTGTGAGCTCCTCCACACGTCACACAACTAGGTGGCATGGCTTGTACTTGTTGGACTACTTCCGGCTTTTGGCCAAGTTTTTCCACTTTATTGCTCAAAATCGCCATTTGGGCGCTCAATGCCGTAATTGCATCCAATTCGAGTCTTCCGGGAGTAGATTTAGTAGAAGTTGCTCTCTCAAACGTCCAAGAGTGATTGTTATAAGCCATGGTATCAAGAATTTCCCACGATTCATCGTAAGACTTAGAAAGCATAGCACCACCCGCAGTGGCATCGACTAGAGCTCTAGTAGGTCCATGCAACCCATTGTAAAATGTTTGCATTAGAATATACTCGGCTATGCCGTGGTGTTGACATTTCTTCAACAACTCTTTGAATCTGGCCCAAGCTTCGTACAAAGACTCTTGATCTAGTTGCCGGAATGCTAGAATATCATTCCTCAATTTGGTAGTCTTCGGGGGAGGGAAAAACTTCCTCAAGAACTTCCCGGTTAGATCTTCCCAAGAAGTTATAGATTGGGATTGTAGAGAATCCAACCAATCTTTTGCGAGATCCCTCAATGAGTACGGAAATAGCATCAACCGCAAGGCATCCTTTGTTACACCCGCAATGATGAATGAATCACTAGTCATCATAAACTTCTTCAAGTGAGCATGAGGATCTTCACTAGAATGACCTCCAAATTGACCTTCGGCATTTAGCATATTGAACATTACCGGCTTGAGCTCAAAGTTAGGTGCCGTAATGGTAGGTCTGACAATGCAAGAACCGAGCTCATCCAACTTAGGTGTACCATACTCATTAATAGGTCGATTCCTATTATTTGGCTCTTCGGGAGCAATTTGTATCGGGTTCACCATAGCCGGATTAACTCCTTGATTTTCCATAGGTGAAGATTCACCCTTTTTCTTTTTCTTCCTTGCTTTTCTTCGCTTTCTAAAGGTCCTCTCAATCTCCGGATCAACAAGAGTAAGAGGTAGTGTCGAAGCTCTTGGCATACACTAAGAGAAAGGTACCTATGAAGACAAATATCACAAAGTAAATAACAAATCCAAGCTAAGTACACAAGAATATAAATTGGCAATAATCGTTACAACTCCCCGGCAACGGCGCCAAAAACTTGTTACGTTCCAAATACAAGTACGTAATCGCGCAAGTATACGTTCGTTTACAAGTAATAAAGTGATAAGGGGTGTCGAACCCACGAGGAATCAAACGAATAATTACCAAAATCTATTCTATTAACTTACTTGAACTTATGTAAATGATAGTAGTGAGATTGTTGTTTGATACTCTAACTAAAGTGAAGTGATTAAGAGATATCTAAGTACTTAACTTGTTAATAAGATAAAGACATCTAGGATTTTACGTCACCTAGTTCAATTCAAGATAAATAACTCGACAATAGATAACTAATGCTTGTGTTTGCTATTCAAGGATTCAATGACGTTCGTATGTATCTTCCGAGTTGCATACCAACCTATCGAATTAAACTAATCCAATTTATGCCTAAATGGACTAAGATCTAATCGAAGCATTAAACTCAAACCTTAAACGAATACGAAACGACCTAGGTATATGTCTATCCTAGAATCGAATCACAATCCAATTTCATAATCAAATCCTCAAAATCACTATGTCTAGCAATCAAGAATCAATAATTTTCACCTCAAAGTTGGCCAAACCTTAAGACGAACAATAAGCACGAAATCGGATTAACGAACACATGTAAGCATCATATCAATCATCATATCATCATTTAATCAAGAATCAAACATAGGATCAATAAAAACCTAGAATAAAGATGATTAGCTACTCATAGCAATAATTATATCATTCATTACATTAATGAAAGCCATAAATGTAAATGAACAAAGTAAGAGAGTTAGAGTAAGCTTAGGTAGTGAAATCTATATCAACTCCTCCCTCAAGCCTTTGTTGTTCTTCATTTAAAAGTGCAAGCAAAAGCCTTCTTCTTCAATGGAGGCAAGATGATAAAAAGATGATAGGAGTTGTCTTTGATTTCTCCACTTTAATCCCTAACCTAGTGAAACAATAATCCCCTAATGTCTAAGTTGCCCCAAAAACTATCACAATCAAGACCAAAATGTCCCCAACAAGTTTACAATTACAATTGGGAGATAGGGAAATTATGTACAAAAAGGCCCCTGCATTCCGCAGGAAAATATCTGCTGGTAGCAGGGGTACACCGCGGTGTATGTTTTACACACCGCGGTGTGACTGGACATGCACCGCGGTGCATGGATCTTACACCGCGGTGTAAGTTGTTGATCAGCTGGCTGCTGGAATCTTTCCTTTAAGTTCCAGTTTACTCACGGGGAAGGTAAAACGACTTGCATTCATTGTTACGGATTCACCCGAATCACTCTAAGATGTCGTTTCCTACAAACCACGGAGAAAACGATCAAAACACGAACAAAAACACAAAAAACGAACAAAGGCCAAACGAAGGGGCCAAAGAAGGAAAAGCCACGCAAATACGCAAAAGGAAGCAAAACTCGGATTAAAACAAGACGTTTTGGGCTTAAGAATGCATGTGATAATGACGTTTTCACGGCATTATCAGTGCACCTCTGCAAATAGCAATTCCTTTCAAGTGACCTCTAGCTTCTTCTTGACAAATGAGAGAACTAAGACTTTCTGCGCAAAAAAGAAAGTTGATCTTTATTATTAGATGATCGAAAAAGAGTTAGAGTCTAATTGAATAATATCCCATCTAAATTTGATCTTTATTTATTTTATTTTTATTTTTATCGGAATTGAAATTGTAATTTTGTTTGAACTGTTTTAAAAGAATAGATTTTAATAGAATCTTAGTAGAGTTGGATACGAGTAATTTCGATATTTTTGGTCGAAATGTTATTCATTTTCTTTTTCTCTAATTTTGTTTTAACGTTTGTTGTGATGGAATCTTCTTTTTGATTTTTTGTACAATTTTATAGCTACTGCCAATTTATCTCTTATGTGATATTTAATGTTTAATTTATCTTCCCATGAAAAATAACACTTTACCATATTATATACTGACTAAATGACATTCTTAAACTTTAAAAAAAAATACAAATTGACAAAACTATCCTTTTATATGTAGCAATTTTAACCCCCTGTATTATGAGGAACTTTATCCCCTATATATGTTACAAAACACTTTTCATGCTTACTCTCAATTTCGATGAATGAGTTACACTATTCAATTGGAGAAGTTAAATTGCTTCTATACAAATTTTTTAGGGGATAAAATATTACTCCCTCCGTTTCAAAATATCTGTCTTTTCACATGTATGCACACAAATTAAGAAAATCATTGAATATAGTTGAATTCTAAGGGGAAAAAAATGAAAAAGACTAAGATACCCTTTTAATTAATTATCCTCCACTAATGTTTGAGAAAATTTATGAGCATAAAGGGCAAAAATAAAAAAAAAAGTAATTAATGTTTTATTGAAAATCTAAAGTGACAGATAATATGGCACAAGAAAAACTTTTCAAAGCGACAGATATTATGAAACGGATGGAGTATTTTTTAAATCACAGAAGAAATAATTGAGCATT
Organism: Penstemon newberryi var. newberryi; assembly: GCA_030819805.1. Lineage (NCBI taxonomy): Eukaryota > Viridiplantae > Streptophyta > Magnoliopsida > Lamiales > Plantaginaceae > Penstemon > Penstemon newberryi. The sequence continues at coordinate 119,294 of JAUALY010000002.1, forward strand.
ATAAATATTACAAGAGAAAATTGAAATTAACTCTACCGTTTTATTAAGTTTTGGAATAAATTTTAATTATACTAAAAGGGGAAAGAAAACTAGAAATAATGAAAAGGTAAAAACATGCATGCATAAAATAAAAAGTATGGTGACCATCGTTGATGATGGGGGCAGTGGCACATGTAGGAATGGAATGGGCATCCCATGGGAAGCAAATCTTAAAAGGGAATCAAAAGAAATTATTGGCCTCTCTCTCTCTCTCTCTCTCTTTGCACCATTCCCCACCTGCTCCGCTCAGCTCAAAGCGCACATGAACATGATTTCAACACCCACAAAAAAAATGAAAATAATACTGACATCACCTGTATCTCTTTCAAGGATTTTCTTGGGACCCACCAAAAAAAAAAAAAAAAAAAGAAAAGAAAAAGAAAATGCCTTTCTTCTACCCCGGCCCTCTTTATAGTTTATAGCATTTTACTAGTATTTCAATTTTCTCCCTTAATTAATCGTCAATTCTTCGTCATCATCTTACAAAAACGAAAACTTAACAAAAGAATCAATTTTTATTTATTACATAACATTACACAAACTTATGAGCCAGCAAGCATTAGCATTAATTAATTTGTGTATAGTATATTGCTGAAGAGGGAGGAAATCTCTGGATCAAATCTGGTCAGATGTGGGTTGAGGATTTTGGTGGGTCTTAATTTTTCAATACAATTCTCTTGTGAGCAATGGTGATGGCGGGTCATGAGTTGTTTCATGTTCTTGCTGTTGATGATAGCTTGATCGACAGAAAACTCATCGAGAGACTACTTAAGACCTCTTCTTATCAAGGTACTAGCATTAATTGGTTATACTTATTAGATTGATTGCTTAATTAATTAATTAATTAATAATGTATATCTGTGCATTTGTATTGATACCACCAGTTACTACAGTTGATTCTGGTAGCAAAGCCTTAGAATTTCTTGGCTGGCATGAAGATCGTGATAGATTAATCAACCCAAATGAAACATCCTCTGTTTCTCCAAATAATCATCAGGTTTCTTTTTTGCAATTCTATATATCATTCAATTCAAAAAATTAATCATCAGGTATTTTTGTTTGTTTTGTTGTTATAGGAAGTGGAAGTAAATCTTGTTATTACAGACTATTGCATGCCTGGAATGACAGGCTATGATTTGCTCAAAAAAATGAAGGTACTGTATAATTTATTTCTTAAATTCTCTATTGCCATCCCCTGTTCATTCCAAAAAAAATAAAGAAATCATTTTTCCAATGTAGATTGAATTAATTCCTTTCAGGGAACAAGCTACCTAACAATATGTGTACTGTGGTGGTGATTGTTTTATGACAGGAATCTTCATCTCTGAGAAATATACCAGTAGTCATTATGTCTTCTGAGAATGTTCCCTCAAGAATCAACAGGTGAGGAATCAACTTCTCCATTTTCTATTCTATCTACACATATAAATGTACTAGTAATACTAATTCAAAATTTGACAGATGCTTAGAGGAAGGAGCAGAGGAATTTTTCCTAAAACCTGTGAGGAAATCAGATGTAAATAAACTCAGTACTCATATGATGAAATCCAAAAGCAGCAAGGATAAGGAGGAGGATGAGGATGAGGATGATGATGATGATGATGATGATGATGATGATGATGATGATATTGAAAAGCCTGAAAAACAACTGCAGGAAAAGCAGGAACAAGATGATAAAAAAGAAGAAGAAGAAGAAGATGAGACACCACAATCACAACAACAACAACAATCAAGTAATAATAATAATAAAAGAAAGTCTATGGATGATGGGCCTTCACCAGACAGAACAAGGCCCAGATACAATGGCCTATCTGTGATGTCCAATTAATACTCCTATCCTATGTTTTCTTTTTTTTTTTCTTAACTTGAAACTTTTTATTTATAGTGGTGGTTACTGGAGTATTAATTTCCCCCTAGCAGTAGCTAGTTATATACTGTATCAATCAATGTGAGAAACATGTATGCACAGGAAACAAGGGGACAATAAAATAGTTGAGAACAAATCTGTACTTGAGAATTTTGAACCCAATTTTGTGTTACTAATTATTTAGGTCATTATATATGGAAAAGAAACATAAATTCTAATCATGAATGATCATATCCATATTTAGATTCTATTTGTCATGTACAAAGTGTAGGATTTTGCAAGTTGTATAAAAGTAGCTAGTAGGGTAATCACTTGGCACAGTCCTTTTTCATGGAAAATCCACATTTACTTCATTTAAAGGTTCTATGGGAATTTTTCCAACTGAAACTAGGGTGATCATTTGCACCGAATCGGATCGAACCGGACCGAAGTTCGGTTCCTAGTCGGTTCGGTCCTGGAAATTCATGGACCGTTTACCTGACCGAAATTTTCGGTCTGGTTCGGTACAAAAATCGAACGGTCCGGTTCGGTTCATGGTTTCTCGATTCCTAAATTTTCCTGGTTTTTTATCACAAAATTTAATGGTTTGATCGGGTTCGGTTCGAACAAACAATAAAAAATTTCGGTTCGGTCCAAAAAAACAAACAAACAATCAAATTTTCCATGGTTCAATCCTATTTCGGGTGAGATTCGGTCCGAAACGGTATGAACCGAACCGAACCAAATTTTCGGTTCCTAGTCGGTTCAGTCCTGAAAAATCGTGGACCGATTACCAGATCGAATTTTTGGTTTGGTAATTGGTCCGAAACGAACCATTTGGTCCGGTTCGGTTTGGTCGATTTTTCGAACCGTGCTCAACCCTAACCGAAACTGATGGTATGGAATAATTCTTAGAGTTTTGATTTGAAATTAATTAGCTCGGAATGGGCCACACTTTTTTGATGTGTTCTTTTTAATATATGGTGATTCTCACTTTTCTTGATTTTCCTCTTCATGGGCCTCAAGAAGCAAAATCGAACTCAAAACGGACCTAACCAGATCATACTGCACATAGGAGGACATTTAATAGGGAGTATTTAGGAAATTTGGTGGTAAATAAACAGATATATATGCAAAATTTGAATCGTTTACTTTTAAGACCTATTTCACATCATGACCCATATTTAGGAAAATTCTTACCTAGACGGTGGAGCTTACTACTACTAGATCAGGTGGTGTAAATTTTGCCAACTCATTTATAATTAATTTGTTATTCGAAATAAACAATGTCAAATCTTATTTTGATTTTCTTATAAAATGTTTTGTGTAAATTAATTTAAATAAACATTTTCAGATTTTAACGCTTCCTTGTTGTCCTGTACAAACTGTGTCAAATAAATAATAAGGGAACATTGTGAAATTCGTAAATCAAGGAATACCTTAAACAAAACTTAATATATCTTGATTGAAACACTTGTAAGCTAGTAGTATAAATTAGATTATCTTGCCAAATATTATATTTAATATTTTATATACCCGATTGGCCAAAAGAGGAGAAATATTATTTTTTTACTCTTATGGGAAACTGTGCGTAAACCAACGGACATTTACTCACCATAAACTTAATTAAAAGTTTAATTTACTCCTTAATTAGCAATTTTTTTTTTTATCTAGTACATTGTATTTACAACTCGGACCGAAGAGTGCAAAGGGTATAAGTCTTCCCCAGTGTGATGTCTCCAGTAGGATAACTTGCCAAGTAAACAAAATAATAATTTACTGGGTTTTTGGTATTTTACACCATGGAATTGTTGAGTTTTGGCACTTTGCTCCCTGACTTTATAATTTTGACACTTCACACCATAATGTGTGTTTTGGTGAGAAAAGTCATTGGTAGAAGGGTATAATAGTCATTTTTGAATTTTTTTTGACAATCTGCATTCTGAAAATATAGAATGTTGACACTTAGTACCCTAAAAATATAAATTTCTGACACTTTTTACCCTGATTTAAAATTTTTGATACCCTGCACCCAAGAAATTTAATTTGTATGGCATTTTTGCATTCTAATGTGTTTTTCTTTTAAAAAAAAAAATCATGAATGTCATATATGGAGAGATAAAATGGTAATTTCTATGCGCAATAATCATAAACCTGGTATTCTTAGTTTATTTTACTTTTTAATAAATTATTTTAACATTTTCTCTCAATAAAATTTAGATAAAAAAAAAGATAGTCTTCATTTTATTTTAAAGTATCCTCTAAATTATTTACATTATATCTAAAAAATACGTTTACAAATCTAACATGTTATTATATTGCATGATATTGTTTCTATAAGACTCACATGTAATCGATCCTAAATTTTTCTACACAACATACTCTACAAATATAAAATTATTTACTATTAGCATGTTAAATTTATTAAATTACAAAAAAGAAAAAAAAAAAGGTCCTTACCTAATCACTAATATCTAGTAATTTGATAAAAAAAAATGCCAATAATATTAAGTCGAGATTGAAAATGTCAAAAAATTATATTTTTAGGGTGTAAAGTGCGAACATTCTATATTTCAGGGTGCAGAGTGTCAAAATATATATTTTCATGGTGCAAAGTGTCAAATACATAAATGAATTTTTTCATCAAAACATACACTAAGGTGCAAAGTGCCAAATAAATTATATATATAGAATACAAAGTGTCAAAACTTTTAAATCATAATACAAAGTGTTAAAATCCTATAATTTCAAGACGTAAAGTACCAAAAATCCTAAGGACCGGTTTGTTTGCTCGGGAATGGCATATTATTTGGCAATCTAATTCCTTGGAATCAGATAATAATGTTTGGGCAATTTTTTGAAATTTGGGAAAGAAAATATATTCCAACAAATCATGAATCTTGCCATGAAAATATGAGAATGTGAAACCTATTTTTTCTATGTTATTATGATTCCTTTACTGAGGGATTTGATACTAAAAATAAAAAATACATTATTACCCATATATTCTTTCTTAATTATGATAGTTTTATTCTTCTCCCTACATAATATTTCTCTCCCATAGCCATTGTTTTTTTGTTTCTTGCGTTCTTTTCCTTCTTCTACTGCTTAAATCACATATTAAATTATCACGTTCATTTACCTACTAGTTGAATCTACTGAAATAATATAGAATATTGTTTAAATGTGAATTGATTTGAAAATATGTATATAGTTTATATGTCAATTCACATGCCAAATCCAAAGCTTATGCTTCATAGCACATTCATTCCAAATTGTACGCTTAATTTTGTTATTGCTTTTGAAAGTGTTGACTTATTTATAACTATTATCACACAACATTTTTTGTGATAGTTACATTCTTGGATTATTATTATATATATATAGCTGCAACTATATACGACTCTCCTCTAACACTAATATTAATTTCTTTTATGTTCTTTAATTTTTACTATATATTGATTATATTATATGATATAATATATAAATTATTAATTGATATATTATACATATTTTTTTAAATCAATATATTTTTAATAATACTATATAATAAATGTTGCTTTAAATTTATTTTTATTTAATATATAAGTGGGGGTATTTTTGTGAATTTTTAAATTATGTAATCCATTCTTTGCTATTACCAAACATTTGAAATGGAATTCAATTAATTTCCTTGGTACAATCCCAAGTGTTACCCAAACACCATAATGAAATCATATTTCTGGATATCCGATTACTAGAGATCAAATACTCAAAATCATATTCCATTCCTGTCAAACAATCGGGTCCTAAGGGTGTATGTGGATGGGTTTTATATAAATTAGATTATCTTGCCAAATACTATATTTAGCACTCCCTCTGTCCCAAATTATTTGTCGTTTTACATGTTTTCACACATAGTAAAGTACCTACTAAATAACCTCAGTTTTAGGGAAAAAATAAATTATATATTTAAAATACCCTTATTCTTTATTTATCTCACCATTAGCTATTTACACGTTATTCAAGTTTTAAACTCTCTCTCTTACTTTTTTCTCTTACATACATAGAATATGTAATTAATAGTATATTGAAATCCTAAAGTGACAAATAATTTGGAACAAATTTTTTTCCCCTAAAACGACAGATAATTTGGGACATATGAACTATTTTATATACCCGATTGGCCAAAAGAGGAGAAATATTATTTTTTTACTCTTATGGGAAACTGTGCGTAAACCAACGGACATTTACTCACCATAAACTTAATTAAAAGTTTAATTTACTCCTTAATTAGCAATTTTTTTTTTTTTATCTACTACATTGTATTTACAACTCGGACCGAAGAGTGCAAAGGGTATAAGTCTTCCCCAGTGTGATGTCTCCAGTAGGATAACTTGCCAAGTAAACAAAATAATAATTTAGTGGGTTTTTGGTATTTTACACCATGGAATTGTTGAGTTTTGGCACTTTGCACCCTGACTTTATAATTTTGACACTTCACACCATAATGTGTGTTTTGGTGAGAAAAGTCATTGGTAGAAGGGTATAATATTCATTTTTGAATTTTTTTTGACAATCTGCACTCTGAAAATATAGAATGTTGACACTTAGTACCCTAAAAATATAAATTTCTGACACTTTTTTAACCTGATTTAAAATTTTTCATACCCTGCACCCAAGAAATTTAATTTGTATATCATTTTTGCATCCTAATGTGTTTTTCTTTTAAAAAAAAAATTCATGAATGTCATTTATGGAGAGATAAAATGGTAATTTCTATGCGCAATAATCATAAACCTGGTATTCTTAATTTATTTTACTTTTTAATAAATTATTTTAACATTTTCTCTCAATAAAATTTAGATAAAAAAAAAGATAGTCTTCATTTTGTTTTCAAGTATCATCTAAATTATTTACATTATATCTAAAAAATACGTTTACAAATCTAACATGTTATTATATTGCATGATATTGTTTCTATAAGACTCACATGTAATCGATCCTAAATTTTTCTACACAACATACTCTACAAATATAAAATAATTTACTATTAGCATGTTAAATTTATTAAATTACAAAAAAGAAAAAAAAAAGTCCTTACCTAATCACTAATATCTAGTAATTTGATAAAAAAAAATGCCAATAATATTAAGTCGAGATTGAAAATGTCAAAAAATTATATTTTTAGGGTGTAAAGTGCGAACATTCTATATTTCAGGGTGCAGAGTGTCAAAATATATATTTTCATGGTGCAAAGTGTCAAATACATAAATGAACTTTTTCATCAAAACATACACTAAGGTGCAAAGTGTCAAATAAATTATATATATAGAATGCAAAGTGTCAAAACTTTTAAATCATAATACAAAGTGTTAAAATCCTATAATTTCAAGACGTAAAGTACCAAAAATCCTAAAAGGGTGTATGTGGATGGGTTTTATATAAATTAGATTATCTTGCCAAATACTATATTTAGTACTCCCTCTGTCCCAAATTATTTGTCGTTTTACATGTTTTCACACATAGTAAAGTACCTACTAAATAACCTCAGTTTTAGGGGAAAAAAAATTATATATTTAAAATACCCTTATTCTTTATTTATCTCACCGTTAGCTATTTACACGTTATTCAAGTTTTAAACTCTCTCTCTTACTTTTTTCTCTTACATACATAGAATATGTAATTAATAGTATATTGAAATCCTAAAGTGACAAATAATTTGGGACAAATTTTTTTCCTCCAAAACGACAGATAATTTGGGACACATGAAGTATTTTATATACCCGATTGGCCAAAAGTGGAGAAATATTATTTTTTTACTCTTATGGGAAACTGTGCGTAAACCAACGGACATTTAATCACCATCAACTTAATTAAAAGTTTGATTTACACCTTAATTAGCAATTTAACTTGCCAAGTAAACAAAATAATAATTTACTGGGTTTTTGGTATTTTGCACCATGGAATTATAGAGTTTTGGTACTTTGCACTCTGACTTTATAGTTTTGATACTTTGCACCTTGAAAATATAATTTATTTGGCATTTTACACCATAATGTGTGTTTTGGTGATAAAATTCATTCGTAGAAGGTTAGAATAGTCCTTTTTTATTTTTATTTTGACAATTTACATCCTAAAAATATATAATGTTGACACTTTGTACCCTAAAAATATAAATTTCTGACACCTTTTACCCTGATTAAAAATTTTGGTACTCTGCACTCAAGAAATTTAATTTGTATGGCATTTTTGCATCTTAATGTGTTTTTCTTTTTAAAAGAACTCATGAATGCCATATATGGAGAGATAAAATGGTAATTTCTATGCACAATAATCATAAACCTGGTATTCTTAATTTATTTTACTTTTCAATAACTTATTTTAACATTTTATCTCGATAAAATTTAGATAAAAAAATATAGTATTCATTTTGTTTTCAAGTATTTTCTAGATTATTTACATTATATCTAAAAAACACTTTTACAAATCTAACATGTTATTATATTGCATGATATTGTTTCTATAAGACTCACACGTACTCGATCCTAAATTTTTTTACACGACATACTCTAAAAATATAAAATTATTTACTATTATCATGTTAAATTTATTAAATTACAATAAAGAAAAAAAAAAGGTCCTTACCTAATCACTAATTTCTAGTAATTTGGTAAAAAAAAAATGGCAATAATATTAAGTCGAGGTTGAAAATGTCAAAAAAATATATTTTTAGGGTGTAAAGTGCGAACATTCCATATTTCAGGGTGTAGAGTGTCAAAATCTATATTTTCATGATACAAAATATCAAATATATAAATGAATTTTTTCATCAAAACATACATTGAGGTGCAAAGTATTAAATAATTTATATATATTTATAAAATGAAAAGTGTCAAAACTTTTAGGAAAATTATTGCATAGACCTGGTCTATGAGCTTTTCATAGACCTTGTGATTGTAAATGTACCACATCATACATTGTGAGAGCATGACATCATCAATTTGTATTACGTGGTGCATTTACAATCACAAGGTCTACCACTAAGCTCATAGACCTGGTCTATGTAAGAATTTTCCAAACTTTTAAATCAGAATATAATGTAAAAAAAACCTTAATTTACTTGAGTAATACAATTGTGTTTGGACTGTTGACTGACCGCAGCCATTTGGTTTTGAAGCCAATTGGAGAAAAGTATAGTCGCAATCATATTCATACCATTCATCCTACCTGTGCCGGTTGTGGGACCCACACAACATACGGGAAATACTAGTATTTATTTTTATATACCCAATTCGCCATCGGAAAATTGTACATTCGTTTTGAGGAGTGGTACATTGAATGGAGAGCAGAATTTTCTTTTTGACTTTCTTTTCTTTTACGGATAACGGGGAAGGAAAATTATTTTATGCCAGTACGGTATACCCAACCAACGTGTTGTGCGTCGCGGAGTAAGACTTGTACCTTGATTTGGTCTCATCGAATGTTTCCTGGAATTATTGGTTTTTGTGGGGAAAAGAGATAAAAAAACATGGATTGCAGCAGCCCATCATTTTCTCTTTCCCCAAAAATATTCGCTCTCTAAATTCTCTCTCATTTTTCGCAGCAGAAGCTGAGTTCTGGAGGAAAACCCCGACGAATTTTAGGTCAATCATAAATTCAACAAGTTCTATTATTTGAAGTATTTTAATTTTCTGCATTTAAATTAATGTGTAATTTTGCAGATTGCATGCTTGAGTTTCTGTTGTGATTCTTTTTGTTTGGAATGATCTTCTTCTCGATTTACTATCCTACGGGAGATAGGTCTTTAGAGATCAATTTTTTTTTGAGTGATTATGTGATCTTGGTCAAATATTTGAGTTTTATGGTGTTCTTGTTTGTGACGTGTATATTTGTTGATATTCTCTAAAATTTGTGGTTTCCAAAGGCCGAAACTCTTTTTGCAAAGAGGACTTAGTAATACTATATCTAAATGGTAATTATGTAGGTCTAGAGGTGTGATTATTGTTTAAGAGAAAGTTGTTTCATGCTATCTTTGACTGTAAAATTTTCTTATTTTATCTGTACGCAGAGGGAAGGAATTGGTTTTTCTCTATGACAACTACGCCCAACATGTGAGTTGTGTGAATGGAATTCATGTGGATAGCCCATGTATAAAAATCGCGAATTATATTTGAGAAAATTGCCGGGCTTACGAGAGTTTTTAGATAGAATTATAATGCTGAAACTTCCGGGAGCTGTTTCAAAACTTCCTTTAATGTAGCGCATAGAGGTTCTCCAAAAGTGGCTAAGAACTAGCATGCATGATGCATTACATATTTATTTATTTACATGAAGTATGGTCAGAGGGGCAGTGAGAAAGTTCGATAAAGATTAAAATGCCCGTATAAAGGTTGATATAACTTCTAGTCATTTATGAAATTATTATTAGCATATAACCCTACGCATTTTTAATATTGAGAAAAATGATGACAAAGTGTTCATGTGTTTACGATTATCCATTATTTTCTTGCGTATAGCAATGTTTTATGTTAATTTCTATACTTAGCCCTGCTTGTCCTTTTATTTTATTCTTTTTATGTCTTTTTGGTTTGTTAAGCCTCACCTAACAACTTGGATTGATGAACAATTATTCCAGAGATTGCAAATTTGGATTGACAAGCAAAGCTGGAGTTGAAGTATTGTGTAATTTAGCTGTTGTGACGTGATATATTGACCAGCCAAATTATATTTCTCTTGTTTCACAAAATGTCTAATGGGGAAGTTAGAAAGGTCTCACTACAAGATATACAACTGGTAAGTTGTTTTTGCCTTATTTGTATACTTTTTGCGTGTCCTCCTCCGCCCCGCCCCCCCCCCCCCCCCCCCCCTCCCCGTATTTAGTAATATAGCCTCTTTTATCTTGGAAGAAATAGATTATATACATGTCCCTGCAGATTTTGTTGATAATTAAGTTGAACATAAACATGTGTCTGGAATTACAACTGTAAATAAATATGATATTTCCAGAATCCTCTCTGGGAAGGGCTGATGTAGTTCCGAGAGTCGATTTTTTTCTAAGATTTTCAATGCTTTTCTCGTGAAATTCCTAACGGAGTTACACGCGACTGCTTTCATCATTCTGAGGAGGCAGACCTTGATAAAATAACCATAAAATGTTTCATAGACAAGTGAATATTAACCTGTGATAGTTTTTTTTAATTGGCCACTTATAAACATACTCCAAGGTGAATGCATGAATGATGACTAATCTTGAAATATTTGAGACAGGACATAGCCCTTTGAATGATAATTGGACCTTCAAAGTTTTTAGTACTTACTCTTAAAAAATACTTTTTTTCCTCTTACTTGAAACGAGGAATACTTCCGTGATGATTATTAGTTACATGCCTTTAGCTAATTTCTTAGATAATGTGCACATGTATAAATAGCTAAATACTTATGGGTATTTGCAAAGGCACCCGCTTGTTCCCATGAATGATACACTTATTTTCCAAAAAAAAAATCATTTATAATCAAAACAATTATCCAGTTGTAATAGGTACTCGTGTAGTGCTGTGGTAAGTTTTCGTGTAGTGCTAAATCTTCAATAATTTCTTATCCAAAAATTTGGGATCTTATGTGAATCTTGTGGCATGTGCTTAAGTTTTAGAACTTTTTTCATCATTGGATAACGTTGACACCTTTGTGAAACCATATATGCAAGAAAAATGATTGGTATTAAAATGCGTTGTGTTGGCCCTGCTGCTATAAGGCTGAGGCCGTGAATGGCCTAACAGTTTTGGCTTGTTTTTCAAGATAATGATTGCATAGGGAACGAGAATTTGAAAAAAACCAAAAAAAAATGATCAAAATGAATGCATAGTTTAAAGTATACAGGAGATGTCATTAGAAGTGTTTTATGGACTATGTTTGATCCTCACATTTGAGCGCTTAACTTGTGAACTTATTTACTACTTTGTCATATATAAGGATGGTTTCTTTCTAGATGGGTGATTTTCAAACAGTTGAGTTGTTAAATTATTTCCCTACATTGTCGTATACGAGTAAGGATGGGTTCTTTCCGGTTAGGTGATATTTCAAGATACATCAATTGTAATGCAGTAGGTTAGGATAGGTGAGGCCTCCTTTGTCGTATACGAGTAAGGATGGTTCTTTCCGGTTTGCTGTCATTGTTGTAACCTTATATTTTTCACTTGAATCAGGTTCAAAATCTTATAGAAAGGTGTCTTCAGCTTTACATGAGTCAAAGGGAAGTTGTGAATACCCTGTTATACCAAGCAAAAATTGAACCTGGTTTTACTGAACTTGGTAATTTCATCTTCCTTGGCTAATTTTCATAGCATGTGTTTCTTGTTCTCTATAAAATGATATGCATGTCATAAACCTAATCTTCAATATTGAGAACTTTGTGCGATTTTACTAACTAAAGTCATGACTGTGACAGCATTTCCCGTCAAGTTCTATCTACCTGACATAAGCTGTGAAGTAGATCTTACAATATTCAAGGAGATTCATTTTAGTAGTTAGAGCGAGTGTTATTCTCAATGTGTAGCCTCCCACAAAATTCCAACCTAGTACTTTTTCTTATGAAGAAAACTCGTTATTTTGACAACAATGAGAATAGTTGGTGACTTGTTATAATTCCCCTTTTAAAATGAACGCATCATTAACGTTATTTGAGCCTATAAATGGATATAATGAATTTCTACTGATTTATTGCAAATCCTAATGAATTTACTAAAACCAATTTATCAAACTCTATTTGGATATTTTAGAGAAAATCCTGTTATTCATATATAATTCTAGTTTTATGTCTTGACCAAGAAAATGACTTTCTTGACAACTAAATATTACGGGAAATGACATTCTTAAATTTTCCCTTTACCAAATAAAGCATGACTTCTTCTGTCATTCGGCTGGTTAGTATGAATTATATGGACTCACAGACTCTTACCACGAGTCTATTTTATGCCTGACCTGTTGCAATCTGTGACATATAATTTGATGGGCTTTAGTAGTATTCATGGGGTTTTTTTAGTTTCTTCCTCCTATCTGGGGTTAATGCAAGAAGCAAAGTTTATTGATTTTGGTCTCTTGTCAAATTAGCTTTACTGCAGTGGTTGAAAAAATATAGTACTCCATATATCATAATTATGAGCTTAAGTTAGTCAATGATGATTTCTTATCCTGTCCTTAGTAACAGATGTTATGTGTATCCAAACTTACTAAAATAACATCCTTGGCCGCCGTCCAGTGTGGCAAAAACTTGAAGCAGAAAATCAGGAATTTTTCAGGGCATATCATCTAAGGCTGATAGTGAAGGACCAGATATTAAGATTCAATCAGTTGCTTCAAAGACAGGTTGAGCTAATGAGCCAAATATATCCACCTGGTACTGCTTCCGTTCCTTTGTCGAATGGATCTCAGGTGCATCCAAGTAAGCTTGCTTTCTGATATATTTAGAGTCTTCCATATAGAGAATGACTAAGATACTTGTTCTATTGATTATTTATATCTATTTGTGTACACTCTGTTGGATCATCTATGGATAAGATACCTATTCTATAGATTCATTCAAGTAAGCTTGCTCTATTGACGTTGTAATGGGGTGGGTGGAGATCAAAGTTTTTTTCTTAAGAAAGAATATGACAATTAAAATTAAAGCTTAGACTCATTTCATGAGCTTGGAATGCATGCTCGGTTAAATTAGTTAGATGGAAATGCTATTTAGTGCAAATAATCTAATACCACAAAGGGATTTTATGTAATATTATACAAGATAGTTTTTGTGCAGGCTTCCTTTAAATTGGGGTGGTCCGTGTTTGTGCAAATAACCCTCTTTTACGCAGCTCTACTAATTCAGGACTTTTCTCCCACATGTCACCAAGTGTATACATACACAATTCCACATTTCCACTTGCTAGCAGAGCTGGTTCTTCCCCATTGGACACCAAACCTTACGCCTTTATGTCTTATTATTAATGTAGTGATGTATTACCTAGATTTCTTTTAACTTTTGTTGAATTTTATCAGTAACTATGTGCCTAGTTTAATTGGAAAGTACATTTTTTGACAGTAAATAACAACTCAGCTTACCAAGTTCTACCCACTGCTGGACCATCTATAGAGCGACAGAACATGCACCAAGCAATTAGGGCCATGCCTAATGTATACACTAACGGTGCATCCTCCGTGCATCCACACATGCAAGTTGCAGTAAATATGGGGGGTCAAGGTGGAGGGGTTCATGTGCCAGAAAACATACTATTGGCTCAGAGCTCAAACACAGGAATGTTGCAAGGAATGAATGGGGGAATGATTAAATCAGAAGATGGGTATACAAGCAATATCCCATTTGCATTTGGTGCTGAAAACAATCTTCTTGAACCTCGTAATGCAATTGGAGAATCATCAATTTCTCATTTTAATGGTGGTGAGTCCAGTTCACAAGCGTTAAATGAGCCTATGTTGGAACCAGAGGCTACCTCATTTGGATTTTTGGGACAGATACCTCGAAACTTCAGTTTATCAGACCTGACAGCTGGTTTTTCTAATGGTACTGATTCTCTCTCTCTCTCTCTCTCTCTCTCACACACACACACAATGTACATGTGTTTCTATATATATATATATATATATATATATATGTATGCATTATGTATTACCAATGTAGCTATTTAGCCTGTGAGTACAAGGTTCGTTGTCAATTAATTGACTTTTATATCTCTTAAGATATACTGGAGAGCTATTCTAGATCTCCATTCATGGGAGCAGATGCAAACTTCTTGGACCCTCAAATCAGGGGAGAACAGCAAGGTAAGGCTTTTTTTTTACCTTTGACATTATCTATAATGGAAAAATAGTAAAATTTTGTAATACATTTGTTTCCCTTGTAAACAGACAATAGAAGGTTGGACACCATATCAGAGGGATTGAGTTATGAAGATTTTGGCAGTGATTGAATGAATAGCACTAGCAGTAGCTTAAATGGTAACCCGGCCTTCTCTATTATTTATATATTAAATGACTGAATTGTGTTGCCTTTCATCTGCCTGCTTGACATGTAGTACTCCTTGTTGCAGGTCCAATAGAGGAGGATTCTGTATATAGAATTAGAGAAGGTTCTGATTTCAAACTAATTGAAGGTATCAGTCATTGGTTTGGTGTTTTCTCGAATCAGGCTTGATTTACAAAATACATCTTGCAATCATGCTGGAGTTTGCTGACAGATGGATACCAGAATCATGGAAAAACATATTTACTGTAATTAGTATTAGGCTATTAGCAAAAAGCAAAACAAGCCTATAGTTCCATTGCAATTTGTCACTTGTGCCCATGAGCCTTGTGGCTCCCGATTGACTCACTCATTGTGTGAGATTAGTCCTTTTAACAAGAACTAGTTTCATTTGACTCTGCTACACTTTTTATAAATTTGCAATGATTTAGAATGGATAGTCTGTTGGGATATTATGTATTACTATTTTTTACTGCTAAATATTATGTTAGAGAGAGAGAGAGAGATCAGAGGATGCTTGTTTAAATTAAAGAAATCATCAATTAATTAGTTAGTTTGGTTTGGAAGATGGGAGTGGCATTGGCATTGGCATGCATGGAGTATGCCAAGAAATCATCAATTAATACAGTTGGCAAGAATAAGAATGATATAGATGGGGACTTGGGAGTGAGTGGTTGGGTGGTTTCTTGCTTAATCGTTGCTGATGGATTAATGATGTTAATAATAATACTAGTTTTAACACACAACAGAAGATTGATGATTGATTTGTTAAGACTGATGAAACTAGTAGTATTTTTGTTTTATATTTAGTTTGTTTGTATAAATATCCAACCTGGTTGAGTAAGAGTCGCCAATATTTGCATTGAATCCTTATTTTTCATGAAGATAGACAGACGAGATGCTTTATTTACAATCTCAAGGAGTGATTGTGCTGTTGTATTGTATTGTATTGTATGATGGAAATGATATAATAAACAGAAGACGACTAGGATGAATTGCGCTACAACACATGGATCTCCTGATAATAATTTTCAGCAAATATAGATTATAAACCAAATTACTTACAAGCACAATCTCTCTCAATTTTCTACATCCGAAAATACAAGACAGATGCAAAAACACGCAAATGGGTCTAAAATAATTACATCCGACTGACTATATCCCCAATGAATCTTGCCAAATCCAGAACAACCACTTCCCTTCCCGTTGGTCGTGGAAGCCCTAATTGAACACATAAATTGTGAAGTATCAGGTTCAAATTTCCATGGTGATATAACTACTATTCATTCAATCAAAGCTTAATTAGTTAATATTTTAAAGATGCATGCCAAACCTCTAATAATGTTGGAAGATGAGCCAAGGCTACTCCTCTAAGCTGTGACACCATAATCCTTCTGCCTAGTGACATCCTCACTAGTTTCAAGAGGGGACTGGTTTACTATATCAACAACAGTCGTGGCTTCAGGTTCACATGGACTTTCTTCCGATCCATGAGAAAGTTGTTCTTCTTCTTCTTCTTCAACTTCTTCAACTCCATTACCCGTAATGCAAATATGTTGTTGAGGATCAATCTCGTTTTCAACATGATACAATTGTGCTTGATGAATGCTAGACACATAATATTCCTCACAATTATCCTTCTTTCTACGTTTACTTGTACCCCTCCTCCTAACCCTTTCTTTCCCTCTACTCATTTTCCCAATATCAATTTGTGAGTTGGGTGTAACCACTGTTGAATTTCCAACATAGTCCCTCAAACATTCGTGCGCAATATACCTGATTCTCGTCACAGATTGTATTTGTTGATCATCCATACCGTGTGTTGAGAGTGTATCTGCTACATGGGCAATGTCCCTCAATGCAGCATTCTGAGATTGTTATGCAAATTGGTTCAACAAACACAAAATAGACAGATAATTTGGAGTAATTGACACTTTGCACCCTAAAAGTTGAAGAATATTTGACACTTTGCACCCTCGAATTGTACATTCTTTGGCAAAACAATAGGCATTTTGCACCCCCATAGGGAGCATTTCACCAAATAATGTTCAATTTTGGGATGCAAAGTTGCCAAAATGGTGCATTTCTGGGGTGTAAAGTGCCAATTACTCGATAATTTGAAATGAGATATATAGGCTTACCATTCTCTGAAACTCCGATGAGATGGGTATAGGCCTTCCGACTAACCTACGTGTAACCTTTAAGTACCAATTCATGTAATCTCCCTCATCCAGGTCTTCCTCAGCTTCTACAATATGGAAACGGCGATTTGCCCATTCGCTAAGCTCAGTTTCCATTTTTCCGGAAAGATCTACACCACCATCGACACCACGAGTCTTCCTTTCCCATTTCAGCACTGCTTCTGGGATTGTTTGATGCATGCCAAACTGTCTTAGACAACGATCTGGAAGGTGTCTTTCTGCCTTGTCATAGCATATCAACATTGTCTTTGATCTTCCTAGAATGAGTTGGTTTAAGATATTATCGGGTATAACAGTATGGCTTATGTTTGCATAAGGACACCATTCAACCTGTAATTAAAACAGGACCAACTCACTGTTACCAGGCCCAAATAGAATGGTAACGAAAATGGAGAAAGTTCTACACAAAATAGTATTTTGAACTCACATCAGTAGGCTTCAGGGAATCCAAGGTTTTACGGTAGAAGGCCACATCACGATTTGAGGTTGGACCATTATGTTTTCCCTTCCACCTAAGGACAAAAGGAAAACATTCATGGATTGGGTCGTGATGAAGCTTAGGTCGACCGACATTCAGGTGATAGTAACTCCAGCACTACACAAGAAAGGGAAAAAAAAACTATTCAAGGGTATGAAATATTTTTTACACATCTTTCAGATAAAAGGATACTAAGTTGCTTTACTTCACCTGCAACAGTGTCAAACAGCCGCTAATAGTGCTTTGTGACCTAAGAGAAGCATTGCCAAGTGCTCTGTACAAGAAGGACAATGCTGCTGCACCCCATGCATACTTCCCAGCTTCATCAAAATTCTCAAATAACGGGAGGTACATAACCGGTACTTTATTGCCAGTAGTGGTGGAAAAAATTGTACTACCAACAAGGTATAGAAGGTAAGCACGAGTATGGCACTCAATATCTTCAATTGTAGCATCTTCAGGACATTCGGAGAAAGCCTCTTTTAACCAGCTTAGCTTCACCATCCCACCACTTGTGTATCCAGAATCCGGTGCTTTTCCTAGATACTTATAGCATACTGAATCACATGTCGTGTAAGTGACACCTATAACAGCTTCACCATCAATTGGAAGTCCAAGCAAGTAAGCAACATCTTCAAGGGTAATTGTCATTTCTCCGACAGTCATATGAAATGTGTTTGTTTCTTTCCTCCATCTCTCCACTAGTGCAGATATAAGTGGATTGTCAAGACTAATTGCTGGAATCAATCTCAAATATCCGAAACCAGCTTTCTTAACCAATTCAATTTGTTTATCTGAAAGCAACCAACGGTCAAGCTTTGAAGTATGTTCATGACATCTAAGTGCACCTCGCTCCTGTTAATATTACAAGTTAAAAATTGTTTACAAGTAGAAACGAGATAGAAGATGTAAAAATGAACACCTGCCCCTCCCAAACTGCAGCTGACACATGCTTGTCTTGATCATACAAAATAGAATCATCTATTGGTCCAGGGTTGGTTGCATAATAATCCATCATGTTGCTATTAGAAAGAGTTGCATCTGTCAAAATTGCAGTGGTCAATTCAGCAAGACTATGTTTGGTTTTTTTATAAGGAAAATGAAATGAACCAAAAACAAAACCCAATGCTCTATTCTTTGATGTAAGAAAAACATTGTACTAACTAAAAATTCATGAAGAAAACATAACTTAAATGAACCAGACAGACATCCATATGATACCTAAGTATCTCACTGCAGTTAATAAAAAACTAAGAAGCCTAGTTCCAGTTATCATCTGCCATAACACATTCATCGTGATTTCAAGCTTGTGAATCAGCTGAAAGATTTAACAGACTATTATATGATATTTGGCATCATGATCTGAATACACATAAACATACTCACATAACAATTCAAGCCAGGGAGTTTCTTTATTCCTACTCTTACACTAGAAGTGCGTTGCATAATTCCCTTTCTAATCGAGCATAGAGGAGCTTATATCCACACACAAGAGATTATCTCAAAACTAATTGCATTATCTATCTATATAAGCGGGGGGGGGGGGGGGGGGGGAATCTAACCACATAAAAAAGAGCTTTTCCCATAAAATAGTCCTCCAAAAATCACCAACAATTAGAACACCCAAGTGAGAACTTTGTACAATTAGAACACCAAAGTGAGAACTTTGTAGGAGAGCAATTTTACATTTTGTGGGAAAACAACAAGAAGCAGTGTTTGAATATTTTTCAGTTGGAACGTTAATGAGAAAAATACTTACTGGAGGTAAAAAAACAATCTTCAGACTTCATATTAACGCATTGATTCTTTAATCTCTGTTTGGAAACCCCCAAAAAAACTGCTGTCAATTGGAAGCAGTTTTTCGCATTCCAACCAAAAATTGTAGGGAGGAAACGGGTTTCAGAAATGACTTTAGGGTTCGATAGAGATAACAGGGGGAGAAGAAGACGACGACAACGACGATGAGAAGAAGCGAGCGTGTGTGTTGGTGTGTGTGTGATTGCTTGATGGGTTGGGCTCTCAGCTGAGTCCAAATTATATTAGTACTTAAAACGATTTGGGCCTAATGGAGGATTGGAACTTGGCCTGTCAGTGCTTCTCAAAATAAAAAATAAAAAATAAAAAATTCCCTCGAGTACAGAAAGTAGAAACCCCACTCACTTGTTCACTTTGATTGATCCAGGCAGGCAGGAAGATAACCCAGAAAAAAAAAAAAAAAAAAAAAATGAAGAATGAAGCATCAGCAGCAGCAGCAGCAGCAGCGGATGAAAACTTAGGGGGGGAGTGCCTGAGCGAATTAGCGGCGGGTGATGGAAGCGTTGAAAGCCAAAGATACTACCTTGCGCGGAGATGTATGCTGGAAATGCTAAAGGACCGCGGTTTCGCCGTCCCCAATTCAGAAATAGAGGTTTCACTCCAGGAATTTCGAATTAAGCACGGTCAAAACCCTGATATTGATGCCCTAAGGATTTCCTCTCTTCACAGGGATGATCCTTCTATTAAGGTACTAGGTCCTCTTATCGAATTAAGGTCTTGTTTGTTTGTTTGGAATATTTGAAATACTCTCTGTCTATCTATCAAATATCAATTAATTGCACTTAGTTAGGGGTTGTATTTTTCCATTGCAGGTTCTAGTTGTATTCTGTAGTCCAAGCAGAATTAAAGTAAATGTTGTTCGTGCCATTGCAACCCAGATTGCTAACAAAGAAAGCTTAAGTGGGCTGATATTGATAGCGCAGAATGAAATAACTAACCAGGCCTTGAAAGCTATGGATCTTTTCCCATTCAAAGTTGAACTTTTCCAGGTATATATTCCTTCTTTGTTTTTTAATTGCCTGCCAACACTTTTCTTGATTTATTATAACTTGAATAAGAAATGGATGACATTTAGATTACGGACTTGCTCGTAAACATAACCAAGCACGAACTGAAGCCAAAACATCAAGTGCTCACTGATAAGGAGAAGGAGAATCTACTGAACAAGTACAACATAGATGAGAAACAGGTACTTATCTCAGTTAGTTTGACAAAATAAAACTTGGCTATTTTCACATTTGAGTTCCAAGTACTTGTTTTTATTACAGCTTCCACGGATGTCACAGAAAGATGCAATAGCTCGTTACTATGGGCTGGAGAAGGGACAGGTTGTGAAGGCTACATACAGTGGTGAACTTACCCAGTTACATGTAACTTATCGCTGTATTTGGTGATGTTCAATATATGTATGTTCTCTTAATTTCGTCCTAGGCAATGCTTGTGCAAATCTGTCTCAGGCAGGACTCTTTAACTGCTTTTCTGGAATTTGTATTATGACTATCTCAAACATTTCATGGTTTTCTTTTCTTTTTGAGTTTAAAAAAGTGAAAAGTTTAGGCTTCAAAGGCAAAATGAAAAGGGGAGGATATTCATCAAAACATTTGAAACATGGATTTTGGTTGGAATTTTCAACATGTCTAATTTGTCAAAAATAGTTGAGAGATCTAAAAGTGGATTTTGGAGTTGTAGGAACGAAAACTAAGTGAATGGTGCGGGTTTGTTTGGATTGTGAACTGATATTATGTTATGGTAGATGTTTTGATCAAATCATAATAATTCTATCTAGTCAAACAGTATCCAAACACAATTAGATATCTAGAGCATCTAATTATGCATTTGAAATTTTGTTGTAACATAAAATTGATAGACCAAGTAAAAGCATGGAAGCATTGGCGGCCATGTCAGAAATTTTATATCATTTCTCTGCAAAATTATTACTAGTTTTTTTTCATATTCCAAAACATTACAAAACCTTACACCAAATGAGGTTCCAAGAAAGTATTTCAGATGCACCAACAATTTTATACTAATCAGAAAAAGGCACGATAAAATGCTGTGTTATAAGATGATCAATTCTTCCGAACCAATGCAGCTGCTATCCCACCTGCTATGAGTCCAACAGCTGTTGCAGTAATGCCGATTCCAATCACACCATCTAAAGAACATATATTAAACAAGAAAAGATCAGGTCCAGAATAGTCATACTCAATCCAAAAAGTCGAGTTAATACCTTTAGTAATTCGATCTTCAACGGTCTTCTTCAGAGACAGGGCCTGCCTCCAATCGGGCACAATCTACCAACCGAAATAAGTGACAAACTTTCAAGAACAAGTTAAAAAAGAAAGTAATATTTGGACATAAGCAAATGCAAATAACAAACCTCCAAGCACTGGTCCAGAAGCTGCCTGCTCCTTGAATAGTCACCACTTCTGTAATATCCAACAGAGAGCAGATACAGCTTCTCTCTCTTTTGCAATGGACTATTGCTGTTAGTTAGCGACGCTGTCGATAAGGTTCAAGAAAACCATAAAGACTACATACCAAAATTCAGTTTGCAATTTATGCAATCAGTCAATTACAGGATCTGAAATAAGGCATCAAAGAAAAGTAAATCCCAGATGAGCAAAAAAGTGATAAATAAAAACTAAAAAGCGCACGAACTAACATAGATATTAATGAAGTGCGTACTTCAATTATATAAAAAAAAAGGTGATACATTCATGAGCAAAGAAATATTATTAAGTCCTAATTATGAAAAATCAAATTGAAGCGATTCTTCTTTAAGCATTATCCAAGGAAAATCAAATGCCATTAAAGATCACATATAAATATGTACAGAACCACTCAAAGTTTGTGAATTTGCACCTTCAAGCATGGCTATCCCACGTTGCACATCTTCAGGTTGTCTGGAATGAACAAGAGCCCATGACAATCTCATAATACTTTCATCTTTTCGTTCATCAGAACCATCCTTCGAAACTTCTGCAACTTCTCTCTCACAGCCCTGCAACAATTTAACATATTGAACACTTTAAAAAAAAAAAAAAAACAAGAATATATATGTAGTTCGATTAGTCTATGAATAATGACCTGATCGACAAGTGAGGTTTTTACCATTAGTTATTCAATCATTAGAACATGTATCCAGAAAATAGACAAATAAACACGGGAGATACCACCTACCTATAGAAGAAGATCATGCCTTCAAAACATCCACATACAAAACAAAACACACATTCAAAACCTTCAAAGGGTTGAACAATCGAACTAAAATATCCAAAAACCAAAATAAAACCCTATGGAATTGATGAATGAGAACCACCAGGTTTAAAGCATCATACAAAAGAACTTGTTACCACCTAAGCGTTACCTATTTAAACCACCTAACGGGCAAACCCCTTTCTCAATCTCTACCCCTTCATAGTGCTCAAAATCCCCAATTTATCCTTCATAACAAACCTCAAAACTATTTCAGGGTTCAGACAATCCACTCACGATTACAACCTGGAGTATATCTTAAAGAGCGCATTATCATAAAGAATTTCAAATAACCTCACTAATTACTCAACAAGTTTATATCTTTAAGACAGAAATTGAAAACCCATATCAATAGTAAGGAATTAAGTATACAAACCTAAGAAAAAAACAGATTACTGTAACATGAATATATTTTCAGATAAAAAAAAAGGGGAAGAACTTGAGGGAGAGAAATGCTTACGAGAATAACATCAGGTGTGGACCAAGGGATGTGATCTCCACCGCTAAAGAAATTGGTGACGGACTCGAAGAATTGATTAATCTTCATCTCCATCTTTGCTATTGTCTTCAGTTGAGCGGCAGCAGAGAGAGAAACAAAACTGAATCCCAAAGGGAGTTTTTTGCTTTTGTAAAAATAACAATTTTCCCCTTGAAAATTAAACGAGCTAAGTTTGTATAGGAGTATTTCTTTTATGATATACTATTATTATTTTCACTTAACACAAATTTACAGGCCTGTTTGTTTGGTATTTGAGAAAGTAGTAGTGGTTTATGAAATAATCTCGATTTGCATGATGTTATTTGTTTGAGTTTTGAGAGAGTGGTTTATGAAAGAGTTAGGTTGTAGATGTAAGATGTGTAAAACTTTATGTCAAATCATGTTTGTTATGTGAGATAAATAGTGTAAGAGATATGTTACTTTATGTTAAATCAAAGTAAAGTTTGTATATGTTTTGTTTAGAGATAATAAAATTGTTGTTTGTTTGATTTTTGAGAAAGTATTTTGAGATATTGAGAGGTGGAAAAATTATTTCAGAAAATAGAAAATATGTTTGTTTGACATTTCCCAAACACAAAATAATTTCGGGAAACGCCAAACAAACAGGCCCACAACATTTTAAAAGGGAAAATTCCCCATCAATAAATGCCCTTTTTTCCCCCCCGATAAATTACCCTTTCAATAAATACGCAATTGATGAAAACGAAAATCTATAGTCCGAACAATCCATTATGATCTGTGAACTTCAGTTAAGCTTTACCTTTTTTTTTTTTTTTTTTTTTGATAACCCAGGTGTCCAAGCTTACACCAGACTAATCCTGGACCCTCAGAACCCCGAAGGATGTAAATCATGGGATGTACCTCCACCAAGCATCGGGATCCCACCATACTGATGTACACTCTGCGCATAAAGGGGTTTTGACCACAAATGACCCTTAGACAGACTCATGATAATACTTCCATGCAAGTTCCAAACGGGATTCGAACCCCCCACCCTTGCCGTTGGAGCAAGCCTTATGAATTGTTGGTCAGTCAGTTGGAGAAATGCCCTGGGGCAGCTTTACCATTTTTTATGTGGTTTGCAGATCGGTATGTATTTTTCTACCACTAATTAATGTGTTCTTACATTTTCTTCAAAATAGGTAGTTCTAAATATACCACTAAAAACAAAGAGGTATATTAATTTTAAATTGTAAACTTTAGACTTTCTAACTTACTAGGATAACTGTTCATGTTGAAAAATAATTAAAAGTTTTTTCTTTAATATATAAACTCAGTTCTCTTTACAATAGAGCCTCGGAATATTCTTTAAAAAATTGGTAGATCGATCATGTTCTAGTAACAGAGAAAACAATAAAGAAGAGGAATATGTGAATTGAGTGGAAAAGAACCAAAAACTTCATAAATGTCATTGCATATTAATGGCCAGTTCAATTAATTTTTCTTGAAGATAATGGATGTAATATTATCCATTGAAGTCCAACCATTAAATTCATACTTGTAAAATTTAAAACGCGAACCCATCCATGTCTTTAGCCCATCTCCTCCAAGCAACATCCACACCCACACCCGCATCGGGATCCATATCCATATCCACAGCCAAAGCCAGCCCACTAAAGAATCTGGAGTTCTGCTCAACCATGGCCGAACTCAAACAAAACCATGCTCAACTCATCAAGCTAGGTCTCTGCTCGGATAATGACGCCATGGGCCGCGTCATCAAATTCTGTGCCTTGTCCAAATCCGGAGATTTTAACTATGCCCTCAAGCTGTTCGATTCATTGCCTCACCCAGATACCTTTATCTACAACACCCTCTTCAGAGGCTATTTGCAAGCACAACTGTACATAAACTGTATTGTTTTTTACTCCTACATGCTGGAAGAACTCGTCACCCCCAACAAATTCTCTTTCCCTCCTGTTGTAAGAGCTTGTTGCATTGACAATGCTGTTAGAGAAGGGAAACAGGTTCACGCTCAGGTCATAAAACTCGGGTTCGCCCAGGATTCTTTCTGTCAGAATAATTTGATTCATATGTATGTCAATTTTGATTCCTTGGTGGATGCCAAAATGGTGTTTGATAATTTGGATAGGAAAGATGATGTTTCTTGGACTACCTTAATCAGTGGTTACTCGAAATGGGGGTGTGTTGATGAAGCGTTAGCTGCTTTTGAA
Source organism: Penstemon newberryi var. newberryi (assembly GCA_030819805.1). Taxonomy (NCBI): domain Eukaryota; kingdom Viridiplantae; phylum Streptophyta; class Magnoliopsida; order Lamiales; family Plantaginaceae; genus Penstemon; species Penstemon newberryi. The sequence goes on from JAUALY010000002.1 coordinate 144,601, forward strand.
TCCATGCCTTACAAAAATCCGGCTGCTTGGAATTCTGTGATAGCGGCTCACGTGCAGAATGATCGGTTTTATGAATCATTTGATTTATTCGATAGGATGAGAAGAGAAGACGTGGCCATGGATAACTTTGTGGCTGCTAGTATGTTGTCGGCATGTACAAGGCTAGGTGCATTGGAGCGAGGTGACTGGATATTCGAGTATATTAGAAGCAGAGCAATTGAAGTAGATCCCAAGTTGGCAACTACAATTATTGACATGTACTGTAAATGTGGACGCCTAGAAAAGGCATTTGAGGTGTTTAATGGATTACCCAATAAAGGAATTTCGTCATGGAATTGTATGATTGGAGGATTGGCAATGCATGGCCAAGGCAAGGCTGCCATTGAGCTTTTGAAAAAGATGGAGGACGAGAGTGTTATGGCTCCCGATTATGTCACGTTTGTTAACGTGCTCAGTGCTTGTGCTCATTCAGGATTGGTAGAAGAAGGGAGATACTATTTCGTTTACATGACTGAGACTTATGGGATTGCTCCTGGAATGGAGCATTACGGGTGCTTGGTGGATTTGCTAGGAAGAGCTGGATTGCTAGAGGAAGCGAAGAAAGTTATAGATAACATGCCTATGAGTGCTGATGTGGGAGTTTTAGGTGCTCTTCTTGGTGCTTGTAGAATCCATGGGAATGTTGAAATGGGAGAGGAAATAGGGAGAAAAGTGATTGAACTTGAGCCGAACAATAGTGGGCGTTATGTTTTATTGGCTAATTTATACGCCAAAGCCGGTAGATTTGAAGATGTAGCAAATATAAGGAAGTTGATGAATGACAGAGGAGTTAAAAAGGGAGCTGGATTTTCCATGATTGAACTTGAAGGTAATGTAAGTGAGTTTATTGCTGGTGGAAGAAATCATTTGCAGGCTAAAGAGATATATGCCAAAGTCGAAGAAATGTTGGCCCGTATTAAGGGCCTAGGCTATGTGCCAGATGTTGATGGAATGTTGCATGATGTATGTGAAGAGGAAAGTGAGAATCCATTGCACTACCATAGTGAGAAACTAGCAATTGCTTTTGGGTTGTTGAAAACTAAACCTGGAGAAGTTCTCCGTGTTACTAAGAACTTAAGAGTTTGTAAAGATTGTCATCAGGTAAGTAAGTTTATTTCTAAGGTTTATGACCGTGAGATAATTGTGAGAGATAGGAATAGGTTTCACCATTTTAAAGATGGAGAATGTTCATGTAAAGATTACTGGTAACAGACAGTACAGATAGACATGAATGCAATTTTTTTGAGGAAAAATGAAATTCCTGGAAAGAAAATAGATTGCATTTTTTTATGCCTTTGAGCTCTATATATAGCGGATTCAGGTTCGAATCCCTGTTGGGAGAGGTACCCACTTAATGTGCCCAACCCGCCTCGAAAGGGATTAAAACCCTTGGGAAACCAAAATATATATATATATATATATATATATATATATATATATATATATATATATTTATATAATTGCAGTAGGGAATTTGAACACTCCTTCCCACATGTCCCCATCCCACTAAGCCTGCCCCTGGTCAAATTAAATCAATATTTGCAAAAGATGAAGCTTCCCCTACCACTGCTTTATAGTTCTCAAAATGATTGCTATAAATAGGAACTAAACTTATGGATCTTCTCATCTCATCAAACCACTCACACACAAGCATACTAAAAAACATAAATACAGACAGACAATCTGCATAGAAGAAAGAGAGAGACAGAGGAATGGCAGAATTGTTTATTGAGCAGGCAAAACAGTACTCTGTGGGTAGGCCGAGTTACCCACAAGATCTCTTCAATTTCATTTCATCCAACACTCCCTCTCATGACTTTGCCTGGGATGTCGGCACTGGTAGCGGCCAAGCTGCCCAATCGGTATGCAATCAGTTCAATCTCTAATACTGCACCTGGTGATCATGATTAACAGAAATCCCATATTGTTTCTTGATTTTACATCCAATTTTTTCTAATCCTTTAATTGTAATTTAACTAATCTCAGGGGTTATGTATGTAATTATTGTTCCTAATATTTGAGCTAATTTGCTTGATTAGCAAAAGACTCTCTGTGTTATTTTTTAGTAGCAAAAAATCTCATCTGAAATTCCTTCATAAATCATAGGGAGGATATTGCCAATATTTTAAGTGAAATGAATAATTGGTGTTTTTGCATCTTTGGTGGGGGTATAATTGTTATTTTGGCTTGGGAGCTAATAAAAAATTAGCACGGGGGAGGTTTTTGCTAATTAGGCATAGCAGAGATGGTATATTTTGCATTTCACTCAAATTTTTATCCTAATTAATATGTTAATGTGATCAATGATCATTATTTTTTGATTTAGCTGGCTGATATGTACAAGAATGTAGTCGCCACCGACACAAGCCCAAAGCAGCTGGAATTTGCAGTGAAGCTTCCCAACATAAGATACGAATGCACTTCAACCAACATGTCCATATCCGAAATCCAAAACAAGATCGGATCAGAATCCAGTTTTGATTTAGTAACCATAGCCCAAGCCCTGCACTGGTTTGATCTCCCTACATTCTACAAGCAAGTTAAATGGATCCTGAAGAAGCCTAATGGAGTTATTGCTGCATGGTGTTACACTGCGCCAGAAATCAACCCAAGTGTGGACTCATTGTTCCAAAGATTTTACAACATTGATGCGGGTCCATATTGGGATTTGGCCCGCGAGTTGGTCGACCAAAAATATGAAAGCATTGATTTTCCATTTGAGCCAGTTGATGGGCTTGAGCACAACGGCCCTTTTCGGTTTAATATAGACAAGTTGATGGATTTGGAGAGTTTTATTACATACTTGAGGTCATGGTCTGCTTACCAAACTGCTAAGACAAAAGGTGTGGAACTGTTGACAGATAATGTGGTTGAAGATTTCAAGAAAGCTTGGGATGCAGATGCCCAGATTCAAAAGATCGTTTCTTTTCCTGTTTATTTAAGGATTGGGAAAGTTGGATCATCAAATTGAGACATAAATATTGGCTTTTTTTGGGCTATAATGAGCACTCGAGGATGCCAGCAAATAAAATTGTTGTAATTTGTAATGAATGTGATATTTCTGAAAGTAATAGATATTGGCAGTCATTTCTGAAAGAAAGAATCTGAGTAAAAATCCAATCAAGTAGTAATTGTCAAGATACATAGATACATGATTATGTCATGAAAACATAAAATGATACTTATTAAACACTAATAACTAAAAAAAAAAAAGACATATTTATTTACAGTAAACAGCACATGCTGAAAATGACAAAGATAATATTTTTTGACCTTAATTTTACATTAATTAATGTTCAGAAATATCTTTATGTACATCGACTTTGTTTGATTAAGAAGCAATTAGAATCATACTTAGTGACTGAATGTTGACAAGAAATCTCAAAACAATATAATCAACTGTATAAAGCATTTCCTACATTATCTACTGCATTTCTACTCAAACATTCAATCATTCTATGTATATCATCCATTTGATGATGTGATCTATCTCCTGAAACAAATCTCTCAAAAATTCCTTTCACTTCCAAGCAACTCCAGCCAGGATGCTTCATCAAAATCCTATCTTTCATATCATTTCTAACCAGTTCAACTTCATCCCACTTTTCAAAGCTGGCTTGTACATTGCTAAATAGTGTATAATAACCAGCATTATCACTTTCCAAATCTAATAAAACCTTTTCAGCTGCATATTTCCCAATTCTTTGGTCTTTATGTACTCTAGCAGCAGCTAAAAGAGCATCCCAGATTCTACTATCAGGTGAATCCACTAGCTTCAGAATGATAGACAAAGCCTCTTTGATCTTCCCACATCGACCCAATAAGTCTACAATGCAAGTATAATGATCTAAACCAGGCTCAATAGCATATTCCCATTTCATAGAATTTAGAATTCCACAGCCTTCATGCAGTAGTCCACAGTGGCTACTAGCAGATAACAAACTCAAGAAAGAATCTGAGTAAAAATCCAATCAAGTAGTAATTGTCAAGATACATAGATACATGATTATGTCATGAAAAGATGAAATGATACTTAGTAAACACTAATAACTAAAAAAAAAAAGACATATTTATTTACAGTAAACAGCACATGCTGAAAATGACAAAGATAATATTTTTTGACCTTAATTTTACATTAATTAATGTTCAGAAATATCTTTATGTACATCGACTTTGTTTGATTAAGAAGCAATTAGAATCATACTTAGTGACTGAATGTTGACAAGAAATCTCAAAACAATATAATCAACTGTATAAAGCATTTCCTACATTATCTACTGCATTTCTACTCAAACATTCAATCATTCTATGTATATCATCCATTTGATGATGTCATCTATCTCCTGAAACAAATCTCTCAAAAATTCCTTTCACTTCCAAGCAACTCCAGCCAGGATGCTTCATCAAAATCCTATCTTTCATATCATTTCTAACCATTTCAACTTCATCCCACTTTTCAAAGCTGGCTTGTACATTGCTAAATAGTGTATAATAACCAGCATTATCACTTTCCAAATCTAATAAAACCTTTTCAGCTGCATATTTCCCAATTCTTTGGTCTTTATGTACTCTAGCAGCAGCTAAAAGAGCATCCCAGATTCTACTATCAGGTGAATCCACTAGCTTCAGAATGATAGACAAAGCCTCTTTGATCTTCCCACATCGACCCAATAAGTCTACAATGCAAGTATAATGATCTAAACCAGGCTCAATAGCATATTCCCATTTCATAGAATTTAGAATTCCACAGCCTTCATGCAGTAGTCCACAGTGGCTACTAGCAGATAACAAACTCAAGAAAGAATCTGAGTAAAAATCCAATCAAGTAGTAATTGTCAAGATACATAGATACATGATTATGTCATGAAAAGATGAAATGATACTTAGTAAACACTAATAACTAAAAAAAAAAAGACATATTTATTTACAGTAAACAGCACATGCTGAAAATGACAAAGATAATATTTTTTGACCTTAATTTTACATTAATTAATGTTCAGAAATATCTTTATGTACATCGACTTTGTTTGATTAAGAAGCAATTAGAATCATACTTAGTGACTGAATGTTGACAAGAAATCTCAAAACAATATAATCAACTGTATAAAGCATTTCCTACATTATCTACTGCATTTCTACTCAAACATTCAATCATTCTATATATATCATCCATTTGATGATGTGATCTATCTCCTGAAACAAATCTCTCAAAAATTCCTTTCACTTCCAAGCAACTCCAGCCAGGATGCTTCATCAAAATCCTATCTTTCATATCATTTCTAACCAGTTCAACTTCATCCCACTTTTCAAAGCTGGCTTGTACATTGCTAAATAGTGTATAATAACCAGCATTATCACTTTCCAAATCTAATAAAACCTTTTCAGCTGCATATTTCCCAATTCTTTGGTCTTTATGTACTCTAGCAGCAGCTAAAAGAGCAGCCCATATTCTACTATCAGGTGAATCCACTAGCTTCAGAATGATAGACAAAGCCTCTTTGATCTTCCCACATCGACCCAATAAGTCTACAATGCAAGTATAATGATCTAAACCAGGCTCAATAGCATATTCCCATTTCATAGAATTTAGAATTCCACAGCCTTCATGCAGTAGTCCACAGTGGCTACTAGCAGATAACAAACTCAAGAAAGTAACACTATTTGGCTCTATTCCTTCACTCTTCATCTGATGGAAAAGTTCGAATGCTTCAGCACCTAATCCATGCGTACCACATCCCTCAATCATCGATGTCCATGTTACAAGATCTTTAACAATCATTTTATCGAAACAAATCCTTGCTGAAGAAATGTTTCCACACTTGACATACATGTTTAAAATAGAGGTCTCTAATGACTGAGTTTCTTCTTTGGAGCTGCTAAAAAGAAAATTCTTTATAAAGTAAGCATGAATAGCTTTGCCGAACCTTAGAGCGCCTAACTTCTCACATACAACAAGAAGGCTTCTCATAGCAACCCAAGTGCTGCAGTTCCCTTGAGAAACGTCTCTGAACAATTGAGCTGACATCTCAAGATCCCCAGACTTTGCATACAAATTCAACAAACTAGTCTTTAAAATATCATCAAAAAGCCCGAATTTTAGGGCAAGACAGTGCATTTTTCTACCTGGATATGGATATCCACACTCTGCAAGTCCTGAAGTTAGTAATGTCAATGTTTCACTGTTTGGCTCTACTTTTTCTCACCTCATTGTATTGAAACAATCTACCATTGTCATAGTGTTCCCTTTTGAAGAATGTAAAGAAATCAAAATATTCTAAGATACCACATCCCTTACAATTCGTCGAAAATAATTTCTAAATCGTGTCCTCTACCAAATCCTGCATACATTTTCAAGAATGAATTTTTCAATGATTGATCCATCAAGAACCCACTTTTGATCACAAGGCCATGTAACTGTCTCCCTTCAACCACACTAGAACATGTTTGCAACATCACAATCATTGTTACTTCATTAGGCTTCACGTCTTTCCGCATTTCATTAAACAATGCAAAAGCTCCATCGGCATTCCCTTCATAGGCATACCCCGAAATCATCGTTGTCCAAGAAACCATATCCTTACTAGTCATTTCCCTGAACACCTATAAGGCATTCTCAAAACACCCACTCTTTACATAAGCCTCAATCATAGTATTGCAGAAATAAACATCATATTCGAAACCCATTTGCATTGCCACACAGTGAATCACTTTTGACAAACTTCCACCAGTTTCAAGCAACACAACCAGTTTATTCAATACTGGAAATGTATAACCATCACATGAAACACCATTTTTCCTCATCATCTTGTAAACATAAAATGCTGATTCAGTGAGCCCTAAATTTATGTGTGCCTTAATTAGTGAATTCCAAAGAAATATGTTGGGGTCTTTCATAGCTTTAAGCACTGAAACAGAACTACCAAAATCATTAAATGAAATGTATAAAGATGTCAGCTTAGAAGCAATTGCAGGAGGTGGTTCTTGCCCATTGGAGACTAAAACAGAAGCATGGATTTGCTTCAGAGTTTGAAGGTTTCTGCACGAATCTAGAGCTGAGTTGACAGGAGATGAAAAAGGGCATGTGAAGTTGTGGTATTTGTGAATTTTCAAGTAATTGGGTTCGTATAATGATAATATCGGCTTGATGGTGGATGCGTAAACATGGTTTGAAGATGAGAATACATATTTTTTTTTATCCACTAGACTGTTTATATACAGTTCGGACAGAAGAGTGCAAAGGGTATAGGTCCTCCCCAGTGTGGTGTCTCCGGTAGGATTCGAACTTGAGTCTCACCTCTGGGGGTCGCAAGTCACTACCACTTGGCCCAACCATCTTGGGTGAAGATGAGAATATATGAGAGAAGTGATATAGAGGGAATCCATTGAAAAGAGGAGGAATATTGAAGATTTACGAAAGGTTTCTTGATTGATGATCTGTTGACAGAATTCTTCTACAGTCATCCGATTGCTGAAAGGTAATTACATCGACTCTAAATTTTACCTACCCTAATTAAGCAGTAACTGTTTTATGGTAATTGGAATTACTGGGAACTCAGAGTGAGCCCTACATAAAATGTAATGTTCGCGTTTATTCTAAATCCATCGTACCCCCACATCAGAGTTTATTACAAAAAAGCACAGTTTTTAGACCAATCACTTTTTTGCCCTTTTTATTACCCAAAAAATAAACTGGAATTTGTATCAAAATTCCCAATTTTTCTTTTTTTTGGTCCCCTGGAGAAGAGCGACGATGAAACCCAACACCTCAACCAAGATTTTCGGAGCACTGACGGGGGCAGGCACAAAACCCAGATGGTTGGGGTATGGATCGGTTCCCAAAGAGACGGCGGATGCGGTGGTGATAGGCGCCGGCGTGGTGGGCATAGCTGTGGCGCGTGAGCTGGCAGTGAAACACGGCGGCAGAGAAGTATTGGTTATTGAGTCGGCGCCCACTTTCGGCACAGGCTCCAGTTCTCGCAATAGTGAAGTCATTCATGCCGGCATTTATTACCCTACCAATTCTCTCAAGGTTCACTCACTAGTTTTTTTTAAAATTAAAATCCAGTTCTTCTTACTTACTACTATTGTTTCCTATTGTGCAGTCACTTTTTTGTGTTAGAGGAAGGCATTTGCTGTACAAATATTGTAAAGAACATAATATTCCTCATAAACAGATTGGCAAGCTAATAGTTGCTACTGGGTCCTCAGAAATTCCCAAGTTAAATTCACTGATGTCTCGGGGAATCGAAAATGGTGTTGAAGGATTAAGGATGATGGAAGGTGAAGAAGCTATGAAAATTGAACCAGAATTACAATGCATCAGAGCTTTGTTATCACCTGCTTCTGGAATACTAGATTCACACTCATTAATGCTCTCACTGCTGGTATATATTATATATATATATATATATATATATATAAAACAACTCCCTTTTCTTGAATTTAGAGTAATTAATTTGACTTAGAATATAGGGTGAAGCTGAGAATCATGGGACAATTTTCTCCTACGGCACTACTGTAATTGGCGGCCACATTGACGAAGAAGATCATATTCAGCTTCATATAGCTGACACCATGGCTGTTAAAAACTGGGATGGAAGGTCTCATTTGAAACCAGATCTAATTCTGGTTCCTAAACTTGTGGTGAATAGTGCAGGCCTTGCTGCAATAACACTTTCAAGAAGAATATATGGTCATGGTCTTGATAGTAATAGTAGAGCCCTTCCTCCTCGACCCTACTTTGCCCGTGGTTGCTACTTTACGTTATCAAATGTAAAGTCTCCGCCTTTCCGACATTTGATTTATCCTATACCTGAAGATGGTGGCCTTGGAGTTCATGTTACCTTGGATTTAAATGGCCAAGTTAAATTTGGTCCTGATGTTGAATGGATTGACAATGTGGATACTTCATGCTCTTTGATCAATTCGTTTGATTATTCTGTGCCTAGAGATCGTGCAAATAAGTTTTATCCAGAGATAAGAAAGTATTATCCTAGATTGAAGGATGGTTCATTGGAGCCAGGCTATGCTGGGATTCGACCGAAACTTTCTGGACCCAAACAGAGTCCATCTGATTTTATGATACAGGTAATAAATCAATACCAATACCATATTCTTTTGAACCTCTTTGTCTGTCTTGGATTTGTTTGAAGGATATTTATATTATAATCCTGTCCTGTCTGTCTGTCTGTCTTGGATTTGAATTAAAATGAAGGGAGAGGAGAGTCATGGCATAGGTGGCCTCATAAACCTTTATGGTATTGAATCACCAGGGCTCACTTCGAGTATGGCCATCGCAGAGCATGTTGCTACCAGAATATCAAAATGACTCACACGTCAAGATTCAAGGAAGCAAAGATTATTGTTTAATATTTTTGTCTTGTACTAGATCGATCCATGGATGTTTAATTTCCTATTGTTGTTGTTAAACATATATATCATCCAACAATATAAACATTAGGAGTAGGTAATAAGAAAATTAACCAACTGATCACATTTTATGTAATCATGCAGCAAACCCTCTGTCGACGTAATAATATAATTACAAACAGTGAATCATCTGGTAATTAAAATAAAATAACTTAGTAATTAGATCTCTTCTTCTTCTTCCATCTTAATTAATCATCCATAACATGCTTGTCGAATACATCATCCCCTGAACGATTATTATTATTATTCGATTCATGTTCATCTACACAATTAATGTCTTCTTCTTGATCTCTAACATCATGATCATCATCAGACACCGAACTCGCATCCATTTCCTTCTCTGAACTGTCGAGTTGAAAACACTCCGCAACAGAATCTCCGCTATTGTGTTCCTCCGAATCAAGGCTCCTGTTGGATGGAGTCAATACTTCTCTTCTCACAACATTGAACACAATACCGTTGTGTATTCTTTCCGGTTGCAAAAAATCCCCTTCAGCCACCATAATGCTCGAAGAAGAAACTCTACTATTGTTATTACTAAAGTTCTCCCTCTGATCATTTTCCGTGTCTGATGCTCTATTTATTATTCCTGATCCTCTGCTCATTCTTGATTCAATCTCCAAATTCTGTACAAACTCCACAAATTGATCTGCTGAAGTTGACCTCATTAATGGACCACCCGATCTTGTCCAAGAATTGAGATCAACGCTCTCAGGCTCGCTGTCACTTCCATCGTGTGTGTACCGGTGCGGGCCCTTGTTTCTTCCGAGGGGACCACCGACCCCTAGCGATGAAGAAGCGACATCTGGAAGGAGGTATTCGTCGAGGGACCCGGTTGAATTTTCACGAGCAATGACGTTCCAAGAAGGGATTCTTTTGGAAGCATTGAATCGGACTGTGGTGGGCAGGCCATGAGAGGCAGCGGCTGCTCTTTCGGCACTTCTCTTCAGTCTACGCATGTGGTTGAGTATTGCAACACATTCATCAAGAGCAAGTTCTATTCCGCAATTTGCTTTGATGGCTGACAGCTTCTCCCAACTGCATCTTCTCCCTTGATTTGCTGCCTTTTGAAGTTCCACATAAGATGGATTTTGTATTATCTTTGATAACTGAATATATTTATTATTGAATAGGAAGAAGAATTAGTTCAATTAAAAACTATTAAATCAATAAACATCCCGGAAATACTATTAAATGGAATTCAATTCTCTCTGTATGAATACCTGAGCTAAAGTGGCAGGCATTACAACAGTGACATCACCTTCCCAGTCCTGAGCAAATAGCTTTGCAAGTCCCCCAAGAGGAAAACCAAGCTCCAATATCTGATTGCATCTGTGTTTTACCTCCATCTCAACTAACTGGCAAAGCTGCATCCATAAAATGTTATAAATATGAGCTAAACTCAGAAGAAAAAATACTTAAAAAGAATTCATATAGTATTACAAACTAGGCAGAACTAACTTCTGAACAATATTTTCTTTTTTATTCTTGCTACGCAAGAGCTAGGGGAAAGAATATATGCCAAAACAACATAGCAGGTCAAAAGTAGTGAGCCTTGTAGACCGTTTAATTTGAACAGAACTTTAAGCTCTATTCTTCTAAATTTTCTGTTCGGTAGCTTGGTTCTGTTATTAATTAAGGACAAACAAACACTCAAACCTACACATACAACTAGGACATCAAATATTTACATTAACATAAATGGTTTAAAGAGAACTATTTCTTATAGGAACAAGTAATACATGATTCATCGATTACTAAGGATATAATAACTAGAACTCATAGACATCAACAATATTCTGAGTGGTTCAAAATAATACACCAAACAAGCTTATACAATTATTATATAATGTAGAAACACACAAGCCAACGAAAACAAACCTTTGCAGCAAAGTTGCCTCCATAAGCTCTAACAATCTCCTTTACCCTCAATAAAGGTGCAATGTGAGGATTTGCCTGGCTCACTATGAAATGATTGACATTGAAGAGTTCTTTCAACTGCATCATGGGCAAATCAATCTCCAAGCTACCATCTCTCCATCTACGTGCTGAAGAACCCGAACTCTCCTCAGGCCCCAAATGGAATGGTGGATGATAGGGCACAATTTCACCGCTCCTATCCTTAGCCATCAGCTCTTGAGCTTCAAAAAGACCAGGGAATGCACAAGAAGCAGTCACAGCACTCCATATCACAACATGAGGTGAAGTCAAGTAATTAAGACATCTAGGAGGCTCGTGTTTCCTCGGGGAACAAACCGTAATACCCAAGATTCTTCCCGTCATATCATAAGCTTCTTGGAAAGTTAGATTATTGGTAAGATGTCTTAACAATATCTGTAATTGTCTGATATCATGAACTGCACCCTGTGTCATCACCCTCTTGAAAACATTAAAAATGCCACCCATCTGGTCGAAAAACTGTATAGAATGCCATGAATCCTCAAAGAAGCTTTGAAGCTCAGGCCAGGACCTAGTAGCTATAACAGAACACATTATTGACCCAACACTCGACCCGGCAATAATCCGTGGCAGAAGTTTATGTTCTACCAATGTTTTCACCACTCCCACGTGGAAAGCTCCCAAGGAAGCACCCCCACTTAAGAGCAAAGCCGTCCTACCAAAAGCATGCCTTGTTTCATGCATAAAAGCAAGCTTCTCCTCCAAAAGAAGCTCCTCTGACTCAGAATCACACACCATTTTCAGTTGTGTTGTGACTTCATCTATGTACTCCTTTATGAGTTTTGGAACTTGGAGCCTCTCCTTGTGGAGCTCCGGATTGCACATATTACCCAAATTCCTAACAAGATCAGCCCTCATAAAGAACATAATATCTCTAAGAGATCCCTCTTCGCGACGATGGTGAAGCTCTTGAAGTTTATTTCTCACAAGTTCTTCGTCATATAGATCTGCTTCATTCATTTTAAGCGTCTCTTTATCGAGCATTTTAGCAGCATGAGCCCACTCGTCATAGGTTAATGCAGATCTCATCATATTCCTCCAAAACTTCCTCTTATAAGCCATCTCTGCCCTTATTTTGACATTAGTGTAGCGTTTCAACAAGAAGGCGAGCACTGTTACCATGACCAATATCCCTTGTGGATTCCTAGGATGAAACCATGATAATAGAGGTGACAAGTAGTCCCTCAAACCATTCTTGATTTTGTAAAAGGAGATTAGCAACAACTTAAAGATTTGATGCCTCAGATGTGACATGGATTTGCAGAATAAGACTCTAAATGCAATGGTCCGACCAATTAGTGAGGAAGGTCCAATTGAGAATGGATCAACATTAGCCTCATTACTAATATCCATGCCTTTTAGCTAAATCTAAAGAGGATAAAGTATAAAATGGAGACTGAGTTTCACGGTTTCAATTATACATATACATGCTCTAGTAATCAATAAAGATATAGCTAGTGATTTTAACAGCAATTGAAAGGAGCACAAGGAATTCTGGGTATCTCAAAATTGAAAGTGAATAGGTTAAATTTGAAAGTGAAGAAGGAAATACACCCAAACCTCTCTCAATTTAGTTGAATCCCAGCTTCCAAAAGCACACAGTCAGAAATCTAAATATTTATTATCCTCAGATGCATCCAGAGTAAAACCCTGAAATCAGATTTTAGAAAAGCCCAAAATTTGACCTCAAGATTCAATTTTGGGAGTCAATTGAATCGACCTTCCTTTCCAAAAAATATTTAAAGAAAGAAAACAAACAACCTAACATATTTATTTTCATGGGGTTAAATGTTAACGGGTGGAATTGAATAAAAGCATTGGAATCGGCGAATTGTGATGCTGTTTGGATCAGATGAGATGAGATAAACGAAGATAGATAGGATTGCGTTGTGCAGTTATTATAAAGTAACGTCTGACACAGCTCTGGAGGATGATGGCTATGACGCAGGCAGGACTACTCGGTAATAAAAGAAAGGAGTCAGGAGTAGAGTTTTACCAAAATAAGTAATAAAATCAAATACTCCATATAAAAAAAAAATTTTTTTTTTATAAAAATACAAAAAAAGGATAAGAAGGACACGCACGACTTCCTTTTTCTTTTTTCTCATTATAATAATATTTTATTTTATATTCCAATATAGTATACATTAATTGCCATACCAAGCAATGTATGTAGCATATGATATGAAAATTAATAGGATAGAAAATCCATCCCAAAGTTCATTACATTTATCGCTTTTTTCATAAATTACATGTTTATTTTTCTACATAGGTATATATATAATCTCATATGCGCACATTTCTTGATTTTTAGAACATGCATGTAATTTAATCATCTATCATTAGGTCATGTTATGTGTTAACTATCAATGATTGCAATATTAACATTAGGTAATCAATTTTAAATGTAAATATATGATGATGGTTACTTACTCAAATATATAGGGAGTACTAAAAGACGGGCTTTAATAACTTTCGGCCCAATATCTTAAAAGTTGCTTTTGTTTCCGCAAGTCCGTAACCATATAGTATCAATCCACCCTATTATCATCACTTCTTCTGATCCATGCATCTAAATTGGGCCCACTATCAGCCCATTTAGAACTACAACATATACAAATCAATTCAATTGTAAATTAGCAATTAAAGTTAAATATACTTAAAAGGTTCACAACTATGAAGCACAGATATTTAAAAAAATTCCAATGTGGACTCTTTACGGACTCGAACACACATGTGACTCGGCGGGGATACGGTCAAGGACTCGGTCTTGGACACGACGGGGTCTTTCTGCAATTTTTATCAAAATTGTGGGTTAAAATTGAAAATTTGAAACTTAATTAATAAAAAATCAGAAAATACTTTTGTGAACTAGTCGATTAAACTTCTACATATTAATCTTCCTCTTCATTCCAAACACAAATTAAAACAACTCCTGAACTCCCCAATTTCATTCATTTCATAAACCTGAGTTCAAGAATTCTCTTCCAATTTATTCAAATTTGCAGGTACTTCTCTTCCCCTCTATCCCATTTTTGTGCAATTATGTTTTATTTCCTTGAAATTTGAGTTGGGTTTTATTTTTTCTTCTTTTTCCATCAACAATGTGTACTTCTTTTACAAAAAATATTGGGATTATGGCATAAAATTAGAGTTATTTGGAGTTCTTTTATCTGGTGTTTCAATTCAGTGCCCGTGCCGCATCGTTAAACTCCATTGCACCTAAATCATACTCTTTCTCTCTGTGTGGCAAGAAATGTATTATCTTTTAACCTCTAAGTAATTGCTATAAAAAAATTCTGAAGCAAAAGAAAGAAGAAAAAAAAAAGGTGGTATTTCTATCTTGTAATAAAAAAAACTAATTTTGTTTAAAGATTTCGAACAATTTTTCATATAATTGACTAATTGTTATGTACTTGGAGTGATTATATTTCTTATGAGACTTGTTTTGATATTTTTTTTTTTCATATGAGACTTGTTTTGAATCATTTTTACGATGTGCTTAGAGTGAATTTATACATCTTTTGTGATCTTTTCTTTTGATTTTGTGTTTGAAATATTAGGATGAATGTTAATTCATTGACTATGATGCTAATTTATTTTATTTTTATATAAACTATATAGTTTTTTTATTTTTTAATATACGTATCCATGCCGTGTTGTATCTTGAATTTTTTCTAGAAAACGAGTCGCCGAATCCGAATCGTGTCAAGTCCGAGTCGTCGAGTCAGTGTCTGTGCAACATAGTTTCACAACTAAATCCAACTTAATTAATCGATATTATTTATATATATACCCAATTATCTAAACAAGCGAAAAAAGGAAATTAAAAGTGGACAAATATACACTAGAAATAGTTATAAATCAATTTATTAAAGGTTTGATATATTGACAAGGGCTTTAATAATTTCTAAAGTAAATTTGCTAAATAATAATTTATAAAATAATTAGTCTGTTATGTACACTTAGAGTTTATTTAGAACAAATTTTTTTTAGAAGCTCCACAATATAATTGCTATGACTTGTTTGGGTTTCGAACTGAAAATTATGAAAATTTATTTTTCTTAAAATCAGTTTTACCTATAGTAGTGTTGTATGCTGAAAGTTGAATTAGTTACGAAATGGAGCATGTTAATTTAACTTTGGTCAGGTCAGCTAACTAAATACTTACTGGTTAAAGCATGTGAATAAATGAATTTTCAGCAATTTTAAGACTACATATTATATATAAATAAGCTAAACAACTAATGAGCCGTTTAAAGCAAAAGAAAATTAAAGTCCCGAAACAAGCCTTTTAAGTAAGAAATTACTAATTAACATTGATGTATGTATGTATTATTTCTGTTGAGTCGAAAAAATCAGTGGGTAGGTTCGAAAATAAATATAAATCTTTTACTCAGAACGATCGAGTCATTGCTCTTTACTACGTGTAAAGTTGAAAGTCCAGATATTTTATTGTTTTGTGGACTTGAAAGGAATTTCGATTTCGTTAATTGATTTCACTAATAGTATATGCCGCTTCTGGTAGTAGATGTAGATCTGAAGGAGGAAGATCCTTCACTTAATTTTAGTTATTATTTTTCTTGTTGAGGTAATTTTGATTTGAAACAGGAACGTCCAAATGCGCATTGTTAGGCAAGTGGAGGATGGATTTCTCGCCCGAGTGGTTGAACTTGAATACCTCCACCTGGTTCCCAGACTATTGGCGAGGAAGAAGACAACATCGTTGATATATATGTTGCCCGATACCATTGATCTTGGTGTGGATTAAGAAGATATCTTGAATATGGAAGCTCAGTTTCTCCAGTCAACTGATCAAACAACTTACTGAATATATCAAAGGAGGAGTAATGGTAATAAACTCATTAGCAATTAATTTATTCCATATGATGAATTTAAGGACTACTGTTAAAAATCAGTCTTCTTCTTCTTCATGCAGCACTGGTGAAGAGTCTGAACAGCCCAAATGAAAGAGGCCCAATTGAACCCATCAAGTACTAGCCCAAAGTGCAGCCCCGTTGAGAAATTTCTTGTAACTTCATTTCTGTATGTATAGAGCAACTCTTTGTATTTAGCCTTGTTCATAGTCTGACGTTCCTCTGTTTTAGTTTTAACCTTGATAAAGAAAGATGTCATTTTACTTCACTCTCTTTGATTCTAAACGCTAAAGTAAGATTTAAGTTCCATATATATATTGAATTCTAAAGAGATAATCAAATATCTGACATTACTAAAAAATTGTAAAACTGATTATTCTATGGTTTCAGATATACCAAAATTAATGTGGTCCTTAATTTGAATTTTATACAAGAAGGAATTTAACAATTACTACTCTACTATTCAGTGGATTGGAAGATGTTTAGTAGTAATTGAAAGATGATCATCTCGACCCTCATATCTCGTCTTTGGTTGGGGAGCAGTTAGGCGATCCATCATCTAACCAATCGCCATAAATTCGATTAATCTTCCTGTTCACTTTCCATCGTGATGCCTTCTTATCTTCTTCACTTTCATTCGGAGGAGCACCAATCACCAAATTAGATACAGACTGGCTAGATACAGCAGATGAGAAAGGATTTCCTGGAATAGATCCCGAATTCATTACCGACCCTGCCTCACCATGGGTGGTAGCGGAAACGGAATATTTCAACTCTGCCAAATCCCAAGTTACCAATTAGTAAAGCTGAGATAATACAAACTATAAGGCTCGGTGATATTTTCCAATTTTAGTTGAAGAAAGCGTAGCAAAGTAGATTAAGGAATAAACCAATAACCATCATCAAAACATAAAACGACAAACGAATCAGATACTGTACAAACTATTACCATACTCATGCATTATAACAGGATATTTCATAGTTTACAAAGCGTTGGATAACGGTGAGATTTTTGTTTTCAGATTCGTTATTATGGAGCAAGACAGTTGCATATCAGAATTACATCAATCTGGACAGATGATTAGAAAGTAAAAAGGAAGGATACCGATCACCCAACTTTACCGGACAGAATTTTGTTTCTCGTATGAGAATGACACTGACGTTGCAAGTTAACATATCCAGGTCCAAATAGTGATTACCTTCCAAATCATTAATTAAGCTTCCAAAAATGGGTAATTTTCAAATCATTCAGTTTCAAGAGCAATGAATCAAGGAGACAAGGACCACAACAAACATCACATCCAATGAAAACGACAAACATTACATTAAATAGATTTATATCATTAAGAATCGGAAGATATACCTGACAAGCCATGAGCATAATGGCATCGTTCTCCAAAAGGGCACTGTCCAATCTCCCATTTACTGCATAGCTTAGTTTTCCAAAAGGCGGTCTTTGATTGGTAAGCATCCAAGTTCCCAGTAACATGCTGCTTAGATTGATCAAAATTGTTGTTGGTAACCATAGCATCCCCAGTTGTTCCAATGCTTATTGCGGAACTTTCCCTCTGTCTAAACACATCAGCCTTAAACTTTGGAGGGGGTGGAGGAGGGCCGCGTTCATGTAAAAAGTTGCACTTGTCCCCGTAAGGACACTCTTCTCCGTTGTAATATTTCTTACAAATCTTCATCCTATGAATCAACAGTCTTTGATCTTCACCCCCCCTACTATTACTATTACTACTACCACCTCCAGGGCCCCTTTCCTTTTCCCTAATAAGATCTTGCCAATTAGGAGGAGGCTCACGTAAATCTTCCATGCCGTGTGCAAAAGTGCAATTTTCACCATTACGACATGTGCCTTCCGTGAACTTGGCACAGAGTCGAGTCTTATAGAATATATGGCATGTTCCTTTGTTTCCTGGTACATTTGGTGTGTTCACTCTATGATTATTTGGTGGGAAGGGTGCAAAATTTTGTGGATTTTCGGAATTTCTTGGTCTTTTGAAAGGAGGAGGATTCTCGAATTCCGAGATTGAATCGGTTTGTTGATTTTCCATCATGTATGGATGCCAAAACCCTCCAGAAATGGGCATTGACGTGTATGGATGTTGAGGAGGAGGTGGATCAGGAAAACTCATCCTTTCTGCCAAACAATGATCTTAATTGATTCCAATTTGCTTCTCTGTAAATAATTTAATATTTGGCTGAAACAATGATCCCAATTCAATCAAAAGAGAAAATCTTGAGATATCAATCAATAAAATAAAAGAGGTATTCACATTGCAACAGCCTGATTTAATTAAATTAAATTAAAAGATTTGAATTAAAATCTCAAAATCCTAAACAAAAACTAAAAGCAATCACCAAAAAATGGCAATCATCAACCCTAATATAACATCCTATATACTGAATTGATAATTAACTTGGATAAAAATGTGTGAACAAATAAAATTGTAACTTGGCAATGTAGAATTTGCAAACCTGGATTTGACTCTTCTAACATCAATTACACAAGATTTTTTTCTTTCTCTTTGTTTGTTTTTTTTTTTTTTTTTTTTTTTTTTTTTGAGGAAATTGACAATGCAATGGTTGTTTGTATTAAGAAAAATTGTGTGCTGACCTTAAATAAATAGAAAAAATGATGCAAGAGAATGAATTCAACAAATATGGTAAAAAAGCGCCGCCATAAAACAAACCTAGATTTACAGAAAAAAAAAAGAAAATGTATGAATCGAATTTGAGGAACCCTAGAGTCCTAAACCCCCAAAACGGCTAAAACCTCGAACGGTTGCCTAAACAGGATTGCAACCTCATTAATGCGAGATAATCCATTCCAAATAAAATAAAAAAGGTTGTTGGCAACAGTGGGCCCACTATTCAAACGTAACCGAATTTAATTCGGATTTGGATTCAGGAAAATGGGAAGTTTTGTTATTACTAATATTTTTTGTAGTGAAAGAGAAAAAATGTCTATCACCAATTCATCTAGTGATTCTATATCCAAATTCAAAAAGAAAAAATGAAGTATTTCCATTAGTTTTCAATTTAATAATTTAACGTTTTAATCATTTTACTCAATAGTCAACAATACAGTGTACAATAATCAATTTTCAAAGTTATGCTTATATTATAAATCTTGAAATTTTAGGGAGATTAATGCGATACATAAATGGATAAACCCAATTAACAAAATGATCAAGTAAAATATAATTAATACGATCACGTTGAAATCAGCGTATACTATAAATTTGATTGATTTAACATTAAAGGTATATATTGTATGCACAATATTTTGAATATTTTTTAAACTAGTAATACTCCATTTGTTAAAACTTAATTAATGGCATATGTTTATATTGATACAATATTGTCGAGACATTATTGAACAATTAATATTTTTTACATTCTCTAAGTTACTATAAGTACTTAATAAGGTTTTGAATTTGTTACTATAAAATTCAAGTTAGATGATTTCATTTTCTATTTATTCATCTGGTGACTCAAATCAAATAATATTATGCAATTCAATTTTAAAAATGCAAGTGTTTTCCATTTTTGTAGAAAATACATGGGAAATGACAATGATAGATATTCACATAATTTTTACTTTCTCATTACATCATGTGATGCAAATCAAAATTAATTAATCATAATTAAAACCTAATGTTTCTATTGTATTGGACGGTGTCTACTTGAGTAACAAGGCCCATAGCCATATAATTAATTAATGGAAAATTCCACTAAATGTTTGAATCCATATTTGGAATGGGCTCATTTGGCTCAGGCGCATTATGCAGCACTAATTGTACTACATTTACATTTCAAATTAATTTGGCTTTTAGTAATTAAACTTGCAAATTGAAAATAGGGTCCTTGTGCTCCCATACAAATAAGCAGTAACATGATCCGAAATACAAAAATATTAAAATTACGTGAGCTCGACTCTGGTACAACTCGATTAAAGTTTATCTAGGTTCGAATTAGCAATTAAATAGAGCTCAATAACAGTATCAAACTCTATAATAAAATCATATTCAGCTTAAAACATTACTAGAGAGAATATTCATGGGCGACATTCTCGGGCTTTGCATTGTCCGATGCCTTCAACTTTTGGACGGAAACCGTCATAACTTCTTTGTTACAAAGTCAAATTTCGTATTCTTTATATAGTTGAAAATCTCTTGACGAGAGATTTTTAACGATATTAGTTTCAGTTCATGAAACGCAATAATCAATCCGTAGAGAAAATTAATAAAGTTTCGAGGTATTAATCAAAATTAAATCATATCTCATAATCTACAAGAAATCATGCCACAATAATTTTCAGGTAGGTGAAAGTTTGGTATGAAAAGTGCAATTCCCTCTTTAACAACTAACATATATAGCACACTATCTCCAAATTTATAAAACTTGAAGAATATATATATATAGAACTTATATTTGAATCTCTGGTGGTGTACATAAAGTTAAAATATATTGGAACAAGAACTAGAAAGCAAATAATTATCCCAACAAATGGTCTATAGTCAAAATGCTATATATTATTTCAAAAAATGTATAATTAAGTTGAATTGTATATGGTTCATATTCATCAATTAATAATTCCTAAAACTCGATCGGTCTCAAACTAGAAAAATGGGAAAAAATAAATGTAAAAACATCAAACTAGTCAAATTTGTTGGAAATATTAATTTGCAACTTGGAAAGAAGTTAAAATGTTATGTTAGAATTACTTAGTCAAATGTATTCTATACATGAACTAAGAAAAGATACACGTATTGTCTTTTCATTAGATTCATGTACTACCTAAATGGCGAGTATGTTATTTATTTTAATTCATGTATCAAACTAGATTCATGCAGGATTTATCTTATTAATACCCATGTAATATAAGAAAAGTACAAGAAAATATTGTAACTCATATATCCAAGAGAGATCATTGTAAGTGCCATAGCACTATAATAATAAATTCAAATTTCCCCCAACAAATTGGTATCTAGAGCCGGGATCTAAATACGAGTTCTCCTATCTCTACAAAATGGCTTCAAATCAAGTTTCTACCATGTTTTCCTACACTCCAAATCTAGTTCCAATCTTTGAAGGAGAGCATTACAATTATTGGAGTAGTCAAATGGAAACATTGTTTCTTTCACAAGATTTATGGGATGATGTGGAAGAAATGTATCCTGAACCCTTTACAAAAGATGATGAAGAGGAGTGGACAGATGCAATGCAAAAAAAATACAAGAAAAATTTGAAGAGAGACGCAAGTGCTCTCAGATTCATTCAATAAGGTTTAAGCAAAACCATCTACCCCAGAATACATGGAGTTAAAAAAGTCAAACAAGCTTGGGATATCCTAAAAGAAGATTTTCAAGGAAATGATAAAGTGACATCGCTAAGACTTCAATCTATTTGGAGGGAGTTTGATAATTTGGCAAAACAAGACAATGAAACCATGCAAGTCTTCGTAACTCGAGTTGCAGAAATTGTCAACCAAATTAGAAGCCTTGGAGACACTATTGAAGAAAAAAAGGTTGTCTTAAAAGTTTTACGAAGTTTTCCTTCTAAATATGATTATGTTGATGCGGCAATAGAAGAATCTAAGGATTTATCTTTGTATTCTTATCGTGAATTAATGAGTTCGCTTCAAGTGCATGAAGAAAGAATGAACAAGTCCTTGAATCAGCCACTAGAGCAAGCTTTCGAGTCCAAGGTGAATTTTCAAATAATGGAAGTTCCAAATGGCAACAACAAGGAAGAGGAGGATCGTCCCAACGAGGAAAAAGATCTTACCAAGGTAGAGGAAGAGGAAAAGGTCAAAACAACCAATCAAAAAACAATGATGGATATTCCGATCAAGAAGATGACCAGTCAAGTCTTCATTGCAAAATTTGCCAGAGAACGAACCACGAGGCAAAAGATTGTTGGTATAAATGCAAGAAATGCAGAAATCCCAACCACTCACAAAGGGACTGTTGGCATCAAAACAAAAATGAGGATGATGAAGTTAATTTCATTGAACAAGAAGGTGAACAACTTTTTTCTCGCATGACAATAAAACAACAACCTCAAAATATATGGTATTTGGATAGCGGATGCAGCAGCCATATGACGGGAAACAAAAATATTTTTGTTGTCCTTGATGAGAGTTTTAACTCAGAAATCAAGTTAGGTGATAGAAAGCTCCACCGATCAGAAGGAAATGGAACAATTGTCGTCCAAACTAAAGGAGGTAACCGAAAACTCATAAGTGATGTTCTTTATGTGCCTAACTTAACTAGTAATCTACTAAGTATTGGACAACTATTGCAAAAAGGTTATTCGGTATTATTTGATGACAGTAAGTGCAAAATTTATGATAAGAAAAGCAAGAGCACTATAGCTATAGTTCAAATGAGCTCAAATAAGGTATTCCCTATGGTTATGCATTCCGAAGAGAAGGTGGCATAGAAAGCTAAAGATGGACTTGATCAACCTCAATTTGATCACTTGCATTGTAACCATCAAAATAGCAAGGAGCAGAAAATTTCATCTCAAGCATTCATCTCAAAATTTCAATCCTCAAAGCTTGGAGATAAATATGCACATGTTAATCCACCTCCAAGTCCAACTCATAGTCCACCAAATCCTTCAAGAAAACAAAGTGGAAGTTCACAAAATATTGAAACTAATCCACTGATGAAAAAGAATCAATTTTCAAAAGAATTTTCTGAAGAATGTGAAATTGCCTTCTCAGCACATGGACCACAAAGTCTCAAAGTCGCTGTAAAAGAGGAGAGATGGAGAACGAAGTTTCTCGACAATCCAAAGACAAAAGATATATTCCAAATTGCAAATTAAGAGGGGGTGTTGGAAATATTAATTTGCAACTTGGAAAGAAGTTAAAATGTTATGTTAGAATTACTTAGTCAAATGTATTATATACATGACCTAAGAAAAGATACATGTATTGTCCTTTCATTAGATTCATGTACTACCTAAAGGGGGAGTATGTTATTTATTTTAATTCATGTATCAAACTAGATTCATGCAGGATTTATCCTATAAATACCCATGTAATCTAGGCATTTAGTAATATAAGAAAAGTACAAGAAAATATTGTAACTCATATATCCACGAGAGATCATTGTAAGTGTCATAGCACTATAATAATAAATTCAAATTTCCCCCAACAAATTCGACTTTTAATTAATAAGATAAGGGAGGCGCGTGAACAAAATATCCACTGCCACGATTGGGTTGATCTCACAATTAGTACTGCAGAATTGAAGTTGCCATTCATCTGTGTAATATTAATAAATAACAAACATTTCTCCAAGTCTCTATATATATATATCATGAAGATCGATCAAGAAACAACCGCATGCATGAAAGATGAAGATATACAGTACTGAACTCATTACATACTTAAATACCTTACCTACTCAAAGACACAACACTCAATAAATAAAACTGATCAATGAAATAAACGACCCCCGGCCCGGCCCCCTTTCTATCCGATCCATCCGCTGTCTCTAGCGATTTCCCCGCCCCCCTGTACAACTGCATTCCGTTAACTAGGAGGAACGTATCCACGGGCATCAACAGCTCTCTTGCCTTTCTTATCAGATGCAACCCCTTTTTTATTATTATTATTATTATTATTATTACTCCTGCAACCCCCATCACCACCACCCCACGCCATATATCCAGATGGATTGTTATAGTTGCATGCATTATTTGTATAACTTGGCCAGCCTGCAGTTGCATTATTGCCCCAATTCTGCTGCTCCCATTGATTGGCGGGTAAGTTCTCTTCCCAGCCTGTGGCATTCCCGTTCATTGGATTGCCCGCCCAATATTGATTCGGGGGAACTTGTGCTGCAGGTGCTAAGTTATCTTCAAATTCAACCCCCCATCCTGTGGCATTAATCCCGTTTATCGGATAATATTGATTGGCCGGAGGAACTTGTAAGTTATCCTCAAATTCAACCCCCCATCCGTTTATTGGATAATATTGGTTGGCCGGAACTTGTAAGTTATTTTCAAATTCAACCCCCCATCCTCCTGTGGCATTCCCGTTTATTGGATAATAATATTGGTTGGCGAGAACCCCCCATCCTGTGGCATTCCCGTTTATTGGATAATAATATTGGTTGGTGGGAACTTGTAAGTTATCTTCAAATTCAACCCCCCATCCTGTGGCATTCCCGTTTGTTGGATTGCCCGCCCAGTATTGATTGGTGGGAACTTGTAAGTTATCTTCAAATTCAACCCCCCATCCTGTGGCATTCCCTTTTGTTGGATTGCCCGCCCAGTATTGATTGGTGGGAACTTGTGGTTGTGGTAAGTTATCTTCAAATTCAGCCCCCCAGCCTATGCCCGAGAAGGATGCTTGGATTGGGAGCAGCGCATCACCGAAAATTATAACAGGCTCATGGTCCTGATCTTCTGCATTAGAGATGACCGGTTCTGACTCAAGGTCCAATTGGAGCTCCGGGTGGTCCGTTTTGGAGTCCCAATTAATTTCGTCAATATAAAGATCAGGATCAGGCAATTCTATGTCACAGGGAAGGTTGTTTGTTTTAGCCCAGTATCGTTTCTTAGCATTTGAGAATGCCTCTTCCCCTGCAGAGTCGTTCCAGTTGATTACATTTACGAAGAAGTACGTAAACTTCTTCGCTTGCACAAATGTTTCCCATTCTATTGACCCAACCTCTTTACAAAACCTTTTTTCCCATGCAGGCATTGCCGGCTGCCAATTACCTGCATCAAATATTTATTCATATAAAGGAACCATTTCAAGGAAACTCATAATTAAATGCGAAGAAACTCAATAATGACAGATCTTTTACATAACGTTTTTTCAATAATGATGAGAAGATGGGACTGAATAAAAAATGAAAATAGCAGATTGGGTGCATGATAAACAGTTTCCGAACGGCAAATCAGATACAAGACACAAGAATAAATATCGACCACCTAATTAAGTTAGAAAACGAAATATTAGCAAATAGCAAAATTGTTAGATTTAACTAATAACAGTAAGAAACAGACAAGAGGAAGAAAAAAAAAAATTAAAGGACATTTGAAGCATGCCAAAAGAAAGCAAACCCTCCCAATTCAAGCTTCATGCTTATAAATGATCACACATTTGAAACTTATAAACCAACTCATTTAATTTTTTTTTTTACTGAAATTCATGACTTCCATATATAATAGAAGAAAATACAGGCAACTTCAATTAACATCCTGTCAAAGAAAGTTGGCCAACAAAACAACCATTCAGAATCCAAACACAGACCTGAGACCTTCCTTGATGGTCTAAAAAAAAAGAAAAAAAATCTGAAAACTTATGGATTCAGCCTAGCTAGCTATTTGAACAACAAAAAATATATATCTACATTCATTTCTCAACATAATAAAAAAATCACTTATTTTTCATGCCCTAGCTAGATATATATAATTAAAATCAAGACATGCAAATTAACAGATATAATTAAGATGAGAATTAAATCAGTGAAAAAATGAAAAGATACCCCTAGGTGGCTTAATTCTGTTATGTGGTCTTCTTCTATAATTATTCCACGATTGCCTCCTTCGAGTGTCCATGATCACAAACTTCTAGAAACAACAATCCAGAAAATTCAAGTTACTAGCTAGCTACTTAACCAACAAATTAAAGAAAGAAGAAACGGATACATTCAAAAAATAAAACAGTTCGTAAAATGGTATCACCTCAAATTTCGCAAACCAGAAATAAAAAAAAAACTGGCTTTGAGGAGAAAATTGAAAATTGTTAATAAATTGAAGAGTCTGGAAGATTAAAATGAGCTTGAATTTGGTGGGGTGATACTTGATATGAAGAGAGGGAGGAGGGGTATATATATATATATATACAACTGGATGGAGAGAAAGAGAAAGAGAAAGAGAGAGAGAGAGAGGGGGTTACGGAAATATCGATACTTTCGAAAATTGTTCAACAATTATTATCTTATTATTTTATACCGACACTGAAAGAGATATCAAAAAAAAAAAAAAATGAAAGAAATGTGAAATTCTTAGTGTTATAAGAGAACAATCAAGTATTTTATTAAAAAAAAGTATAAACTGATTAAGAGTGAAGAAAATTTCATGACAATGAAATCGTACATTTATCTTAATTCTAAAATTGCTTGACAACCTGATTTTCAATAATAAGGGTAACAAAAATATACATATAGAATCTAATTTTTTATTGATAGGTCTAATATAGAAAATTACTAATTTTCCGCATTAAATTAAGTTTTTACCAACCATGAAATTAGTCAAACATATATTCTCAATTTTTAATGGCCAAAAATTACAAAATGAGAAAGTTGTTTTACTACTACATTTTTCATTTTTAATTAGTAGGCTTGGTAAAAACACCAGAGCTAGAATTGGTTCGGTTCCTCATGATAAGTAATAAGCTAGTCGGTGACTACACTATTTGGAAGCGCGTGTACCACACTTTCCAAGTGACTAAACAATTTGAAATTTTACAAAATCTGTGGTGTGGTAAAAGCGGGAGCAGTAAAACGGCGGTAGAGTTTAGATTCGAATTGGATTAATTAGCTTGTGAATTGTGATATGCTCTTCTTTTGAACTTCTTATTTCTATTAATCTTTTGCCCTTAATTTATTTGAAGCTTTCCGCATAACAAAATTAAGAATACTATTATTTGTAATATTTGAAATTCAATTCTAAATGTCGATGAGGCAATAGGCTAGTGATAAAAGTTGAGGCTTCAAGATTAAGAGGACAAAAGATTTTGAGTTCGTCTCCCACTAATATGGTATTTCTCTAGTTTATTGGTGTTGATAGTTTATTTATTTTTGCACATTGATAGCGATTGAATGAGCTTATGATTGATAAAATGATATAATGATGTAATACCATTTTCAAAAAAAAAAAAATTCAATTCTAAATCTCATGTTTATTAGAATGATGCATTTTTTTCTATTTATGTAAAGTGAATGTCATATTTGAGGTATGTTTAACTCTTTTGTTCGTATATGTTGAAATAAATACTAGTTAGTATAAACGAAAGAAATATATTAAAGTGATATTCAAAGTGGTTGTGCCAAGTAACAGCGATTTGCAGTCCTCAGAGACGAACTCCAAATTTCGAATTCCACTAGAGTACTCTCCACACTAGAAACTTAAATGTACCCAATTCATTCTTTGGTTTGGATTGTGGTCACGGTTTAGTAGATAAAAAAAATGACAGAAACTGAATTTTAATATGAAGTTTCAAAAGTAGAACACACGACATCCATTTACACAAAAACTTGCCCTTTATACTTTTCTTATATGGAATAAGTCCATTTAAGGGTGGAGATCTTAACGATTTATAGTTATTTAATTACTTGTCGTCACCCTGACAATGTCACAGATACTTCAGACGTTTGTATTTATATTTTTGTCTAGATCGTTCTTAAAAGCTCCGCACATCCTGACAATGTCACGAGACGTTTGCATTTATATTTTGCCATGATCGTTTTTGAAAGCTATGCGTGCCTTAACAATGTCACGACAATTCATATGTTTGTATTTATATTTTTGTCTTGATTGTTTCAAAAGCTCTGCATGCCATGACAATATCACGACAATTTAGACATTTGTATTTATATCGTTATTTTGATCATTCTCAAAATCTCTGCACATCATGGCTCGTTTATGTCACAGTTGTCTATACTTGTTAGAGTATACAAACATTTCTTCGTAATTTGCTCCACTTTGTGAATCGCGTGTTTGTTACTTACAATATGCTGGTGTTCGTCATACGCCACTAATTAGGTTTGATATGGCGTTAATCTGCATGTTGTGACTTGTCGAAAAGATTTAAATGCCATAATAAAAAGAAAAAATCACGAACAACTTTAAGGCATATTTTTAACCCGCAAAAAATGAAATATTAAATACTCGAGTAATTAAATATTACTTCTATATTCTTCATAATAATATTTAAGTTTTCAATACAAAAAATTTCAGTGCCTCGACTTGACATTAGCATGAAATGGGTTCAAGAATCAGTTTTCTTTTTACAAGGGCTTAAATCACTTATTTACCGCATATTATTCTCGTCGTAAATAATTTATATTCATTTAATATGGTCTAAGACTTATATATAATTTATTTTTTGTATTTTTTTTTCTACTAAATTGTGCATCACAACCTTGATCTTAAAGCACATTGGGTACAAGTTCTCCCTCCGTGGTGACTAATTAATATGCGTATGTAGTATAGTATGGTTAGCATTATAATATATAGTTCAATTTAATTTCACTTTTTGTAATTCAGAAAATATAATTTGATTTGACCATTTCAATATAGCAAGTTCTGTATAGTAATTTATAAAACTGTATAAACAATTGAATCTCCTCTTTTACAGCTTTTTTCTTTTATTTTCTGAGAGGTCCTCTTTTACAGCTTCCTTGGTGTGAAATTAGATTTTACCAAGAGAAAAAGTTCACCTCATTTATCAAATTAGTAAATTTAATTAATTCGTCAAGTGAGTGCACGCACCCAGAGCGAATGACGCTTGCGGCTGGTGGTTAGGTTAAATTTAATACTGAGCAGCAATGACGTCTTAGTTGGTGAGAAAATGTTAATTTTATTATCAAAGTTCCATAAATATCCTTCCAAGATACACTTATGACTTCTGTATCCAAGTGAAAGCGCATGCAAGCTATTGCTACGTGTTCACAACTTTGACGGAATTGCCCCTAAGAAAATAAAGAATGCCCCAGGAATTGGAGTTGCTTTTATTTATGTCTATTAAACTGATTCAAATGGCAGTTTAGACATTAGAGAGGGTTGAACCACTGATATTGGCATTTAGCGCACGTGGGAATGTAAAGACAAACATTTGATATTATATCTGAGAGCACATGTCATGCATGCAATTAAGGGCAAAAATGTACAGTGGACAGAAATACAGGTAAGGGACTTGAAGGTGTATATGATAAAAGCCAAAAAGGAGGAACCTTCTGTTCTAATCTTTTCTCAAAATCCGGGAGGTTGTCCTTCAGACCTTCACCTAAAAACATTGGATAAATACACAATACACTTTTTCTCTAAAGAATAAATAAAGAGTATACACCACACACTGGGGATAATGATAATCTATACCCAAATGTATTATTCGATTCGAACTATAAATACACAATTTAATAGATAAAAAAAAAATACAATACACTTATTTTATAATCGGACAAACTCACAAGTATGTAATCAATTATAAATACATGCATATGAGTACATTAAAGTTGGGTGAGTGCGATAAAAAAAATTAAACCAAAGAGAAATTTGAAAAAAAGAAAATTATGTTAATATCTTGAATTCGTCTTATGGCATATGGAAAGTTCAAGGAATAATATATAAAAATGGAAAACTAACGATATTATATATGTGCTAAACCTATTCAACCTCAAAACAAATTATACAAAAACATATTTAGGATTTACGTTACTTGATATATATATATATATATATATAAATTCGTGTTGAGCTCATTCAATAAAAACTCGTATGTACTGGGTTCACTATATACATCAACTACATTATTGCAAAAAGAAATCGAATATTCGTTTTTAGCCCATTCAAGAAATGCTCATATGCATTGGATTCACTATATACATCAAACAAATTTGAAATACATTTTTTGCTTAATAACTTTTAAAACTTGATTTGAGCTTGACTCAGTGCCCGTTTGGCCTCACTTTGGAACAACCAAAATTCACGATTTGATATCTAACGAAATTTTGAGAGCCTCCTTTTTTTTATTCTGCTCTCGGCATTTCAATTGTGATAATATCACGTTTCACGGAAGTACCCCATTATGTGCTTTTGGCTGACAACAATTTTATATCATTGTTTTTCTCTATTTTATCCTTTATTGCCCATGTTAGACCTTCTCCAAGGGAGTCCTTATATCCCAAAATATAAGAGAATTTATAAGAATTGTACAAAAAATGAACTCCAAAGGAGTCTTTAAAAAATAAGAATGACAAATTTTTATAAGTTTGGACTCTCATATTTGAGAGTCCAAAGTGAAATTTTAAAAGTAAAAGTAGCGTGTTAAAGTTGGAGTGGAGTGATGTGGTGTGATTATTTAAAAGTAGAATCTTAAAATATAAACAAACTGTTGGAGTGCAGAGTAAAAAGTGGGAATGTATAACACTGTTCACCCCTTAAATTTTAAGATAAGAGGTCTGAATTTAAGAGTTCTGTTGGAGATGGTTTTACATTTCTACTGCACTAGTGTGCAAATTTCATTTTTGGTCTTATAACGTGGTCTTATTTTGAAAATCGTCCTCTAGTTGGGAATTTTACATTCTTTATATTTATACTATTGTCAATTTTAGTCCTCTTTGGTCAGAATTCTTTAATTTCGTCGAAAAATGTTACGTGACCCAATTTTAAAGATTTTGGGGGCAAAATTGACATGTGTGATACAAGTGACCAATGTTGATGGTCATTTTTTGGGAAAAATATAAGAATTCCTTCCAAAACTAATTTTCCTTCATACCATGTCATCTATAAACATTTATTTTTGTTATTCGCACATGTTTGATTATTTTGATTAAATTTTATTTCGCAAATTCACATCTTTTTTTTAATTATTGCAATAAAACCCCCCAAAATTTAGTAATTGGCATTTCATTTCAAATCCTAAAATTTTCTATTTATTGCAACAAAATCCCAAAAATTTACAAATTCACATCCTGAGATTTTCTATTTATTGCAACAAACCCCACCCCCCACCCAAAAAAAAAAAAGTGTTGCACTAAACCTTTAAAATGGCGCTTTAATCCTTTAGAAATCATTGAAAAATTGAACAAAGTATGTTTTACCTCACCAAACACGATTACAATATCTTAAACATGATTACTAATAAGCGATCCCATCACAATGACACTACATAAATATAGTCATCGCAGTTTAATGACTCAAATCTACTTATTTATTGACAGTGTTTTTGGTTAATTATGTGTAAAAATATCATCAGACTACTCAATCTCGACTTATGTTCAACTCGATTAAACTTTTGAACCAGTTCAATTAACAATCAACCAAACTCAAACACAATCTCTATTTTTATATTATTTGATACGAAATTCGAATCAACCTTGAAAATGTGTAGTTTGATATAATTTGTCTCGTTTATACCTCTACACATATCGTATGAGTTGTCACTTTGCTAATAGTGTTATTATCCAATCACAAGTAACAAGTCTTTTTCTTTATGGTATTCTCTCTCAAGTCAAGTAAGTGTAATATATTGATAGTTTATAAGGTAATACTACCTCTAAAAGTGTGAGAAATCATAAGACATAGGAGTATTTAAATGTATCGATAGAAGATTCTAGTTTGCTATATATGACTGTAAGAGAAAGAGGAATTTTTTTTTTTAATTGTTATCACATATTAAGTGGTAATTATAGTTCCATAAATTAATTGATATTAATTTTCATTTTATATTTAGTAGAATAAAGTTTTAAGAGAAAAAATCCTTTCTCAAAAAATTTAGTCTGAGGATATCCCGATTTTGAATCGATTTTCGTCCAGCTTTGGCTCAGAAGCATGAAGATTCCAAAGAAAGAAAAAAAACCTGGAAGAATCATGGACGAATTCAGGATTTTTAGTCGGGGGCTAAAATAATACCAAAAAGAAAATTCAATCAAACTGTCAAACTTAAATAATTGACTACGAGATACTTTAATTACATATAATATCATGTTATAGTCCGAAAAGAATCCACAAATCTACGTATTTACATTAATAATTGCCCACAACGATTTTTCACTTTTTGAAATCGGTCCATGATAACATCGTTTGAAATACTACTAAATATGTTTCTCTCTATAAAAACAACTAGACTATCATTTAGTCATTGCCCGTTCGGTTACGAAGTCGATTATTTGCTATATTCATAGCCGTAAAAGCTATCTCCACTGATTCAGTTGCAACGAGTAGAATAAGAACTAATGTCACAAGTTTGTAAGCCAACGAGTCTTTTAGTTGCAATCATCTTTTTAGCAAATTTGGAGATGTTGGGAGTGCATTGAGAGTTGGGATAATATTTAACTTTAATTGGGCTTGAATAGTGTGAGGTATGTAATATTAGGATATGTTAATATTGAGTTGAATTTGAATTGGGCTAAATTTTTTATTTGGGCTGGGGGTTGATGATTGGACTAAAATTTTTTTGTTGTTGAATGCTGATTTATTTGGACAATTGTTTTTTTTAAAAATATATCACTGCTATTCTAAAAATAAAAAATAAAAAAAATATTGAGGATAGACTCCCGGGTTTTTCTATGGTTAGTACCACTTGTGCTAAGTATTCATTAGGTCCCCCTTTAATTATCGTTGGATCTTATTTATTTTCTAATCTACCATTCATTTTTTTAAGGGTGACATGTGCTCTAGGTTATTGTACTACATAAATTTAATCTCTTTTCTTAAGTGTTCATGATAACGCCGTGAAAACGTCGTTATTACCTATCTCTTTAAGCCCAAAATATCTTGCTTTGATTCGAGTTTTGTGTGCTTTTGCTTGTTTTTGCGTTCTTTTGCGTTTTTGGTCCCTTGTTGGGATTTTTTGTGTTTTCTTTTATTTTCGTCGTTTTTTGTCGTGTTTTTGTTCTGTTTGTAGGTTTGAGAATTTTGCAAGGCTAAAGAGAAGTCCGAGAGGTTATGATTCAGCGCAATTCCATCAAATCAAGACTAGGTGGCCGTAGATGCAAGCCTTTGCGCAGAAAGAGCTTCAAAGAAAAGAGAACCCGAAGCAAATCGTACAAGAATATAGATAGCTGCTCACTAGAACATGCACAACTTTTTCATGGATGATCCAAATGAGCTGAATTTTGGATATGTCATAGATGAGTGAGTTAGCTACGCTATGGACTTTACGGATCCGCAATCGGAGTTCAGAATCAAAAGATATGCTACTCAGAAGGAAGTGTGGCAGTGCACGAAACCTTACGGCCTGTTTCTCGCGGCCGCGAGACCCCTGTTCCAGCAGATATTTTCTGCGGGAAAAACAGGGGGCTTTTTGTATCTTCCCCATTTTCCCCCACTTGTACCCTTTAGTGGGCTTTTTGGTCTTGTTTCCTTAGGTTAAGAGGCTCAAGAGGACACAACTTGAGGAGAGAGCTCACAATCTTTACACTCTTGGCCTCCCTTTTCCTCTCAAGTCTCCCTCAACTCTCTCTTTAGTTTTTCTTGCTTTCTCTTGTAATTGAAGGCTCCACCAAGGGGGTGAGTTAATCACTACCCTTGGGGAGTGGTTATGTGGTGATCAAAGGGAGGAGAATCCATTTCTCGATTCTATTTCGATTAGGTGATATCTTTCCATTTCCTAGTTGTTTATGATTAGGAGATGAATATTGTTATTTTCTTTTTGGATGAATGATTGAGGATTTGAATTATCCGGATTTATATATATTTATGTTATTGTTTGATTAAATGATGTCTTGGTGATTAGTATGGTGCTTATATGTGTTCGTTAATCCGATTCCGTGCTTATCGTTCATCTTATGGTTTGACAACCTTTGAGATGAGAGTTATTGATTCTTGATTGCTAGACATAGTGATTTTGAGAATTTGATTATGAATTTGGATTGTGATTCGATTTTAGGATAGACATATACCTATGTCGTTTCATATTCGTTTAAGGTTTGAGTTTAATGCATCGATTAGATTTTAATCCATTTAGACATAAATTGGATTAGTTTAACTCGATAGGTTTGTATGCAACTCGGAAGATACATACGAACGTCCTTGAATCCTTGAGTAGCAACACGAGCATAATATATTAATTGTCGAGTCATTGTTATCGTTTGATTAATTATGTTTTGATGTTGGGCTATGTTTGAATTGTTGGGTTTATTGTTTTATCGCACTTTTGGCCAATGATTGTAGTAGATTATTGTTTAAGTACTTTGATTTGCCGTAATCATGTAATCGGACTTAATTCTACCTTGAATGCATCCTAGACATAGGACTTTGAAGGTTAGGCGAGTGACGATTTGTGGATTTCGACCTAGGATAGGCATATACCTAGTGTGGTCCGTGTTTGTATAATGGGTTCGTTCGTGAATGCATCAAATAACTTAGATTCTCTTTATTCGGGGATTTGGGTTAGTCTTAGGTCCCGGGTGACAACGGTACGCCTTTGAGCCCTCTGAGAGCATCGAATGACAACGATGTTTGTGATTGATCCGGAGATGGAGAGTTTGGGTAGATTGGTAGAGTTAAGTGAAACCGACAGGGAGACTTAACTAAATTAGAACTCACAAACAACAACTAAACCTATGATTGTTTGCATAGCTAACCTAACAACCGCATGATTTATCCGCTTTAATTGATTGCTTATGAATCCTCCTTACCACATAATTAACTCCCCAATTTACTTGCTTTCGTAGTTAGATTTACTTTACCGCTCGTAGTTAAATAAAATCACCCTTATCATATATTTGTGTTTGATCATTTTTGTATCAAGCGTTCTTAGATGAAATAAGCCGTCGATTTATTCGTTTATTCCCACCTTTTACCCATTCATTGGGATTCGATACTCGGTATGTACTTATCACAAGTAATTAAATCTTATTGCAAAGTTGATCTCATTACTTATGTTGACTGACAATTTTACCTCATAATATTTCAACTTATCAAAATAGTCTCACATCTTCAAATTTATTGACGATTTTAGTCCACATTGTTGCCAAATTTAAAAATTGACTCGAATAAGACCATGTGCAGACCAATTTGAAGATTTTATTTATTATATTTACATAACTAATTTGATTTATAAATAATATTAATAAATTAAATAATATTTGAACATAAATCTAAAGAAAAATTAAGATTCTTGACTGATTTAACCCATTTTTCACTAATTTATCGATTTAAGTTGTTTTTTTACCGATTTACCCTATTTTTCACCGTTTTCACCCGTTTTCCCACTTATTTCATCGATTTAAATTATTATTATCATTTTTCACCGTTTTCGCCCACTTTTCCACAAATTTCATCAATTTAAACCGTTTTTGACCAATTTAATTCATTTCTTCACCGTTTGAATCGATTTTTCACTAATTTCATCGATTTGAACGATTTTTTTACCAATTTAACCCATTTTTTCACTAATTTCATCGATTTGAATGGTTTTTGATTGATTTAACTCATTTTTTCACTAATTTCATCGATTTGAACGATTTTTTACCGTATTAACCAATTTTTTCACTAATTTAACAATTTAAATTGTTTTTTTAACCGATTTAACCCATTTTTTTCACCATTTTATAGTGAAAAAATAGGTTATATCGGTTAAAAATAATATAAATTGATGGTGAAAAAATGGGTTAAATTGGTCAAAAATAATTTAAATCGATAAATTAGTGGAAAAATGGGTTAAATTGGTCAAAAACCGTTCAAATCGATGAAATTAGTGAAAAAATGGGTTAAATTGGTAAAAAAATCGTTCAAATCGATGAAATTAGTGAAAAATCGATTCAAACGGTGAAGAAATGAATTAAATTGGTCAAAAACGGTTTAAATTGATGAAATTTGTGGAAAAGTGGGCGAAAACGGTGAAAAATGATAATAATAATTTAAATCGATGAAATAAGTGAATAAGCTGGTTAAATCGGTCAAAAACCGTTCAAATCGATGAAATTGATGAAAAAATTGATGCCAACGGTGAAGAAATAAGTTAAATCAGGTGAGGTGGGCTGGGGTAGGTTTTTTAGTTTTTTTTAATTATAATTATAATTATTTATTTTATTATTTTAATAAATATTAAATATTTTTTAATTATATAATTTATTATTTTAATAAATATTAAATAAATTAATACTGTTATATAAATTTTAGATTTGAAAAGAATATGTTTACTTAATTTTTTAAAATTTATGTTAAATATTATTTATAAATCAAATTAGTTATGTAAATATAATATGTAAAATTTTTAAATTGCCCTGCACATGGCTTTATTCGATTCAAATTTGAAATTTAGCAACAATGTGGCATAAAATCGTTTGTAAATTTAAAGATGTGGGGCTATTTTAGTAACTTGAAATGTTATGGGGTAAAATTGTCAGTCAACATAAGTAATGGCATCAACTATGCAATAAGACTTAATTGCAACGTCACCACTTAAATGTGATTTTTAACGACGGTACCAAATGTGAGCGAATTTTTGAAATTATGGTACAAAATGTGTTGGCCGCAATTTGTTTGGTACCAAAAGTGGAAATTGACATATAGCTCAGTACCAAAAAATGCAATTATCTCTTTAGTAAAATTATTTTTAAATCATTACCTTTTCAGAAGGTAACAGGTCAAATTTATTGAATTTTAAAGGGGACCTAATAAGAATTAGCATAAACTGGAACTAACCACAGAAAACCCCTAGACTCCCTAGCCCTTGGCTCCTTTCGCCTCGGAATAAATGCAAAATACTCCTCTGTGTTATGTTAAATCTGCAAGAAACTACCCTATAAAATTTTTATTGCGTCAAACTTCCTTGTGTTTTCAAAAACTCTGCAAAAAACTCCCAATTTAAAAAAAAAATAGGTCGTTTTGGATTGACATATTTCAAAAAAAAAAATTTAAATACTTCAAGTTGGTCCCTACAACCTCACGTGATATACTTTTAAAATTATTTCTTGAAATATGTCGATCCAAAATGACCTATTTTTATAAATTGTGTGTTTTTTGCAAGATTTTTAAAAAACACAAGGAAGTGTGGCGCAATAAAAATTTCACATGGTAGTTTCTTGCAGGATTATCTTGATTTTCCCCTTTCGCCTCTTGGAAGAATACTGATCACAAAAAGAATAAAGCATGAAGAATATTCATAAGTTTATACTTTGTGTGTATGTAATGTACCATTGTTCTTAGAAAGGACATTAATGCCGTTGTCCATATAAACGGGTAAAATTGTAATCTAAATTTGAATTCGCGAAGTATGAGCTTTTTCTAATAGACCATATTGGTTTCCTTAATTATGTTTTTGTTGATCCAGTGAATGGGGATGCAGGTAATTACCAGGTTGATTTTTCTATCTTTAATCATGGCCGTCCGTTCAGATGACCGTACCACGAGGCGGCCGGAAGCTAATAATTTCAAAATTGCATTGTTTGCTGACCTGCACTTTGGTGAGGAATCGTGGACGGAGTGGGGCCCACGGCAGGATTCCAATTCTTTGAGAGTTATGTCTATTGTACTGGACAAAGAAGAACCAGGTTTTGTGTTGTGTTGTGTTGTGTTGTGTAAGACAGATCAATTTATTGCACATTTCATATGTGGGAATTCTAGTGTAGACACTCTAGCTTTACTTTATATAATGATTGACAGACTTTGTGATTTATCTTGGGGATGTCATCACGGCCAACAATATAATGATAAAGAATGCAAGCTTGTATTGGGATGAGGCAGTATCGCCCACGAGAGACAGGGGAATACCTTGGTCCACCGTTTTTGGGAATCATGATGATGCACCATTCGAGTGGCCGTTGGAATGGTTTTCACAAATTACTGGAATTCCTCAACTTCACTGTCCTCCTTCAAAAGGTGTTTGAAATTAAATCATGTGTTGTTGGTTCATGTGCACCACAGTTTTTCTAATATCAAATTACACAAGGTGTTCTTTTTATAGTTAACCAAAGCACAACTCAATCGTTTATCTCCTCATCAGGAGATGAAGAATGCAGCTTCCGAGGGACAACACGTCTGGAATTGATGAAAAATGAGATTAGGCAAAACACATTATCATACTCCAATATTGGTCCCAAAACTCTATGGCCTAGTGTTTCAAATTATCTTCTTAAACTTTCGTCATCAACTGATTCTGAAGCTGCCATAGCTTTTTTCTACTTCTTCGACTCTGGTGGTGGGTCCTATCCACAGGTTATATCGAATTCCCAAGTGAAGTGGTTTCAGAACAAATCTAAAGAGGTCAACCCTGACTCGAGGTTTGCATCTTAATCGTAAACTAGATATGTAGTAGTTACTTTGCATGAAAGTAACGTTTAATGTATATTCTGTATCTTGTTCATGCTACTGCTAGAAGCAAATGAAAGAACATAACTTTTTATTTTTATTTTCAAAATCATATTGGCTGCTCAAGTTCATATAGTGAGGTACTGAGGTTGATATATATATATATATATATATATAAAGAACTTTTTCCCCAGGGTACCTGAAATAGTATTTTGGCACATCCCATCCCAAACATTTAAAAAGGTGGCTCCGAAGCTTGACAAACGCAAGAATTGCATCGGTTCAATTTTCTTGGAGGATGTTGCTGCTCAAGAAGCTGAAATGGGCATCATGAGAGTTCTGGAAGAAAGGCCTTCAATTAAGGTATAACTAGAATGTATCTTAATATTGCTCTGCTTGGGTGATTACTTCACTTTCGACAACTGTAAGTACCCAAAATGCAGTATAAAACTTAAGTTTGCAGTGCTACATAAATGTTGAATACTTATGAAGGTTTCAGAATTCTTGAACAAAAATGTCCTTTTAGCACAACTATAATGGTTTAAAATGATTCGATAAATAAATTTGAAATATATTTTCTTGTACATCTACTTGAAAAAAATGACCATAAATTTTTGTCTTACAGGTTAAAAACAATCTGGCACCGAATATTGATGAACATGCTTATACGAATTCTTGATAAATGCAGTCCCTTAGATGTAATTCCATTATGCGAATTGAGGGGGTCCTCTTAATTTGTACTGTTTGTTAATTGTGGACAGGCTGTTTTGGTAGGCCATAACCACGGATTGGACTGGTGTTGCCCATATAAGGAACTATGGCTATGCTATGCTCGTCATACTGGTTATGGTGGGTATGGAAACTGGTCCAGAGGAGCTAGAATTCTGGAAATTAATGAGAAACCATTCTCCCTCAAGACATGGATTAGGATGGAAGACGGCCATTTACACAGTGAAGTCCTCTTGAGCTCTTGATGATTCTTGTTTATCTTTCTACTTCTATAAATTAATGAGAAACCATTCTCTCTGACAATATCACACTGCTTTTTTAGCCAACACATATGTATATATATTCATTCAAATATTGAAGGCAGCCTTACAGAATTATTATTTCCTTCAGACATAACATTGCATCTCAACTCAAACAACAAAATTAATGTAACCATCTTGGCACGAGCTCGGGCTTGGGCCTCTAAGAATATTAATGTGTTACTTCGCAGACATCTGATAAAAATGGAATGATACAGAGAAGAGTAGCATGCCCCAGCTGCACAAGGATGACACACACAAATCAAACATATTATCATACTTGTACTACCCATCTCTTATAATAATGGAAGGAGCCGCAAAAAGCGCGCAATGGACAGTAATTGTCCCCATGTTTTCTAAGTGTTCAGTGTTCTCATACTTATAGACCATGCATAGAATTTCGGAAATCAGATTAATAACTTATATCAAGTAAAATTTACACTTAGCATGTGTAATATGAATTTCTTTAATCTTTAAGATTTGAAGATCAAGATTTGGATTTCTTATTAAATCGACGCAACAATTATTCATTGACATTCATTTTCCATTTTCCTGATACTGCAGTTATATGAATGTCTTTTGGGCTAAGCTCTATTCGTAGTAATAAATATAATAACGTTGACGAGGTTCAACTACTTTGACATATGTCGCATTTATTGAGATTTGATATTATAAATTTTCATCTAGCTATTACATCCAGGGGAGATATCAGACAATTTATAGCTTATGTGGCAAATGTGATGGGTGGGATATTTAGGTTGTTTATTGGGATAGAAAAGTCCCCAGTGCTTCTCATATTCGGGGCTCTTTTGATCTTCGTCAACGAGGTCAAATATGTAAGCTTCAATTGGTTTTCCACGCCTTCTTGGTGTCCCTCCCTTTACATGCTGAATCAAATTGTTGTTAAAGATCCTAGCATTAACCGTACTTGTTGCAGTGCCACCAGCCAAAGGCCAACCAGTCTCGGCAACTATAATATCCATGTTAGCTCCACCTGCCTTCTCCAGTGCAGCATAACTTGCATCCAATATGGCATCGAACAAATTCTGGTACAAATACTGCCCATCTCTCACCATAATAGATTGAGACATGAAAAGGGCATAATCCAGGCTAATGTCCTTAGGGTTATAGATATAAGGGAAATATGTGTACACATTGAGAAGTAAAAGCACAATGTTTATTTGAGAGAAACATAATAATTGGATCGATAAAAGATGATCTAACTTCAGGCTTGAAAGCTCCTGCTGATGGGGGATAAGACTGGCCAAGAACACTGGTGCTTAAAACCGTAGAAACTTTGATTTTGTTCCCAAGCCCAGCGGCAGAAATGACATTGTTTATGTTTTGCATTGCAGGAACAAGAAATGGTGCTCATCTAGCAGTGGCACTATCTAAAGGGCTTATTTCGTTTCCCACTGCTATATATTTGAAATTCACATTAGCAAAGTTTATAACATTGTTTTTCACCCAAGAATTTGCAGTAGCAATATTTGTAGCTATTTCTTGGATTTTCTCATTTGCAACCCATAAAATAACCGAAAATGGGGCTGCCTCTGAGGGCTTGGAGGATTGTTGGGTTTGGGTTGTAGAGTCGAATTCTCTTGATGTTGTATTGATTGCAAAGAGCAATCACTTTGGCTGCAGGTGGTAAATTATTACCTAAAGTTCCATAGCAAACTCCTGTTTGGGCTTCTGCATTAGTTGAACTTTGAAGTTTGAACCAATATAATTAGTATATAATCTTAACATGTAGTCTATTGCTTAAGTTTTATAGAAATGCAAAACTATTCGAGTGATTAATCAAAATACTGAAATGAGCAAACCAAAAAGAAATTTACCTGCTCTTTTTGTGAAAATTATTGATATTATAATCAACAACAATGCAGCAGGAGAATGACGGAAGACATACAAATTTTCCATCTAACTTCATGAAAAGAACTCTTGCATTTTCAGGTACTTGAGGTTTTCCAGGATTCGACATAGAAAAATTGTTGTTAGTTTACATTGATACATAGTTTCCTTCATCTTTATTTGTATGATAGGATCTATCATTTACATTAAAGCATGGGATATATGTGAGTAATATAATTTTTCTTCTCGCTTAGCTGTATGTTTAATAACATTGAATCAATTATTACAGTAGAAATAATCATTAATTTAAGTTGTATGTTCAGGAAAAAAGAATAAGTACTAACTTGTATGTAATTGTGATTACATTAGAAAGATGAAAAGTTTAAGACATTTAAGTCGAAAAGACAAATCTATCTATATTTTTATCTATAAAAGTATGGGTTGGCAAAGAGAATTTCTTCCCTTTTTTGTGATGACTAATATACCCTTACTTAAATGATAAATAAAATAATTGAATAATCATATATTTTTACATGAAAAAGAAGTCTACTTTAATATAAACACTGTTTCTATTATTTATTTATTTATATTATATTATTATTATTATTATACATATAAAAGTATGGGTTGGCAAAAAGAATTTCTTCCCTTTTTTGTGATGACTAATATACCCTTACTTAAATAATAAATAAAATAATTGAATAATCATATATTTTTACATTGATAAATAAAATAATTGAATAATCATATATTTTTACATGAAAAAGAAGTCTACTTTAA
Organism: Penstemon newberryi var. newberryi; assembly: GCA_030819805.1. Classification (NCBI taxonomy): domain Eukaryota; kingdom Viridiplantae; phylum Streptophyta; class Magnoliopsida; order Lamiales; family Plantaginaceae; genus Penstemon; species Penstemon newberryi. The sequence goes on from JAUALY010000002.1 coordinate 186,584, forward strand.
TATAAACACTGTTGTATTAAAATAATAATAAATACAAGAAAATAAAAATTGGTCAATACATAAAATTGGTGGACTTAATAATGTAGGTGAAGTTAAAAAAAAAAGATAGAAACTTAGAAAGTTGCTTAAGGAAACTAATACGAGGACTAACAAATTTTATTATCGTTTATATATATATATATATATATATATATATATATATATATATATATATATTTAATATATACAAATTCTAATTTTTGCCAGTATTAAATGTTTGAAGAAAAAGATTGATTTCTATCTAGCTAATTCCTAACAGTCAAATATTCCGCAAACGGGTAAAAACTGAAATCAAGTAAACACGGGATAATAAGAAAAACGGATCAAATTGATAAAAGAACAAGAACAAAAAAATGAGTTAATTTGGCCAAAAAAAAAGTGAAATAGGTGAGAAAAAAGGTTAAATCCACAAAAAAAATAAGTAAAATCGACTAAAATTGGGTTAAACATGAGAGAATGTGTGAACTGATTAACGAATGAGATAAAATCAACTAAAATTGGGTTAAATCGAAGAGAGTGGAAAAAATGATTAATAAATATGATAAACCACAAAAAATAGGTGAAACCGGTGAAAGAACGAGTTAAAATAATAAAAAAGAAATGGTAAACTCAGTGTAAAAGCGGGTGAAATCGATAGTTCTTTGGAAATCACTTTCGAAATAATCACTTATTAAATAACCTAAAAAAATGCCACCTTCATGCCATATTAATAAAAAAAAAGGTGTTATTTAGTTAACAAAAACACTTATAATTGGCTTAAGAAAATTTGGGTTAAACATGAGAGAATGTGTGAACTGATTAACGAATGAGATAAAATCAACTAAAATTAGGTTAAACCGAAGAGAGTGGAAAAAATGATTAATAAATGGGATAAACCACAAAAAATAGGTGAAAACCGGTGAAAGAAAGAGTTAGAATAATAAAAAAGAAATGGTAAACTCAGTCTAAAAGCGGGTGAAATCAATAGTTCTTTGGAAAGCACTTACGAAATTATCACTTATTAAATAACCTAAGAAAATGCCACCTTCGTGCCATATTAATAAAAAAAAAAGGTACAATTTAGTTAACAAAAACACTTATAATTGGCTTAAGAAAAATAAAATCAGAACATAGAAATGGTTAAAATTGGTGAAAACAGATGAAATTCGATTTAAAATATATGATACACAAAATGGTAAAATCAATGGAAAAAATATGTTATATAGAAGACAAATGAGTTAAAGCAAAATAAAAATGGTGCAATTGATAGAACAACGCGTTAAAAGGGTAAAATCGATAAAAAAAAATAAAAAAAAAAAAAAAATGATATCAACTTACACGGGATAATAAGAAAAAAATGGATCAAATCAATAAAGGAGCAAGAGCAAAAAAATGAGTTAAATTGGCATGAAAATGTGAAATAGGTGAGAAAATAGGTTAAATCAGCAAAAAAATAAACAAAATCGACTAAAATTGGGATAAACCAGAGAGAATGGAGGAATTGATTACCAAATGTAATAAAATCAACTAATTTTTGTGTTAAACCGGGGAAAATGGGTGAATTGATTAACAAATGGGGTAAACCACAAAATGATAAAATCGGTGAAAGAACGGGTTAATATAAAAAAATATGAAAAGGTAAACTCAGTGTAAAAGCGGGTGAAATCGATATTTCTTTGAAAAGTTCTTAAAAAACTATCACTAATTAAAGAACCTCATAAAAAAAAATTAAGTCACCTTCATGCTATGTGAATAAAAAAGTACTATTATTTAGTTAACTGAAAACTAATAAATGGACTTGAACCAATAAAAACTCAAAACACTGAATTGGTTAAAACCGTTGAAAAATGGGTAAAATTCGATTAAAAAATATATGATAAAAAATAGTAAAATTAATGAAAAATCGTTTAGATCGAAGAAAAAAAAGTTATAGCAACAAAAAATGGTGCAGTCTATAAAACAACATGGTAAACCGACAAAAATCTGATAAATCGATAGAAGTGAATGAGATCGGCTAAACACGTTATACAAAAAGGGTCAAATCGATGAATGAACAAGATAAAAAATGAATTAAATAGACAACAAAAAAGGTGAAATATGTGAGAAAATAGGTTAATCTGCAAAAGAATAAGTAAAATGAACTAAAATTTCGTTAATCGGAGAGAATACGTTAATTGATTATCAAGTGAGATAAACCACAAAAATTGGTAAAATCGGTGAATGAACGATTTAGTATAACAAAAAAAATGATAAGTACAGTGTAAAAACGGATGAAATCGATGAAAGAATATGTTGAAATAACAAAAAAAAACTCAGTGTAAAATTGAGGAAAATTGGTAACAACATGTCAAATTGTTTAAAAAATGGATGAAATCAGTAAAAGACATGTATAACAGGTAAAACTGGTGAAATCGATAAATAAAAAAGCGGTTAAATCTGTGAAAATTATTTAGATGAAAATATCAAGGTCAAGAAAGAAAAGAATTGATGTTGTCCATTGGTAAAATCAATGGGAAAATGGGTTAGATTGAAAGAAAAACGAGTTGAAGCAAAAAAAAATGGTGTCATTGATAAAACAACAAGGTCAACCGACCAAAAAGGGTAAAACCGGTAAAAGAAATGAATGACATCGGCTAAACAATTGTTAAAACCGGCAAAACAATTAAATTTCGAATAAAAATATATGATAAAAATGGTAAAATCAATTAAAAAATGGGTTAGATAGAAAGAAAATCGAGCTAAAGCAAAAAAAAAAGTGCCAATTGATAAAAAATAACAAGGTTAACCGACAAAAAAAAGGGTAAAATCAGTAAAAAGAATGAATGACATCGGCTAAACACGGGATAAAAAAATGGAAAAAATCGATAAAAGAACAAGAACAAAAAAATGAGTTAATTGGCTAGAAAAAGGTAAAATATGTGAGAAAATATGTTAAATAAGCAAAAGAATAAGTACAATCAAACTAAAATTTGGTTAAACCGAAGAGAATGGGTGAATTTATTAACAAATGTGAAAATCAACTAAAATTGGGTTAAACTAGAGAGAATTGATGAATTGATTAACAAATGGGATAAACTACACAAAAAAGGGTGAAATCTATGAAAGAACGGGCTAAAATAACAAAAAAAATGATTAACTCAGTGTAAAAGCATGTAAAATCAATATTTCTATTGTTAGTTCTTAAGAAATTATCATTTATTAAATAATCTAAAAACAAAAGGCCACATTTGAACTGAGAGAGTTGCAATTGTGGTACCAAACTATATACCGATTCTCACTTGTGGTACCATAAAAATCGAGGCCGACACATTTGGTACCACAATTTAAGAAATTGAATCACTTTTGGTACCACCGTTAAAATTGGACGTTAACTGATGATGTGGCAGTTAAGTTTTATTGTAAAATTGATACCATTACTTATGTTGACTGACAATTATACCCCTAACTTTTCAAGTTGTCAAAATAACCCCACATCTTCAAATTTACTGACAATTTTAGTCCACATTGTTGCTCAATTTCAAAATTGGCTCGAATAAGACACGTGCGGACTAATTTAGAGATTTTACTTATTATATTTACATATTTATATAACTAATTTAATTTTATAAATAATATTAATAGACCAAATAATACTTTAACATAAATTCGATAACATATTAATTAAATCTAAAATTTATATAATAATATTAATATATTTAATATTTATTAAAAATAAAGTTATTTATTATTAATAAAATAATTATAATTTAAAAAAAAAAAACCCATCTCCTACCCCCAACCCCATCCCCCCTAACCACCCCCCCCCCCACCCAAATCCCCAGGCCGGCGGCGGCCTGGGATCGTCCGGCCCAGGCCGCCGTCGGCCTGGGATCGTCCGTCCTAGGCTGCCGCCGGCCTGGGATCGTTCGTCCCAGTCCGCCGCCGACCTGGGATCGCCGGTCCCAGGCCGCGGTGGCCTGGGATTTGGGTGGGTGCGGGGGTGGTTAGGGGGGGATGGGGTTGGGGTAGGAGATGGTTTTTTTTTTTAAAAAAAAAAAATTATAATTATTTTATTAATAATATATAACTTTATTTTTTAATAAATATTAAATATATTAATATTATTATATAAATTTTAGATTTAACTAATATTTTATCGAATTTATATTAAAGTATTATTTGGTCTATTAATATTATTTATAAAATTAAATTAGTTAAATAAATATGTAAATATAATAAGTAAAATCTCTAAATTGGTCCGCACGTGTCTTATTCGAGCCAATTTTGAAATTGGGCAACAATGTGGACTAAAATTGTCAGTAAATTTGAAGATGTGGGGTTATTTTGACAACTTGAAAAGTTAGGGGTATAATTGTCAGTCAACATAAGTAATGGTATCAATTTTGCAATAAAACTTAACTGCCACGTCGTCAGTTAACGTCCAATTTTAACGGTGGTACCAAAAGTGATTCAATTTCTTAAATTGTGGTACCAAATGTGTCGGCCTCGATTTTTATGGTACCACAAGTGAGAATCGGTATATAGTTTGGTACCACAATTACAATTCTATATGAATTGAAAAAAAAGTATTATTTACTTAACTGAAAAACTTATAATTGGCTTAAGCCAAAGTAAGTCAAAACATAGAAGGGTTAAAATTGATGAAAATTGGTAAAATTCTATTAAAAATATGTATGATAAAAAGTGGTAAAATCAATGGAAAAATGGGTTACATAGAAGAAAAATGAGTTAAAACCAAAAATAATGGTGCAATTTATAAAATAACGGGGTAAACCGGCAAAAATGGATAACTGGTATAAAATGATGATGTTGGCTAAACATGAGATAACAAGAGAGGGGGGGGGGGGTCAAATCGATGAAAGAACAAAACAAAAAATGAGTTAAATTGGCAAAAAAAATGTGAAATAGGTGAGAAAATAGGTTTAATTAGCATAAGAATAGGTAAAATCGACTAAAATTTGGTTAAAACTGAGAGAATGAGTGAATTGATTAACAAATGGGATAAACTATAAAAAAGTGGGTGTAATCGGTGAAAAAAGGGATTAAAATAACATAAAAACAAATGTTAAACGCAACGTAAAAGCGATTGAAATCGATGAAAGAACATGTTAAAATAACAAAAAAAGGGTAAACTTAGTGTAAAAGCAGGTTTACTCGACAAAATTGAGGAAAATTGGTAAAATAGGGTTAGATTAGTTAAAAAATGGATTAGTCATGTAATTGAAAATAGATGAACTCAGTAAAAGAAAGGTATAACCAACAAGACTGGTTAAATAGTTAAATAAAAAAAATAAAATGGGTTAAACCTGTAAAAACTGGTTTAGATGTAAAAATATTGTTTAGATGGAAATATCAATGTCAAGGAAGAAAAAATTTAATATTGTTCATTCATTCAAATGGTTGTTTTAGAATAATAATTATGTAGACATGCAGTTTTAGATTAGAAATACTTAGTAATTATAGTTCATTTTTTATTTTTAAGTTTTGAATTTAGGAATTTATAATAGGGTAAATTACGAATACCCCCCTCAGGTAAGCCCTAATTATTAAAATTACCCTCACGTATTCGATATTACAAAAATCCCCCTCAGGTTTGTCACATTCTTACAATTAACCCCTTGCCCATAAAATATTCCAATTTTGCCCTTGGATGTTATTTGTATTGTTTGTAATGTCTTATAAATGTTAAAACTTGGGATCTAATTATTATATCTTATTAATTAGAAAAGAGATAATTATATATTTACTACCAGAATAATTGATAAAATTTATAATTGTCCATAAGTTTTAATAAATATTGCAAAAGAAAAGGTATTTATACATTTATTAGCAATTTAAATTGTAAAATATTAAATATGAATTGTTTACACATTAGTTAAATGAATCTATATTTTAAATTAGTAAATTTAATAAATTATATTGTATTATAAATAAGATATTTTAATTTATTAAAGTTTATATTGTATTATAAATTGAAATATTTATTGAAATTTATGCGAAATTATAAATTATATCAATTATTTTGGTGGTAAATATATGATTATTATTTTTATATATACAAGATAAAACAATTAACACCCAATTTTTAAAATTTATAACATATTATAAACATTACAAATAACTTCCAAGGGCAAAATTGGAACATTTTAGGGACAAGGGGTTAATTGTAAGAATGTGACAAACCTGAGGGAGATTTTTGTAATACCCAATACGTGAGGGGGATTTTTGTAATTAGGCCTTACCTGAGGGGGTATTCGTAATTTACCCTTTATAATAACAACTTTAAATTCTTGGTAACAGTATAGAAATAATTAAATTGATGAAAAATATTATATGAATCAACTAACATAAAAAATTAGTTAATCACGTGCAACGCACATGTACTTTTCTAGTTATTATAAATGTAGTGATCTTAAAATGCATAAAAACTTGAAACAAGAATATTGAAGAACTCAGCCTGAATATTGTTGAAATGATGTTTTATTGTATGCATGTTGTTGGAAGATGAATCAATATAATTTATATTGTTATCCAGTGATCTGTGTCCTATACGTATATACTTTATGTCGTATATTGGAGACTTGATATTAATTTAATTACTCTCGGAATAAATTTTGCATGACATATAAAAGGAGAAAAAAGTAAGCGACACAGTGTGGCGTAATTGCACCTTTATTGATTTTATTTGGTTTACATATATAATAGTGAATTTAACTAAACAATTTATTCATTTTGCCTTTGGCCTAGGCAAATGTGATGGGATATTTAGGTTGTTTGTTGGCATAAAAAAGACCCCAATGCTTCTCAATTTCAGGGCTTTTTTTATCCTCATCAATCAGATCAAATACATAAGCTTCAATAGGCTTCCCAGGCCGCTTTGGAGTCCCTCCTCTTACATGGTTAATTAAATTTGTATTATATACCCTGGCAGCATCAACACTTGTTGCTGTTCCACCAGCCGAAGGCCAACCACTCTCTGAAACGACAATTTCCACATTAGCTCCACCGGCCTTCTCCAATGCAGCATAAGTCGCATCCACAATAGCATCAAACAAATTCTGGTACTGAAACGGCCCATCTCTCACCACAACAGAAGGCGATGTGAAAGTTGCGTACTCCAAGCTAATGTCCTTTTGGTCATCAATGTAAGGGAAATATGTGTAGACGTTGAGCAGTAATGGGAATTGAGAGTTCACTAGAAACTCAATAATTGGGTCAAGAAAAGATGGCCTGATCTCAGGCCTGAAACTTCCTGCTGATGGAGGGAATGATTGTGCGAGAATTCCAGTGCTCAAGGCAGTGGAAACCTTGATTTTGTGTCCAAGTCCAGCTCTATTGAGGGCGGCTTTTATATTATACATGGCAGGGGGAACACACGGTGCAATTCTAGCACTGCCACCGTCTAATGGGCTAATCTCATTCCCGACTGCAATATACCGGAAATCCACACCAGCATTGTTTAGGATATTTTCTTGGAGCCAAGCTTGGGCAGCACCGACACTCTGAGCAATTCTTTGAATGTCCTCGTTTGGAACTCCTACAATGACTGAAATGCCACTGCCCCTAAGAGCTTGGAGAATTGCTTGGTTTGGATTGTAGAGTCGCATTCTCCGTATGTTGTGTTGTTTGCAGAGAGCAACTACCTCTCCTGGAGGAGGTAAATTATCGCCTAGAGTTCCAAAACAAACTCCAGTTTGTGCATCTGCATTGGTTTTAAGTTCTTGATCAGATAACTATTGCATTGTCAGATCAGAATCAGATGTTTAATTTTTAGAATATATAGTAAAAGTAACCAACCTGTTATGTGTAAGCAAAGAACTAATGTTATGATTAGCAGCATCACACATGACTTATCCATACTTAGACCAAGTTAATCTTAATTTTTAACTGGTGTGATTGATAATGATAGGTTAATATTTGTGTATTTATACTGACATACATAAACTCATAATATAGTAGTAATATTTTAAGACACAAATGGAACAGAGTCAAGAGTCAAGATTCATGCCATAATGACCAAGTTTTTATTTCAAACATTAATTGCACTAATACAATTAAGGTAAATATATTGCCAAAATTAATCACAAAACTGATTTTATATGAAGATTCTTAAAATATGTAATTAATGGAAAATTCTAAGGTGACGTCACGTCACATGACGTAAGCTATAATCAATAGAATTATGACACCTCATTAATAAATTACCTATTTAATAGGTTACTAACAAGTCATAATACTATTACCTTAAATAGTTGTACTATACTATTATTTGACCACATTCATTGTAATATTTAACCACATCAATAGTAAATTACAAACTAATAAATTATTATAGATATAAATAAATAATTGTGTATATTAATATTTTATAATAAACGATATGTAATATTTCGTTTATGAACATATACATTAGATGGAAAAGGTAATAATTCAAATCTAGTGGCGGAACCAGGACTTTATGTTAAGAGGGGTGAGATTAAATCGAAAAATTATAAGTATGTTATAATATATAAATATTTTCCAAAAATATTTAAACAATTGTGGTAAGAAATTGATCATTTTCAAAATACAGTTAAAGTACTTGGAAAACATCAAATACACGCGAATGATAATATTATTAATCTAATTTGACTTGGACAACCTGGATTGTGCTCTACGTTTGATTCATTACATCAAATTCATGTATATCAAAATTTTAAGCAATTTCACAATATTAAAGAATTTGATAAGAAAACATCTTCCATTATAAACTCAAAATCAACAATCTTATGTATATATTTATTTTTAAAATAATCAATTACATCACCCAAATATTAGTACAAAATTAACATTAACAAGAATCAATGAAGTCATCAAACAGACAAGAAAAACATAAAAATCAAACTAATCTCACCTAGAAAAGTAAAATTTGTAATTCATATAAACCTTTAGTTAATTGGAAGTTTTGGACTAGTACCTTTGAGATAATAGTTCATTGATCAATCTAAGTGTATTGGAATTACATAAAATTGTTAGGGAAATTTAAAGAAAAGATGATTGAATCTGAAAGAAAATCTAACACGGATTTTGGGTCAAATATTTAACTAATAATATGTTGGCAAAATTTTATTTTTGGTCTTCTACAGTGGTTGTGTTTAAAAAATGTCCCCAATTTTTTCAAATTACGGTTGCGAAGAGGTGGCGGAATAGGTCTCTCGTCTTCTGGCTTTGTTTCGCCTTTTTAGTCCTCACAGATCCTTAATTGCCAGTAGTAGTTTCTATTGAGCTTGGACCCGAACCGAATATCTAATCACTATTAAATTGTTGGTAATGGTGCATGCCTTCTTTCTCAATCTCTTTGCACAGAACAGAACAGAACAGAAGAGCAAAATTCCTAAGTTTTGTGCAAGGACGCCTCATCTTTGAATCAAACAATCTATAGAGGAATGGAAACCTCACTTTGGCTCAAGTACAGAGCAACATATGGATAGAATATTGTTTAAAGTTGGATTAAGTTATATGGATAATAAGTTTTCAAAACTAATGAACTAGTGATTCTGGTTAACATTCTTATTTTAATATCCACAAATTTGGGATAAAAATAACAAACATCAGACTTATTACTCAAGACACTGATTCATGTTGTATGATATCTTATGAAAAGAAATCTGCATTTTGTATTCAATCCCAGAATAAAACTTTCAGATAATATTAATTTCGAATTACAATAAATACCTCGGGAACTAATTTTAAAATCATATCTAGAATCAATGTCAAATCAAGGAGCAACAATAGTATCAAATCTATCGGGCACTCTGCGGCTGAGCATGCTCCATAAGCTGGCTGACTAATTTATAAGTGCGGCCAGAAAGTGCTTTGGTGTGGTCAATAAGCTGTTCATACCTGAAAAAATATAACATAATTCCCAATTAAGAAAAATAGAAGGATGGAAAGTTCAATATGATGTGTATAAACAAAACTTACACATTAGTATGATTTGGTTCCATTAGGATGGTTCCCGATTCCGTGTCGATCTTAGCTTCAAGCTTTGAGGTCCTTATAAGATTCACTACCCATCTTTCAGCCTCCTCATAATTCAAATTCAGTTTCTCAGCAAGCACACTGTCAAAAAGAACCCCAGATACTAACTCAGAGTGGTCTAACATAAATTTTAAATCTAAACTTGATGGCAACCAAAATGACCATAAAAATATTACTCTTATTTATATGCATCAAAAAGTTTATGTATGTGACTTGGATATAAAAAGTTTCTTATAAAGTCAGAACATATAGAATGAAAAAATTGGAGGGAGGAGGTCCATAGGCTGTGTGAGTTATGCAGGGAGCATCTAGTAATTGAAGGAACATTTTAAGGCACATACTTCATGTCAATGCGCTGATGAATGCGGCAATAGGTCTCAAAGATAAAAAGGCGAGCGTTTTCAAGGAACTCATCTCTCAAAGGAACAGAGGAAAAGTTTCCTTCTTCAACTCGCTTGCCAAGAAATGGGTCGTTCAATATAGCCTGCATCAAGAACAAAAGTTTCAGAAAATCCATAAACAAAGAAATTCATAAAACAGAAAAACTTATCAAGATACATGCGTAAAAGAAAAACTTCCACTCTAGATGCAGTGGGAAGGTGACATACTGAGCAATAGCATAGTGGAATGAAACCTAAACTTGACCAAACTGTATCCAGTACTTTATAAACGCAATAATAAACACATGCATGTATAATATGATAATAATTAACCGATACAACATAGATGTATACCAAGTACATTATCAAGATTCTAGGCTTTTCTAAACAAACAAGTGGAGGCACGATTTGGAGTCAGAGAGCTTACCTCTTCACACTCGCTCATCTTCTTTTGCGCCCCATCAAAGTCATAGTTGACATATACACATGCCAAGAACTCTGTAATGGGATCTTCATAAGAGTATTGTTCTTGCTGAATGATCTTTATAAAATCCTTAAATTGCGGCCTCCTCCTTTTGTTGACAATGAATGCAGTCGCTAGGTAACGTAAAAGATGGGGAGCATTCGTTTGAATGGCATTCAGATACCTGGAAGAGATTATAGCATTCAAAATTTGCTGGAAGACTACTTTTATCAGAAGGCAGGTAAACCTCAAAAATTATAGCGGAATGAAAGATGAGCGGGAAGCCATACTTGTCCTGATTAAACAAGTCAATAATATGTGTTCTTCCACTGTCATGGTTAAAGAAGATGAACAGACTCCAGTGCATTAGCCATATTCTATTCTGGACTTGATTCAAAGGAGACGAGAAATTCTGCAATGCCAAAACATCATTATATGTTCAATATCTCTGCAGCGAATAAGGTTGAGAACAAATTATTAGAACTAAAATGTGTGTTACAGCAACCTTAGAGTCGATGATCTCCTTCAAGCGGTTGAGCTCATCCAATGCAGTGTCCCAGTTTTGCATCAATATCTCTGCGGCCAGTTTCCCCCACAATGCACTCAAACTCCTTTCAGCATTGGTGCACAAGGCTCTGTACTGATACAAGTAATCAGCCGCACCAGAGTAGTTTCCACATTCAAATTGAAATTTGGCATATTGATACAATGCTTCTATCTGCTCTGGACCAATCTGGACAAAAATTAAATGTGTTTAATCAGTGCAACTGTTAAACATAAAAGATCTCAAGGCAAGCCTTTCTCAGCTCACAACAAGGATTCCAAGTTCCAACATCCAAAGCTATGCACTACTAAAAATAATTATAAAAAAAATTGTTTCCCAAATCCAAGATATGTGACATAAACAAGATGTTTATCCATCAACCTGATATCGATCATTCAGAATCTGAAGATTGTACTGTTTGTCAGCCCTCAATTCTTGAACTGCATTAGGATTCTGCAGAAATGTAATTAAAGGAGCTGCTCCTTCTTCCAACGCCTTCAGCCTACCCACTACCTCGGTTCTCCTCTCCATCATTTCTATAACACATAGATAACCAGAAAAACAATTCAGAAAATACGAATTCAAAGCAACTAGCAAAAAGTCTGAGAATGAACCATACGAACATATAAGCAAAAATCAAATAGATACATACATACCCTGTGGAACGTCTTCAGATCGGTAAAGGGATTTGTGGATATCCATGGCATAATCGACCATGTTAGTGTGGTTAAGTAGCACAATTTTGGCCTTCAAGAGATCTTCCTCGGGGTAAAATCCCCTCTCCTGCAAAAATTCCAGCAGTGGGAATACCAGATGCCGGTCCAACTGCGGTGCTATTAGCTGCGTCAAGTCGTATTTGGCCGCCATTTTTTCGATTCGGTGGTTGTGCTTTGGGAATTAGGGTTTTGTTGGCGAGCTGAGATTTTGGATTTAATATAAAAATGATCCCCAGTCTTTCATATTACATTTCAGTCTATCCATTTTAGGGGAGTATTAGGCCGGTTTGGCACTTGAATTACAGGCTCACAATTAGGGCTGTCAATGGGGCGGATTTCAATTCGGATCCGATCCGAATTATTAGGATAGTTATCTCATTAGTGATCCGATGGACCTGATCCGATTAATAAGATCCATAATCCGAATTATATGGAGCGAATATGGATCTAGGCTGATATGATCCGTTACATATCCGTATCCGATATATATTACTATATATGTTGTTTATATATTATGTATTTAAACCAAAATAAAAATAAAACTATCTATGTTCCATTAAATTTTTTAATATATTAAAAATAATATTAAAAAAAAATTCACGAGAGATGTTGTTGGAGAGGCCTGATAACTAATTGAGTCTACAATATATTAGTTTATGCTATTTAATAAGAAAAATCAAAACCCTAACCATTCATCCTTCAATTTTTGTTTTCTCTTTCATTTCTCAATATTGTGTTTTCTTTTATTAGTCCCAGTTTATATCTCTTTTATTTATATTTTTGTTTATTCCTTTGTTCTAATTTTAATCGTTTAAATTTGCCGATTATATTCCATCTTCTACAATTTTCAGGCAATAGTTTCTATGAAATAAGTATAATATTACATTTTTAATTCATGATGGTGGAATCTGCAAGAGATTTGGAGGAAAATGGAAAAAAAAATTATTGTTAAATTTGCTAAACGGATCCGGGATATCCACCGGATTTGGATCCGGATCCGGATAGAAGAAATGGAAATCGGACTCGGATCCGTATCGGCCCTGATCCGGTCCGAGCCCGACCCATTGACAGCCCTACGTCACAATGCTTCAATTGAAATTATTCTCAGCCTTATAAGAAATATGGGCCCAGAAAATGTCGCTTCTGCATAAAATCTGGTCTGAATTAGTTCGGCAGGTCTAATCTAGAATGGGCCCTGTTTGGATGTATTTTGGTTCAGTTTCACCCACTTTTGATGAAAATTATTTTGGTAGGGAGTTTTGAAGATTCTTTTTTAAAGTTGTGCGAAACAACTGAAAATAGACTTGGATGTATTTTGGTTGGAATATTTTGTATGTAAGATAATATTAATTAAAGGAGTAGTTGGGTTGAAAATTGTGAGTTATGGTTTGAATGTATTTTGGATGTTGGAGTTTGAAGGTAATAATTAGTTGGTAGATGTCATGTCATGTCATGTTAAATTGAAATAATTAATACTCCCTCCGGTTCATATAAGTTGGCACATTTGCCAAATTTTTATGTTTCATATTAATTGGCACATTTGAGTTTCCAATGCAATTTTTTCCAATTTTGTCCTTCTCTTACATCTAGGTTGGGAAGCTCAAGAGTCACTAGGAAGGGTATTTTTGATATTTTACCATGTAAAAGTGATTAATCATGAGGTTTCTTAATATGTGTGAAAAGTAACAATGTGACAATTAATATGAACCGGAGGGAGTATTATATTGTGTAATAATTAAAGTAATGATTAAAAATATATTATTTTATGGTGAAATGATTAGAAGATAATTGAATGGATATAAAATAATTATTATGTAGTCTTGAGAATCGGGCCCAAAAGTTTGGGCTGCTGAAAATTGAACCAAACAGGCTGAAAAATGAACCAAACAATGTTTGGTCCAATGAAAAAATGAAAGGCATGGCCCAAAATATATCCAAACACAGCCATAATATCGTTGAATTCCTAGTATACTTGTATGAGTAATAATTTAGTGGATTAAATGCTTCATGTTAATAATACTTACAAGCAAAATACATTAATGCTGCAAAGACCAATGCCTTGATTACGTTCTGGAAACAAAAGTCTGTTTGTCAAATCTCTTGTTCAAAAACTGATTTGTTTATTGACTTGATTTTCCAGCATTAATTCGAATAGTAATTTGACGCCACTACTTTTAAGGATATAAATGTAAAAATACCTTCAAATTTTACTTTTCCAACTCTTACCTTAGACTCCGTGCAAAACTCGATGGAGAAAACAAAAAAGAACAGAAGGAGTAATACTTTTAGAGAGCATGCAATACGATGCATTGAAAGAGTAAAATAGATGTCGAACATAGTTGAAGAAGGTTAGGTGAAATTTAGATTATACTTACTGTTAAGAATTAAAATAATAATTAGTCAAACTAATTCTCAATTAAGCTAGTCTATATTCATGATTTTAACTTGAGCTAGGGTGCCACCTTCACTACCTTCAGTTTTCTAAATAATCAATATGATATAAAGCGCATCTCAAAAAGCCCCTATAGCTCAGTGGTAGAGCGTCAGTCTTGTAAACCGAAGGTCTGCAGTTCGATCCTGCATGGGGGCAACTTTAATAATTCTAATTATTCAGAATTCTTTTTCTTATTCCTTTTTTAAAATTGGAATAATCTTCTTAAACCAATTAATTTTAAGTTAAATTAACCAATTTTATATATAAAAGGATTGATTACATTTACATGGACCTTTCCCGATGTTTGACGTAATTAACGTTCATTCCCTCTGCAAAATCATAGTTACTCTGACCTTCCCAAAGGTTTGCAAAACTTAACATTCGTTAGTTTACTGTTAGATTTAGTTCAAGTAATTAGCACCCAATTTTTAGTAAAAATCTAATTTTGTCATTGAGATTAGTGTCGCTATTTTCATGGAAGATTATGTCCTCTCCAGGCATATGGTTATGTTTATTTCATTGGAAGAGTTTCAATGTAATCATGTGATTTATTTGTAGGTGTAAATGTTATAAATATTAATAAAAATTTAAAACTTTTAATTTGTGAATGTGTAGATATTAAACTGTAATTAAACCAAAAAAGTCTAATTTCGATCATACAATTTAAGTTAAGAGTTAAGATTAGCCGCCCCTAAACAACGTTTGACCAACAACTTTTCTCTATTTTTGTCATGGTTCCTCGGTCCCCTTTTATTTCTCTTCATCCCTCCTTAATGGCTTATTTGTTACATCTTTATATAAGTTTTATAATTATCAAATACATCATATATAGTATGTGGGTGTATAATGTTACTTTTCTAATGTTAGACATAACTTGAAAGAGAAAACTTGTATATAAAAAGTAATTACAGGTACGAATGAATTGAGATTGTTTACATGTCGCAACCCTTTAACACCTAGGCGCTTAAACCATGACTAAAGGAACCAACTTACTATAATTAGTAACTTAACAAACTAACCAATATGCAAATATAGAAATGCAACATATAATATAAAGGCTCCAATATGTATTTTGCAAATAAACCCTCAAAATTTATTTTTTTGGGTACCATACTATACGGCGATTTGCAAATTTGATATCGATGCATATCGAATTACACATTTCATACCATAATTTAAGACACTATTGCATATTTCAAGCCTCCATAAATTATTCATGCGAAATTGGTCAAGTGTGTCACACATGGTTTTGTAGGGAAACATCACGTTTTTCTAGTGGTATATCGAATTGCACAGTTTTTATGGAGCTTTATTTTGATAAGAAAATATAAACTAATCTAAAGATTCAGCAACACATGGGACCAAAAAATGTTGAGTTAACGTGACTTTTCCCTCTGAAATGCCAAGTGAATAGCCACATGCGACACACATGGTCAATTTTGTCTAAATAATTAATGATTATAGGAGATGTGCAACTGTATGTTAAATTGTGGTACACCATAGTTGCAAATCACCCTATTGTATGGTACTAAAAAGGAAATTTGCCTATTTTCTTGCACTATATATATATATGCTTTGCTTAATAGTTTTTCTATAACTCCCAAAATAATTTAAGTGTTCAATTGCCACCACCTTAAGTATCAGAGGAGCTGGTGCATTGAGTTGATCGAGATCATGGGCTTCAAGCTGGACATGATCATAATTTTGTTCCTATATCTCTCATAATTTTGTTTTAATTTGCTATCTCCTTTTGATCACAATCTCTCTAGCTCCTAACCACATACATGAACTTGAAGTGGCCGGTATCGGTCGATCTCTGTTAATTAATTACAATAGTCTCTCTCTCTCTCTCTCTCTCTCTCTATATATATATATATATATATATATATGCTGCAGCATGCATATTAATGGTTAATTGGTTGGAAATGACATAATTAAACTCGTTTTAGTCAATATTAGTTTTGGTCTGAAAGACTAAAACAGTTTAATTTGTTTCAATCCGGAAGTACTGATGAACTAAAATTACTTTGGCCTAGCTTGAGTCAATTTTAGACTATGTATGGTCGATCGGGCCGGCTTACATATATGTAATTTTAAACTAATTAACTATAGCTATGTAACATAAATATGCATGACATGAAAAGCTTAAGACAAGGTGATCATCGATCCCTTGTCACCGTACGTACGTATCTCTTTGTACGTTAAGTCGTCTTAATTTGCATGGAGAGGCTTTCTTACCTTATTGAAGAAAGGGTGGCAACCGCTTAATTAGTCCGTGTCGAGGAGATGGATGATCTCATGCTTATGGCCAAGGCAACAACTAAGAATGCATGCAAGGTGTATTGATGGGGGTTTTGAAAATAAATCATAATAAATCAAAGATTTTCTTTGCGAATGGAGAAGCTACAAGGACAAATAGGCATTGGGAGAACCCCGAATTTGGATAAATATCTTATCTTGGAGTACCGTTGATCCATGGAAGAGTTAATTAATTACTCCAATTAAGTATATATTTAATTTTTAGAGAGGTGCATGGATGATATATATATATCGGGTTTCTTAATTATGTGGTTAATTGGAGCTAGCTCCAAATTAAACTGGCCACAGAACTGGGGCATGGAGTGTATATATATTATATATATATATAAATGTGGTACTGGACATGTTTGAAAAATCAAGTAATTAAATTTGGATAATAATTAGTTGTACGTACGAATTAATGAAAATGATTACTATTAATCAATATATATATATTGACCATGGATTCATCCAAAATACATGTAGGACCAAGCATTTATGTTTGTCTTTGTCTCACCACAAATCATATATAGGCCGTACGTATTTTCCTCAGAATCAGAATTATATATATATATATATAGGCGTACGTGCTATGCAAAATTTTACCATTTCTGAGATTATCTTTAATTCTCCTTCATTAATTAATTAAGTGCTGCTCTGCTGGCTATCACATATAAATTAATATTGTAGGAGGCAAAAGAAAGAAAGCCAGCCAGCCGCCGCCATTATATTGCCGGCGGGCGGCTCCACCTTCGGATCGATATCATGGGTCAACGTTTTGTCAATTCAAGTTTCATTTTGGCATTATTTCTCCTCACCACCTCCTCCCTCTTTGTTGCCCTCATCAATGCTAATGATCTTATAAATGAAGTCAGTAAGTATATATATACATACATTTGACATTTGACATTTGACATTTGTAATTGTAGGTATAATTAAGTAGTATGCAAACTGTTTGTATATATTTTCGTTTAAAATTTTTATATATGTATGATTGTATGTATGTATGTATATGTAGATGATGAAAAGCCATTTACGTACATGGTGGATAAGGAGAATGGACCAGATAATTGGGGGCATGTGAATAAAAGCTGGGAAACCTGTGCAACAGGGAAATTTCAGTCTCCAATTGATCTTCATAATAAGAGAGTTGAGGAAGTGGGTACAGTACTTGGGAGTCTGAAAAGAGCGTACAAGCCAGGTCGAGCTGCAATGAAGAACAGGGGGCACGACATCATGGTGGAATGGAAAGATTATGTAGGAGGTGTCGTAATAAATGGAACAAAGTACGATTTAAAACAAGCGCATTGGCATACTCCTTCGGAACACACTGTGAATGGCAAAAGCTTCAAAATGGAGTTGCATATGCTTCATAGAAACTCTTTGGGGCAGAATGCTGTGATTGGCATCCTCTATAAATCGGGATCTCCGGATCCATACCTTGGAAAGTTCTTGAAAAAGATCGAATCGTCTAAGAAAGAAGGAGATGAATATGATGTTGGGGTGGTGGATCCATTGGATATAAAGTTTGGAAGCAGAAAGTATTACAGGTACATTGGTTCTCTCACAGTTCCCCCATGCACAGAAGGTGTTCTTTGGACAATACTCAAGAAGGTCAGGACTGTTTCACTGGAGCAAACAAGAGCATTAAGGGCTGCTGTTAATGATGTAAGTTTACTAGCTAGTAATTAATTAATTAATACTAACAAATTTTCAACTTCTTTTCATTTATTACTATATATTAATAATTATTATTCATTCCATCATTAATGTACGTAGGATTTTGAGAACAATGCAAGGCCAACCCAGAATTTGGATGGAAGATCAGTCTACATGTATCGCCCAAATTAATCATATACAGAGATCATAATGAAAGATTATTAAGATATATTAAAATAATACAGAGATCATGTAATATTTATTCTCATACTTCTCCTCTCAGGATTTTAAGTTTATCATGTTAGTTACTAATTGTATGTATATTCTATATTATTATTTTTAATTATGCTTTGAGATTCAACTTGCAAGACTGGTCTAATTGCAAAAGCTTGAAAATTATTATCTGCATGTGTGGAAACCACTATTCACTTACCTACATACCTGTTACATACAAGGTTGAAACATATATTTATATTCCTTCCTTCGGAGTGAATATGGTTGTGCGTCACTAACAATTGAGAAGATAATTTCATTCAAAATAACAAACCATTTGTCTCTTAACCATTAATTAAACCAGTGCATATTATAAAACATCGTACGTAGGTCAAAAGTAATAGTAAAACAGTACAGAAGCATCCCAAAACATGAACCTAAAGTCATGTTTTATTCGAAATTGGAGCACTCGGGTATTATTACAGATTAAGAGCTTGAGCATGGTGGCGGATATGGTCATCTATGAAAGTGGCGATGAAATAGTAGGAGTGATCATAACCAGGTTGCGTTCGCAGCAACAGAGGAACATTAACCTTCCTACATGCCTCCTCAAACTTATGTGGTAGGAGTTGCTCCTGCAAGAATTTGTCCTCGTCTCCCTGCACAAAAAACGTCCAAATGCCACGGCTTTAAAAAGAAACTACTGTAGTATCTTAATTTTAATTAATAAGCAAAACATATATCTGAGTTAATCAGGTTCTTACCTGATCAATGAGGATAGTTGCAGCAACATTATTGAACCTCGATATGAGAAAAGTGGCATCATATTCCTGCATATTTGAAAAATATATATAGTAATATTATCAAAGCACAACAAAATTAAAATTACAGACTGACCATAGATCAATATACCTCCCAGGCAGCTTTATTTTCACCCAAGTAATTGGTGAAAGCCTTCTGTCCCCATGGACAATTTATAGGGTTCACAATAGGTGCAAAAGCCGACACCGACTGAAATCAAGCGATTGAGACACAAGGATTATTTAGACTTTTGGAAATATCAAAGAATTGCTGTCTATTCGATTTTTTCGTACTGTTAAAAGATGGTATTAACGTTGATCACCTTGTATTTGTCCAAATTTTTAAGGTAAATAGTGAGTGCTCCATGTCCGCCCATAGAATGACCCGATATAGATGCACGTGATGTGTCAAGTTCTGGAAAGTTTTCACTAATAAGTGCTGGCAATTCCTTCACAATATAGTCATACATTTGCCAGTTCTTCCACTTCGCTTGTGTTGCATTCAGATAAAATCCAGCACCTGTCAAAAATATATATATTATTCTGCAGAGCGGGAACTTGAATGACTGCAACTAAACTAAGGCTTAATTCTCAGAAAATAAATAAAGCATTTTATTCACTGTTTCCAATGCCAATATTTGTACTTTCTCCTGTACCATCAGGTAGGAGTTCAATTCTGTGACGCAGTATAGTATATTACAAATCAATTTGTCGTAAGGTATCAAATAACAGACTCTTTCTTCTGCACACTTGTGATCCATACCAGAAAATGAAATTTTGTTGAATTGTTTCTAGAAAGTATTATCACGACCTACAACAATGACAAGAACTTTACGGATGGATCAGTTTGACACTTTGACTCCTTTTCAGTGTCAAAAAATTGGTTTGAGTGTTTTCAAGTTTGAACTAAACTTTTGAAACACAATTTTTAGTGGTTTTGGATGGAGTATTGGACTGGTAGTGAATTAATCAACTGCAGACGAATGAAGGTCCTGAGCCTTGGAACTAGTCCCATCAAAAGTTACAGATTCATATCTTAAGTAACATTTACTCGTGAGTGATAAGGCTAGAACAAAAACAGTTCTTTCTACCACACAAGGAGAAACATGAGTCATACCTACGCCAAAATCCCAACTGTCCGACTCTCCTTCAACATTCAAGCCTCCTGCAAAACAGACAAATGATACCCACAATAAAGCTTTTAAAGTATTTCTCAATAATTGAATAAATCGATAATCTACATGTAGGGTAAATTTGCACCCCCTAATCATTATTTTGAACTTGAAATCAAGTTGTGTAATATGTCATTGATTTCTCTAAGTGGAGTATAGGTTGTTTGTTCATACTTCATACCATGCTGTAAGATGAGCTGCTGCTTATTAACCAAACGAACGTGTGCAATGAAAAATAAAATTATTATATAGTTCCAAGTGATGAAAAAAAAAATTCAATTGCCAAATCGAATTCAGAAGTTGGGTACCAAGGAGTTCGCCAAAAGGAACAATCATTTCTTGAAGAGTACAAAGAAAGGTGTCAAAGAGATTCCTTTCCTTTATTTATATTTCCACCTCACATCAAAATACTCCAAAGAGTGCAGAGTTTGGGAGGCAGAAGAGTCTCTTAATGGTTTTTGGAATGTGGTATTCTAACTCAGTTCTAAATACTCAATAGTAGTATAAAATTCAGCTTAAAAAAAACTCACTTGGAGAGGTATCAGGGGCAATGAGTGCAACACCCTCACTTGAAGCGACACGCTGAGCACCAGATTTGACTATAAAATTCTCATCCGAGCATGAAAGACCAGAAAGCCAGTAGAGAACCTAAAATTTTTCAAACAAAGACACTAAAGGAGGTCAAGAGTTCCACACACATCATTCATAGGAATTTCAATAATATGAGACAATCTTGATGATGGTTTCCACAACAATGCATAAGACAGAATGGTGATGGGTAATTAAGAAAAGCACTTCCATCTAGATTACCTATAAGTCCTATACATCTAAGAAACAAAAAATCACTTACAAATTTTACATCAAACTGACTAATTACAACAAAAGACATAAAATTGTTCCAAGATTTTTTACTACTAAACTATGCAATGATCAATTTCCCTCCATCAGGGAAAAGCCCTCCAATAAAGATTGAATCTTCAGGAGTAAAATTGAGTGATGGAGCTGCAAAAACAAGAAAAGATGTACGGAAATTAGGGTTGGGAGACGTACAGGGAACTTGTGGGAAGGACCGGAAGGGGAAGGAGGAAAGTAGATGTAGAAGGTCATGGAGCATCCGAGAGTGGGGCTGTAGTGTTTGTATCTCTTGTTGTATCCATCAAACATCTTCGTACTGCTAATCTCCGTTGGTTTCTTGTCACTCCCTTCCATTTCTCTGATTGATTTTCTTTCACTCACTCACACACAACACAACACAACACAACACACTACTACTGTCGGAGCATGGTGTTTGTTTGTATTTGGGTTATTTGGGCTAGCTTTCAAAGAAAACAAAAATGGGCCAAAAGATTTCTTATAATGTAAAAATAGCATCTTTTATTTTCAAGAAAAAACTATTTACACGTGTTACACACACAACAAAATATGCAGTGTATATAGTTCATTATATACATTTTTGGAAACTAATGTATATACCATAATGTACACTCTTATCAAAAGATTATATACCATAATTTTATGATTTTAACAAGTTCACAACAAAATTTAATTAAATTATATATTTTCTTTAAAAAAAAATTCTTATCTACAGTACATTATTGGAAACTAAATAGCCTAAAAAAAATGTACAATTAATTTAAGGAAAATCAAGAAGTATCTTTAAAAAAAAAAGAAAAGGAAAATCCAGAAGTCAGTATATATTTACAGTGTTTTTTTTTTTGGGGTACAATTTCAGTCGCATCCACTTTCAAAGAGTCAGCAATCAGATCAGACCACTTTTGGGGAACTCGTAGCAAAGATGGCGGCGGAATCAAACGATATTGAACAAGTGTTAAAACCCTTTTACCAAAGAGCTTCTGAAGCAGAGGTTTAACACTTCTACTTTTCATATTCCTTACTGAAATTCAAGTTACTCGGGTTGTTTTTAAATGATTTTTTAAGTATTATATGCACACATTTATGACAAAATATGTATCTGTGTGCGTGTTTTGCATTTTTTGTGGCCTGTTCTTGATATAATTTTAGTGCTAATTCATACCCGTTTCTTGGGTGTCTATAAATGAAAGTCTTGATGCATCAATTCCTTACAGTCTTTGAAATTTGAATGTAATTTATGAATTATCTGTTAAGATATTATATTATTATATCGAAAGGCATGCCGATAATTCTCACACTTTATCTCTGAGAATTGGTATAAGGTTGCAACGCTTCTTTTAAATTTAAGAAAGGAATTCAAAAGTATTAAGTTTGATTATTGTATAATCTATAAAATTAAGCTCAATTGAGTTTTGATATATTAAATTCAAAACATGAACTCGATAATTTCTATAATTTGCTTGAGGCCCCATTGCCCCAAAATTCTGTTTATATGATCAGTTATTACCATACATTCATGTTCACTTCAATCTAGAATTAATTAGGGTGAAGTTCTTTAATGTTTAATTACTCGGTTAGAATCAAGGGAAATTGAAGTAGAATGTGTTTTCGAAAACATCTAAAGGCCTTTATATGCAGATGTATATGGTATTTATGATTTATCTATCAAATTAATATAGTATATGTTTCATGTTTGTATAAACATCAAGTAATCTAATTACTTTGTTTGGAATAAAGAACCGATTGGCAAGACTTGAAGCTACCCTTGCTGGAAAAAAAGGTTGGTTTTATTTTATTTATTAAGAATAAACTTTGGACATATACTCTTGTAATTATTGTCCTATTTGAATGGGTTCTTTAGATTATGGGAATGAGGAAAAACTTAATTTGGTTGGTGAACTCCAGTCAAAGCTTGACAATGCGATAGCTGACCAAGTAGCAGAGAGAGAAAAGGTATACTGTCTTCCTTTAATTTTTATAGAGAAGTGTCACAAGTCAAAACTCGAGTTCTGATTATATGTATCTCAGGCTTTAAAAGAAGTGCAACACCTTACTGTCGAAAATGCTAAGCTACAATATCGGATTATCCATCTTGTTCGAGCTTTGGCAGTGGCTGATAGCAAATTAGCAGCCTCTAAATGAGGTAGGGTGGTTACGCTGATCTATTGCTTTTCTGGCATTCAGGACTTGTTTGCAGAAGCTTATAGGAAGGGAACTTTAGCTTTTAGTTTTTAAAAAGCTATATATTAATGTTTGTAATTTATGCTAAAATAAGTTAAAGTACCCAAAAGCTAGAAGCAAGGTAAGTGTTGCATCTGGCTTCTGTTGATACTTTAGAAGAATAAAAAAAGCAGAAGCATTTGCTAATAAGCCTTTATTACTTTCAACTTGACAACTTTTCTTCAGTTTGCCTACTAGTAATGTGTATTTGTTTAAAGTTTCCTTTCTCCGAGCATAAAAAATGTTTTAGAACTCCAATTATTAACATATCTCATCTCTCTCCTTTTGACAATAATTTGATGATAAGGTCAATATATAGTTTACTGTTGCAGGTGCATCAATAAAGAGATTATCTAGATCCAACATGCTAAAAATGATCAAACTATCTGGCTCTTACTATATGACACATTTGTAGGAGTTTTTTAAACAATTGTTGCTTTGTCGCTGAGTAGCTTTACTAAATTTCTTCTTCTTATTACTTCTGATAACAGTAATCTCATTTTGTTTGCTTGCTGATGTGATCTTATCTTCTCTACTTAACAATGACAATCGGTGTATTTGTTTCCCTCGAGTTTCAGGTTCAAATTCTTGAAGCTAGATCACTAGTATAGATATGATTTTGAAGGGATGCTTTAGTTTTGATGACATATCTCACCCTATCTCCTATAGCTGCAATTTTTATTTATCCAACGTTTAGTTTTGTAAACGACATTGTGATTGTTATATGAAAGTTGTAGTTTACCAGGGGTAAATTGTCCCCTCCCCAACACTGTATTGCATTTTCAAATTTATAGCTCCAATGGATGTGTATGCCTTAATGTTAATCTGATTTATTGCCCCTGGAGGAGCTAACATCTGCTTTCTATAACCTTCTCTTTTCCCTGTATTTTTACTTAAATGTTATTCTGGTTTATGCCCCTGGAGGGGCTAACACTCGTTGGCATAAAGGTACAGGTGCACGAGGCAATTGAGTACAAAAAAAAGCTTTGGATGGATTTGGTTTAGCCATATTCATCCATCAGAACGCACTGTAATAACACGTGCTTGTGATTTATTTCTTTGAGTGTTATTCAATCATAAGTCAAATGTATTGCATTTAAACTTTGAATGATTTAAATGGAACGGACTCGATCTAGCTAGAAACAATGACCATATAAATTATGTTTTATACTATTAGATTTAGATCACACATTTAGTGAGGCAGTGGATGCAAGTAAATACCCATGAGTTGGACTGTCTATGAAGCGGTCTTTAATCTAGATTCGGTTTGTACCCAGTCGATTTTTTGGGATTCTTAGAAGATCTGTATTTCGAAATACATTGAGAGAATATAATAATTTTAGGTCATTTCGATTCATTTAAGCTTCAAATATGAAAATAAACTACTATCAATATAACATTCCATTTAATTTTTTTATCTATGAAGGAGTTATTGATTTAGTGAAAGGAATTAGTTTCAACAAAGTGGTGGACCCAAGTTTGAATCATCGCTGGGAGAAGTTTACATATTTTAGTGAGAATTTTGAAGTGAAGATTTTATTGGATCCATAAAGGGTTCGGATTTTGACCAAATCCAAGTTTGATGAATTCGAAAATTCTAGATTTTGGTAAAATCGGAACCCGATCTAATACAACTCATCGTAACACAAACCCTAATCTCGGTCAAACATAATCCGATCTCGAATCTGATCAGTTGACACAGCTTTGGTGATGAGGGGAATTTGATGAAAAAAATTGTTACCAGGACAATATTAAATGCTAATAATCAATAAATAGAGATTAATCTCTCTCTCACACGCACAGCACACAGAGCAGGCATTCTCTATAATAATTTCCACCTGCACACATCCCACCCAATCATGACAAGAAAAGAAAAACACACAAATCTACACACCAAAACACACACACCAACACAAAAATAAACCGATGACTCCATCCCCATGAAAATAGTTGTGTAATACTCCTACTACTACTTATAACAAACAACACAAGACAAACTCTTGGAATTCCAAATGAAATGAAAAACAATAAAACCAAATCCAAGAATCATCATCGTCCCACATAAACAAAACCAAAAACAATAATGGCATCAATGTCCTCTTCTTCAGCCGCATCGAAAAAGCAGGCAATTTTCATAACCTGCCTAATAATCCTGTGGTACTCGACCAACATTGGAGTCCTCCTCCTCAACAAATTCCTCCTCTCAAACTATGGCTTTGCCTATCCAATATTCCTCACAATGTGCCACATGTCAGCCTGTGCTGTGCTCAGCTACATCTCCATTATGTTCCTCAAAATAGTCCCAATCCAGAGGATTAAATCAAGATCCCAGTTCTTGAGAATTGCTACCCTCAGCATTGTGTTCTGTGGGTCCGTGGTGGGTGGCAACATTTCTTTGAGGTATTTACCAGTCTCTTTCAATCAGGCGGTGGGTGCAACGACGCCCTTTTTCACTGCGTTGTTTGCTTATTTCATGACCCTTAAGAAGGAGGCATGGATCACCTATGCTTGTCTTGTTCCTGTGGTTGCTGGGGTTGTCATTGCTAGTGGGGTATGTATGAATTTTTATGATCCAGATCTCCAAATTTAATTGTTCTGTATTACAGTAGTTTTTTTTTTTTTTTTTATTTATTTATTCACCTTGATCTAGCTAATTCTTGGTGGGTATTTACTCTGCAATAAAGATCTAATCTTTTATGGGTTTCATATGTGAATGTGTTCGTCAAGTGATTTGATTTTTTAGGTGGAATTTATGCTGGTTACCTTTGGTGTTGCCTGCCAATTCAAGAAATGAAAATCAGATCTAAAATTTTTGGAATTGCGAATAGACACTAGATGCGGACTTATTGCTTGATCTATTTTGCCTTTGTGTGCGTGTGTAGTGAGATATCGAGCTGCAGAAAGTATTCTTCCGCAGCATTGAGCTTGAAAAATGAAATTGTATAAAAGCTACTACTTTTATTTATTCAATTGACATCATGAAAACGGTGAACAATGTACATGCCAGTTAATAAATTTTTCAGTTCCTTTGGCTATCAACAAAGATGTCCGAGGTTCTTATCCCTTGTTATTTCCACACAAATATCCATATATATTCAATAAATTTGACTTTTTTCTGGGTTCAAAATGTAAAATTAATTCCATAAATTTGAGCGGTGTGACGTCCAGTTACAATAGCACCAAGCATTGACTTTTGAGCCTATTGAAAAGATAACTAAACTTTAAGGCACATAAATCACCAGTGGTTGCCTTCTGGTGAAGAGACTCACTAATTATGGTCTCTAGTTTATAGAATATAACACGTGCTTGTAATTGGTTGTAGGGTGAGCCAAGCTTCCACTTGTACGGATTTATAATGTGTATAAGTGCAACTGCAGCAAGAGCTTTCAAATCCGTGCTTCAAGGGGTTCTTCTTTCTAATGAAGGGTAAATATCTTGCTCGTTCTCTCTCTAAAATTTCGCGTACTTCCTCTTGTCAGTAAAATTTGGACGTTGAACTACTTCATGGTCATATTTACTTCTATTATCTTGATTGAGATTGGGAGTAAGAAAGAGAAGCAATAAATATGTCTAGCTTTCCTAAGTTGAATATTCTTAAGTTGATGAATTATGTTTGATTCTCTAGCTCTTAGTTTGAACCCATCTTTCTTCAAATTTTTTTTTGAGGAAACCAGATCATTGCTTAAGCTTTGGGTATTTGTTTATATTATTTTACGGTTCAGTAATGTATATCCAAGTACTTCTGAATCACCCTTTAATTTGTCATTTGCACAATCTCTAATAAAAATAAACCATTTGGTAACCAATTTTAGGAAAAGCATTTGGCCCGTGACAAAACAAAGACCAAACAAAATAGGCTTACAAGCACATATAATGACTCCTCCAAGAAGAACTTAGTGTTTGAAGAGATGACATTTTAAGAACAATTCTGACATTGCCTTGAAGCACATTTGTACTGCTCACAAAATAAGTTGTCTAAACCGAATAATTTTATACTTGCAGTAGCTACAAAGCTAAATCTATATACTAATTGACATATAATTGTAACTAAAGAATTGTGGCCCTCCAAATCTGACGGGATGAAAGACTCAGAGATGTTTAGTAGAAGAGATTATATCATAACTATACCGTCCACATGTCTGGGTCCCTAAACGTACTCTTGTTTTTTGCAGGGAAAAGTTGAACTCGATGAATTTGATGCTTTATATGTCCCCAATCGCTGTCGTAGTTTTGCTTCCCGCAGCACTTGTTATGGAGCCGAACGTATTGGAGGTTGTTGTTTCACTTGGAATGGAACATAAATACATGTGGATTCTTCTTTTGATTAATTCAACAATGGCATATGGAGCAAACTTATGCAATTTCTTGGTCACTAAGCATACAAGTGCTCTAACACTCCAGGTCATCCCTATATCTCCATCTCCATCTTTATCTCTTTCTGTTTTGAAAATCCTTTCCTAACATTCTTATTTTTGTTCAGGTACTAGGAAACGCGAAAGGAGCTGTGGCTGTTGTGATCTCAATACTTCTTTTTCGTAACCCTGTGACCTTTATTGGCATTGCTGGTTATACCATGACTGTTATGGGGGTGGTTGCTTATGGAGAATCAAAGAGGAGAGCCAAATGATCAATTCAATTTTTGGTGCTATTCTTTTTACGGGAACAATGTGAGACGATAGCGAGAACATGGAGATTGATCTGATTCTAGTGCTTTGTTTTACCAAGTTCCTATGGGATGTGTGTAATCTTATCAGAGGGTTGTGTAATGAAATGTTTAGATATGGAGGCCATTCTTCCTATCTCACAATTAGCTAAAGAACATTGTGCATGCACTCACATTGTTGTGCAAAATTGATTTGATTCGAGACTCGTTTCATTGTTTAAATTTGTTGAGTGTGCTGCCTTAGAATAATAAATTCCTAAAAACATATACTTGATGTAGTTTTAGTTGAGACAACTCTGGATCGGACTTCAAAATACTATTTGCTTGACAAATACTATATGACTATTGAATAAGTGACCAATTAGTAATTACAAAAACATGTCGTTCCACTTGTTTTGTTTTATGATTGATTGATTTTATTCTAATTTTCTTCGATAATTCAAATTTGATCGTGCATAATTGGTTGCAAATGTGGCAATTAAAATAACTCATAAATTTTAAGCAATTATTATTATAGTAAATAAACTTTTTGTCTTCGAGGAAGATAAAAGGGATTTTTTTTACAAGGAATTTGAACCGCGGTGCAGGAGGATATAGTATAGACCGTTTCACACTCGATCAAGGAATATTATTTTTTGATTTTCAAATTAGGGCTTTTTTAGCTCCAAAACCCACTCTCTCCATCTTCCTTCTGTGCGTGTATACACTTGCTAGTAACGCAGAGTGCGTAGTACGAGTTTTCTTTCATCCAACAATGGCTAACGACATGGACATGAGTGGGTGGACTGATCTTCTGCATTCCTCTTCGAAGCTTCTCGAACAAGCCGCTCCTTCTGCTCAGTTCCCGCCGCTACAGGTCTTATATTTATACGACTGTCACATATATTCCCTACTTAAATTTTGGTTAATTAAATTGTTCTTCACTTTCATTTGGTTGAAACAGAGGAATTTGGATCAATTGGAGGCTTTGTCGAAGAAGCTGAAGTCGAAAACCCTAAGGACCGAAACTCCTTCTCAGTCTATCGCCGCCACGAGGTAATCAATTTATTATTTACTGTCTCTTTTTACAATTGCATCTATACAAATTTTGCTTCAATCTGCAGGCTATTAGCTCGGGAGGGATTAAACGCAGAGCAGCTTGCTCGTGATCTCAAGTCGTTTGAATTAAAGGTAGCATATTTTTCTTCTGCTAAACAACTCATCCGGATTGTTATTTTGGATATCTGAATTTCATTATGGCAGTTGATGTCTTGGACTAATAACTAGTTACATTTCCAGAATTCCCATACCCTACGAAGATGTCATATATCAGTATGGAAATTTTCATTGGTAGTTGATAAAACCATTTCTTCCAGGCATCAAAATGACCTATTGGCTTCTGAGTCAGTCGTCACATATCAATTAAGCATCAAAGCCAAGAATATTTTGTTAGGACCATGTATATATGTATGTCTTTGCTATATTCTTGATTTTTTCTCTAAATTGCTCCAATCCAGAAATGTTTGTTACTTTGTTACCACATTAAGAAGTTTTATGTGTATTCATTTGGTTATGCTCTATTAGTGTATTCATCCTATTATTATTGCGATTGGAGTATTTACTAAATATTCACGCTAAAAGTAATGCCATGAGGTGTATAACTTCTTTTTAACTATATTATTTCCTTGATTTATCTGTTATCTTTACACTAAACTATGCATTTGTTTTTTCTCTGTCTTGTTTTCATTTATCTTATTTTCATACAAAAGACAACATTTGAAGATGTCTTTCCTGCTGAGGCAACAACCGTTGAAGAATATCTACAACAGGTAATATCATTCTTTTGAAAATTCTAGCAAAGTGAATCTTTGTTATGCTTAACTAGAACTACCTTAAAAACTAAATAGTGACGTAATTGTTGAAACTCAGGTCCGTGAAATGGCGATGCTCTCAGCTGTACAGGAAGCTCAGAAGGATAATCTGAGAAGTTTCAATGATTATATGATGTCTGTTTTGGAGGTGAGTATCTGGAGTCACAGTCTTTGTGGACTCTGCTTTAAAAAAAATTTAGTAAATAATCTGATGTTGAACACTTAAAGTTCAATTTTATTTTATTTTTGTTCTTCACTCCCATTTCCATATGATACTTCTGCCTGCAGGAGGACTGGCAAAAAGAAAAAAGAGATTTTCTTCACAGCCTGAGCCGAATTTCAACACTACCTAGAACTAATATCAAAGACTCTGGCAGTGGGATTAGTCGCCAGGGACAAATCGTGCCTATGACTTCCAGTCCTCAGATTTCGTATAGATCATCTAGTATGGACCACTCACCTGATGTTAATACACCTGTAATTGAGAAAAAGGCTGCCGTATATGCTGATGTTGTGAAGAATCTTAACAGCGCGACAGAACGTGGCTTACCATTCAAAGTAAGAAGCTGAACAGAAGTTTTACCATAGAGTAACTGTTATTGAGCAAATATACGGATTCAGAATATGGCACATTTTGTTCAAATTTAACATTACTAAATTTGTTTCTGATGACATTTAAAAATCTCATATTCTATTCAGTTACTTAACTTAGTGTAAGGTACTAGGGTGACATCATGTCTAACACTAATTGTTTCCTTTTCAGCCTGCTACAGCTTTCAAAAATGCTTATGAGAGCCTGCAACTCGAATCTGGTGCAAAATCTGTTAGTATGCTGAAAATATGGCACCTAATTATGGTAAGTTACAGTTACGTGTTCGTTTCTTTTATAGACTCTTTTATTTTGGAAATTGTTGTTTCATGTGTTAACATGGTCTTTCTTCTCATAAAAATATCTTCTGATAAAATATGATCCTTAATACATTGAGTTACTGACAGACATTAATGGGTGAGGACCCCACTTTGCAAAGAAATGTTTCCAGAAGAATGTCCTTAGTGTTGGGAGCCCGTCGCCATCTGGAGTGGGGACATGAAAAGTACGTGATGGATATGATTCAAAGTCATTCTGCGCAGGTAAATTTCATGTTTTTTTTTTTTTTGGGTTCATATTCATTAAGTCCTTATTTTTGGTTCAGCTGTCTGGGTTTAGTTTTCTACTTTGTAGCCTTGTAGGAAATCCTGAGGCGATTTAACATGGGAGAAAAATATATTTGCTATTTTCTGAATTAGTTTAATATTTTACGTCACGCTTGTTAGTTTTCACATTAAATTGCGATCTTGTTATGAAGGCAGCCCATATCATATTTTAGATTTTAATGCACATCATTGTTATCTGCTGATATGATTGTAGGCTGCTCTTGGGGGAGCTGTTGGAAATTTGCAAAGAATCCGTGCCTTCCTTCGGGTTTGTCTGATCCTACTGCTATTAATACTGAAGACATGTACTCTACAGATGTTAGAGCATTAATCTGTTTATTGTCACTCGCTATATTTAATGTTATGCAGATCCGTTTGCGGGATTACGGAGTTCTTGATTTTGATGCAGGCGATTTCCGTCGACAGCCTCCTATAGATACCACTTGGCAGCAGGTGAGATACTAATTCAATACTATTGACTTTTAGATGTTTGTTGAAGAAGCCCTTAAAGGGACCTATCCGGGAAAGATACGATAGTGGCTTGATTGATACTCTTCTAGACTACAATGTCTTAATATCTTTTGGTTCTGGATTTTCAGATTTTTTTTTTTTGATAAATAAATGGATTTTCAGATTTCAGTCTTACTAAAGTGTAATATTCTCGGAGTAGAATAATAAGAATTTCTTGGTCTTTTACATGAGATTTTATATGGTGCGACTATGTAAGCATGTTATCTCATACTTATATGTTACCATTTTTAAGTAAGTTTATTCTAAGAAATTATAGCATACTGGTAATAGAGTAAGTTAAAAAAAAAAATTATTTTTCCTATTTTTCACTATTACAGTGTTGCTTTTATGATATTTGATTTGATATAAGATTTATAGTAACTTGTTCACTGTTACATAGTGAGTGCATACAGTTATAGTTCAATATGATTGCTTCTTAAACTGAATTCATCTCCATCTATTTATTTTCCCTGTTCATCAAAGATATACTTTTGCCTGAGAACTGGATACTATGATGATGCTAGAGAAGTTGCAAGAACATCTCGTGTGTCGCAGCAATTCACTCCTCTGGTATGTTCTGTATATAGCCTAACGTTTGCAATTTTTTATTCCTTTACTTTTTTCTTAATTGAATTATTTGCGTATCTTGATAGCTTGCCGAATGGATTAGTACTGGAGGTATGGTATCGGCGGAGACTGCAGCTTCTGCTTCAGAAGAATGCGAGAAAATATTACGTATGGTTGACCGAGTAGGGCGAGCTTCATATGACAAGAAAAAGTTACTGCTGTATGCCATTATATCTGGTTCCAGGAGACTGATAGACAGATTACTTAGAGAATTACCTACAGTTTTTAATACTATTGAGGATTTCTTATGGTTCATGCTTTCTGCTGTACGGGATTCCTCTGGTGGATCCTCATCTTCAGTTGCATTAAATGATGGATTATCACCCTATACTTTGGAGGATTTGCAGGCATATCTAAATAAGTTTGAGCCATCATATTATACTAAGAATGGGAAGGATCCTCTTGTGTATCCTTATGTGTTACTTTTAAGCATCCAGCAACTTCGAGCTGTCCTCCATTTGTCGAAAGATATTGGAGATGAAGGATATAGTGTTGACGCTGTGCATATATCAATTGTGTTAGCGTATTTTGGCACTCTTACCGAAGATTCTCGGTCAGGACAAAAGCTGGGGGTGATGGATGCGTTTGCTGAGACATCGAGCATAATTAAGCAGTACGGGGCAGCCTATTTGCGCCATGGCGACTTGTTAATGGCGCTAGAATACTATGTTCAAGCTGCTGCTGCTGTTGGTGGTGGGCAATTGTCAAGGATTTCAAGAGGTAATGCAGATCAGCAAAGGCAGAGGACTTTGATGTTAAAGCAACTTCTCACGGAGATTTTGTTACGTGATGGTGGTATTCCACTGTTACTTGGCTCAAGAGGTGGAGGAGAAGAAGGTCAGCTGGGAAGATTTTTGACTGATGGTGAGACAAGACAGCAGTTTCTACTTGAAGCTGCTCGAAAGTGTCAGGATGCTGGTTTATATGATAAAGTAATCTCTCTTTGTGACTAGACAGCTTTATTGCTGTCTTGATTTGCTGCATATTCTTGCTTTCATATTATCTATGTAAACCCCGTTGGTTTAATTTAACAAATTTACTATCTTTTTTCAGTCCGTGGATATTCAGAAAAGAGTAGGGGCATTTTCAGCTGCATTAGATACGATAAACAAGTGTCTTTCTGAAGCAATTTCTGCCCTATCACGTGGTAGACTGGATGGTGAAAGCAATATAAATGGGCTCATACTCTCTGGAAATGAAATCTTGGAGACATTCAAATATTTCCCTGAAATCAGGTTCATTTCAAGTCTGACCATTATTATATAATTGATTTTGTAGTTTATGGTTTGTGTTTCCAGCTACTCTCCAAATATTACATTTCACTATATGAACTTGTTAATATCTCCTGAATCTCAATCACATTCCGGACCTAACAAGAACCCATATCTTCCTATCCGCAGTCCTCAAGAGAGAGCAAATGTAATGGAGCAACAAACTGTTCTAAGACAGCTTGAGGCCGTATTAGCTATCCATAAACTAGCAAGATCAGGAAACCAATTAGATGCATTGAGGGAGGTTGCAAAACTTCCGTTTCTTCCTTTTGATCCAAGGGCACCAGATTTTGCCCCTGATGTTATCCAAAATCTATCACCACACGTTCAAGTCTGTGTGCCAGGACTTCTGAAAGATGCTCTTAATTGTTTGGATAATGTCGCAGATACAGATGGATCACTTCGTGCATTGAGAACCAAGGTGATTTTTTTATTTTGTTGAAATGTAGTATTGTTTGTGGAATTGTCTTGATCAGATTATTTCACTGATAACTACCGATTTTGCAGATTGCCAATTTTCTCGCGAACAACTTGAATAGGAACTGGCCTCGCGAATTGTATGAAAAGGTTGCTCGAAGCTTGTGAATGTTTATCATATGCACTGTGCGAATGTATAATGTACTATGTTTAAACAGTGTACTTTTCTAGCTATGGCCATATTTCTTGCTGAGTCCTCCAGATTATGAAGTTATTGTTCTTTTTTTGTTTGAATCTTAGCTGTAAAATTCTATGAGAACGATACAAGCACATGATTGTTTTACTCATAAGTTTTAAACCAATACACAGAAAATTTTTAGCTGAGAAAAGGCGTTGAAGTGGCCGAATTGCGGTATAATTAAAATGAATGTAGCAATTACATATTAACATGGATCAATGAGTGTAAAAATAAATGTCTAAATCTTTCATATTTTGTATATTCAGATTAAATTTCATTTATATCGAACTGTATATTGGTCGGATTCAGATTTGGCTTCAGCTTGGATATGAATGCATTGGATTTTGTTTGGAAGTAAGATGTCAAAATTTCTTTTAGAACAATAAAATTTTCACTAATATTTTATATTCAAACATTTTTGTTAATATTACATTTTTATTCAATTTATATTTGTTTGACCATTTAATTCAAAATGATTAAATAAATTATGTAGAAATACAATAGAAGTATTATTAATGTATTAAAATTAATTCATGATACGTAAAAAAAAATATACATAAATATGAGATTATGATTGAATCATTTATTCATGTCTTCTTTTATATCTTTTTAAATTGAAGTATTAATACTTTTTTTTATATTGGTCATAAAATTACCGTTGTTAAGATTCATTCGAGTGTTTCTTCACCTTTTACAAATTCTAGCCTAGGTGAGATTATTAATTACTCTTTGATTGTCAAAGTGCTTGAAATTCCATGTGGCCGAGTCAATGGAAGTTAATGACATCGAAAGGTTGGATTATCCGGTAGGAACAGGAACATATGTTAGCGATAGCGCGTCCGAGGGTTATGCTGACGACTCTGATGATGATGAACTTTTCTATGCCTCTGGTGACACACACGAGTTGCAATTTAGGTATATACTCTTAGAAAATCATTTTACTTTGATTTTATTTTCTGTTAAGTTAAAAGTTTCCAGAAGGACACATCCAAATTTTGTTTTTATTCTCAAGGAAAAAGGCATCAATGGCGCGGTGGATCGATGAATTGGGAATGGCTCAGGTGCTGGAGAAAAAGGGTAGAATGTGGACCACAACTGGGATAACTCGTGGCGGAAAAACTTATTGCTCGATAGAAGAAACTTTGTATGTATGCAAGTTCTCTATGAATATTTTGTAGCACTGTTATCTTTAAAATCTTTCGTGGATTTTATATGAGTTAAATCCATCTAGCTGAGCATTGACAAATGCACCACTTTAATAGAACCTGATGTTCCAGTAGCAATTTTTATATGGATACCGAAGCTTCCAGACTACCTAATAAGTAGGAATTCACTCCCTAGATGACCATTCTTGGAGAGAGAGGGTGGGGGAACACTTCTTACAATTAACTATCACACATTTTTTTGCATTTTTCATTTAGTATTAAAATTGTGGACTATCGTGGTAAACTATTTGAATAGATTGGATCCATGATGGTATTTTATTTATCAATATGCAGCGTTACGTCACAAGAAACTACTATCTTTGTTTCAACTGTATTGAATTTGTTTTATATAATTATATGTAGCTACATCATTTCCTGGAGTCAGTTTAGGTGTAGAAGTTCAGTTAATTCTCTGATATTTGTACAATCAACATTTTAGGTCAAGCTTGAATCAAAGTTTAACTTTTTTAACACTTGATGCTCCATTTCTAATGTTTAAAATTAGCTCTGGAGAGCAATGGGCATCAGTATGAACTTATTTTTGTGCAGAGTTTCTGCACTTTGTTAGGACATCTCGTTGCGAGTAAATTAACTACCAAAAGTTTGCTAATTGCACCGGACATTATATTAGTTAAACTCATATGAAGTTAATCAGGTGTGAGCATTTAAAGATATCATGCTGACAACACAGAAAACCTTTTAAGCTGTAATAATTCCTTTATTATTGTGAAAACATGGAGTTTCTAATGAACACCATCTTGAGCCCAAATTGAAGATGGTGGAGCATCAAACTATATAATATGGTTGTTTTTGGTAGCTTTATTTCTCTGTGGTTAATCGTATTTTTTGTTGCTTTAGTGGTCAAGACATGAATGTCTTTTATGCAGAAAACCAGGCTACGTCGTCTGGATCAATGAATAGCAACAATTAGATGGAGTTTAGATAGTGATCGAGGATTTTCATCGTGCATACTTCTCTATTTGGAGAGTGATATTGTAATTTGTATTGTAGATTTTTGTCTGAGATTGGGGCGTTGGATGTCCTGAGTGCTGAAGATACAACCCTTCCCTTAAGTAACATTTATGAAAAGCTAGCCGAGGATAAAAATAGGTATGGGTGCTCTTGGGAGTCTTTTGAAGTATATCGGCACTTGAAGTTTCTTGGTTACGTTGTGGGCCGCTATGGTATCCCATGGTCTTTGAAGAATATTAATGATCAGGAAAGTCTTGCAGAATCTAACAGGACTACAAGTGAGGAATCAGGAGACAACAGTTCCATCACACGGATGTTCAGCAACTTGCGGTTTAGTGAAACCAGACCATTATTTGATGTTTATCCTCCTAATAGCAAGTTTAAAAAGTCTTCTCCAGGCAGTCCGTTATTTTTGCTTTTCCTTATCAGGTAACTAACTTCAGTAACATCCCATTGATGATAAACTTTTGCTTAGCTCTGTCAAAATTAAGTTATGCCATAAATATATTCTTATATGTGAACATAGATAGTGAATTTTAGTCCAGTACTGCTTCTAAATTTTGAATGCCTACTAATGTTTTCTCCGTGGCATACTATGTTATCCAGGTTAAAGTATTATTCATTTATGCAGTTTCTCCTTTTCTTTGAGTAAGATTAAAGAGACCAATCAATTCTAAAATTACTTGTAAATAACATTGATACTTGAAGAGAAAAGTTAATAATATTCCCATATATTGTAGTCTTCGATTTGATTTCCCAGTCAACTATATATCCTCCTCGCAATTTGAATCTTTGTTTTTGCAAACGTTCTTTATACATGTCCCCTCGTCTCTAGCTTTCCTTCACAACTCTTGTTACCTTCTCTCCTCCTGGCGTTGGCAAAATTAGACAATTGGTAGAAGAATCCTGTATATATCAACTCTGGACTGTTTTTAGTTTTTTTATTTTGGAATTTAAATGTCAGATATAATTATGGAAGGAATTCCACCAACTTGTTTAGTTTACACATTGCCTGTTCAATCGTAAACTTCATTGAGAGGGTATGGTTATCTCTTATACTAATATAAGCACTGTCTTTATGCTCTTACTGGCATTCCCTTTGCACATTTGATGCCCCTCTGTAGCAAGATGAAGGGCATAACACCAGTTACCTTCTGAATATGCACATAATTTTGGTTTGATAGTGCAACTTGCTATTTTGGAAAATAAAGTATTTTGAGATATGCCGGCAATAATTTGTTGTTTAATTCGGTGGTGGTTAGACTAAGCATTTTGTTTTTGACTTGTATTAAGTGCTATATTTATCTATCTCCAAATTTGATCTATGGATCTGCACGTCAATTGCCTCATTACTGATGAGATGCTATCTTATTTAGTGGTCAACCTCCACCCAAAAAAGAGATCAAGGACCTTGAGGCACACTACAAGGGAAGTACTCTAAAATTCTGCAGTGTTGAGCATGGGCGAGTCAGTTTCTGGTCATTCACCAAAGTAGAGCTCCCTGTCCTCCCATGATATTTCTGAGTGGAACCGACCTCAGTAGCTAGCGGAGGAAATTAAAATGTGGTAGCAGTTGAATTCAGGTAGTTAACCATCGATACTTGTAATTTTATTTAATTAAGATTTGTCTCGTGGATATGGATTGATCTTTATTGTGATAATTTAAGTTTTTCTAGTTCTTGCTTGACTAGTCGAGACTTGTTCGCAAGTGAGTATTTTCTTAGGCTAAACTGTATGGAAATTCGAACAAATCAAGGCATATCAGAAAATGAATACCCTAAAACATATCAAGCCAAATACCATTGCATGCTCATAAGAAACGATTTTTATCTAGTAATATGGGCAACAAAACTGTCCAATTCCCTGTTAGTTTCACCGCCTTCCTCCACTGAGTGGTTAATCGTGTGACTTAGCTGCTCAGCCTTTTGTCTTATCTCATCCCCTTCTTCTGATGCTATCAACCTCTTCACAACATCCTCAATTGTCGACATTTTCACCAATTCCTCCCTCTGTGCCCATTCCCTCACAAGCAATCCTATCCCCAGAATTTCAGTTAAGAATATAGCATTAAGTGGTTGGTCAGAATGCATTGGCCATGCTGCTATAGGCACCCCCATAGCTATACTCTCAAAGCACGAATTCCAGCCACAGTGGCTCATAAAACCGCCAGTCGATTCATGAGCCAAAATTTCAAGCTGAGGAGCCCAATCTCTCACCACCATTCCATCTTCTTTCACTCTTTCTTCAAACCCTTCGGGTAATTCAATCCCTCTAGCTTCTCCAGCAAATATATCAGCTTTATCTGCATCTCTAAGCACCCAAAGGAATTTCTGCTTGCTTTGTTCTAGCCCCATTGCAAGCTCTCCTGCTTCTTCATCTGTTAATGAAGTTGTTGTCCCAAACGATACGTATATGACAGATCTAGGTGCTTGTTTATCAAGCCATTTCAAGCACTTATGCCTACTTTCTGTACCATTCTTCGAACTAAAGTTTGTAGGTAGACTTGGTCTGATAGCCCATTGCTGCTTCTTCCCACTTCTCTCTTCTCTTGCCATTAAATCAATATAAGTTTTCTCAACTACTATGCTTGTGTTATGTATATCTCCTGCTCTTTCTTCAATGGTGTTAGATACAATAAAGTCGAGAGCGGCCTCTGGAATAAATTCCTTCATGGAAGGTATGTGTCTTAGTTTTCCCTGTAGCTTAAATGGTTTTTCCATTGCTTCCCACAATATAAAGAACAAGTTGAAAGCTGAGAGGCAGTTGAATACATAAGACTCTGCATTTGGTAATAAAACTGCATCCCGAACGGCCTCAGACACCATCCTGTCATAAATTATGACAGTTGTTCTTGTTTTTTAGGATAGTTCTTCTAAGAGTGAGCCAATAGGTTGGCGTAAGTTCATATAGGCCTCAGTGGCTGGCCATAGATGCACCGGTACTTTGTTCAAAGAGTTGGGATCGATTGGAGGTGTTGGGAGATCATGGAATTGGATTTTGGACATGGCGTTGGGTTTTAGGCCATGGGTACGGAGTTTGGCCTGGCGGTTGTGGGTGGCAGAGCCGATATAGTGAACCGGAAGGCCGTAGGAAACCATTTGGATGGAAAGTTGAAGAAGCTGATTGAGGTGGCTTTGGCATGGAAGGGGCACCATGACCACTGCAACTTCAGGTGGTGGTTCCATAGTGGACTGACTGACTGACTGACTGTCTTCTTTGCTTTGATGGAAGATTTCAAGACTTGGGGGGGGGGGGGGGGGGGTCTAGTATATAAACTAGACAAAGGATGAAACTATGGCGGAAAAAACGAATTTTCTTTCGGCTGATGGATACTTTTGAATTGCTGGCCTCGACTCGTATTTGCTACTGGCATTTTTTAAATTGGTGTTTGTCACAGGACCAGTTTATTCACCATCAATTATTTATTAGAAAAATTATGCGGTATGTAACTGTATCGTAACATAACATCTCCATATTTCGTATTATTATTTCCCCCTAGATTAACCACCCCACATACATAATTTACCAATAAACACTTTTGAAATAAGTCAATACAATTAATTAGATGTAACCTTGATATATATATATATATATATTGAAATAAATGGTTGATGGAATGCCCCTTAGTTCCAATACAACACATTGTTACCCAGGTAGCTAATAAGTAGCAGCGGTCAAGAATGATATCTTGATCTTCTCCTATATATTTTTATCATTTTTTTCATGTGAGCTATTCGATATTTTTTCTCTTAGAGTGCTATGAAGTATCAAAGTGGAAATTTACAACACGTTGATGATTTTTTTTGTCACATCTAATTGCCATAATATATGCATGAAATATACATTGTATGTATTAGCTTAGTGGATCTATTTGATTATCACACTAAACACGTTTTTTTTATAATAATAATTAATCGAAGATATTACTTTCTAACTAGCTCCTACTTGATGCACTTGCTACTAGTATTAATTATTTATTAGTTTTGTTATTCTCCTTCTTATCCAACCTACTTAAGTTTCTATACTTAAAAGGGTTAGGTAAGCCCTATTCCTACTCGTAGGCTGCAAATGGAACTAATTCATTTGAGATTATTTTAAATCGACTTCACAAATACAAGTTTATTTTTGTTTTACTCATTACATGCATATATAAGATCAAATTTGACCAACATTTCAACTCGATTCGAACTATTTACCCAAAAGAAAAGAATTTGATTTGAGCTCGACTCATGATAACTATATATAGTTGATAAAAAACAATCCAAAAATAATAAAAGTCAAATTAAATATAACATTCCAAGCTTAATAACAAATCATATAAAGTTTGAATAATGCTTTATTCAACTCGGCTTAATTATACATATAATGTAACAGTATTTTGCTTAAAAAAACAACAAGAAATGCTAATACACACTTTTCTTTTTTTTTTTTTTTGATGAAATCCCTTCCACAATACAAGTTACCATATATGATGGAGCAAGATCCCATTTGAATAAAACAAGATGATGGTTACATGAATTGGTCATTACCCATTTTGTATGTCCTACCAAATTAATGGAGGTTTATTGGTTTGGGATGAAGTCTGTCTTTTCTTATTAATAATGCTAAAGAATGTATATTCGTCGTCCGATCTTTCAAATCTAAAATCGATTTACGTGCTTGAGCTAATAACTATATATGATTCAGCTAGTATATTTTGCCCCATTACTTAGTTCGAAAGTAGCTCAAATCTAGTTGATAAAATATAACTTTTTTTAAGGAATCGATGATTACATTAATATCATCTAATCGGGACAATCGAATTACAATCAAATTACAAAGAAAATCAATCACTTTATTAATATTAAACTAGAAGAAAAACTCACATTAATGAGAGTTAAACTCAATATCTTTATTTGAGTAAAATAGTTTATATACAACTAATTATGTTTGAACATCTTTCTACCATATAATTATAATAGATTTGAATTTCCAAAACTCCATTAACAGTGAACTAATAAATTGAGAAATAATAAAATATTAAATATACATAAATTGTCAAGCTACACTAACTTTAATTGGATTGAGCATAAAAGCCGCTTGAATTGAAGTTGTTTAAATATTAAATTCAAAAACAATTTCAATAATTCCCCTCACGTATTGGGTATTACAAAAAATTTTCTCGGGTTTGTCATCTTCTTACAATTAACCATTGTCGCTAAAAAGTTCTAATTTTACCCCCGGGGGTTATTTGTGATGTTTGTAACAAAAAAATTAATTCATTTAACTAACAATTTTTTTTATATTTATAAAATATTATTATTAAAATTATTTTTAATTTATTGTTATACAACTTAAATTGTTAATAAATATGTAAATAATTTTTCTTAAAATATTTATTGAAACTTATGGGAAATTTATAAATTTTATCATTTATTTTAGTAGTAAATATATAATTATCACTTTTATAATTTATAAGATATAACATAATAACATCCAAGTTTTAAAATTTATAAGTTATTATATACATAATAAATAAGCCCCCAGGGGGCAATAATGGAACTTTTTAGGGACATGGGGTTAATTGTAAGAAAGTAAGGGGGATTTTTATAGTTAGACCTTACCTTAGGGGTTATCTGTAATTTACCCTATAAAATATCACAGTTTACATAAACTCGACACAATTACTTTCTTTTAGATGAAAAACCGTGTCTTCATTTCCCAAAATAACAACTAGAAGTATTCTCCACGAGATTAACATTGAGTACATTTGAATTTGATTACTACATTAAAAAGTTGTGTTTTTGGAAAATCAAATTTAGAGTTGTCGTTCCAATAAAGGACCAACTCCCATTTCAACTTGTAACACAACTTTATAGTATAATATAATATCATCAAATCAAATTGATTCAGGCAAAATATGATAAAAGTTATGTTTAATGCAATCACATAAATAATAAAAATAATAAAAACACAAGATTATTATTTTTTTTATCCACAAGAACTTTCCAGTCCACCACGTACGATATTAAATAATAAAAATAATCATAAATCCTATTTTTTTTTATCATTTAACAAAATAGTGGATATAAACGTTGTTATTCGAATTTACTTTCATTAATATAGTTATTATGAATAAATTATCAAATGAAGATTATTATTATTATAGTAATAAACTAGAGAGCTAGCTTGTGACATTATCTGCTGATATGAGAAATAAAAGATTCCAACTCCATGTGCGTCACACCACCTTCTGCCACCGCGTTCCTGACATCAGCACCCATCTCCGCCGCCCTCTTCCTCATCTCCTCACCTTCTTCCGACGCCATCAGCCTTCTCAAAGCACTCTCCACCGTGGATGATTTGACAATCTCATCCCGACGATGATCCCATTCCTTGACAAGTATCCCAATCTTCAACGCTTTGGTTACTAAAACAGCATTTCTAGGCTGATCGGAGTGCATTGGCCAAGCCGCAATCGGAACCCCCATTGAAATGCTCTCCATGCACGAATTCCATCCACAGTGACTCAGGAATCCTCCAATTGCAAAATGACCCAATATTTCCAATTGGGGCGCCCAATCTCCCAATACA
The DNA here is from genome assembly GCA_030819805.1 of Penstemon newberryi var. newberryi. Lineage (NCBI taxonomy): Eukaryota > Viridiplantae > Streptophyta > Magnoliopsida > Lamiales > Plantaginaceae > Penstemon > Penstemon newberryi. The sequence goes on from JAUALY010000002.1 coordinate 229,914, forward strand.
ATTCCCCTGTTTTTCACCCTCTCTGCATACCCATCTGGCAGCAATTGATCAGCTTTTGTGAAGACTTCGCCATCGCCATCACCTTTATCCGCATCTCTCAAAACCCAGATGAAATTAACCCCACTCTTCTCCAACCCAATGGCTAACTCCTTGATCTGCTCATCCGATAATGAAGTTGTCGTTCCGAAAGAAACCAAAATAACAGAGTTTGGACTCTGTTTCTCGAGCCAAATCAAGCATTCATGTGATTTTGTTATTATATTAACTGGATTGAATGGGCCGAGAGCCCATTGTTTCTTCTTCTTACTAATCTCTGTCCTTGCTAAGAGATCAAGGCTCTGCTTCTCGATCACCCTGCATGTGTTGTAAATCCGACCCGAACTCGAATTCATGTATCCATGTTGATTCTGAACAAACTTGACGAATTCAGGAGTGAAGCACCCTTGGATCGAAGGCACCATTTTTAGTATCTCCTCATCCATTTCGAACGGCCTCCCCATGTTTTCCCACAAAAAGAAGAATATGGAAAAGGCGGAAACGCTGTGAAAAGTGTAAGCCTCTGCGTTTCGAAAGTCGACAAAGTCTTGCACGACTGACCCCATCAAAGAATCGTAAATTATTGCAACCCGTCTGTTCTTGTCCGAGAGGCGGCGGATAAGCTCGCCCACGGGATGCCGGAGGAGTGACGTGGCGTCGATTAACGGCTGGAGGTGGGAGGGGAATTTGATTGCCGAATTCGGGTCGGGGGGTGGGGATTGATAATCGAGTGATGGGAAATCATGGAAAATGAGGTTGGCTATTGATTTGGGATCATCATCGCAACCGTTGATCATCCGCCGCCGTGCTTGGTGGTTGTGGGTGGTGGTGCCGACGAAGTGGACCACCACGTTTCGGGTGGAGATGAGGCGGGAGAGGTGGAGGAGTTGGTTGAGATGGCCTTGGAGTGGGAAAGGAACCACAAGCACAACTACATCACCTTCTTCTGAATATTGTTTATTAATGGAACCCATTACATTACAAAATACTAATACTAGCTAGTTTTGATGAATTACGTGTGTTATGTCATGTAAATATACATAGTATCAATTTCTTTTTATTTTTTTTAAGATCTAAAACATTAATCAAGGCCTTATATATTGATATGGACGTTGAAGTATTGGCTGAATTAATTAATTATTTCTCAATCCCCACATACTTGCCCATTGTTTTTGACTTTGTTTACCTTTTTATATCAAACCATTCTCTCAATGACATGTGCAAGGATAATTGTTTAATTAATTTGCTAATTATCAAAGAATAATTAATGCATGTTTATCGCCCGTTGCCTCTACGTTAAGTTGATTGGTTGTAAGGAAAGTGGGGAAAATTGTAGGAAAACGAAAAAGAAAGAAAAGGAAAGGAAAAAGAAAATAAAATTATTTTTCTCTACATGTTTGGTTGTCAGGAAAACTATTTTCTTACAGATGTTTGGTTGTCAAGAAAATTTAGAAAAAAAAGTAATATTTTTGACAAATATCTCCGTTTAATTATAAATACATTCAAAATTGTAAAATATATTAAAAGTGATTGCAAAATAAAAATTATCAAATTATCTATAGAAATATAAAGTACATCTATATACACGTTTATATAAGATTTATATGCAAACAAACACACACACACATATATATATATACACATTAATTTTTATCTATATATATGATTAAAATCGTTAACTATTTCTTTGGTTGGGATTTATGTAAAATTTAGTTGATATTGTCTTTTGCTATTTGTATTTTTCTAGTTTCAAGATAAGAATTACATTTCCTTGGGTTGTTTGTGCCTGAAATGGGTGTTTTTGCGATATTTTGTGGGGCTATAATTGTTATTATGACTTGAGAGAGTATTTTTTTTTGTTAATAATAAATAAGTACAAAGGGGATTTTGGTAAAAAGAAAATCACAAATGGGAGGTTTTGATAGTTATACAAAGTACAAGGGGTGTTTTGCAATTTACTCTAAAATTTTCCCAAGATTTTCCCAGGATTTCCCCATTAAATTGATGGGAAAATTTTTTTTCACAAAATTTTCTTATAGGAAAGTTGAAGGAAAATAGTAACTTCCTTTCCTGCTATCCAAACAATAAATGGGAGAAAAAAAAAACTGACTTTCCCTCACTTTCTCGACAACCAAACAATACATAAGTGTCTGAAGAAAAATAGAGGACGAAAATAGGCAGTTATATCCTACACCGGTGGATTATATCCATAGGGGTTGGATGATAAACACATGTGCATAAGAGGACAATAAATTGTCCTCTCATACACACTTGTCGCTCATCCAACACCCCAGTGGATTGAATCCACCGGGGTAGGCACATTATTTCCCATTTCCAAATATTATAAGTATGTAGTTATAAAGTTAAAATAATTATTAAGTTCTTTTTTAAGGAAAAGTTTTCTTAACTTCATGACTTATTAAGAATTAAATAGAACGTTCTCACTTCACAAATTTTCAATTATAATGTATTCGTTTTCTCTTATATTAATATATAGTTAGGAAATGGCCCTCAATTAAATTTTCCTCTGAAATCTTTTTGAGTGAAGGAGTAAGTACTTTGCGTAAAGTTTATTGATAAAGGGCCAGTAAAATACTAATATATTAAATAATTATCTTGTAGATGTTGTGTTCGTTTTACTATCTCCAAGAATTAAAGATTCATGTGCTTCTCTACGAGATGCTGTATATATATTGGTATATATTGCAAACAAAGGACTATACTATATATATATATTTAATTGAAAAAGAAAACACTAATCATGTAATTAGGATGCATGTCGGTCTACTACTTAGTTCAATTAATGTTCTTGTTATAGTAGATAGGGGCCTCAAGTTTTCATAAATATTTAAATAACAACATTTTAATATAACCGATTTGGCTCAATGAACCAAACACATTTTTAATTTTTGAATTAAAATTAAAAATGATAATGATAGAAGTACTCCACCAACTTTCTCACTGTTTTATTTGCATTCTTGACTCTGATGTAAAAGTGGATTCAATTAGAAGAAGAATTCAATACATATCCAATACCAATATAATTAGTCATATGCTATGGTTGCACGTGAATTAATTGATAACTCAACGTGCAAGTAGGGCCGTACTTGAATAAAATTTCAGCAATTATTTTAATTATATAATATGCAATAAGAAAACGATACAACTTTGGGCCAAGATCTTATTGGTCCCTCATTTTCATGTGAAATAGATTTTTCAACCATAATTAGCTCAAATGGTAAAAATTGAATGAAGTTGTTCAATTGATGGGAAAGTAGACATCAGAAGTTACCAATTACATATGTTCACGAACTCTTAGTAACAAAAATATCCATTCCAAATAAACATGAACTCAATATATAATGAGGTTTAATTATGAGTACATGCCCATAATTTGAGAATAAAGCAATCAAAAGCGTTAAACTATGTTATTTTTTTTACAATTTTTTCTAGTGTTTCCACAACATTTTTAATTTTTTTTTCAATATTTAACTGATCGAAATACACATTCAAAACGAAATTTTGATCCATGCTTGCTCCTAGAAAATCGACATCACGATCAGAGATAAGGGCTAGTTAAAGTACTTCGGATGGTGCAATTAAAAGAATATGTAATATAGACGATGTAAATTGCTAAACAATTTAGAGTAAAAGTAATGTAATTTATTATCAGTAGAGTAATCCAGATTCCAACCCTTCATATAATGATAAATCTATCCAATTTTAGGTGTAAAATAGCCCCCATCAAACAATTACTTACATTAGTGTGAGAGAGGGGGTACAAAAATATTGAAGAAACGAAGAACATTTTTTAAACGAATTAAGAACTCCTATTGTATTAAAAAGTGCGGCGATTGAAATCATGTAATGTGTTTTGTTTTTCACACAAGTAACTATCCTCATCTTGTATTTTCTGTCTTCTTGTAATTATTGTTTCAATATTTTATATGAAAATCATTTTTGATGTAGACGGGAATTCGAAAGAGGAAAAGATCACATGGACTAAAAACAAATTATCAAGATTTCTGGAGGGGGAGTTGCCACGTCTATTGCGCATAGCCTTTTTTTATATATAAAATAAATTATATAGTTTTTGTTTTACCATATAGTATTATCTGAGAATGCAACACGATCCAAAAGATAAAATATGAGTATGAATCAGGTTTTTGGTGGATTGGAACTATCTGTTACTAATAATTGGGATTTGGGCTTATTATAGATTGAATTGAAATGGCCAAGGCCAACCAATTAAAGTAGGTATATTGTGGTTGTGGGATTGATGGTATGGCCCAAATTTATATTTCAGCCCATTAGAAAGTAGTGCTGGAATTTTGGGGTCCAAGTAAGGATTATGGCTGGATTAACTTAAGCTCAAAAATCTTTAATTCATCCATTACTAAGTAATTGATTCCCTAATTTTTTTTCTTTTTGAGAACCTATTTCCTTTTTTCTTTTCATTTCTTTCCTTTGAGAACCAAATTGATTCCCTATTGGACCCTAGATTATGAAATCAATCACTATTTTTAAATTTGGTAGCTTAAATTGAACTCTAACGAATAAAGGAGATTGTATTTCAATTGACAACAATGACTGTGACTTCTCCATTCATTATCCTCAAATAAATTGACTACAATAACTGCGATTAATTAAAAGAGATTGAGCCCAATTTTTTTGTTTTGGTTTCAACTCCAAGAACAAACACCATCTAAATTTAAAAGATGTTGACAAAAATGGTAAGGTTCGCTAAAAAACACACCAATCACTGATGGATAACCGGAGGACTAGTAGAAACTCTATGGGCCTGTTTGATTGGTGTTTCCCAAAATTATTTCGTATTTGGGAAATGTCAAACAAACATATTTTCTACTTTCTGAAATAAATTTTTCACCTCTCAATTTTCTCAAACTACTCTCTCAAAAGCCAAACAAATAACAATTTTTCTTATCTCTAAACAAAACCTATACAAACTCTACTCTGATTTGACATAAAGTAACATATCTCTTACACAATTTATCTCACATAACAAACATGATTTGATATAAAGTCTTACACATCTTACACCTACAACCCAACTCTTCCAAAAAAACCTACACTTACTTTATTTCTCAAACCACTCTCTCAAAACCCAAACAAACAACATTACGCAAATCGAGATTATTTCACAAACCTCCACTACTTTCCCAAACACCAAACAAACATGCCCTATACTTCTTGAATAATACATATATAATTTACAAAGAAATGTAACGATTAATTTAAAATAAAGGGTAAATTACGAATACCCCCCTCAGGTAAGGCCTAATTACAAAAATCCCCCTCACGTATTGGGTATTACAAAAATCCCCCTCAGGTTTGTCACATTCTTACAATTAACCCATTGTCCCTAAAATGTTCCAATTTTGCCATTGGAAGTTATTTGTAATGTTTATAATATGTTATAAATTTTAAAAATTGGGTGTTAATTGTTTTATCTTGTAAATATAAAAATAATAATCATATATTTACCACCAAAATAATTGATATAATTTATAATTTCGCATAAATTTCAATAAATATTTCAATTTATAATACAATATAAACTTTAATAAATTAAAATATCTTATTTATAATACAATATAATTTATTAAATACATGTAACTAATGTGTAAACAATTCATATTTATAAAATATATTATTAAAATTCTATTTAATTTAATATTTTACAATTTAAATTGCTAATAAATATATAAATACCTTTTCTTTTGCAATATTTATTAAAACTTATGGAGAATTATAAATTTTATCAATTATTCTGGTAGTAAATATACAATTATCTCTTTTTTAATTAATAAGATATAATAATTAGATCCCAAGTTTTAACATTTATAAGACATTACAAACAATACAAATAACACCCAAGGGCAAAATTGGAATATTTTATGGACAAGGGGATAATTGTAAGAAGGTGACAAACCTGAGGGGGATTTTTGTAATATCCAATACGTGAGGGTGATTTTTGTAATTAGGACTTACCTGAGGGGGGTATTCGTAATTTACCCTAAAATAAATGTAACGATTTTTAGGGCTAGAATTTTTTATTGTTTCCAAGAAGAAATTTTTGGTCCATGTTTTCTTTTCCCCCTAGGCCCTAGCTAGTAATTACTATCAACAAAACGGTCATTATTTTATAGATTCCCCAAATCTGGATTCTATTGTAGAGGTGTCGTATGTTTGAATATTTCAAATCATGAAAAATCCTTGAAGATATACTAGCTACTATTTATTAACAAGTAAAAGTTGACTGCAACCGCCCCTCAATTGCCTTGGTCATTTTTTTTTAACAAAAGAACCTTTTTGTTTCAATGCACCATTGCATCATTGATGACACAATTCTAGGCGCATGCACGTGACGAAAATGACGACATAATTTAGTATCATAATTTCATGGGATAATTACAGGGACCTCCCCTGAGGTTTGGGGTAATTATTGCCCAATCCCCTCGCAATTTCATAATTACATCCACCTCCCTCGACGTTTCGAAACCTTATATTTTGATGACATCATCGTCAAATTTTTATTGAACTTCCTATTTTATCCTTGAGGTTACTGTAGCTATTTTGTTGGACAATTATACCCTTGTTATGTTTGGTACATAGGAGGGGTTTCTTTGCAATGTATATGTATAAGTATGGGTTGAAATGTTATAAATTTACAAGAAACTTATAATTAGTTTATTAGTCTATATGTATTCTTAAAATAAAAATATAATAACAAATGAACGTTTTTTTTTAATTTTTTTCATAATGCTTTTACAATTAAAGTACAAGGAAAAATAAATAAATTATGGATAATTATAAGAAAAAAACATTGTAGACTTAAATAAAAATGTAAATACATTCAACTCAACATTTAACCCGTAATTTCAATAATTTCAATTTTTTTCTAATTAAAGTAAAAGAATAAATGAATTTTAATAGTAGTGTGTATGTATTCTTAAAATAAAACACATCAATGATTTTTTCCAAATTTTTTTCATAATGCTTTACAATTAAAGTACAAGGAAAAGTAAATAAATTGTGGTTAATTATAAGAAAAAAATATTGTAGAACATAAATAAAAAAATGTAAATACATTTAACCTGTAATTTTAATAATTTCAATTTTTTTCATAATTAAAGTACAAGGATAAATTAATGAATTACGTTTAATCATGAGAAGAAAAAAAACTTGAACAGTAATTATAAGACATTATAAAAATGCTCACATGTTTACTAAATTTTTTCTTAAACTTTTAACCAAAATAGTTATTATAAAAATCAATAATTTTTTTACAAAAATTAAAAATACTCGATTTAATAAAATATTTATAATAAAATCATTTTTTTTTTTAATATTTCTTACTTAAATACAATAATAATAAAATCATATCTTATTTATATAAAAATATTTTAGGGTTAGAGTCTATTTTTTATGTATAAAATTAATCTTTTCAAGGGTAGTATTGTAATTTTGTGTATAATTGCATGGGTAATATTGTAATTTTGTGTATCATTTGACATCATTTTGTAAGATTTTTCTAATGTGGGGGGAGGTGAATGTAATTATGAAATTGCGGGGGGATTGGGCAATAATTAGCCCAAACCTCAGGGGAGGCCGATGTAATTATTCCTTGCAAGGGTAAATAGGACATTTTGTTAATTTAATTTTTTTTAATTATTTTTAATTAAAACTGACGAGGACAATATATTCATTTCATATCATTTTGTATGGTTTTTCAAATGTGGGGGGAGGTGGATGTAATTATGAAATTGCGAGGGGATTGGACAATAATTAGCCCAAACCTCAGGGGAGGTAGATGTAATTATCCCTAATTTCATTGGATTTTCCAATACATGCATCTTTCGAAAAAGGGATTGAGATCTTTATTATATTATTGAGATTCGGAATTTGAAATATTCTATTTTACAATATTAATTTTAGAATTTCTTTAATTAAAGTCCAGTCCCATCTTATTGTTATTGTCACTTTTACTTAAAAAAATTATTAAAAAATCTTGTCAAATTTGATTTGAATAAAATCATCCAATTAACATTTATCTTTTCTTAAAATATAAGTGTATTACATATGTCATCTAAATATTCCAAAATGAACCAAATTTTATTTGGACAAAAAACTTTGTCTCGAAAAAGGTTAATAAGAAAAAAGATTGGAACCTCAAAGACAAAGAAGATTGATCCGTTTCTTCTTTTCTTAAAAAATCAATTAATTTAGATTTGGAATCCTTAGAAAAAGAAAAAAGTGTTTATTATTAAAATATATTGAATGTGACCATGACCAAATCTATTTGAAATTTGAGTCATTGTAGTTGTATTTAAATAGCAAGACATGGAAGACGTCCTCAACAAATCAAGCTAAACTTGTCCAATGGCTAATTACCATGACGCTTCAAAATCAAAAGCCCACACCCAAGAAAATGAATCATCCCCCCAAGTGGTGGTAGTTATGGTGCCACTTCCAGCACAAGGCCATCTGAACCAACTCCTCCACCTCTCCCGCCTCATATCCGCCCACGACATCACCGTCTACTACGTCGGCACCACCACCCACAACCGCCAAGCCAAGCTCCGAGTCCACGGTTGGGACCCTTCATCCATTACAAACATACATTTCCATGAATTCCCAACAACTCCTTTCGACAACCCTTCACCCAATCCAAACACAACCATTAAATTCCCTTCACAGATTATTCCATCTCTCAACGCAACCACAAATCTCCGGAAACCAATTTACGAATTCGCAAACAAACTTTCAACAACTTCCAAAAGGGTAGTTGTCATTTATGATTCTCTAATGTCTTACGTTGTCCAGGACATTGATAATTCTGTACCAAATGCCGAGCTCTATTGTTTTCGGAGCATATCGGCTATTACGGTATTTCACTGGGAAGCTGCGAAAAGGCTTCATCTTTTACCATCTGCCCCGGAGTTTTTCAACGAAATTATATCCTCGGAAAGTTATTTTTCCCCCGAATTCGGAGAGTTTCGGAATTTGCAGCGTGGAGCGAGGAATATTTCCTCTGGGGACATTTTCAATTCAAATAGAGAAATCGAAAGTTTGTATCTTGATTTACTTGCAAAAGAAAAAGCGGAGAAAATATGGGCCATAGGTCCATTCAACCCAATTAAGGTTAAGGGAGCATCAAATTCAAATACAAATACCCGTCGTCACAAGTCATTGGATTTTCTTGACAAACAAGATCAAGAACCAAATTCAGTGATATTAGTATCATTCGGCACAACATCTTCACTCCCGGACAAACAAATAGAAGAAATTGCATATGGGTTGGAAAGAAGTGAACAAAAATTCATATGGATACTTCGAGATGCAGATAAAGGAGATATTTTTAGAGGGGAAGTCAGAAAAGCAGAATTACCAAAAGGGTTCGAAGAGAGGGTTAAAGAAAGAGGGATTGTGGTTCGAGATTGGGCACCACAGTTGGAGATTTTGGGTCATTCTTCAATAGGTGGATTCATGAGTCATTGTGGTTGGAATTCATGCATGGAGAGTATAAGCATGGGCGTGCCTTTAGCAACTTGGCCTCTGCACTCGGATCAGCCGGGAAATGCAGTTTTGATTACAAAGGTTTTGAAGATTGGCGTCCAAGTTAAGAATTGGACATCGGATGATTTGGTATTGGCGAGTAACGTAGAATTGGCTGTGAGGAAACTGATGGCATCGCCACAAGGGGATGAGATGAGAAAAAGGGCAGCGGCATTGGGAGATGCTGTTAAGAAGTCGGCCGCGGAAGGTAAGGAGATGGATTCTTTTATTACTCATATCACTAGATAGAATAACAAGATTGGTTATTAATTAATTACCATAAGCAAGTAAGTAGTCTGTCTATGTATTTATTTTCTAAGTAAGTAAAAAAGAAAAAAAATATCCATATCCTATGTATACAGTGTGGGAGTGGGTTTAGTACAAGTGGTTATAATAAGGTTGTTTAGATCTCTTTCCTTTGCATACCATTCTGGTATGATCTTTGCAGCAAAAGGGTAAATATCCTTATAAGCTTGCCTTATGGTCCCTTCCGCAACTGTAGTAGCAATTGAGATATCTGCACCATGTAAACATACAAATGTAAAATCAAATAAATTAATAAATAATAAAAACTCAAACCTAACCTCGTAGAGGTTTCTTTGACTCAGACAACTGAGTTATCATGAAAATGATCACTGCAGCAATAGATATAGGGCTCCTCCTGCCAAATAATCAAAAAGAATAATTATGTTGCCAAAAAAGAATTTAAGGTGGTAAACAAAGATACTACCTGATATCAAAATCCCCTGCCTTTTTCACAGTTTCTTGAACAACTCTTACTTCTATATTACTCATGCCAAGATTAGAACAGAAACGCCTCTGTAAAAACAAAGACAAATCAAATCAAATCAAATTGAAAGAATAAAAATAATTTATGTATGTATTCATTCCAATTACGAAAACTAACCAGATAGTCCCTTGCATGAACGGTACCCATCTCCATTGATTCACCCATCTCAAATTTCAACTGTTTCACAATATATCCTTTTGCTCGGCTAATTTCTCTCATTGTAGCTCCAGCAGAGGTAGAACATATTTCTAATCCAAACCCACATCTTCAGAGAATTAGGATAATTTCGTGATATATATACGATTTAAGCAAGGATTAGGGTAAACTAAATGATACTTCTATATAAAGTAATTGATCGAGGTGACACCTTTTAAAGTGCGCGGCTTGCTTTCCTGCCTACAAGCAATATAAACGCACGCAGCCACTAGAGCCTCCAACTTTCTTCCTCTCGTACACTTTTGATCTTCCAACTTTTTAAATATTTCACCCGCCCGATCCTTCAAAATTATTAAAAAAACATCATCGGAAAATATGTTAGATTTTAGAGTGAATGACTAGGAAACAAACATGATTATGTTCCAAAGTCGATTTCCACAATGCAGTATGTATCAATTTGCACACAGTTTTGACACAATGAGCAACATAGCATACCTTAATGGTTTTCACAAGGCTCAACCTGCAAAAAATAATTAATGTTAGCCAAATTCACCTCAATTATAAAAGAGTGAGCCCATAGAAGTGTAAAAGAGAAAAGAAATATTTTATGGCAAAAATGTACCAACAAATTTGCTCACAACTGGACAACCACGTAAAGGTTCCGTCTCAATAAGGTTTAAGCTAGTTCATTCATCATAATGAAAAGAACCATTAATTTTCCTATCCAACATGATAATTAATTATCAATAGCATAAAACATTGTGTTTACATGAAAATACTGTATTTTAAACAACAAAATGATGAGTCAAACAAATGTCATATTTGGAATATCGCATAACTCTTAAACTACGCATTGGTAAATTATTTTATGCTGAACCATGTACCCAAAACACGTGTGATGCACCACGCCAAATTTATCACCATGTAACTGACATGTTGCATCACGTGTGTTCGATGACGTGGTGCATGATATGCATTGTGAATCTGTTGCACGGATGACGTGGGATAATATACGGAGAAGATTTAGCCAATTCAAATTTTAAATCCTAATACACTTTTGAGGATGAAATCTAAAGGCAAATACCTTCTAAATTTAGGAGTTAAACATAATTTCATCGTTAGGGATATACCAAGTCATCGATTCAAACCGGCCTCACAAAATAATTTTCTTACTTCCTTTTAACTTTTCCGGTAACCCATCACTACCATCATATGATTCATATCAGTCTAGGGAACCATTCAAGAAATAAACCCTAAAATGGAAATCACTACCATATATAAATTATATAATTCTATAACAAACTATTTAACTAATCCAACAGAATTTCCATTTGACCGCAGTATGGAATTTCCATATTTAACCCCAATATCACAAAAACCCACCAAACAAACCGTTGAACAAAACACACACACCTATCGGCCATGTTAGAAATTGTACTAAACCCATTATAAAGAACTCGGTCCGGATCCCCGACCCGGCACTGCAACCGGGTAAGAGATGCATCCACATTTGACCCTTTGGTACCCTTAGAAATACCGGTAGAAAGGGCAGCATCCTCAAGAAGCGGGTTAACGGGTATACCAACACGGTTCGGGTCATCTCCAGAATCATCGGCGAAGGTCCGCCACTCAGAGGTCTCGTCGATGGAGCGAGACTCCAATACGAGGCCGCATTCCGAGCACACTGTGTCCCCCGCAGACCGATCAAACACTACCTCCGTGTACCGCTTGCAGTCTGTGCAGTACGTGTCCGAGTCCGACATTTTTTATGTTCAATAAATTTCAACACTTTTTTAATTGTTTTGATTGACAGTACAAAACCCAAAAATTCAGGAGCTTTTGCCCATTATCTCTCTCTAAGGTTGAGGAGTAAATAGAGAAGAAGAAAAATGGGAACTAGGTGGAAGGATATATATAGAAAGAAGAAGAGATATTTTTGAAGAAATTATTTGGTGCATCTGATCTGATGTAAAACGCTTGGATTTTATTGAAAATGATATTTATACAAATACAATATAACTAAGTTAACTTCTGCTTAAAATTAAGATTTATATTTAATTTTCTACATGTGTAGCACCATATCATATGTGCAATGGATACATAAAGATTTCGTAGCTATTAAATTAATGTGACTCTACTTACATTAATGTAGATGTGTTTTGTAACATGTTGAATTAAATGAAAGGAAAGTTTGCGTTACATTTTATAATAGTAGATGCGTTAAAACTTAATTTTGCCGGATAACACTTATGAGGGTTACTAATCCAATCTCTAGTGACTTTAAATTTAATGCACATTCCCACTAATCTTCAAAAACCACAAAAACAGTTAATAAGGATTGTACATTTGTAGCTCCTTGTAGGTTGCAAAATTCATATTTAATTGTCAAAACAATTGATATACAATTTAATTCATTTTTCTTATTAGAAATGCTAAATCCAGTACGTCGAAGAGAAAATTTTAGAATTTTGCTCATTCAGGTTCACTTGAATGAGCTGGAATAGGGCCCATAAGTTATGTAGCAATTGGATCGGATTGTCATTAAATTTAAACCATACGCTCAGAATCAGATGTTAGAGTATTAAATGGGCCCAAATAGTTCATGGGGTTTAGGGCCTTTTGTGTTGTTAGAGAATTCCCATAAAAAAAAGGCTACAACTATAAGCAGAGAAATTCAAATGGTCTTTAGATTATTGTTTGATAATAAAAACAACTATTAGATTATTATTGAGAAAACCCTAAATGAATTTGTTGCATTCCTGAAAATTCAAATTCAAATGATATTTTAATAAACTCTGGGAGTGGACCAGATAAGTTAAAAAATGACAAATTATCTGTGTATAAAAATATCACCAATTGAGTTCGACTCAATGAAAGTCCATACAGTTCTCCAATTTTTTTTTTTTTTTTTTTTTTTTAACAGTTTTCCAATTTACTTATCTATTTCGAGGATGTATGTATGTAGAATGTAGGAGTACATTTTTTTTTTTTTTTTTTCTGAATGCTAAAGTAATTCAACGTGTGAAAACCTTATCAAACAAGCCTAGTACGTACTGTTTCGGGATAAATCTTGAACTCAATGAATTTTTTCATTATTTCCTTTTTATCCCCATGAAAGGTTTTACTTTTATTATTTTATTTATATTATATATAATGGTCCATATAATTCAGCTGTCTTTTAACGAGTTATTCTTCTGTTAGTCTCCAATAGCGCGTTGAACCCTCTTACATCCAAGAATTGAATAAGAGTTTCCATTTAAATAAATACAGTATTTGACAATAGATCATTGACTGTCAGCCAACCCATTTTTTTGGATATTTTTTATTTCTGTCGTGTGAATAATTCAGAATTTACAATAAACATAACCTCATGTGGATATTATTAGAAAATAAAATATAAAATGAAGAATCACATGGAATTGAGCCGAACCTTAAAAGTTAATGTTCCTAAAACCTTAATATCCATACGTATATCAAAACAAAATTTAATAAAAAAAACAATCATTCTTTTAATACTTCATCATAATTTTTTATCTAAATAATTATTTTTTGAAGTAATTGTAATACCTAGTAATTTTTAGTAACTATTTTGAAAATTAATGTTGAAACAATATATATTATAGTATTTGCTAATTATAAAGAAAGACAAAAATATTGAGGCAAGATCGGAAAACCAACATTTTTTTAAAAATCTTTTTATGTTGGAATAGAGTAAATGTAAATCAGGCAGATAGGCCGACTTTCCTTTTTCTTTCCTTTTACAACATAAAATAAATAAATGGGATAGTAGTATTAGTATATTATATTCTTTCTTTCTCTCTGTTCCAAGAATAAACAGAGCCACCCCAGAACAAAGGCACAGGCAAAAAGAAAGAACCCCTCTTCATCAAAATAAAGCTCTCTCCTTTACAACTCTACATATAAATCTCCGTTTATGTTTTTATCTCTTTCCCCTTCAATTGTTTATATATATCAAGCTTAATTTGCCGAGTGGAAGAAATTAAGGGAAAAATATGTGAAGAGATTAATGAACAATAGCAATAATAACTGTAAAGAGAGATATGAGAATACAGAGAAAAATGAACGTGTAGAGAATTGGGGGATCTGATTTGGGGAGGGGAGAGATTTTATTAAATAACCAAGTCTGTTACATGGGGAGTTACAAATCCCACAATATATGGGATGTGGGATAGTGGATAACTATTACAAAATAAGTCCCTAAACTATATAAATACTAAATAGGAATACCCACTAATATATATTATTTACAACACTCCCCCTTGGGGATTCCTATTGAGCCATTATTATGCTTTTCGTGTTGCCTCGTTAAAACCTTCCGAGTAATAAAAACCCAGTGGGAAAAAGAACCTCGGTTAGGAAAAAGAGTACAACGCATAATCTTTCCAACCAGCAAATGTTGCCTCATTAAAACCTTGGCGGGTAACAAAAACCCTATGGGAAAAATAAACCCCGCTCGAAGGAAAAAGAGTACAACAGGGCACCCGGGTATCTTCTGAATACGGAATACCTACACGGTACTCCCCCTCAAGTTAACTCCACTGAAACCTATAATGGAGCGAGCTCAGATAACCTGCGCAAGCCAATAGCTTTAACATGTTTCTCAAAAGTGGCTTTCGATAATGAATTAGTAAGTAAGTCGGCGCAGTTGTCCTGACTTCTGATATGTTGGATCACTATTTGCTTGAGCTCTTGTTGTTGCTGATTGAAGAAAAAAATTCGGAGCTATGTGTTTGGTGTTGTTGCCCTTAATAAAGCCCGTTTTCATCTGCTCGATGCAGGCCGTATTATCCTCAAATATAACCGTAGGATCTTCTGTGGTAGTCAATTCACAGGAACCTCGAACATGTCCAATCACGGCCCTAAGCCATGTACATTCATGCACTGCCTCGTGAAGCGCTAAAATCTCGGCATGGTTCGACGAAGTGGCAACTAAAGTCTATTTTGTAGACCTCCAAGACACAGTTGTGTTCCCAATTGTAAAGACATACCCATTCTGGGAACGAGCTTTGTGCGGGTCGGATAGATAACCAGCATCGGCATACCCCACAAGTTTCGCGTCCTTTAGTGACGCATAGGGATAGCACAAACCCATGTCCATCGTACCACGAAGGTATCGGAATATGTCCTTTATGCCATTCCAATGGCGGCGTGTCGTTGCTGAGCTAAACCTAGCTAGCAGATTTACCGCAAACGCGATATCAAGTTGAGTACATTGAGCTAAGTACAATAATGCGCCTATTGCACTTAGGTATGGCACCTCAGGTGCTAACACTTCCTCGCCCTCCTCCACGGGACGAAATGGATCATTCGACCTATCCAATGATCGGACTACCATTGGCGTGCTTGATGGCTTTGCTTTATCCTCGTTAAAGCGTCTTAACATCTTTTGGATATAATTCGATTGATGGACCAAAATCCCATCAGCACGGTGTACTATCTCAAGCCCGAGACAAAAATTAGTCCGTCCGAGATCCTTCATCTCAAATTCGTATTTAAGGAGCTGGGTTGCCTCCCTAACCTCTTCGGGAGTCCCGATCAAGTTCATGTCATCGACAAAAACGACAACAATAGCAAACCCAGAACATGTCCTCTTAATGAACACGCAAGGACAAATATCGTTGTTCACGTATCCCCTTTTGAGCAAGTACTCACTTAGGCGATTATACCACATCCTCCCGGATTGTTTCAAGCCATAAAGTGCACGACTCAACCTTACAGAGAGCGTGTTCTGTGGTCTAGAAGTACTTGCCTTGGGTACCATAAGTCCATCCGGGACTTTCATATATATTACTGTATCTAGATCCCCATAAAGATACGCTGTGACCACATCCATGAGCTGCATAGTCAGTTCCTCGGATACTACTAAACTGACTAAGTATCTGAACGTAATAGCGTCCATCACAGGAGAGTATGTCTCCTCAAAGTCAATCCCAGGTCGCTGAGAAAATCCTTGTGCAACGAGACGAGTCTTGTACCTCACAATCTCGTTTTTCTTGTTTCGTTTCCTCGTAAATACCCATTTGTATCCCACGGGTAGAACTCCGGGAGGTGTAGGAGCAATTTGTCCGAACACTCCTCTTTTTTATAAGGAATCAAACTCAACCTGGATTGCTTTTTCCCATTTCGGCCAATCATCCCTTTGTTTGCACTCGTCCACCGATCGAGGCTCAATATCATCACTTGATATAATTTCAGTAGCTACTGTGTAAGCAAACACATCATTGATGATTATTTCATCCCGATGCCACACCTCATTCATGCATGAATAACCAACTGATATTTCCCTATTCTCGGGGATGGATACTGATGTCGAGGCGTCCCCCGACGTCGTCTCCAAGACGGATCTATAGTCCGGAACTATTTCATGAGATGGATCGGGTGGGATCCCATTGTTACTAGTGCTAACCATATTTAACTATTGTGCATTCGCCCGCTTTCGGGGATGCAAATCCTTTGATCCTGTTGGTCTCCGCCTCTTATGGGCCGGGAGATACGACTGGTTAGCTGGGATTGATGGCCTTCCCATATTTTGCCCCTCTTGGACATTTATCCTTGCAGGCACATTTGCAACTGGTATATGAGATCTCGTCACTTTAGCTAAGTCAGAGAATGAATCGGGCATGTTATTGGCTACTTTTTGAAGTTCGATTATTCTTCGTACTTCAGATTCTCTGACTGCTGTAGGGGGATCGTGATGAGACATAGTGGGGTTGTTCCACACGACTTCACGCCGTTCATCCTGAACGTTAGTGTGAACATTATTGCCTCCCCCTAACGGCGGGAAGACAGTCTCATCAAAGTGACAGTCCGCAAATCGTGCGGTAAAGAGATCGCTTGTCAAGGGTTCCAAATACCGTATAATAGATGGCGATACAAACCCAAATATATACCCATTAGACGTTGAGGTCTCATTTTAGTCCGTTGTGACGGAGCAATTGGCACATATATTGCGCACCCAAATGTGCGTAAATGGGAAATGTTTGGTGTATGCCCGTATACCAACTGTAACGCAAAGTAAGGTTGGGTCATAGTGGGCCTCAAACGTACTAACATCGTTGCAGGCAATATTGCATAGCCCCAAGCAGAGATCGGTAGTTTGGTGCGCATAACCAAAGTCCGAGCTATTTTAAGTTCTTAATAAGTGCCTCCGCTAGGCCATGTTTGGGTATATACATGTGCTTTCGGATGTACCTCGTACACTCGTATTGTGGTCCTATATAACCTAGTCGAGAGTCCCTCTAATTTCTCCAAAGTACGTATATGATCGTACAAATTAGAGGTTATGCACATATATTCGATTCTCTTTTTCTCAGTGGTTTCAATGTGATACCATTAGCTCGAATATCTTTAAAACTCAACAACGTTTTCCTTGAACGTGGAGCATAAAAAAAAACCTCTTTAATGGCTAAAATTGTGCCATTTGACAACATAAGGTGAGTATTTCCAAAGCCATCTATCAAATCATATGTACCAGATATTGTTGTCATAGAGGTCTTACTAGACATTATATTAACAAAATATAATCTATCCCTTAGGATAGTGTGCGTATTTGCACTATTTGCCAGACATTATTCCCCACATGTCATGCCTAGAAACCAAATATATTCCAGTATTTAATTGAGAAAGTAAAACGAGCTAATACCATAATAATCGGATTAAAAATAAAGCCACCCAAAATGTGGTCCAAAACAATTCAAACATAGTTCAAATCTGAATATGGTTCAAAATATGACCACCCAGAACAAAAATGTATTTGGTGATCCTCAATTGATGAGTAATGAGTAGTCCAATTTAAGGGTCTCATCTAAGTGTTTCTTGATAAGAACCATAATCCTCAACCTTTTGGGCATCAAATAGCAAACTATCTCCGACAATTGTCATGCTCAGTTTCTTACGGGCATATAGCCTCCATAAGTAATTTAATTGAATCCATTTAAGTATATGTATATTACGGGCCTATAGCCTCCATGAGTAAATTGAACCCCTTTGGTTCCATTTCTTAATTCATAATATGTGATTTTAATCAGAGGGAACTCCAATCCCAATATTCGTAAACCCAAGTTCACTTACATTCATTTATAATGCAATCATATATAATCATTCATCACATGCATAAGATAAAGCAGAAAAGCAAAGCCAATACTTTACAATTTGAAAACTTATGCACTAAAAATAAACTTGATAAATAAATGAGATTTCATATGCATGCCTCACATATAAATTCCAGGAATAATTAATTCACACAGAAATGATAGCTAAATATCAATTATACTTTATCAATATAAGTATATGCCATAATCCAGAGATGTAATAGAACTACGAATTCATCACTCTTCTATTACATAGTCTCATATAACACTGCACTTTAACAAATTGTTCAGTACTTCAACACGCGAACTAGTGATCACATTTACGTAGCCTTTTTAATCATATATATAGTTTAATTTCTAGGACAAAAACACAAATAATTTAAGGGCTGCAAATTCTATGGCAATAAAAAGCCAACACGATCAAAGTTCATTAAACAATAAACTCACAAAGTCCACGAAGATTATGAGGTTTCGGCCACATAATAAAAAAATCAAATTTTAAAACCTTTAAGTAATCAAACCACAATACTTCCCAAATATGATACGAAGAACATAAGCATGTCATAAAGATAATTTTGGAACATTAATATTTAATATTAAGCATGCTAAAGTCCATAATTAATGGCCAAACAAGAACACTACTTGTGAATAGATCAATATTGATTTCACTGACCTCAACTAACTTTTTCAAATAAGGTCTTTTAATTGATCATTTTAACATGCAATGTATAACCATAATTCCAGTTTAGGTACCAAAGTGATAGTTGTTGAATTGAATATATAAGCACACCATATATATATACTCACATATACTCATATATATACAATCAAATAAGGATACACATTTTTTTTTTCTCAGGATCAGTCCTAACCAGAACCAGATCAGTTCAGGACCAAGTTAAACAAAAAATGATCCAACTTAAACCAAGATCCGAACAAATAATTGGGTCTGTTTTGAAACCGAATAAACCCGAAACCGAACCGGGTCGTATACCAAAACCGTATGACCCAAACTGAATCCCAACCACTTCGGGTATGAATGTATCCGCATGATCCGTACATGATCCGGTTCGACCGGACCGAAAATCTCAAAATATGGGTCGGATCCAAAAGACCTGGAAATTCATCTTCTTGATCCAATTTCTGAAGAAACCGCAAATTGGACGAAATAATCGATTTGAACGGTTTCTTTGTCGGAAATGAGAGGCCCAAACACAATGAAAATTACCAACATCAAGTTCTTCAACGATTAAACACAAAACACGAAGAAACCGAAAACAAATTTGAGAGTGGGCTTGTGTATTATGCTTATATTGTCTTTTAAACAATTTCCAGATTATTCAAGTAATTTACAGAGGCTTAAAGCTCAAATAACTTATTAATTACTTATTCGAAAAATAATCTGGGCACATGGTTAGAAAGCTATTTTCAAGACGAGTCTAAGCATATACAGCAAGTTGCATAATTCCAAATATTCAAACGGGAAATCGCATATTAGTTTTCATAGAAAACAATTTTTTCAGAACAAATTACATATCCAACAAATCTGAAAAAATTCAATCGGCTACTATATTATACTAGCATACTTCAATAAAAGTTTCAGGTCAATCGCACAAGAATAACATGCTCAGAAAATTATGACTTCCGTATAAACATATTTCCATAAATTCGAAAAATCATATCATACAAGAATTTCCATATAAATTCTGAATTTAGTTAAAATTCTCATGCTTACATTATCATAATATTCATACTAATAAAGACAAAGTTGAAGCCAAAATTTTGATCACAAACAATATGTAAATCAAACCAAAATTTTTGTTTACATGAATCGGTTCAAGCCAAATAATACATGGATTAAATCATGCAATTCATGTATTCCAAATCACAAAAGTATGAATCTAAAGGTAAGCATAAATTTAGATGACAAAATTAGAGTACCGAATTAAGTAACATAACTCATCAAATTTTTCGAATAGATAAACAACTTCAGTTCTTATGAACAATAATTAAACTTAAATCCTAGAGCATGCTTTAGATTCATAAATTTTGCAGATTTAAAGCATATAATTCATAAGGGTTCAAAATATTCAGGCTTACTTGAAAATTGTTAATAACACAATGAATTATCGATACCACACAGTTGTTTGTTAATTTGATCATACCAGAGAGAGGCTAAGGCTACTTCCTTCAACTTTTCGTAAACTTCTGGTGGCTGCCGTTTCATTTACAGACACTGGAATGACGATCCGAACGGTCCAAATTAAGATCCTGGTGTGATGAACCTTCGGTTCAAATTTGAAAACGATCCAACGGTGCAAAAGACCGTAATGATCGAAAAACCGAAGCTGCTGCCTGCAAATCCGAAAATCTACCTCTCAATGTGTTTTCCTCTTTTCTCTCTTGTTTTGTGATATATTGTGATAACCTTGAAATTGAGTTATGAAGCAAACTCGTGCTGATAACGTGTTGTAAATTATTTGTTATAGCTCTAAGTTTTTGTGATTATATGTGAAGAGATTAATGAACAATAGCAATAATAACTGTAAAGAGAGATATGAGAATACAGAGAAAAATGAACGTGTAGAGAATTGGGGGATCTGATTTGGGGAGGGGAGAGATTTTATTAAATAACCAAGTCTGTTACATGGGGAGTTACAAATCCCACAATATATGGGATGTGGGATAGTGGATAACTATTACAAAATAAGTCCCTAAACTATATAAATACTAAATAGGAATACCCACTAATATATATTATTTACAACATATATTATATTCTTTCTTTCTCTCTGTTCCAAGAATAAACAGAGCCACCCCAGAACAAAGGCACAGGCAAAAAGAAAGAACCCCTCTTCATCAAAATAAAGCTCTCTCCTTTACAACTCTACATATAAATCTCCGTTTATGTTTTTATCTCTTTCCCCTTCAATTGTTTATATATATCAAGCTTAATTTGCCGAGTGGAAGAAATTAAGGGAAAAAATGGTGAAGTACCAGAGAAATCATAACAAGAGAATCAAAGAGTATGTGGTTGATGAAGATGAAGAGTCATGTTTAGCCCCTTTTGGTTTAATATGTGGAAAATCTTCTTACATCAACAAAAGAGCAAAGCCCAAACTTTTGTATTTTGTTTTTCTATCTCTCGTTTTTTGCAGTTTGATTTTAACACACCAGTTATTATCCTCCAACTCCAACTTCTCCTTGCTCTGTAAGTTTATCTTCGCTTTTCTTTCCTTGGAAATAATTTTTCTTTGTTTTCCCCTTCGTTCATTTGAGCTTACTGTTTTATTGTGGTTTTTGCAGATTCATTTGGGTTTGATAAATGTTCTGAAACTGATATAAATACATCCCTTTGTTCCTCTGTTCCTAATGGTGAGTGTTATTAATTCTTAACTCTGTTTTAAAATCCATCATCACAATCTTGTGGGAAAAGGTGGTGTCATTTTTTTAATTTTTTGCATTTATGTTTATGTTGATGCTATGGTGGGTGGTGTTAAATAAGAATATTTTTATTTTTTAATTTTTTTTCAATAAGTAAAAAGTTGCTATTTTTGCTCTGCCTTCTCCTTCTTCTTCAGGATTGCGTGTGTATTTTTGTATTTGAGTTTCCCTTTTCTCTTTTTAGATGTTTCTTTATCTGTTTTCATACTTGTTTTATTTTTCCTTCATCGTGGTTCTTGATTTGAAATGAATTAAGAATAAAGTCATAAGTCATTCATGTATTCCTGATAAAAAATAAAAATATGGAATTATTGCATTCATCTGAGTTCTAACATATGAATAATCTTATTACAGGCACTATATGTTGTGACAGAAGTAGCATTCGATCGGATATATGTATTATGAGAGGAGACGTAAGAACTCACTCTAACTCCTCATCTATCATTCTATACAATACGGATGGTTTAAGCGATTATCTTTCTGGCCTATCTTCCGGTAATGATGACGAGGCAACACCAATCCAGCACGAAATAATTAGGCCATATACTCGAAAATGGGAAACCAGTGTAATGAACACAATTGACAAATTAGACCTCATAGTCAAAAGAGACTCCGGCACTCATCATAAGTGCGATATCCAGCACGATGTCCCTGCTGTGTTCTTCTCGACTGGAGGGTATACCGGTAATCTTTACCACGAATTCAACGACGGGATTTTGCCCTTATATATCACTTCTCAACATTTCAACAAGAAGGTTGTTTTTGTCATTCTTGAATATCATGGTTGGTGGATCACAAAGTATGGTGATATACTATCTCAACTCTCGGATTATCCGGTTATTGATTTTAGTGGGGACAAAAGGGTCCATTGCTTCCCCGAAACTATAATTGGGTTAAGAATCCACGATGAACTTAGTATTGATTCTTCTTTAGTGAAAGGGAACAAGACTATAAGAGACTTCCATAGTCTTTTAGACCAATCCTATTGGCCTCGTATAAGTGATCTTATTCAAGAGGAGGAACGTGAAAAGGAGAAGCTCGTAATTCAAGAGGAGAGAAATTTGAATAAGCCTAAACTAGTTATAGTGTCGAGGAATGGTTCAAGAGCGATAACAAACGAAGAATCACTGGTGAAAATCGCGGAAGATATTGGATTCTTGGTGGAAGTGTTGAGGCCTCAAAGAAGTACCGAGTTAGCTAAGATTTACCGAGTTCTGAACTCGAGTGATGTCATGGTAGGTGTACATGGTGCAGCCATGACTCATTTCCTATTCACAAAGCCAGGTTCGGTTTTCATCCAAGTTGTACCTCTTGGTACAGAATGGGCAGCAGAGACTTACTATGGAGAACCGGCTAGAAAACTTGGTTTGAAGTACATTGGGTATAAAATCTTGCCAAAGGAAAGCTCATTGTACCATGATTATGAGAAGAACGATCCTATTTTGATGGATCCCGACAGTGTTAACAGTAAGGGATGGGAATTTACCAAGAAAATATATCTCGATCGTCAAACTGTGAGGTTGGATCTAACAAGGTTTCAAAAGCGATTGCTTCGTGCTTACGACTATACCATTGCTAGGAAAAACGGGCGCTTACGTGTTACTTTTTCTCATCCTCCCTCTTAATATATACTTATACTTGCAGAGTAGTCACACTTTTGTAAATCAGAATGAAAGAAAATGATTGTAATTGAAGAATAAACTTGTATATCAAACAGCAAATCTTTATCATTAACAATTATGTTTTCTAATTGAAGACTAAAAAATGAACTTGTGGTTCAACTTATACATACATGGATAATTGTTGGTGGGAAGGAAATTATTGGTTTGAGTATGACTACATAAGTATCCATGTATAAGTTGTATATAGAGTCCAGATAAATATTGTTTATAGAATAAAATAGTTGATAATTGTACATTTTTTTTTCCCCAAAGGTTTAATTCCTTTCGAGGCAGGTTGGGCACAATAAGTGGGTACCTCTCCCAACAGGGATTCGAACATGAGTCGATGTTGTTACTTTGCCTGCACATGACTTCAATGCGCATATTAATATTAATATTAATTAATTAGGGCATAAGAAGACCATCAGCAAAGCAAAGAATCTGTAAATCTCTAGTGGCTGGACTGGGATTCAACTTATGTTTGATTATTTCATATTCCTTCCCATTGGTCCAAATTAAATCATATTAATTTGAGTGCGATTCATGTGGCTGGTTTCATTTTTTTAAATGCCTTTAACTGCATGCTTTTTATTCATTTTTATTTTCCTTTTCATTCTCAACTTCTATACATTAATTTCACTAGATTCTATTGCAGTATTTTGGAGAAATAATTGGGATTTTTATTTTTAAAACAAGAGATATATTAAGATTCCTAAACTATGTGCATATTCAAAAAGCTTCATCAACAATATTTTCTAGAAATAGTTTATTAGGGTCAATTCAATAAGGTGTATCTAGAAAGCTAAGAAATATATATATTTACATGATCTCCTCTTGTATCATACAAAATCTTAACATAATTTTTCCATCTTTTCACAATATCTTCCTTTCATTCTGTTTTATTGAATTTTTTATAGTCGCGTATTGAACGCACTTTTAGAGAGAATTGACATTTAGTTTTCACCTATTCAAATAAGGAAATGATAAATATAAACCTATTTTTATTTAATAAAGTTAAAGTTTTTAAAATAGTCCAAAAGTTATAGGATTGTTTTAGCAATTTTGTCGTTTCTGCACTGTTCTATTTTTGTAATTATTATTAAAAGGGTGAAAAACAGTTTTCCCCCTTAAATATGGGATGGTACAAGTTACTCCATAAAGTATTACTTATAAAATTTACTCTCCTCGGTTATAATATTGAACATTTATTCCAAAGCTACCCCGCCCCTTTTATAAAAATTAAAAAATAAATAGTTTATAAAAAAAAACATCTTTACTAATAATGAATTCATCCATCCACCAAATAATATTATGTTCAATTTCTTCATGTCTTTTGTTTCCTTCAATTTTTTGATCTCAATTTTTTTCTTCATTCTTATCTAATTTTTTCCTTTATTTCCGTCTGAATTTGTTTTCTATATTTTTTCTTCATTACAAATTATAATTCAAAATTTTACTCGAAAAGATCGAACTTGACTCAGGCTTGTATCGTTAATTCATCAATCTATATTGCTAACTTCTTTATACATCCATTATCAATCAGAAGTAGATTCAATACCAACAGAATTATTAGCAATAGTATTGGCTTGTGTCAAACTTGAATTTTGCGAGAAAGAATTGAAGGAGAATTACTCGGCATTTTGAATAATAATTCGTGCCGAAAATAAATGAGATAATTATCACCAAATAAAAATTGAGAAAAATATATAAACAAAATTGAAACAAAAAATAAAGAAAACAAATTGAAGCATAAACAAAGAAAAAGATGATATGAAAATAATTTGAGATCGAAAAACGGAAGGAAGCAAAATAAATGAAGAAATTGAAACATACTGTTGTTTGGTGGATGGATGAATTCATAATTAATAAAGAGTTTTTTTTTTTATAAATTAATCAAGAAATTTATTATTTATAAAAGAGGCGGGGATATTTTTGAAATAAAAACTCCAAAATCATAATAGAGGGACAAGTGTTATAAGATACTTTATGAGGTAAAGGGAAGTGTATTTCACCCTAATTGAAATGATCAGATAAGGTATTCCGAACCTGAGGGACTTGGGCATCTCAGTCTAATAATTCACACATGGGTTTTGATTGACACTATTTAGGGCTTTTCAATTGGGCATGTAGTTTGGACTTTCAAGTAGATTTTTCGAATAGTTAGAATTAATTCAAAGGAATGATTCTTAAAAAAAAGGAAAAATAGAATTAATTCAAGGATTGGAGAATAATTATTTTGAAAGGTCACTGTATATTAGAATTCATCACATGGATTGGGCTAAGTCAGCATACATGACTTGGGCCTAACTCAACCTCAAAAGCTAGCTTATAAGGTGAGGATTGCCTAAGACCTTATAAAGTGGACTTAACTATTGTTTTCAACCAATGTGGGACATTTAGTCTCAATACTCCCCCTTCACGTGTGGGCGGGCTAAATGTGTGGGAGAAACAAGCCCAACACATGACATATGAAAGCCCAACCTTGTGAATTTGCGACATGTGGGTGAAGTCCCAACACACGAATAAAAACACTCCGGGCCTTTGTTAATCGGAGGAATAATGAATCTCCAAGCCTTGAATAACTGGAGGAATAATGACAACCCAGGCCTTTGTTATCTGGGTGAAGTGTGTGGGTAGATATTGAAGCCCATCATGCGTACAAGGAGGAGCCCATTTTAACCTGGGCTCTGATACCATATTAGAATTCACCACATGGATTGGACTAAGTCCACATACATGGCTTGGGCCTAACTCAACCTCAAAAGCTAGCTTATGAGGTGAGGATTGCCTAAGACCTTATAAAGTGAACTTAACTATTGTTTTCAACCAATGTGGGACATTTAGTCTCAATGTGGTGAATTCTAATACTGTAGTGTGGTTATCTCAGTTATTAACGTGCAGAGTATGGCGCTATGGTGATGGTATCAAGCATGTGGTTATTTTTTAAAACGAGTCAAGTTTTTTAAAAAGAGAATAAAAACTTTTAGATGTTTTCATGAATAAAATTTAGGTTTTTTTTCCGATGTGTCATTGAATTTGTAACTTTTGTAGCATCGAGTAAATATACGAGCCCTAAACATTGCATCATAATTATTTACAAGACAATGGCTACACAATTTTTAGGATTAGATAAATATTTTTCTTTTTAGTCTAGAAAATATTTAATTAACTAATCACAAGAATTGCAATAATCATCTTTAGATTGAAAAGGTATATATATATAGTCCAATCAAATTGTACGTACTAGACTAGACCTTTTGTCAATTCAAGAATTAATATTGCAGTTATATACATGGGATTGGGAATACACTATATAATTTCCTCTTTCTAAAACATGGGGAAAGGAAAACCTCTTACTATAAGTAGAAAAGCCCACCGTCATAAGATAATTGACATTAAAATTGGGGTAAGGTTCCTATATATAGGAAATTGTTACACCCTTTCCATATTTCCTTTCCAAAAAAAACCACCCTTGCCTTAATTATTGTTTCGACCCTAAGAAAGGTAAGTGTATTAAATTAACTTCTTTCTTTTTTGGTAAAGAGGAAAGTGTATACACTACGAATTAATCTTGAATTATACTTTATATCAAACCATATAGTAAGCACTACAGAATTAATTATGTTTGTTACAAAACCACTAATCTGTTTCTTTTCAATTTCTTTCACATTCTGTTACAAATTTATTTAACATTACTATGAAAATATTAAAACACAGATTTAATTTGTTAAAACCTAATATTAAATAAATATATGCTTTTGATTGATTAATATTTTAAAGATAGTAATCAAATTTGGACTAGAATGTTCTTAAATATGCACCCCTTGGACCAAAATAACATGTGAATTCTACATTGTTTTCTAGATAAAAAGTCAATTATTAAAAACTTGTAAAATTGATTGATACAATCTCATCGTAGAATTGTACATTAATCAAGGCCCGTAACGACTTTATTGAATAATGTTATAATAATTTATTTCACATTGTTTTATTTTAAGGATATTTGTTTTGAAAATTATCCTAATTCAATATAGTTTCTTTAATTTAAAGGACTTTATTTTATTTTTGAAAAAATTAAACATACTATAAGTATAATATTTCAATTGTGGCAAAGATAACCACCATAAGGTAATCGGCTTTACCACATGAGGTATGAATTCTACATATAGGAAACCAACTTGGCCCTTTCAAAATTTTCAAGACCTTTGCCATCATCATTACACCTCCCAAATAGTGAATAATACACACTGAATTATGAAAATATAACCATATATAGTAAGCTGCAACCAAAAGGAAATTGTCATTACCAAATATACTCATTTCCTCCACTTTTTTCCCATCTCCAAATATAGGGCAAATGCATTTGTTATATTTTCCCCTTCGATTATATATAGATACACTTCAATAGAAAAAAAATCGCAAAATACGCAAACTAAGGTCAATCGGATAAGTTGGTGTTGAGGTAGAATGGGGAGAGGAAAAATTGAGATAAAGAAGATCGAAAATGTGAACAGCCGTCAGGTGACATTTTCAAAACGACGAGGTGGATTGATGAAGAAAGCTAAGGAATTGGCCGTCTTATGTGATGCTCAAGTTGGCGTTATAATTTTTTCCAGCACAGGAAAGCTTTATGAGTTCGCCAGTTCTTGGTATATATCTTTTTATCCATTTTTATTTCACGTTCTTCTTAAATCATATGTTTATCTTGAATTTAAAATCTTAAATCACACTTAAACGCAATATTTATCATGAGATTTATAAAAAAAAAAAAAACCTAGAATTGCTATAAAAAAATTTCTTTCTAATTCCATCGTTGTCTGGCCAGTTTGAATATAATATTCCTCCGTATGAAACTTGAGTTGTGATTGAGCTAAGTATAAAAAAAATTGATTGCTTAGTAGTAGATTCGTCAATGGGTCCAATTCGGATTAGAACAAAATCGACACAAATTATGAATGAATTATTAACTACTATTTTTTTTAAACCGATGGTAAATATTATTAATCTTACTTATTTTAATAAAACATATTATATATATTTATTATCGGATATGGATCTTTGACGGACCGAATTGACCTATAATCATTCATATAATGGCTCCATGTATTTCAAATTAACTGATCTATATAAATCTTAATACATCGGGTCGGACTCGGATTAAAAGCCATCCTGTTGAGCCCTACTTAGTAGTAGTTTTTTCATCAAACTAGAGTTTCCAAGAGGTGTTGAATAATATAAATGTGATGAACTTTAGGCTGTGTACTGGAGAGGACTTAATGGGCTTGGGCCATTTCACAGCCCAAAGTTCTAAACTCGAAATCAATATATTTAATGGTGTTTAGGGCCTTATGTCACGGACTTGACTCTTACAAGTGTCGTGCGGCACTTAACCTCGAACGCCCCTCGCGATCTTTCTCCGCCCCTTGCGGTATCGGCTAAGTCAGCCTAACTTTGCTTGCTAAAGTAAGTGAGTGAAAGTGGGAAATGAAGTAAGAGAGCTTGAGAGAACTTTGTATGCTTTATTAGTTGCTCAAACTTGGATGCCTTTACAAATGAGCTCCTACCTATTTATAGTAGTAGCCTTCCCAAATGGATGGCTAGGATTTATTTGATCTAAGGGCTAGGATTGATCTTCTAGTCCCTTCTACAAGTTCCTACACATGCTAGAATTATGTACAAGCTTCTAGAGAGCCCTACTATGTACAAGGGAGTTCTACATGTCTCTTGAGCCTTCCACACGATTCTAGAGTCTTCCGCCACGTTCTACACTTGTGTAGGCTCTTCCGGTGTCTTCCGTTACCTTCCGGCTTCTTCCGGAGTCTTCCGGAGTCATGTGGAACCTCCCGGAGCCTTCTTGAATGTCCCGGACTTGTGTAGAGGCTTCTAGAATTTTCCGGAACCTCCAAGTGCCTTGTTTGGTTATTCAAAATGCTTGGGCCGCCCCTTGCCCAAGTGCCCTGCCGTCGGGTGCCTTTGGCTTGCCGTCGGGTCCCCTGGGTGCGGATTTTGGCCTCCCGACGGGTGGTCCGTTACATCCTCCCCCACCTAATCTGGCGACGCCCTCGTCGCCTCGTATGCCTCGAGCTGGTCCCGGAATTGCCATAAGTCCTCTCGGGTCTCCCATGTTGCCTCGGATTCCGGTAGCCCCTTCCATTTGATCAAGTAGAGAGTGGTAGGGGTCACTCCCTTCTTGCGTTGTGCTTTACTCCCGAGCACTTCTTCGATCTCCTTGTCGTAAGACTTGGTAACCACGGGTGGTGCTCGGTGTGATTGCCCTCGGCTTGCGTCTTCCTCGTCTCCATGATACGGCTTCAACATACTTACGTGGAAGACGTTGTGAATCTTTAAAGTACTGGGTAAGTCAAGGCGATATGATACCTTGCCTACCTTGGCCACGACCGGAAAAGGCCCCTCGTACCTTCGTATAAGCCCCTTGTGCAAGCTCCGTAGCGCCTTAAATTGTTGAGGTAGCAACTTCACTAGCACTTGGTCGCCAATTTGAAACTCCCGTGCCTGCCTCTTCCCGTCGGCCCACTTCTTCATGCGCTTCCTTGCCTTCTCCAAGCAAGATCGGGCAAGATCGGCATGCTCCTCCCATGATCGAGCCATCTTGGCTGCTCCCGGGCTCCTTGCACTCTCAACGGATGTCGTCAAGGCATGTGGTGTGAGGGGTTGTTGTCCGGTGGCAAGCTCAAATGGACTCCTTCCCGTGGACTCACTCCTTTGCAAGTTGTAAGAAAATTGCGCCACGTCAAGGAGTTTTGCCCAGTCTCTCTGGTTGGCACTTACGAAGTGCCGCAGGTAGCACTCCAACAAGGCATTCACCCTCTCGGTTTGGCCATCACTTTGTGGGTGAAAACTTGTGGAAAAGTTAAGTTGTGAGCCAAGTATTTTAAAGAGTTCCGTCCACAACTTACCCGTAAAGCGGGGGTCCCTGTCACTCACAATGCTCCTCGGAAGTCCCCAATACTTGACCACATTTTTGAAGAATGCCCGTGCCGCCTGCTCTGCCGTGCAATCCTTGTTGCAAGGTATAAATGTCCCGTACTTGGAGAATCGGTCTACTACCACCATGATCGACCCGTACCCTTCGGATGATGGTAATGCACTAATGAAGTCCATGGAGATGGAGTCCCATGGGCGCTCGGGTACGGGCAAAGGCTCCAACAGTCCCGCCGGGTGTTTGGTCTCGATCTTGTCCTGTTGGCATACGAGACAAGTCTTCACATAAAGCTCCACTTGGTCTCGCATGTGTGGCCAAAAGTATGATGCCTCTAAGAGAGCCAATGTCCTCCGTTGGCCCGGATGTCCAGCCCATTTGGTGTCGTGACATTCCCGGATCAAATTACGCCGCAAGTCTCCCCACTTCGGCACATAAAGCCTCGGCCCTTTGGTGTAGAGTAACCCGTTCTCTACCCAAAATTGACGTGTCCTCCCTTGCTCGGCAAGTCTCATAAGTTCCTTAGCCGTCGAGTCATGCTCCAATCCCTCCCTGATGCTTTCGGTTAAATCTCCCTTTGCTAGACTCACGGCTGCCAGCTCCGCCTTCCGGCTCAGTGCATCGGCTACGACGTTGGCTTTACCCGGCTTATATTCCAGCGTGTAGTCGAACTCAGCTAGGAAGTCTTGCCATCGAGCTTGTTTCGGAGATAGTTTCTTTTGAGTCTGGAAGTAGCTCGTGGCAACATTGTCGGTCTTTACTACAAACTTGGACCCGAGCAAGTAATGTCTCCACACCCGGAGACAATGTACGATGGCCGTCATCTCCTTCTCTTGCACGGTGTACCGTCGCTCCGTGTCGTTGAGTTTGCGGCTCTCATAGGCTAGGGGATGCCCCTCCTGCATAAGCACCCCGCCGATAGCAAAGTCCGAGGCATCCGTGTGTAACTCGAATGCCTTAGTGAAGTCGGGTAAGGCCAAGACCGGCTCTTGGCTTACTGCTGCCTTTAAGTCCTCGAATGCCCCCTGACACTTCTCGGACCAGTTCCATTCCTTCTTCTTCTTGAGCAGATCCGTCAAGGGTGCTGCTCGTGCGGAGTATCCTGAGATGAACCGACGATAATAATTAACAAGACCAAGAAAGGACCGTAACTCGGTTACCTTTGTCGGCGGCTCCCACTCTATGATGGCTTTAATCTTGGCCTCGTCCATACGCAGCCGGCCGTGCCCAATGATATGCCCTAAGAACGGCACCTCCTCTTTGGCAAATGCGCACTTGGACTCCTTTACATATAGCTCATTGTCCCTTAGTACCTTGAATACGGTGCGTAGGTGCTCGGCATGTTCCTCCAAGGAATGACTGTACACCACGATGTCGTCAAGGTACACCACCACGAACCGGTCCAAGTACGGCTGGAATATTTTGTTCATGAGGGTGCAAAAGGTTGCCGGTGCATTAGTTAATCCGAATGGCATGACCAACCATTCGAAAGAGCCGTAGCGTGTCACGCACGTCGTCTTCGGTTCGTCTCCCTCGGCAATGCGGACTTGGTAGTAGCCTTTTTGTAGATCCATCTTTGTATAAACTTTGGCACTCCCAAGCCTGTCGAATAAATCAGCAATCAAAGGAATGGGATACTTATTTTTAATTGTTACCTTATTAAGCGCCCGGTAGTCCACACACATCCGCAGTGACCCGTCATGCTTCTTTTGGAATAGTACCGGTGCGCCATACGGGGCTTTGGATGGCCTGATTCTCCCCGTGTCCAACAACTCCGTTAATTGTTTCCGGAGTTCCTCCAACTCCGGCGGTGCCAGTCGGTAAGGTGCCATCGCGGGTGGCTTTGCCCCCGGCTCCAACTCTATCTTGTGGTCCACCTCCCTCCTTGGTGGCAAGGCCTTTGGTAGCTCGGCTGGCATCACGTCCCTGTTCTCCTCAAGGACAGTTTTAATAATCGGGGGGACCTCGCCCTCACGAGTGTCCTCCACGGTATCATCTACCTTTAAAGTGGCTAAGAAGGTTGGCTCACCTCGTTTGGCCCCCTTGGCTATTTGCATAGCCGACAGTTGCTTACCCTCGGCTTTAGTCGGCTCACTTGTGGTTGGCACCATGTATGCCGCCCCGTTGTCTAATATGCAAATTGAATTGAACGATGGCATCGGAAGAGCACTTACCTTGCGTAAGAAGTCTAACCCAAGCACGACTTTGAAATCGTCCATGGGCGCCACAGAAAAGTCCACCGGTCCCTTCCAAGTGCCAAGCGTCATGTCCACCTCCTTGGCCGTTCCACTAAGCTTCTTGGCTGCGGCATTGACCGTCTTGAGCCATCCCTCGCTCTTGGTCACCCTGAGTCCCAACCTCTGTGCTTCATCCTCGGCCATGAAATTGTGAGTAGCTCCCGTGTCTACCATGGCCTTGGTAGACTTCCCGTTGATTAGTGCCTCCACGTACATAAGCCCTTTGTTCTTGGCACTCGGTGAAAGTTTGGCCTTTAAGGCATTGAGGAGCTGCAACGACCCAATCTGCTCAGCCCCATCCTCGGAATGAGATGAAGACTCCCGATCTATCATAGCGGATAATGAACCTAGCTTCGGGCAGTCCTTCATTGCGTGTGGCCCCTTGCACACGTAACATCCACCTCGAGGCACAAAGTCCTTCTTCTGCTCATGGTACTCCCGGCGTCCCGATTGAAATTTAGATTGGTTGCCCCGGGGGTCGGCTGCGGGTTTCTTGTGTTCCCGGTCTCCCCCACCTTTGCCGGAGTTGCTCTTCTCATTCTTTCCCTTCGGCTGGGTGGTAGTCCGTTGGAACTCGGTAAGTGTTTCGGCGGTAGTAATAGCTTCGTCCAACGTCTCCACCTTCCGCCTTTGAAGCTCTTGCTTAGCCCAATTTTGCAACCCGTCCATGAAGAAGAAGAAAAGATCCTTCTCGCCCACGTCGGGAAGTTGGAGCATAAGTGATGTAAACTCCTTGATATACTCCGGGATAGATGACTTATGCTTCAACTCCCGTAGTTTCTTCCGTGCCTCATACTCGACATTCTCGGGATAGAAGTAGCGCTTCAACTCCCGTTTGAAGTCGTCCCATGTGTCGATATGGCAAGTCCCTCTTTCCATATCGGCATGTTTCCTGCGCCACCACATAGAGGCCATATTACATAGATGAACGGAAGCGGTTTTTACCTTGGCTTGTTCATCGCGCAGGTTAAGGCTGTCAAAGTAGAACTCCAACTGCCACAAGAAGTCATCGATGGCCTGGGCATCCCGCTTGCCATCGAACATCTTTATTTTGGGCTGGTCCATTCGCATGGTAACCCCGCCCGAGCTAGTGCCCCCACTAGCTAATGCCTTACGGCAAATAGTGAGCTCCTCCTTCAAGCCCTCCACGGTACTTAATAGCTCACTAACGGTTTGTTCCAACAAGGTGACCTTCTCCCGAGTAGCCACAAACTCTTCGAACCGATCGAACATATGGGTCTCCAATTGCTCCACTGTGGCTTCGGTCTTTTCTAGTCGACCACCCATCTCGGTGAGGGTACTTTCCAACACGGTACCTTCACGAGTCCGACTTTTGCCCCGTCTCCTACGGTCGGCAATGTTAGGAGTTTCCTCCACGATTTGGTTCTCAATATCCGAGTTAGAGATGTTTTCGATTGCCATTCCAATTTTCATAAGAGAATTTCCCACGATATGCCCAGTCTTTAACCGGGCTCTGATACCACTTGTCACGGACTTGACTCTTACAAGTGTCGTGCGGCACTTAACCTCGAACGCCCCTCGCGATCTTTCTCCGCCCCTTGCGGTATCGGCTAAGTCAGCCTAACTTTGCTTGCTAAAGTAAGTGAGTGAAAGTGGGAAATGAAGTAAGAGAGCTTGAGAGAACTTTGTATGCTTTATTAGTTGCTCAAACTTGGATGCCTTTACAAATGAGCTCCTACCTATTTATAGTAGTAGCCTTCCCAAATGGATGGCTAGGATTTATTTGATCTAAGGGCTAGGATTGATCTTCTAGTCCCTTCTACAAGTTCCTACACATGCTAGAATTATGTACAAGCTTCTAGAGAGCCCTACTATGTACAAGGGAGTTCTACATGTCTCTTGAGCCTTCCACACGATTCTAGAGTCTTCCGCCACGTTCTACACTTGTGTAGGCTCTTCCGGTGTCTTCCGTTACCTTCCGGCTTCTTCCGGAGTCTTCCGGAGTCATGTGGAACCTCCCGGAGCCTTCTTGAATGTCCCGGACTTGTGTAGAGGCTTCTAGAATTTTCCGGAACCTCCAAGTGCCTTGTTTGGTTATTCAAAATGCTTGGGCCGCCCCTTGCCCAAGTGCCCTGCCGTCGGGTGCCTTTGGCTTGCCGTCGGGTCCCCTGGGTGCGGATTTTGGCCTCCCGACGGGTGGTCCGTTACACTTAACTTACTTAAATGTAAATGCATTTCAAAAATGATTTTTGGATTGTGAACTTTTTCTTTCCAAACTAAAACTAAGGAGTATGTTTTAGTCTAGCCTTGAAAATAATAGAA
Organism: Penstemon newberryi var. newberryi; assembly: GCA_030819805.1. Lineage (NCBI taxonomy): Eukaryota > Viridiplantae > Streptophyta > Magnoliopsida > Lamiales > Plantaginaceae > Penstemon > Penstemon newberryi. Next base: position 265,151 of record JAUALY010000002.1, read on the forward strand.
ATTTTTGTGTATTCTTTTAGTTAAAATCAACCAATCATTAGTTAAAATTTCTGGATGTGTTAATTATACGAAAATGGAATTTGCATTTCAGTAATATTTAGCTAGGGGATTAATCTTTCTCATTTAATTTATTTATATGTTGAATTATTAATTAATTGTAGCTTGGAGCAAATTTTAGCAAGGTACAACCAGATCAAACATGAAGATCCAGAACCTGCAATGATCGAGAATGTGGCCAATCAGGTTAAAAATGATAATTGATACTTTAATTTAGTCAAATTATATGAGTAAAAGTTGTTTTTTAATTTCTTGCTAGCTACAACGTGTCCATGCCAGAAAAGAAAATAGGAAATATTGGGATAAAATTGCTATGTCAGCAATAATTAATAGTATTACACTAGCTGGACTAATTAACTTGGTACAATTCATCATTTCATTTTATTGTACTCCTGAGAAATGGTAATTATTAGAAATGGTGAAATTACCTTGACTTTTAATCTTAGTGTCAACTTATTAATATTTGTACTTATCAAAGATGTAGAAACAATTTAATTAATTAATATTTTAAAATCTAGTGCTTTAATTAATTAACATCTATTAATTTGTTTTTAAAATATTTTTAAGGTGGAGTCCACGGTTGACCTCAAGGATGAACTTGAAAAGCTCCAGTTAATACACCGGTATGTTCAAAATAGCTTCGATTTATACTGGAAGATAATATATATTGCTCATTTTTGTTATTTATTATATATAGATACAATTTTATTTTTGGCCTTACAATATTTATGTTTTGTTTTAATTTTAATTATTGCATTGCATTATTAATTAATTCGTAAAAAGGCGCATGATGGGCAAGGAGCTAGAAGGGTTGACCTATAATGAGCTGCACAACTTAGAGCAACAACTTACTGAGGGAATGATATCTGTTAAGGATAGAAAAGTATGCATTCTTTAATTTTTTTGTCTTTCTTTTGGTCTAGAAATTAAATATTTTTACTAAAATTAAAGTTATTTTGGTTTTGAATTTGAAATTTGGTATTCAATTCATACATATATAGCTAGCTTATTTTCGACTTACTATTACTAATTTAAATTTTGATGAATTAATTTCAGGAGAAACTACTCTTAGAGCAGCTTGAAAGGTCCAAACAACAGGAAAAGAAGCTTGTGGTACAAAATGAAGCATTGCGCGAAAAGGTAATTAAATCGAACGTAATTAACCACGCAAAATTAATAGATAGATAGAGTACGTAAATTATATAAATTGGCATCATGCATGCATGATTAATATTTATATATATATATTGTGGCTAATGATTATTATTATTATATAAATGGCTAGCTATATATATAAAGCAAATTAATGTCCAGTTAATTAATTAATATATAAAATTTTATTGGCAGATTGTGGAACTTGAGCACCATGCAAGAATTAATCATCATCATCATCATCATCATCTCTTTGTAAGCAAAGATTCATGTGTTAGCACTTCCAGTTCCATGGCAGCTCAACGTAAACCAATTAAGGAAGGAACTAATTCTGATGATACTTCATTGCGTTTAGGGTAAGCTAAATATATAATTAGTTTCCGTATATAATTAATTATTAATTAATTACTCTTTCAATTGCAGGTTGCGCATGGACATCACTCCTCCTAGTCCTTCCATCTAATTTACAAAATTTTGATTACTTCAAGTTTAATTTACTAGACATTAATATTATATAATTTATTGCATGCAGCTAGCGTATCGATCGATCGGGATTATTGGCACAGTGAATCGTGCATGTATTACTTGTACTAGTATTTAATTGCTTGTTTATTTAATTTTGAATTGCAATAATCTAGTCACATTACAAGACATTAATTCATATTACTTTACTTTTCATTCCTATTTCGTTTTCTATTGGTCATGATTTGATTGAATCATTGTGTTTATGCCAAATCAAATATAGTCGAGTCACCATGAGTAGGAGTATATTTTTTTAGGATGTTGTTTTTGCATAAAATTAAAAGAAAATATGGGTTTTTTTTTTCTAGTTTAATTAATATAAATGTACTAAATTAAGAATTGATTTTAGCTTCTCTACACAACCACTTATATGATAAGAAAAGCTTTAGCTAGCAAACAAAACTCTTAGGTCACAAGTGTAGCTGAAATTTAATTCAGTGGATAAACTAAAATATACTAGTATTTATTAAAAATAAATAAAAAGATCAACTATTTTCCTTTTTCTTTTTCTGAGAGCAACTTAAAATGTGTGCTTGACTTGCATTAATATTATGTGTATATTTTAAATAGTATAACACCTTTCCACCTTTAGAATGGTCACTTATATAGTTCATTGTGCAGTGTCCCTATCATATTGTATGCGATATATATATTAAGAAAATAACATTTATAAAGTTAGTAGCGAAGATACCCAATGTGGTTGAAGTCAAGTGGTCGCAAGTTACCCAGAGGCAAAATTCAAGTTCGAATCCTATTAGAGACATCATATTGAAGAGGAACTATACCCAGTGTGGTCTTCGGTCCGAGTTGTAAATATGCAGTTTAGTAAACATATATATAAAAAAAAAAAAAAAGAAGCTAGTAGCGAAGATTAGTTGGTAAGATAATTATAAAAAAAAAAAAAAAAAGATTAATTGCTAGGAATATAAAAGAAACTTAGGACTTTGTCTTTGCTCCTCGACTGCACAATTCATGCGGGGATGACAATACTGAATATTTAGCAATTGGACTAAATCTTTTGTCCCATAGAATTACTAAGAGACATGAGTGATGAGAAATTATATATCAGCTTAATCGACTGTGAATAGTCATATTAATTAGCTATGTTACATGATTATTAAATTACTGCTTCCATAACTGATCGATCAATGTCACAATATATTATTGTTAAAATTAAATGCATTGAAAATTAAGACTAAGTTCCTCTTCTAAATTCTTAGATAATCATTATCTCTTGAAAAAAAATTAAAATGAGTTGGGTTCAAACTGTATGAACCTTAGTTCAATCTATTTGTATCTAAGATTTACGTTGACCTATCTTTCATATTTTTAAGGAAATGAAAATAAAATACGTACCATTGAGGACTAATATTACAACCACGATGTTGTGAGTTTATATATATAATTAACCGAGTTTTTATGCACCGCGTAGTTAATTAAAAATATATATAAGTTTCCAACCAAATTCTGAACAACAATACTTATATGAATTAAACAATAATTACTAGTAAATTTAAGCTCTTAAAACCTAATCCTTGCAGGTTTGAATGTTACCATACTCCGGTAAATCAATGTGTGACGCAAAATCTAATTAAAGCCTAGTTTGTTTGAGTTTTTAAGAAATATTTTCACATTTCTAAAATTCCAACAAACTATTTTTTGTTTCTTGAGAATCGTGTCATTGTAAGAAAATTTGTGCTCCGCGCATAAAAATTCAAACAAACATATTTTGTTAAGTGCACAAAAAATTAGTACATTTTAAAATCTCTAATGGTACGTACTTTCGTCTTTCAAAGAATCTGAACAAACGGGCCCTAAACCATTTTAAAATGTATATAACCAATTTCAATATGACATTTTAATTAAATTTTATATGAATTGGACTAAGTACATTTAAAATGTTTGAACCACCCAAATAATGGAGAATTTGTCTTTATTTAGTCTTATTTATGAGATGAGACATGCCTATTTCCACAAACACAGCTAGAAAATGGAGGTTTGTAATTGTAAGTAGTCTATTTTATAATTTATTTTTTCACGATTCATGTAAATACCAAAATTATTTAATCGGTTACATTGAAAATGGGTACCCATGCAGTACTTTGATTTTGTCGAACTTCCTGAAACGTGAAACCTGATTTATACTCGCGGTTAATTATTAGAAGAATTATTAAACTCATAAACGTCAGCTCAAAACATATTGACTTATTATGTCTGCTAATGGTGATAAAGCAAGCCACATGGCAAAATACGTCAACGAATCCTAGCCGTCGAAATGGGTAGGCCACCAATAGGATTGCCTGTAACCCAGGAAAACAATCTGGTTGGAACCGGCCCAAATTAAATAAAAATGAAGTACAAAAGATGAACAATGACCCTAATTATTTTTTTATTAAGAACTCTAATTTAATTTTCAATTCCAAATGCATGGGGACAAAGTGACCTCTCAATGCACACGAGTATTATTTTTCATTGATCGACTTCTTGTTATCATCCTCATTATCCCCCATGTCACTTTCATTTTTGGGCTACTATCTCACACTTAATTTCAACGCCTCAATAATTTAAACTTATACTTAATTTTGTTTACTTTTCTATATTATTTCTAGCATAAATTAAGTTATAGTATATGTTACTTTGACTTATTTAGCATACATTTTAAAAAAGAATATCTCAGATATTTTCTAATTAAATTAGGTTATTGTTATCCTTTTATACCTCAAAACAAAGTCTCGATCTAATTATTATTTTCGAAAAAAAAATGTCTCGGTAATAGTTCAAGAAGCTCGCGTTAACTATTTATACTTTAAACTAAATAATGGTTTAATCATTTTCGAGGCACGGCGAAGATATTATATGAGAATCTCTTACAACAGAGACTCGAACTTAAATCACCACTTTAGGGTTTTACTTCCACTGAACCAATCATATTTGATAACTAAGTAATAATTATGTATGAATAAGTATAATATAAAAAAATATATATATAATATAAAAAATAACATGTACTAAAATAACACATATAGGATATATTTATTTATATAAAAAAATAGAGGATACATTTGTAACCTAGTAATGTTGTATCTTTAAATGCCAAAGCCGCAGCATACCTAACTAAATATTTCAAGCAAAAAAACTATACTCGTCGCGTTGCCCCACCATTCCCGAAAGAAAGATGCTAATATATATATATATACTCTGTCTGCATTTCTTGTTCACAGGACCACCATTTAAAAAGAAGAAAAAAGAAGGAATGTCTAATTAGTTTTAATTACAACAATGGTTCTTCTAATTAATGATGAATGTCATTTAAGATTTGCACGTGTTGATCTGATAATTGCTGGTAGGGTCCATCAAAATTGACCAAATTAATTAAGAAAAGATGTTCGTATATATAATTATGTTACTAATTCAAATTTAATCCAATATCTTAATAAGCTCAACCCATTTAGAGTGTGTTTGCAAACTCTAGTAAATAAGCTGAGGCATGAGATTGTGAGTTAAGTTCAGCGTGAATAGAAGCACCCGAAGAGAAGCATACAAGTTATGAGATAAAAATAACTTATTTTGAGAGAGTCCTAAACATAAGCTAATTTTGCAAACACCAAATTGCTGCGTTTGAGGTAAAAAAAGTTGATAAGTTATTTGTAACAGAGTTTGCAATTAATCATTAACTGGCCTGAATAGCTTTTCTTTTCTGTTCATTTAATTTTTTATTTGTTTATAATTCGTGGAAATCATAACTATATATATGGTATTGATCTAATTATTAAACAAATACTGTATTGCATATATAATAGCTAAGATTAAATTTTCATAAATTAATTAACATAGTACTAGTAGCTAGTATTTAATTAATTAATTAGTATATGTCAATCAATATCTTTGATTGACCAATTAATTAAAAAAAGGTTGGGTACGTAATATTTTGCATATAAATAGTAAGCAAGGCATGAGTCCATTGAAATGATGAGGCTTTAGTAGCATACCAAACAGCATCATCACTTGTGTAATTTGCATAATTTTCTTCAAAATAAAAAGATTCTTTTCTTTCAATTATATTCTTCTTAAGCGGCGGCAGCTGCACACAGTGTAACTGAAGTTTGTTAAATTGATTAATACGCACGTACGATTCGGTTTACAATGAGACAATATAATTACTACTGTGAACGTCAAATAGCTGCAGGTACTGGTACTGCAGCAGCTGGTGTTAATCTTCAAAGAACAACCAGCTGCAAAAGCAACACCGAAATCAATATCCCCCCCGCCGGCAGTACCCACTTAAGATCAGCCTTCTCCCTCAGCGACGTCGTCGATTTCCACCACCGCCCCCTCGTCCCCCGTTCCTCCAACATCCACCGGACCCCCCGTGCTGGCTTTTTCCGCTCTCTCCGCTCAATCTTCACCATCCCCTCTATCTTCCCCAAATGCAGGTAATTAATTATTTAATTAATTAGCTAGGCACTTGATCAGTTGTGTCCAACAATTAATATATATATATATATATATTTCAAACTTGTTGTTCATTAATCCTAGCTACATATATATATATGTACGTAGGTGGCTTGGTATACCCACCCAACACTCCACCACCCCGGCCCTCGGCCGTAAAGTGACAGGTACCCTCTTCGGCAACCGTCGTGGCCACGTCAGCTTCGCTGTGCAAGACGACCCACGATCCGAACCTGTTTTGTTGATCGAATTTGCGGTGTCGACCTCCACCCTCGTCAAAGAAATGTCTTCCGGGTTGGTACGGATTGCCTTGGAGTGCGACAAGGTGCATCCGCCGCGTGGAGGGAAGGCGGCCATGAGGCTTTTCAGGGAACCATCATGGACGATGTACTGCAACGGGAGGAAGTGCGGGTACGCGGTTTCAAGAGAGTGCGGAGAGTCGGATAGGCATGTGCTGAGCACGGTGCAGAGTGTTTCGGTTGGGGCGGGGGTGATTCCGTTGGTGGAGGATGGGCGGAAGGGCGCATCGGAGGGAGAGTTGTTGTATATGAGGGCCCGGTTCGAGAGGGTGGTGGGCAACCGTGACTCGGAGGCGTTCTACATGTTGAATCCGGATGGGAATGGAGGGCCGGAGCTAAGTATTTTCTTGCTTAGAGTTTGATCATATATATCATCATTACAGTACATACATATCAGGAACATGTAATTTTTTAAATGACTCCATCATGCTTTGTATTTTATTATTAATATATATATATTTTGGGTGCTTTTTCTTTTTTTTTTTTCGGTGTAGAATTATTGGTAACAAAAAGTTGTGAACTGATTCATATCTATAAATCTATAAAAATTAAGTGAAAATTTAAAATCCATTTAAAATCCTACGGCCGGTTTACTTAGTCTTGCTGCTTCTTTGAGGTTTTACGTCAACTCTCTCTTCCTTCAGTTCAGAGGCTCTGGCTCAACCTTTCTCCGATCTTAATTACCCACATTGACCTGACCCATTTCAGATCCGCATTACTTTGAATGAGAAGAACAATTCAAGTACTCACACACACCACCAAGAAAAGAAAAATTAAAAATATAAGTTCTCTGCAAATGAATTAATTGTATTCCCAATTTCTCAAGCAGAAAGTACATGTGTGTATTTTATCAAAATTGAATCGCAAGCGATGAATCAAACATATAAGAATTTTGTTCTACTACATGAATTATTTATTTGCATCAATGAATTCTCTGTACTCTTTCTTCATTTTTACACCTGATACACTCCTGCAGATTCAGAACCAAAATCAAAATCAGTTCCATCATGAAGGGACTGACTGCATAATAATGGCAAAAGAATCAATATCATGCATCAACATTAAGAATTTGGCAAGAATGAAAAGTTATTTGTAATTGATAGATATTCCCTTTCGACAATATAGACGAAAACCCACTACTAATAAGTATTTTGCCCAAGATGAACACACAAGGATATACGCGTCTTTTTTATGAAGCAAATTAAAACCAACCTAATCATTTCCTTATTCTTGAAAAACTGCACACAAGGGGTACCCATAATTCCAGCAGCCTCAGCAATCTCTGGATCTTCCTCAATATCAATCTCAACAAAATGGACATTCTGTTCAAATTCATCTATAACCTGCACACAAGTTAAGATCGATGAATTACTACAATTTACAACTTTGCTTGTCTGAAAATAATGGATTATTCAGTGAGTCTCCATCTTTTTTTCATGTGAAGATAATGTATGTATATATATATACATGAATATATACCTTGCTAAGAATCGGTTTCAAAGTCCTGCAAGGACCGCATGTTGGTGAAGTATATAATATGCATATAAGTCTTGGGCTCTCATGATATAGCTTCCGTAGAGCATACTGCAAGGGCAAACGAGTCATTACATAAAAAAAAAAAATCACTATTTTTAGGTAACATAAGCTTCTAGTGTATGCGGTCGTCATACCTGGCCCTTGTGCTTTGTCATTGTAATATCAAAGCCTTCTTGTACATCCCTGTCCGTAAGTTCTTTCTTAACCTCTTCGGTTGCAGGCTGTATATAAACGAGATAGAATTAATCCAAGTCCAAATTTGCAACTTTTACATAATAATACTATCAATCAATAGGGTAATTACGAAAAGCAAAAGTCTCATGCCTGGTGAAATTCAACCAGTAGATCTTTGCTTGTAAGATATCTTTCAACTGAGAGAGCTGCAATGCATCCTGATCCAGCAGCAGTTACGGCTTGCCTCCATTCATTATCCTAATTATGACAATAACATATGTAAGGTACGCATACCAAAGGCCGGTTCTAGACCCCCTAGGCGAAATTTTAAAATCGAAACCTTATGTCATGAAAAAGAAATAAGATATGCATATAGTGTGTATATATATATATATAGTACCTGCACATCTCCAGCAGCAAATACACCCTCAACTGAAGTTCTTGCAGAACCTTCCTCGACTAAGACATAGCCAGCGGCATCAAGATCAACTTGTCCTTCCAACAACTGGCTATTTGGGGAATGACCTATCCCATAAAACAAACCTTTGACTTCCAGAACTGATTCTTCATCAGTATCAATCTTTCTGACCAGTATCCCCGACATCTGCCCTTTTGTGTTGCTGACAACATCCACGACCTCAGTATTGAAGTGCACCGTGATGTTTGGATTGTTAAATACTCTGAAACATTCGCCATAATCAACCTGTTAAAAAAACATTCGAGGAGTTGAAACTTATATAACAACACTCTTCATTCATTAGTAATTCAATCCATTTGAAAAATACAATCAACAAAATACATCTATAGGCAGATCACATATAAAGAAATACGTCACCAGAAGTATAGATCTCACTAACCTATCTTGCATTGCTTTTGATGCTCTTAGTTGGTCCCTTCGAACAAGCAAGTGTACATGACGAGCATATTTAGTCAAATAAATTGCTTCCTCTGTAGCTGTATCTCCTCCTCCAACTACAGCAAGGACTTGCCTTTTAAACAACGGGGATGCTCCATCACAAATTGCACAAGCACTGATTCCTCTACTCCAAAACTCTTCTTCTCTAGGCAAACTCAACTTCCTTGCAGTAGCTCCTGTAGCATAGATTATACTGTGGCATTTTACCTGCAAAATCAATGATATTTGATATATAATAGTCAGATCTCTCAACTTTAACAAATACTATTAACAAAATGACAAGCAATATCACCACCTTGCGTTCGCTACTCTGGACAGTGAAAGGGCTGTTTTTGACATCAATGAATTCGACATCTTCTTGATATAATTCTGCCCCCCAACGCTCAGCTTGTTTTTTCATCCTATTGTCATAATAATCACACATAAAGAATCTTATGACAATATTGGTAATGATTAAGGAAGAGAGAATTGAATTATGTAAAAAAGAGTACCTATCCATTAAGTCTGGACCAGTGATACCATCTGGAAATCCAGGAAAGTTTTCAACTTCAGTTGTGGTCATTAATTGTCCTCCGGGAACACCACCTACTTGAAATCCTTCAAACACGACCGGCTTCAAATTGGCTCGAGCAGCATATATTGCTGCCGTGTATCCTGCAGGGCCTGACCCTATAATTACCAAATTCTCAATGCCCTGACCTGCAAAACGGAAATTATTCAAGGCATTTTAATAGTGAAATTAAAAACAAAATAATTCTAGTAAGGACACTCGATAGAAACATAGACAAATCCATGCACGCATTCAAAAACATTAGATGATAATTTGTGTGCCTAATTTGGTTTGAGAGGTTTATCTAACTGACTTAATATTACGAAGTACAAATGCTTTATAGTAAACTCGAAACAAAAAGAGTTTTACAATCTTGATTAGCGTAATTCTGAACTCCAAGTGTAATTTTGGAAATTCTATCTTGTGGATTAATATAATAGTAATTGCATTCTTTTGAATAGATTATTTGGTACCCCTGTTCGTGTTAAGTTAAATATATTAAACAGGGATATTTCTGACATTACTCTTCAACTTCTTGCTATCCCTATAAATATCATCCTTCATTCACAAGACTGGTAAGTTCAATATTTAACAAAAGAACGAGGAAGTGGATAAACATCCCGGTTCACATACAACTACATTCTAAAAATGATAAGAAAAAATAACTCAAAATGAACGATTTAATAGTTAATACCATACCATGGAGTGAAATACAAAAACCTCCCTTGTATAGACTCTAATTACTAAAAAGAACCGTGTGTCAAATTTATTACCAAAATACTCCCAGTAGAAAAATGTCGGTGGCATGAGGCCCCTTACTGAGCTGTGTACTCCATATTGCAATATCTTTAAACAAAAGGTCTATTTAATAATATGCATAATTAAGGTGGATATATGCTTTTAACTTAATAATATAGTGGGGTTTTATAAGGGGGTGTTTGCATTAAAAAGTATTTTGGTAATTAGAACTTTAAAGGGGAGGTTTTGCATTTCACTCTCATACCATGCTTGATAAAATCCTACAGCTTAACTGCAATTTCAAAGACCAACAAACTATGTTTTTTTAACTCTTCAAACTTAAAAGAATTAATTTTTCTAATAAATTATCAAGTCAAAAATCTCCACTGACGCTAATATGAATCTATGAGAAAAATGCAAGTACTATAATTTTACTTATAAATTAATCATCAGCATATATACATTACATCTGTATACAAAATGAGACACCTGAAGAGTTAGGCTGCTCCTCCGTAGAAGCGGCGGCGGCGAAGCGAAACCGGCTAGTTGAAGCGGCGGCTGGGTCGAGATGGACGGCACGACGGCGGATCGAACCGCCGCGGAGGAAGATTAAATTTGTGCGAGGGGGAAAGAGGGTGGAAGGTGTGGCGGCCATTGAAGAGGCAGTGCCGGGTCGGACTTTGAATCCGATCCCGAAACCGGTTGATGTTCTGGCTCCAAAAACGAGGGCGTTTGTTATCTTGGGGTGAGGAGTGGTAGGAGTAATGGCCATTGGTTTCGGACAAAACGATATCCTCTCCTCTCCTCTCAAAAAATTAAAATTGACATAGACCGGTTCTATTGTTTTTCTCCCTCACACATTAATAAATTTTGTGATATTTACACCCTTTCTCAATTTGGAAAACATCCCTTGAATTTTCAATATTACAAATACCTCCCCTCTAATCAATCTTAATTAGAAAAATTAACACAAGGACATTCTTATCTTTGTCCTAATATTAAAATTATTGTTGGGGATAATTTTAAAATTGGTCAATTATAGTAACCACATCATTAATGGATGATTTTTTTTACATTACAGTAGGTTGGGGTGGTACATTTTTTCTAATTTAGTTTTTATTTTTAATTAATGGATGAGGACTGTGAGTAGGTTAATTGGAGTTAGGCCTGTCAATCGGGCCCTGTGAGCCGAGCCTTTAATTGCTCAAACTCAAATACCGTCGGGCTTCATGTCTATAGGCTCAAACTCAAATGCCATCGGGCTTCACATCTATGAGCTCAAACTCGGCCCATGTAATTTTTCGGGCTTCGGGTTTATATCGGGCTCATATCGGGTTTGCTCACTCTAGCAAATTTTACTTAACAAATAAAAAACTACGCATTCTTTAAATGCAATATATAGACAATTTTATTTAATTAACAAGAATATACAAATTGTATACTCGTAATCAATAACATAGAACATTAAATATAATTGTAAAGTGCCAAGACTCCTATTTTTTCACCATTTATTTTTATTTTTTCGTTTTTTCTCTTTGTTTATTACGTTCCCTTTGACCTGCGGAAACTTTAGTTATAATTCATATATGTGGTGGATTATTTGTAGTAATTAGTATACTTATAACAATAGTACTAATAATTTATAATAGTAATATTTAAGATAATAATATATTCGGGCCTTATTCGGGTTGAGCCTTGTAAGGCTCAAGCTCGGCTCATAAATTAATCGGTTTTAGTATAATGGCTCAAACTCAGCCCGGCTCACAAATATTCGGGTTCAGGTCAAATTTAATCGGGTCGAGCCATCGGGCTTCGGGTAGGCCCGGCTCAATTGACAGTTCTAATTGGAGTGATACTTTTTTTTCTTTAATTTAGTTTAAAATATAATTTTATTCGTATATATGTACAATTGGATTGACCCATATGATTTAAAAACAAAAACCCTCTTATAACATTCTTAATATAAAGAGAATATTCATTTTTTTTTTTTTTTTTGTAAAAGTGAATGTCAAAGTTGACAAGAATTCGAAAGGGGCATAATGTACATTTTATTAAAGATGTTGGGAAGACATCACATTTGATGTTGAAAATCTAATGGTGTGCTTTATTTTCAAAAGATTACAAAAGGAAAAATATTAGTTGTTTGTTAATTATGTATTAAGTCTTTTTTTAGTTGATTATGCAAGCATATTAGTGCTTATTCTAAAGAAAACTTTTGATGTGGGCAGATGATTTGGGTCTTGGTTTGAATCTAAAAGTTATTGTATCGCTATCGATTGATCAAATATTCTATCTTCAAGTCCAACAAGATTTTATCGCGAGAAACAAGGTTTAAGCAACTCCAACGTTGGTGAAATATTACAACATAGTATACATGATAACCAAAAATGATGCAAAGAATTAGAAAGAAATAAAATATCCAAAGATTTCAAGGATTAGAAGAAGAAAAAAAAGTAAGACTCATTATACAATTCAACAAAATCGTTAAAGAAAACACCGCTCGATCACGATATTGAAAATAAAATGAAAATTTGTAAATAAGCAATGAGAGAAAGATCTGAAAAAGAAAATGATACAACCGGTCTATATATTATTATTATCAAATTCAAACTCTTAAAATTTTCTATAATTGTAGCATGTTTTAAGGATAAATTTAAGGAATAATTAAATTCCTAATTTTGTGCATTATATTTATAAAAGTAATTATATTTCTTGAACATTTTTTTATCAAAAAAAAAAAAAAAAATCCTACATGTGTCAGGTGATTTAAATTTGAAAGGTGGAGAAAAGTTTATCATAGTTAATTTGTACCCCAATGAGGTGTAGTTATACGTACCAATAGTCCTACATATATGTGTTTGGACACGGAAATTTCCTTGACGATATTATCTCCTTAATTATATTATATTTTGATCATGAATAATTGGATGTCTAGTCTATATTAGGAGAATTCCTTAGCGAACTAGCTAGCTCGAATTTTTCATTTTCCCACATCAACATTCAACAGCTAATTTGCAGTTATATATTAACTCAAAAGATTATGGTACTAAAACTGAAATTTGGTGAATTATTTGTGAATACTTCATTTATTTTTATTTTACAGTAGTTAACTAGTGCATTTTTACTTGTATTACCTCCCTTGAAAATTAAGGCGGCCCTCGTTAAAGTCATGGCTTCATCACTTGAATTAACATGCATGTCGGCCTCCAAGCTTGAATTATAATGCTGCAACCCCGGCCCCTTTATTTAACTTTATAAAAGAAACAACAAGACAAGAGAAAATTAATAAAGAGATCATTTTTTCTTCATGGAAAATTCTTCTCTAAACTTGACGTCGTACCCGTGCTTATACAACAAATAAATTAAATTTTGAATTTGATGATAAGAACACTGTGTGGACCCCACTTACTAAACAACAGAATGAATTAATTATATATAGATTTTCTCATAATAATAAATATATACTCACTCACTCCTATATACTAGCTAGTACGTAGAAGAATTCTAGTAGTTCAATTTCAAGTGTGAAACAAAACAAAACAAATTAATGTAGTAGAGATCAAGGACAAAAATAGCAATAAATAAAGAAGATGAAATAATTTAATTGGGTGAAGAATTGAAAAAATAAAGATCTATCTAGCTCGAATTGAAGTCAAGAAAGCTCAGCTGCCCAACCAAAATAAGAAGCTTCCATCCAATTCCAAATTTCCAAATACGTCCGTCCGGTCCGTCCAATTTCTTCTTTTCTTTAATATTTTTGTTGAAAAAAATGACAATTTCCTATCCATTGGGCTGTTTTAATTTATCATGAATTCATTCATCATGTGGACTACTGGATCAGTAATTGGCATTGGCATTGGCATGGCTAGCTACTTTCAATTCTAACTGCCTGCAACTGCAAGCAACCCATGAATTAAATTAATTAACCCCTTCTTTTCTTTTCTTTTCTTTTCTTCTCTTAATTACTTGATGAATATGAATGATTCATGTGATCAAAAGTCATCGTGTAATTTGGTGAGGAAGGTGCCGCCATTTTTGTTGAAGACATACATGCTGGTGGAGGATCCGGGGTCGGACGAGGTGATCTCGTGGAACGGAGAGGGCACGGCGTTTGTGGTGTGGCAACCGGCCGACTTCTCAAGGGATTTGCTTCCCACCCTCTTTAAACACAGCAATTTCTCCAGCTTTGTCCGCCAGCTCAACACTTACGTACGTATATATATATATACTCTTCATTAATTTCCAATTAATTAATTACCTCTCATATATATATATATATTATATATCTTACCTTTAATTTGCTGCAGGGTTTTCGCAAAGTGGCAACAAACAGATGGGAGTTCAGTAACCACATGTTCCGCAAAGGCCAAAGAGATAAGCTTTGTCAAATCCGACGTCGAAGAAAGCCTAAGGCTAAGGCTAAGGCTGCTGCGGCATGCTCCAACAATAATACACCACCAACCAAAGATCGTACTATAAGTAGTATTGATCACTCATCAGATGACGAAGACGATATTAATATCGAATTAGACCAAATCTGCAGGTCTTCATCATCATCATCATCAGATCATGAATTATTACTCCTCCTCATCCACGACAACAAAAAGCTCAAACAAGAAAATCAAGTCTTGAGTTCCCACCTCGCCCTAATGAAGAAGAAATGCAAACAACTTGTTGATTTGGTAGCCATTAACCATGGATCACCTCCAAATTCTTCACACATCATAATAGAAGAAGAAGACCAAGAAGAAGAAGAAGAATGTGTAGATGATCAATACCAATTATTACAAGAAAAGATTAATATTATAAACAGTACTACTACTTCATCATCAGATATTCATGATCAAGGGCCAAAGCTCTTTGGGGTGAGATTAATTAATACTTCATCATCCCATCAAGAAAAAGGAATATTTACTCCACTAAATTCAATTAAAGGCCACCCCGCCCCACACATCGATAATTAGCTAGGTGATTATATATATAATTATCACAGTAAGTAAGTAAGTAATTAGTTTATGAACATGGAAATTATTAATCATGTTGTGTAAAGAGCTGTGAACAGTTCTCATATGTATGTAATTTGATTTCCATTTGATCGATCAGTACCACTACGACTACGTACGTTTATCATAATAATATAATATAATAATAATTTCAAACTGTACATCTTTTCTCTAGCTAATAAACATAATTTGGTGATCATTTATATATATCATGAAATGTTTGCACTTAAATTTTTGGTCATATGGATATGGCCTTCTTTTTATCCAATTTAACCCGGACCAGCAAAGTGGACGAAAATTAAGACCATCATATATATGAAATCAAAAGTGACTACATCATTCAATAAAACTTTATATTTCTCCTTCTTTTAAATGATGCCAACAACCGAAGCGTCAAAACCCATTATCATCATACTCTAAAGGCGCTAAAAAATTTATCAATCACAAAACACAATAGTAATAATTCAGCAGATGTAATAAGTTGGATTTTTAAGATTGAATTATCCAATAAAATAAAAAAAGAAACAAATATGTAATTACACATATGCCAATTTTTTTTAGTGATTATATATTGATGACTAGAATAATTATAAGAGTGAGGTACATTAACACCCCTAAATAAATGATTTTTGAATAACATGCAATTGAATCGTGAAATAAAAACATTAAACTTTGGGCTCAATTTCAGAAAAAAAAAAAAAAAAAAAGTAGAATTAGTGATAGTCTAACAAGGCCCAAAAACCAACCAATCTAAATAATTGGCCCAATGCGTTTATATATAAACAACTCAATAGTAGGCCAGGGGAAGGCCTAGAAATACCGATTCTGCAATCAGACTATCCGGGATTTCGAAAATAAATAATAATTCGCCTGTTCTCCAGTTAAGTTGAAATCATTTTAATACCCCCACTCATTGCCCTAATAATTTGTGGGAAGCTTTGAGGTACTTCTTTTCATCACAATTAATATTTGTGTGTAATTATGAGTCTGCGTTTGAAATAGATTGTTTAAATGAGTGTAATTCCTCATTGTTTGCATATAATTGTGTGCTTAACAATGAAATTTGACTCTGCGCATAATGTGCTTGATAAATTGCCTGCTGCATTGTTTGTGTATTATTATTGAATTTGTTACTCACACTACGCTTCACTTTTTATCATGATCACACTAAGCCACTTCCGCGGTAGATTGTGCTTAAGAATTTTATTTGTAAGTAGAATGTATAGTTCAGGAGAACTGGTGCAAGATTCATCTGTTATAGCAAAAAAGGTCTGTAAAATCATGATGTCCTGCCCCAAACTAGGCCTTGATACTGTGCTTGACCAGAGTGGCATCCGAGTTTCGGAACAAGTAGTTGAAATGGTACTTGAAAAATTCGAAAATGCTGGAATGTTGGCTCACCGCTTCTTTGAATGGGCTGGCAAGCAACGGCATTACAAACATAGTGTTAGAGCTCACCATGTTATGATTGAGTCTTTGGCTAAGATAAGGCAGTATGATATAATGTGGGATCTAGTGAATAGCATGAGAAGCAAGGGCATGTTGAATATTGAGACCTTTTGTATCATTATGAGAAAGTATGCAAGGGCACATAAAGTGGAGGAGGCGGTGTATACATTTAACATGATGAAGAAATACGATGTGCCTCCAAATCTGGCTGCGTTTAACGGGTTGTTGAGTGCTCTGTGCAAGTCCAAAAATATTAGTAAAGCTCAGGAGATTTTCGATGCCATGAAAGATCAGTTTCTTCCTGATTCAAAAACTTATAGCATCTTGCTTCAAGGATGGGGAAGGGCTCCAAATTTGCCGAAAGCTAGGGAAGTTTTTAGGGAAATGGTTAGTTCAGGTTGCAGTCCTGATGTTGTGACTTATGGAATCATGGTTGACATTTTGTGCAAGGCAGGAAGGATTGATGAAGCGCTTGAAGTTATTAGTGAGATGGAGCTCAATGGCTGCCAGCCCACATCTTTTATTTATAGTGTATTGATCCATATATACGGCATTGAAAATAGAATTGAGGATGCAATTGATACATTTCTTCAAATGGAGAGAAATGGAGTTAAGCCTGATGTGGCTGCATATAATGCATTGATTACCGCATTCTGTAAAGTAAATAAATATCAAAATGCCTATAAAGTTGTGGATGATATGGATAAAAAGGGTGTGAGTCCTAATTCAAGAACTTGTAATATTCTTCTCAGTGGTTTGATTGGTCGTGGGGAGACTGACGAGGCTTTTAAGGTGTTCCGTAAAATGAGCAAAGTCTGCGAGCCTGATGCAGATACGTATACGATGATGATAAGGATGTTTTTCGGAAGAGATGAACCTGAGTTGGCTCTCAAGTTATGGAAGTTTATGGAAAAGAAGCAGTTTGCTCCAAGCATGCACACATTTTCTGCGCTTGTCGATGGATTATGTGACAAGGGTGATGTGTCCAGGGCTTGTGTTTTAATGGAAAATATGATAGAAAGAGGAATTCGCCCAGGAAGGCATACCTTTGGAAAGCTAAGACATTTACTTTTGAAAGAAGGGAGAGAAGATGTACTTGTATTTTTACAGGAAAAGATGAACCTTCTGGTCAAGGAACCTATATTTGATTGAAAATCACATTGCTTTAATTGTTTTATTTGCCTTTTATATATATAAAATATATATTTATGAATCATGACCAGGCAAAATTATTCGACTATGCATAAATCAAATACATAAATAGCAAGCAATATTCCCTTTCGATATTTTACTACTCCAGGTTATAAAAAGATAAGGCAAGAAAATCATTCCTATCGTAAAATTAATATATGCAAGAATTAAAATAAGGATTACTCTACATCTATGCAAGAATTAACGAGTGATATGTGACAAATGAAATATGACATCAAAAAGTGAGATTTTATTCCAATAAAAAAAAAAAAAAAAAAAAAACTAAAATAAATCTCTAAAACCTAAACTGGCATGGCTTTGTTAATAACAAAAAATTACTTAGTGCAACACTGCATAAAATAAAACAGTGCCAACACAAACAAAGCCAAGTATTAACACAAGTATTCTAACTAAAAACAAAAAGTTGAAAAGGCCAAATTAATCCTAAAACATATAAACTAAACCATAAACAAACAAATACTTCAAATCTTTCCGCAAAGCTTAGCCAGTTCCTTGACAACTTCATCAGTTTCCTTATCTCCGCTATCCCTAAGTTTGTCCTTGAAACCCGCAGCCGTTTTCCGAACCAATTCTCCGGCATCTTCAATCACAACTCGTTTGATAACGTCACTAAGAGTTCCTCTATGAAGCTTTGTATTACCATCTCTCAAAACCTCCACACCAACACCAATTTCCTCCACAAGCCTAGCATTGATTGGCTGATCCAGATGCATCGGCACCGCAATAATCGGAACCCCAAAGTTCATACTTTCCAAAACAGAATTCCAACCACAATGTGACACAAACCCTCCTGTGTTAACATGTCCCAAAATCATTGTCTGAGGAGCCCAACCCTCCACAACTTTTCCTCTATTTCCAACCCTTTCAAGGAACCCTAAAGGTAGTGTTTTCGCTAGGGTTTTTCCATTTGAACCACTTTCATCTTTTGGAAACCTAATCACCCAAATGAAATTAACATTACTAAGCTCTAAACCATATGCAATTTCATCTATATCTTGCTCGGTAAGAAAATACTCACTACCAAACGAAACGAACACAGTCGATTTCCTCTCTTTTTTGTCTAACCATGATATAATATCGTACCCTTGATCATTCGGGTCGGGTTGTTGAACCAATGGGCCCACAGCAACAAACTTTTTCCCGACCAAACTAGTGACATAATCAATGTACTTACCCTCAATGTCCCTAGACCCTTTAATCAAAACAATGTTGCAAGACCTATTGACCCCTAAAGATGCCCTCTCCTTTTCTTTCGGATTCGAAGCGCAATCCAACAACCTCTTCTTGTTGCTAGACTCATAGTCACGAAAATAAATCTTGGAAAAGGGAAATTCAATACTAGGGTTTTTGAAATAGTGGAACATGAAAGAAGTCATTGTGGAGCTACTTGTAATGAACT
Source organism: Penstemon newberryi var. newberryi (assembly GCA_030819805.1). NCBI lineage: Eukaryota > Viridiplantae > Streptophyta > Magnoliopsida > Lamiales > Plantaginaceae > Penstemon > Penstemon newberryi. The sequence continues at coordinate 284,610 of JAUALY010000002.1, forward strand.
CGACCGCGGGTATGTTTTGGTCCTTGGCGGCTAGTGGGGCCCACGGCTGGAGAAAATCGTAGATAAGCAAGTCGGGTTTGATTTTGGCGAGTATATCGGCAAAGCTAGGGGCCGATAAATCGAAAGCTTCTTTGAGGACGGGCATGAGGTGTTGTGGTAGGCCATTAGTGGTGTGGAAATCAATGGGGAGGTTCGGTAAAACTGGCAAAAATAAAGGGACGAGAGTGATAAATTGAGAGAGTTTTTCATTGATTTTTTTCTCAATGCAAGCTAGTGTGGCCGGGGTGGAACATAAGTATATAATGAAATTACGAGTGGATAGGTTTTTGGCTAGCTCTAGGTAAGGTGTAATGTGGCCATAACCTAACCATGGGAACATTAGAACGCGAATGGTTTTGTTATTGTTAGTATTCATCATGCAAAAAACAAAAACACTTTTTCTTTTTCGATCGTAAGTAATGGTTGAAGAAGAAGAAGAAGACGAAGAAGAGGGCCGGGGGGGGCGTATTTATGGTGCATGGTCAGAAATTTCCATAATGAAAGAATGGTAATAGAATCCCTTTTTTTATTCGTTTTCCCATAAGAGTGAGATAACGGGAAAATTAAAGCAAAGATTTGTTCGTGGGGTGGGGGATGAAAATCTAAATAAAGAGGCAAGTTTCGAATTGAGTGTGGGAATGGCGTGTATTATGTGTTCATAAATGTAAGATTCTGAATATATTTGGAAAATTCTAAGGTGACGTCACGTCACATGACGTAACCTATAATCAATAGAATTATGACACCTCATTAATAAATTACCTATTTAAAGGTTACTAACAAGTCATAATACTATTACTATAAATAGTTGTACTATACTATTATTTGACCACATTCATTGTAATATTTAACCACATCAATAGTAAATTACAAACTAATAAATTATTATAGATATAAATAAATAATTGTGTATATTAATATTTTATAATAAACGATATGTAATATTTTGTGTTGATTAAGTAATATTAAGCTTTGAAAAAAAATCATAATATATTTTAATACACATAATTTATATTTTAATACGTATTGGATTAGTATTAATTGTAATACTTCATAATGTAGTTAATTACTATTAATATGGGACCTTACTATGTACATGGAGTCAATACTATTACATGTAAAACATTATACTATGAAATGTGAAGAATTATACTGGTTAATACTAATGATAATACTTCATAATGTGGCTAATTACTACTAATATGGGACCGTACTAAGTTTGTGGAGTCAATACCATGCTATGTGAGTCTATACTACTATATGTGAGACATATATCATGTAATGTGAAGAATTATTAGTAAATTGGTTAGTACTAATGGTAATACTATATAATGTGATTAATTATTACTAGTATGAGACCGTACTAAGTATGTGGAGTCGATACTATTACATGTGAGACATTATAATATGTAAAGTGAAGAATTATACACATTGATTAATACTACTGATTATTTCATAATGTGGCTAATTACTACTAATATGGATCGACCGTCACTACTAGAAAAAGGGCAAATTTCGACAGAAATTTCGACGGATTTTTCATAAAATCCGTCGAAATTTACATATTTCGACCGAATTTTCGACCGAAAACGGCCGTCGAAAAAAGTGTCGTCGAAATCAAAATTTCGACAGAATTTTCGACGGAAAAAATTTCGACAGAAATTTCAACGGTATTTTCGACGGAAAAAATTTCGACAGAAATTTCAACGGAAAACATTTCCGTCGAAATTCTTGGGATTTCGACGGAATTTCGACGGAATTATTTCCGTCGAAATTTTGAAACAATTTCATAATTTTCTACGGAAAAATTTTCCGTTGAATTTTTTTTTTTTTTTTTTTGGCATCTGCTAGTTATACCTAAATTATAATTTCAAGAAAAAATAAAACATTCAAAAATATTTTTAAACATGATTCAATATTCAAAACATCTTAACATTGATCAAACAATCCATCCAAATACGGAATACCAAATCCAAATACCATAATATTACAAAACAATCACAAATCCGAATAATAACTCAAAGTACTACAAAACAATATCAATTCCGAAATCAAACACCTAATCATCCGGTGTTTCGGGGAACCTAATTGTTAACTTGACACATCAGTTGAAGGCTTGAAGCAGAACATTAACTTGTTGCTATTGCATCAATATAAGCTGCCATTGATGAAGCGTTCTTCTTTCTTTTTCTTATTGCTGGCCTCTAAATCTGCACATCAATTCCAACATGTTAACATCCAACTTCAATTCACACAGGAAACACCCTACTTACATCTTGTTAGTGATTTCAAACAATTGAAATTTAAACACATTCAAACTAAATCATGTGAAATTAAAGAAGGAAGATTCATGAACAACATTCCCTTGAAGACCGAATGTTAATCCACTTTTATCTCAATATTGCAATCAACTAAAATGCAACACTACCATGATAAGAGACAACTAAGATTCAATACCTTCTTTTGTATTCTAAAAGTTTGGGTAGTTAGACAAACAAAAATACCAATTTATATAGTTAGACAAACAAAAATACCAGTAGGCCCAAGAGTGCTTCTAGAATCAACCATATGACAATATAAATTCATCATGAAGTATTCAATCATCGTAAAGATAGAAGTATTCTTCTACCTTTGGAAATAATGACTAATTTTGGGACTATTAATTAACTTTTTTTCTGAATTCCTAAGAAAATATCTTTTAGATAAATAAATAAATTATCATGTATTCAAAATCCATGCCGGTGGTGGCATGGGATCGAAGAACTGCTGGTTGTTTTAATTTTTCCGCAAAGTTAAAATTACGAGGGTTAATTTCATTGTGGCCAAACCAGGGGGCTGAGTATGCGAATTATTCATCTTCCCCACACCACTACAGTAGTAGAAAAATGAAAAAAGGAGAATAGCGTATAATCCTAACTATGAAATCCACCAATTAATCAAATCTCACCAAATTAAAACTACTACCAACTAATACTACACTTAATCACTTAATATAACAACAAAACCAGCAGAATTCAAAGGGAAGAGCAGCTTAAGAGCAGGGGAAGACATATAATTTAGAAGTATACTTTTGCAATAATCAAATAAACATATATTCAAAATACCTTCAACTAATCTCGAAATTTCAAACAGATCTAGGGCTCCCTGGACAGGACCGCGGCAGAAACGGCGTCGGAGGGGAGGCGGAGGTGCGGCAGAAACGGCTTCGGAGGTGGTGGTGGGGCTAGCGGGCTGGGCTAGGCGGGCCTCACGAGTTCTGGCAAGGGGAGCGGTGCGGGCTGGGCTAGGTCGGGTCGAGGGAACGAGAGGCTGCGGTGATGAGAGAGGAAGAGGCTAGTTCTGGGATGGAAAGAGAATTGGAGGAGGCGGCTGCAAATTTGAAGAAAGGTGGAGAAGAGGGAAATGAAATTGTCGTACTAAGTTAGGGCAATTAAAAAACATTTCGACGGAAACTTATTTCCGTCGAAAGTTTCAGATATTTCGACGGAAAAAAATCCGTCGAAATTACTAAAATTTCGACGGATTTTAATTTCCGTCGAAATTTATTTATTTTTTTCATGAAGTTATTAAATTTCGACGGAAAAAAATCCGTCGAAATCACTAAAATTCGACGGATTTTAATTTCCGTCAAAATTTATTTAATTTTTTTTTTCTTGAAGTTATTAAAATTCGACGGAAATAAAATCCGTCGAAATCACTAAAATTTCGACGGATTTTACTTTCCGTCGAAATTTATATATATATATATATTTTGTGAAGTTATTGATTTCGACGGATTTTATTTCCGTCGAAATTTATATATATATATATATATATATATATATATATATATATATATATATATATATATTTTGTGAAGTTATTAAATTTCGACGGAAAAAAATCCGTCGAAATTACCAAATTTTCGACGGATTTTAATTTCCGTCGAAATTTATTTTTATTTTTATTTTTTTGAGAAATTATTATGAAAGTTTCGACGGAAATAAATTCCGTCGAAATTTTTATTTATTCATTTTTTTTTAAATATTTTCCCCAAATTTTTTCGACCGAATTTAAATCGGTCGAAATTAATTTCGACTGATTTTATTTCGGTCGAAAATTTTCGACGGAAAATATTTCTGTCGAAATTTTAAGAAAAATTTCGACAAATTTATTTCCGTCGAAAAAAATCAGTTGAAATTTTGCTTTTTTCTAGTAGTGTGTACTAACTTTGTGGAGTCAATACTACTACATGTGAGACATATATCATATGTAATGTGAAGAATTATCCGTAAATTGATTAGTATTAATGATAATACTATATAATGTGACTAATTACTACTAATATGAGACAGTATGAAGGAATTTTTTCCAATATAGCCTTCTAGACAAAAGTATTTCTCAATATGACTCAAACTGAAAAGTATTTCCCTAAATGTACCTTTTGTGATAACTCGCAGTTGCCAACTGCGATTTATCAGTTTTTACAAAAAAAAAAAAAAAAAATTACTGATAAATCGCAGTTAGTAACTCCGATTTATCAGTATTTTTATTTTTTTGGAATTTATTGTATTTTGACTGCTAATTTACAATACTATGTGCAATTGTTTGAAACTAAATATTTTTGACATTGGAATCCAGAAAATGTTTATATATATATATATATATATATATATAATTTTATACCTATGAGACATCACAAGTATATTGCAAAATACCAGGTTAAAATAGGAGAGAAATGTTGTAGGTTAAGTCATTTGTAACTATAATTTTTCATAATTAATGTCAACTAAGTCAGGTTACATATAAACTATTCTCATAAGCTCATTGCAATATACTAGTTTACATGTTCTCGCCTTCACAATAACTTATTTGATTCATTAAATCAGAACGGATCAAATAGTGAGATAAGTACATAAATTTACAAAGGCACTTGATTGATTACAAATGGTTGTCAGGCAAAACGTTATTGGTGATGAATAAAAAAAAAATTATGCTAATTTACCTACTCCACTCATGCATCTATAGTTTATCATATATATAAAGATTCCTTAATTTGGTTTGGAAGTCAAAGACATCTGCAAAAAGATAGAATGAAAGTGTAATTATTCCTCTCTAAAATAAAAGCACTACGATCTTTAATTAAGAGATGTTGTAATGATATTCGATGATCAATTAAGTTAAACATTTTCTCGATTCCAATGTCAAAAATATTTAGTTTCAAACAATTGCACATAGTATTGTAAATTAGCAGTAAAATTTCAATAAATTTCAAAAAAAAAAAATATGAGTAAATTTTTTTTTTTTTTTTGTAAAACCGATAAATCGCAATTGGCAACTGCGATTTATCATAAGAGGTACATTTAGGGAAATACTTTTCAGTTTGAGTCATATTGGGAAATACTTTTGTGTAGAAGGCTATATTGGAAAAAAACTCCAGTATTAAGTATATGGAGTCAATACTATTACATGTGAGACATTATACTATGTAATGCCAATAATTATACATATTGGTCACTGGTATTATATATGAACTAGTACCATAAAATGTGGAAACATACAATTTTTATGGTGATTTGATATTAATTTGGGTAGAAAAAAGAAAAGAAGGAAAGTAGAAATATTTATGGTAGCTAACTTTAGGATATTAAAGAATATAAGATAATATTTTAACCTGTTAAACATGTAACTCATAATTAATTAAGGTTAATTTTATTTTATATTATGAAATTTGTGTGATTGTGATTACATATTTATAATTCAATGCCTTAAATTAAATTGACGTCACATGACGTGATGTCACCTTAGAAGTCCCCTATTTTATTAAAGTATCGGATGTTTTACGTTAAGATTTCGAATCTTTGATTTGTTAAAACGGTTATTGGTTAATTTAGTTTTACGAGACTAACATTTTGGTCATGCATGCATGCATGGACTTCATAAAATGTTAATTAGCACTTAATTTTTCAATCACTTTGGTTATGATTGTTGAATTATCTTGAACATTAATTACTAAGTGATTAAATTAGGGTTGTCAATGGGTCAGATTCTTGTCGGATCAGACTCATCCAGATCCGACTCTATTTATATTGGATCATGTCGGATTCGGATCTTGCTCGGATCTAGATTTTTTTAATCCAATGGATCTTGGTCGGATTTTGACCGGATATCGGATCTTTTTCGGATCCAATAAAATTTTCATTTAAAAAATTACATTAATATTTTTTTCTAAAACAAGTCTATTAAATTTATAATTTTATTTAGTTTTAGCTCACATGTTCAAACTTTCTTTACTAATATTCATATTTTTAGATAAAAATATTTGTTTAAATAAATTTATAAACGAGTTATAAATTACTATCTTCTTAAATTGACAGTAAAATACTATTAGTGTTACTTACTTTTATAAAATATTATGTATATATATTATTTTATTTATTTATTGTCGGATAGGATACGGATCGTTAACGAATCGGATCGATCTAAATCCATATTCGCTCCATGTATTTCAAATTACGGAATTTCATAATCGATTTAGATTCACCGAATATTTAGTCGAATAATTTTTCTAATAAATCGAACGGATTGGGATCGAATCCAAATTAAAAGTTGCCCCATTGACACGACAGCCTTAGATTAAATATGTAGGAACGATGGCACATTTCTCAAAAAAATAAAGAAAAATTAACGATGGCACAAGGCCCAAACATGCACCAACCCAACAACTCATCTATGATCTAAATAGTAATTGGCCCAATACCATTCATAAATAAACAACTGATCTATGATCTAATCTGATTGGTGAAGGCGGACTTTCGAGTATTTGAAAAGAGAGTATATGATAGGGGGGAAAGTGGGATTTTCCCTAATTAATAATAAATTCCTCATTGTTTGTATAGGACGATTGTGTAGAAAATTGACATACATACATAAATACGCATCACATTTGATTTTTCAGGAGGTAATTTACTTAATTTCTTTTAATCATGATCCCCCTAACTAATTAATTAAATAGTCACTTCCGCGGTAAAGAATTTTATTTATATGTACGTAGAATTGAAAGAATGTATACTTCATCTGTTATAGCAAAAAGCCACTATGCCTTGATATTGTGCTTCACCATAGTGGAATTCGAGTTTTTGAACAAGTAGGTGAAATCATATATACTTGAAAATGCTGGAATCAGACAATATGTTCCCAACCAAAAAATCCTGATCCCCATTTAATGGCAAAAGAATTTTTTTGAGAGACATAGAGATTGGAGATAGAGTAAGAGCTACTTGCCTAGAGATTCAATAATTAATACACTAGTATAATCATGGTGTTTAGAGAATGACCATAAATAGAGCTAGATTTACCTTTTTTTTTTTAATTTAAAAAAAAAACAATAACAAAAATAAAAACAAGATAAAAATGAGCAAAAATAGAGAAAACCCTTAGTAGAATTTTCGATTCCAAAATTTGAGGAAGAATTAAGGTATAAAAGATCATCAAATATTTGTTGTAAACTATAAAGAGGAAAAAATGATCGTTGGCTTTTATAAAAAGTGATGAATGACAAAATCGAAATCAAAACATAGCATATTCCTACCACAGCAACATAGCCATTTGGCTCGCCACATTGTATTTGTACCCCTAAAAACAAAAAACAAAAAGCAAAATCTAACTGCCTTTTTTGTGGTAAAAATGTAATGGAGGGGGGTAAATGGGGATTTAAATAGTATTTGGGGAAGTAATGGAACGTTTAAATAAATAAATAATGCTACGAGGAAAGGTTTTCTTTTTTTTTAAAAGACGAGGAGGAAAGTACATGAGATGTGCCAAAAAGCAAAATAGAAAGCAAAGTAGAATTCCTTCAATAAATCGTTGGTACGCTTTTAGCCCATACAGACATTACAATACCTTGAAATATCTCCCGGCGCCGCCGCGGCGCACTCCGATTAAAAACCTCATCTGAACCCCCAAAAATCACACACTGAAAAACAAAGACTTTCCAAATGTGGTAGTAAGAAGACGAATTTCCTCTTACACCATTTCCAATGCAGAAAGTCCTACAATCCTCAATCCTCCGTACAATCAAGCCACAACATCTCACATCATCCTCCTCCTCCTCCTCCACAGCTGCCATCGACAATTTCAATATTTCCAATGAAGTCCTCGCTGTGATCAACTCCGCGCGCCCCATCGAGCCCGCCCTCACCAAACTATGCCCTTTCCTCAACCGCGACGTCGTCGTTTCAGTACTCCAGTCTCTATCGATAAACTCCAACAACAAGGATCCTCGACTTTGCTTCCGATTCTTCAACTGGGCTTCCAAAAGATCGCGTTTCCGAAGTGGGGTTTCGCAACATTTGATTGTTGACATGCTTTTGAGTGGGGGCGAAAATGGAAATTCTTCGTTTGACTTGTATTGGAGTGTTCTTGACGAATTGAGGAATGAAAATCTACCCGTTTACGCGGACGCGTTTGTGGTGTTGATTTTAGGGTATTGGAAGTTGAAGCAGGCGGAGAAAGCTGTAGAGACCTTCGGTAAGATGAAGGATTATGACTGCAAGCCTAATTCAGCTGCTTACAATGTGATTCTGAATGTCCTGGTTAAGAAAGATGTGATCTTGATGGCATTGGCGGTCTATAACATGATGCTGAAATCGAATCAGGGAATGGGTTCCGACACTTTTAGCGTTTTGATTGATGGGTTGTGCAAGAGTGGGATGATTCAGGACGCGCTTAAGCTGTTTGATGAAATGACTTTGAAAAGAATCTTGCCTAATAGGATCACTTACACGGTGATCCTGTCGGGTTTGTGCAAGGCAAAGAGGATGGATGATGCTCATAGGCTGTTTAAATTGATGAAGAGTAGTGGATGTGAGCCAGATACTGCTACCTACAATGCTTTGCTTGGTGGGTTTTGTAAGTATGGTCGTATTGATGAGGCGTTTGCACTTTTGAAGTCCTTTAAAAATGAAAATTATGATATTGGGATAAAGGGTTTTAGTTGTCTAGTTGATGGTTTGGTAGGAGCCAAGAGGATTACTGAAGCTGAGGTATTGTTTAACAAGGTTTCTGAGTTGGGTTTGGAACCTGATGTTGTCTTGTACTCGATTATGATGCGTGGGTTGTGTAAAGCCGGAAGAATTGAAGATGCGGTGAAAATGTTGAGAGATATGATCACGAAAAACATCTTGCCTGACACTCAATGTTATAACGTGCTAATCAAAGGGTTCTGTGATGCAGGGCTCTTGGACCAAGCTCGATCTCTGAAATTAGAGATCTCGAAGAACAATCAATTCCCTGACACGTGCACTTACACTATTTTTATTTGTGGTCTGTGCAAAAATGGGCTGCTGGAAGAGGCTGAGCAGATTTTCATTGACATGGAAAAGCTGGGATGTTTACCATCTGTTGTGACTTTTAATGCTCTAATAGATGGCCTATGCAAGGCTGGTAAGCTTGAGGAAGCTCACCTAATGCTTTACAAAATGGAAATTGGGAAAAACCCATCTTTATTTCTTCGACTTTCTCAAGGCGCTGATCGTGTTCTTGATAGCGCAAGCCTACAAAAAAAGGTGGAGAATTTGATCGAATCTGGGTTATTTTTCGAAGCTTACAAGCTTCTCAATAAGCTTTCTGATAGTGGGGTCTTGCCGGACATAAAGACATATAATACTTTGATCAATGGTATGTGCAAATCTGGTCAAGTTAATGGCGCTTTTAAGCTCTTTGAAGAGCTTCAACTCAAGGGTCGTTTCCCAGACTCGGTAACATATGCAACACTAATAGAGGGACTGCAAAGGGTAGATAGGGAAGGGGATGCTTTTAAGCTCTTTGAACAAATGCATGGAAATGGATGTAAACCTAGCTCATCGGTGTATAAAACTCTTATGACTTGGTCTTGTAGGAGGAGTAAAATCTCGCTTGCTTTTGCTCTTTGGTTGAAATACTTGAGAAGTTTAGGCGGAAGGGAAGGTAAAGCATTGAAATTGATTGAAGAGTATGTTGAAAAAGACGAGTTCTTGAAGGCGGTTAGAGGTTTACTCGAAATGGACATTAAGTTGACTCATTTTGATTCATCGCCTTACAGTATTTGGCTCATTGGATTATGTCAGGCGAATAGAGTAGATGAGTCTTTGAGGACGTTCTCGATTCTTGAGGAGTTTGGTGTTGTTGTTTCTGCTCCTGGTTGTGTGAAGTTGATTAGTGCTCTTTGCTCTGAAGGAAAACATAACGAGGCAGTTGAAATTTTTTTGTACACTACAGAGAAAGGTTATAAATTGATGCCAAAAATCTGTAACACTTTATTGGAAATTCTTCTCAGTTCAAAGGATACATGCGTGCTAGCTTTTGAAGTTATAGACAAAATGAAATCATCAGGTTATGATCTAAATTCTCATCTTCATCAGAGTACAAAATTACTGTTACAGAAGTAATGGAGAATATGTTGAGGGTTTTTTTTTTTTTTGTTGCAAAAGTAGCATTTTTTATTAGGCAAGATGACGATGTAAGATCTACCATAGAAGTTGGTTTGATTGTTTTTATTGCTGCTGATTTTCACTGCCTCTGCAAACTGCATTGATGGAGATACTGAGTCTACAATTCTTACAATACTCGTATTATTTAGGTTTTAGTCTAGAGAGGGAGTAAGAAATTGGACATTTGGCTTTTCTAATTTCAATTTTGTAATTTATTGACAAACCTTTTCATGTCTTGTAAATTGGAATAAAGAGCACAAGTAGTTTAACATTACTGAGATAGGAAATGTGCGGGTTGGTTGGTTTCTTTTCCCAATCATATTTCATGGTTCCTCGTATAATTCATTTCGTTTGTATTAGAACTTCTTTCATTATATATGCAGTGATCGTAATGGGTCATAATAAAAAAGAAATTGCTACTACATTAATTTAGAGACACATGTCATCATTTTCTTGTGAATAAACTTCAATCTTAAAATCTTCAGAGTTCGGACTAATAGAAACAGAAGATAATGGTTCCTAATAGTGGTGTTAATTTCATATGCACAAAAGTTGGAAAATCAGTCTTTACATACAACTTCATAATGTTATATTTACAATGTAATTGTAAAAGAGTCATCTCCGTTTCGTTGGCAAGCTATTCTGTTAGATTAGACAAATTGCGGGCTTTCAGCTGCTGTGTAAAACGTTCAATATATCATCATGATGAGCGTAAAAGTTTCCACATCAATGTGATTCCCATAATCCTCATCAATTTCAGGTATTACCTCCGGAAGCTTTAAAACTCGGTGGAGACATTAGTACTATTGAACAATGCACTGGTAGGAAAGGGAGGATTACACTCATTGCTTTTCAAGATTGGATAACCATATTTACTCTTCAAGGATTCTGTCAAAACCAAAACAAAAGAGATGATGTCCAGATGAATCACAGCTTCAAGTACTGTTATGTATGTGCCTATAGAAAAAATACAAAAAGAGAACAGTCCGAGAGCTTATTTATTCAGGAAAAGTAGCAATCATTTAAAAATGAAAAATATTAATAAATAATGCTCGTAAATAACCTATTCGTCCTCTTATGATTGCGGCATTTTCAATTCCACAACTTGTTTGAGCGAAGGATATAATGTTTTGGTACACTTGAGCAGAAGGTGGCACTCCAGCATCCTCCATCCAGTGCATTACCTGCGTTAAAATTGGTTAAATAATGCCGTACAATAACGTTAGTGAGTAAAATGAGAAGGAAAATGTTTTATGTATCAAACGATAAAACAGTGACTCGCTCAGCTTCCTTTTGTGTTCATTTCCATTTTCATCATCACTTTATTCACTCAAATTCAAGAACCACACTCTTGAAAATAATTGCGAGTTAGGGGAAAAGGTACTCGTTATATCACAAAATGACCTCAGCATGTGATCGTTTGAAGCATTTTCAGTTCTTCTCTAAAGCACCATTACAATAGTGAATGTGATTAGTGGAATAATGGCAACACGTGTTTCATGAGTTCCAAATGATATGTTTAACAGAATGCAATCTGTGCCAACTGAACAAACTATGAATTCTGAAGAAATTTATTTGAGAATACCTCAATATATTTCCTCCAGTGACCAGCAGCTAGAAGATTCTTCAATAAAAAATCATAAGTAGTTGCATTAACTTCTGCACCTGAAGCAACTACCTTCAGAAATAACTGCATAAATGTCAAGGAAGAAATCAACCACTTGCGACTTTGAATCTACCTCGAGGTATGAACATATTAAAGTTACCTTCAGCATAGTGTCAATCTTTCCAATTTTTCCGAAAAAATGAAGAAGCTGGTTCAGAGTTCCAACAGAAATTTGAGGAAGAGAAGTCTCCATCATTTTAGTAACATCAATTAAGGTCTTCCAATCTCGCAAACTACAATAAAACATAACTATAAGCTTCTTTGGCAGAATGAGGATCCAGCAGGCAGCATTATCAATAAAAATATGACCAAAACTAAGACAAAGTGAATCCAATTAAGGAGAAAGGGGGGTCTTTTGTCACTCATAAACTTATTTATAAAGCAAGACTTACATGGTACATGCTGAAACCATTTCAAAGAACACTGCATCAATAAATGGGATATTCTTGTCTCTCATAAACTCAGCAACAAGCACCACTTTCTGCGGTTGAGATCCTCTGTTGAAAGTTCTCATAAGAACAGCACAAGCCACAGAGTCTGGTTGGACATCATTCATCTCCATTTCTTGAAATACAGCAAAAGCTTTCTCCCAGTACTCTGCTCATTAAATTCTTTATGTAATCCTAGCTTGTTTTCTTGAACTAAACTATCAGAATTGATGTATATAAATGACAACTCACCAGCAGTACTATAAGCATGTAGCATTGTTGTATAAGCAATGACATCAGGGGAGAAACCAGCCATTTTCATCATGTCAAACATTGATTCTGCTTCAGCAAGTTGACCCTAGATTCACACACAGAGAGAGAGAAGCGATTAGGACTTGTACAAATTATGGCAATATCAATTTGGAAGTAGATTATCCAAATTACTTACCTGTTTACTGTAGGCACAGATTGCAGAAGAAAATACCTCCTTCGACAATGGAATCTTCAAATTCCTCATTTCAACAAGAAATTCGAGTGCCTCTCGGTACTTTGACATTTTGCAACAGCCACTTATCAAAACATTAAAAGTAACAGAATCAGGATGAACTTTCTTTTCTCTCATGCACATATACATAGCTAAAGCTTCTTCATATTCCCCAACATTCATATAACTTCCAATAGCAGAGTTGTATGCGATTGTATTCAATTCTATGCGTCGTAACTTAGCAGCTTTGAGTATGGAATCAATCTTGACCTTTTGACAGCAGCGACCGCATGCTGCCAACAAAGAACTAATTGAAACAACATTTGGCTGCAGGCCTTGTTGCTCCATTTCTTGAAGCAGTTCCACAGCTTCAGCTAGAAATCCATTAGATCCATATGCATCAATGAGGGCATTGTAAGTAACCAAATTTGGTTTGCAATTCTTACTTATCATCATATCAAATATTTCCCTGGCCTTTCCTGGTTGCTGAGATCTACCGAAGGCATTGAGTAAAGAGGTATAAGATACAACATCTGGGTGGACCCCATTCTGTTCCATTTCGTAGAAAATAGAAGTGGCTGGCTCACTGAGTCCCCGTGAGGCATATGCACCGAGTAATGCATTATATGAAACAATATTAGGTTTCATACCCTCTGCAACTAATGTGTTAAAAACAGCATGACAATTTTCAGTCTGTCCACAAATAGAGTACATATGCATGATGGTGGTATAAGTCACAATATCAGGATTACATTCTGTTTTTCTCTCTCTCATTGAATTGAAAATCTCGATCGCCTCAGCATATTTTCCAAGCTTAACCAGGCAATATATCACAATATTGAGGCTCGTAGAGTCTGGGCGGACATGTGTACCCTTCATTAGCTCAAAATACGAGAGTGCTTTAAAATACTGCGATCCAGTTTTATATGCAGACAAAATAATATTGTGAGTCACCAGATCAGGTCCAACTCCATTGTCCGTCATTCTTTTACAAACTTTAAGAGCCTCCTTCCAGTTCCCACTTGATCCACATGCATTGATCAAGTTGTTATAAGTTGATCTACTTGGTGGAATCTGAGACAATGAAACAATGACAAGAGCATATCAGGCAAAGCAGTACTGTTTGGTGTGTCTTGATTTACTTTTGTTATTCAGGATGACTTCCCAATTGCTTAGTTTTATGTTTTCATCATGGTGTTCCTGATTTGTTATTGCCTGTTGTAATTTTTTTCATGTATTAGTTGATTTATTTGATGCACAACCAAATAACATATATAAAGTTGAAATTTATCTCAGCACACACATGGTCAATTGTATAGTGAAAGTACAATATTTGGGTGTGCAAGAAGGATAAAGCTATGGCCATTGTTTGGTGAATAAGGAAATGACCACGTCATTCAAAATCTTAAGCTGCTTGAGAGTGGAGATACCAAGGCAAATAACATTAAAAAAAATTGATTTTATGGTTAATAGTATGTAACCATCAACCACTGCTGCTAATCTTCACCACCAACCCCCCATTTTAATGTGAGCTCATGAGACAGAAGGGAGGGAGGAGGGATAAGTTGAAACTAGGTCGCTGCAATTTGAACATATTAAATTTGGGGGCATTCATGCTAAAATATGGAGAGAAAAAAAGGCCATGCGCTAAGAGGTATTCAGATCTACAAGGCAACATATGCATAAATTCTACTAAAACAGAAGATGCTTATTAATTTTAATCTTGAAAATTTCTGACAGTCAAGGGAAAACTCAAGCACAAAAACTTCCCTCTTCAACTTCGATCTTCAGCATGTTTGTCATATCAGCATAGACAAAATGCATGAATCCCTTCAAATATAAGGTAATCAAGGCTATCTACATTTATTCCTGGAACAAACTACTTAGTCCACAACCTATCGAAAATCAAGCACCCTAAGAAGCAGAATTTAAGTTATAATAAAATTATCATCAGGAGCCCTCATTGATTAACATAGACAGATGAAAACAACTTCTACAGAAAAGGCAACTTAATCTTCAAAAGAAAATGTTAAGAAGGAACCTCACATCAAACCAACAAAGATGATAAGGAAGGAAAAATGTAAATACACACAGCTTCTCGGAGCATGTCTTCCATTATATTCACTCCCCATCGCCATTTACCAGCTCGACCATGTCCATTTATGAGAGCATTGTAGGTCTCGACATCAGGCTTGCACCTATAATGTATGTATGTAAGCATTTAATAACCAACCGTTGAAGTGGCAAGCAACAGATATCGGAAAAACGAGGAAACATACCTCCACTTTTGCATCTCGAAAAATAAACCGCGTGCCTGGTCAATACGATTATGTCTAGCATGTAACCTGATCATCATATTGTAGATATCATTGCGTGCACAATAATTTTTTTGATTCTTCATCCAATTGAAAACTTGAATACTATGTTCTATAGAACCCATACGGGTTAATTCCTGCACACAAAGAATAGAAATTCCAGTTCAATGGTAAGAAGAGAAGTGTACCATATGCACGCTTTTAGTACATAAAAAATTGTCATTACCCTAATAAGAACCGGGAAGTTTTTGCGGTCGAACCGGCCGGCCCAGTGGTTCAGGACCCCCTCAACGTCCGCCCAGTGGTTGAGCTTAATTATCCTCTCCACCACCTCGGATATGGACCAGTCCTTCTGAAACCGGTCTCCCTCGACCCGCATACGATGCCGTTTGGGGAGGTCAGACTTTCGGAATCCGGAGATTCGGGTGTACAGTTTGTGGGTCCCTGCATCGTAGTCGACTAGAGCCTGCTTCTTCTCTTTGAACGCGTCGGGATTCTTGGAGCAATGAATTGTTGGGGTGAGGGTGAGAAAGGGGTGGTGGTGAACGGCGGTGGCCATCAGGGTTTTTGAAGAGATAAGGACCCCGCGCTTTTTGACTGTTAATGGTACATTATTTGACACTTAAATGTTATGTGGTAACTTAAGGCGTTCTAATAGCAATAGCACTTTTAATTATCAAAAAAAGTAATAGCAATAGCACTTTCTCCGCCAACTTGAAGTAATTAATCTCCTGATATAAGAAAAATTCCGAATTAAACTAGAAAATTACCCACGTGAACCTATTGCAGCCGATTCATGTTGCAACTTGCAACCTCATCGAAGGCTACAATGTTCAGGAGGGCACATGCACTTGCATAAATCGAAAAATATTAAGTGAAAAAATCAGAGTGGTACGGTACATTCTCTAAAAATATTTATTGCAAATTAATTGATTTAGTTAGGGCTGAGCATTCGGTACGAACCGGACCGAAGTTCGGTATTTTTTGGGTTCGGTACTTTTCAGACCGCGGATCGTTTGTCGAACCGAAATTTTCGGTTCGGTTCGGTAAAAAACCGAACGATCCGGTTCGGTCCAAAAAAACCGATTTTTTTTTTCTTTTACACAAAATTAGTAGCAATTAATTCTAAATACAAACAGTAAGCTGAAACTTGACCACTAATAGTAAATATGGACTCTCAGTTCACAGGCAAAAGAAATTGATAGGGAAAAAAACAGAGGCATATCCAGCACTATTTAATCCTCCATGAATCAAAAGGTTCAAACTTCAAACACACATGAATCAAACTTTTTAATTCAAGAATATTATATATAAACTACCATAACTAAAAGTACCTGGAGAAAAGTTTTACAGCGGCGACGGATGGTTGTGGAGGACGGCAGCGGTCGGACGACAGCTGAGGAAGGAAGTGACGGACGGCAGTGGGCGGACGGCAGTTGATGGAGGTCGGAGGCAGGGAAGGAAAAGGAATGTTGGGGTTTTTTTTTATCACCAAATGGTCCAAATCGATTGAAAAATGAAGGCAGGGAAATTGATTAAGTCAAAATAAAAAAAAAACAATCGGTAAACCGGTTCGGTTCGAAAACCGAAAGCAT
This sequence comes from Penstemon newberryi var. newberryi, assembly GCA_030819805.1. NCBI lineage: Eukaryota > Viridiplantae > Streptophyta > Magnoliopsida > Lamiales > Plantaginaceae > Penstemon > Penstemon newberryi. The sequence goes on from JAUALY010000002.1 coordinate 301,585, forward strand.
ATATGCTTCGGTTCTGGGCCTAAAACCGATTACCGAACCGAAAATTCGGTTCGGTAATCGGTCCGTGCCGAAACTTCGGTTTCGGTACGGTTCGGTCGGTTTACCGAATCAGGCTCACCCCTAGATTTAGTGCAACAACCATGACCAACCCAACTAGAAATAAGATCAAATTGGGTCGATAATATAATATTATATGTCTTGACACGCTCTCGATACAGTGAAATATAAATTTTGATCCAATGAAAATGGCAAAAATCTTGACTCTACTTGAAGCCCAAACTGATTTTAAAGTAACTAAGTAGTATAATATTTAGGGATTTTTGCACGTTACCCCCCAGTTTTTTTTAGTTTTCCCACATTTCCCCCTGAAACGCCTTAAATGAGCCGGTACCCCCTGGTTTTGAGTAAGTTGTGCACTTACCCCCCAATCCAAATTCCGGTCATATTTTTCCAATTCAAAAGGGCAGAAAGGTAATATTACCTTCACCCTTACTTCCCTCCCAACCCCTAAACTTTAGTTAAAAGGCGTGAATTGAAGGTGATGAAGACATCCTCTTCATTTTTTGTGAATTGAAGCAGAAAAAAAAAATTCAAAAGAATGTTTACTATATACTTGAGTTTTAGTTACACTTACACCCAGGCAATATAATTAATCAATTTAAGACAATAATATTATAGAGAACCCAAAAATGAAATTTGCTCAAAGGTTAGTAATTATTGATATTGATTACATGTTCTTGGTTGTCTTCTTTTTTCCCGTAAAATTAGGTTTTTCTTAATTAAATATATATATACTAATTTTTTTGATTATTGCTCTGTTTTTTAGTTTGTGAAGAGCATGGCAGTTTCATCAATTTAATGAACAAATCCTTCAACCTCCATCTATTTTTGGGCTAGAACTAAAGCATCTAATAAGAATTTATCCAAATTTCATTCTGATATTATTTTTTATGCCCTCTCTCTAATGTGTTTCTTTTGAATATTATTCGAAAAGTTAAAAATATTAAACATGATCATAATTTTTGAAAGGGATGTTAAAATCGCGTTTTACTTAAGTTAGAACACATCAATTAGAAACTGAAAAAAATCCCCCGACTTGGAAATAATTGTCTTTTGAATACATCTTTTTTCTTTTTGTGAATTGAAATTTATGAAGTTTAAGGGTTAGGGCTTAGGAGGGAAATAAGGGTGAGGGTAATATTACCTTTCTGCCCTTTTAAATTGAAAAATTTGGTAGAAATTTTGATTGGAGGGGTAAATGTACAACTTACTCAAAATCAGGGGGCACGGGCTCATTTAAGGCATTTTAGGGGGGAATGTGCAAAATCTGAAAAAAAATTGGGGATGACCTGCAAAAATCCCTAATATTTAATCATTTGCACAAAATAATACTCCGCTCCTTATATCTCAAACTTGAAAATAACTGATTTGACCCATTTTTTCTCCTCTAAACCCCAAAATCTGAACTCAATATAAATCATAAATCATATTTCCAAAACCTACTATCATCTTACTTCCCAATATTCCAACAGAAAACAATACAAATAGAGTAGTATTTCAAAAGTTCTGCGGTAAACAATCAAACTATGTGAAACCAAAAAAAAGCCCAACCGAGTCAAAACTGATCCATATCAACCTTATGGATAATTATCATAATCATCACGGCACTCTCCAGACAAACTTACACCCTGGCTCCAAGCCAAAGCAATATTTATACCAGACAAAATTTTGTTGGACTGACCAGAGGCGAGCCACATCCCACAGAACTGAGAGGTCGTGGATAACTGTTTTTCTGTTTTAGTTTCAAATCTCAAACAGTCAAACCCGATTGAGAATTTTATAGCAATTTACATTCAAATTTCTCTGATCAACTGATTTTCTGTCCTTTCTTCTCCAATTTTTTGTGCTTAGAAAACTTGGATCCAACAGTTGGTCTACGAATGTTTCCTTCATTACTCCTCTTCATCGTGGTCTTCCCTTCGTGTTTCTTTTCACTAGAGAGGTTCCTCTTACCTCTATGCATGTTCAACTTACCCTTTTGTAGGTCACCGTATTCAGAATGTCCAACTCTCTCCGAGGACTTCCTACTATTCTGTCTATTTTCTCTCTTTCTTTTCCAAGGTCTTGCAGGTTCTTCCTTCTGTGAAATTGAAGAGTCACCTCGTTTCCTCTTCTGCTGCCTGAAAAATAGATGGCTTGGTTATCACATGAATAGTAATCAAACAGATTTTTTGACAGAAAACAAAAAAGACAGGTTTAAAGATTGACAAAGAAGCAGACCCGTTATGAGACATATCAGAAAGTTCTTGTTTAGTGTCTCCTGCTTCCTTGGAATTTGTCTTACCATGACGATTCTGCAAAATTTTAGTAAAAGTACGTAAAAAATGAATGCAATGATTGTTGGACTTAGGATAAGAATGAAGATAGAAAACAAATACAATAGTAGAAGATACTAACAATTTCATAGTTAGCCCTAAAATTTACAATCTTTACTAAATTGCGGAGGTTGAAGTCAAACCCACATTTGAATTCAAATACAGATGCAGGTTCCTCCCTTCTTAAATACGGATACAGGTTCCTATCATATTTGAAAATTAATGTTTTGCCCCTTTGTTAAATGTGTTCCAGAAATGTCTAGGTAACACTAACATCTAATGACATCATGAATCAGGCACTAATACTAAAGCCTAGGAAGCACATATGGGACAAAAGTACACTAATATATTATCTGAATAATAAAACTACCAGAAATATTATAATGTTTACAATTGAAAGTAAGGTCAACCATTAGTTTGCTCGTTGAAGCTAACAGCGATTCCACAAATCTTCCAAACATCAAAAACTGTAGCCAAAACTAGTAATATAGGATACAATAGTTGAAGGGAGAAGAAGAGTACCGCCACAACACCAAGCACAAAATCCTTGTATTTTTCAGGTGCTAGTGCCTTAACTGAAGCAGTACCACACTTCCTAATCATGATCTCCAAGATCACTGTGACCTGTAACAAAATAGAAATAACATCTCAGTGGCACCCTGGAGGAAATAGTATCACAGAACAGATTATGTAGCCAGTGAGGACCAATGTGAAGAAATGCACAGACTCTAAGGTCAGTTGTCACACATGATTGGTAGGCTTTTGTGTCCAATGCAGAATGGCTCTGTATGCTCAAGTCATAATGTATTTTGTGTATGAGTATATATAGGAAGAATAAAGTGAAGTATATTTTGGATCTGGGTAAGTGACTCCCTACTCAAAAGCAAAAACTGCAAACTGTACCTGCACCTTTTCCTAACATTAGCTCACAAGATGGAAATGAGCAGCACGTACTTCAATTTAAAGTTCAATAATCATTCTCACTAACATTTGGAGTCCCAGAATAACCAAAAAACAAAAAATCACACACCTTTGTTTTAAAATGATGGCGGGAGATAGATGACCAGCGAAGAATTTCATCCATGATACCAGAGAGAAAATGTTGCAAGTCATTTGATTTAAGGCATGAAACTAATACTTTCACAAAGCCCAAGACACCCTGTTAAAATTTAGATCAAACAGCTCATAAGCATAAAAGACAAAAATAAGTAGTTTTCAACTCTGAAGTCAGGGTACACTCACTTTTATAACCTCAATTGCTTTGCTGTGCAGCAACTCCATTACAGATGGGACAATATCAGGCATCGTAATGCAGATGTGGGGATCATTGTAAATAAATACCGAAAGTGCAGACACCACCCCACTCTTTATTTGGGGAGAGGAACCAGAAAGATACCCTGTAAGCTGGACATAATAACATCATCATAAAGCCTTATTTCCACAATGTGACATGCTTAAACATGATTGTTTGCTGCACTAAGGAATGCAAGGGATTCAATACAAAAGTTGGCTCCATCAAATTTCAAATTATGAATGACATGCTACACCATAAGATAAAGTAAGAATTACAGGGATATGAAAATACATGAAGGTCGTTTAACATGTTAATAATACCCAATATTTGAGATAAAGCTAAAATTTTCTTTATAGGCAATAATAAACGTAAAGCATCATGAACACTTCATGCAAAACACCAGAGTTACCTGAAGATCAAATTAAAAATATTTAAGAGTAATAGTTTGCATCATCGTCATGTTATCTATAAGAAGGTAAGGATGTGAATTATATCTATGAAATGGAATGGGATTGCAGTTACCATGGTAATAAGTTTGTGGTAAGGGCCATCACAAGTAGCATCTGATGAGTCCCGCAATTTGGAACTTATCCCATTTAATGCGTCATATGCAGACTTCCTGCCTTCTTCATTTGACTGAACATGAAATGACATTCATGTAAGTTACAACAATTAGGTGTTACCAGGGACCAATAAACTCAAATATTACGAACAACCTTCAATAAACATCCTTATATCAGAACTCTTCTATCACATCTTCATATTACATATCATAGCACTACTTAAATATCCAGAAGAAGACGTGCTTTGCATAAACTATATTGAGTCTGAATTCCATATCAGGCCACCACTCAAAACGTTGATCAAGATAGTAAAGAGATGCAAAATTAAATACTCAATTTACATGATAACTTGACTAATTCTAACGTAGAGGCTCCTGGACAATCAATACAGCCTACGTGATATCACTTTTTAAAAGTGCATGAGCTTTTTCTCAGCTGTCTGTTTTTATGGACTCTTCTTTGATTTGCAGCTTCCAAGGTCCTAATGATATGGTGCTATGAGAATTTTCATTTGGAATTACAAACAGCTTGCAACACCCTTTTGCGACAGAAGGATGGCCTCTCATAGTTATGAAAATGAAAATCTATGGTTACCAAAAAGGCATCCTCATCCCTTATATAAAGGAATTTATTACATAAATTACAACAATTAAGTGAGGTGTATGACATTTTTTGGTGGCCAAGGGAGCTCCCGATGTAAAGATTTGTGCACACCAGCACAAATTCAACACTTCTACATAATTATATCCAGAAGATGCTAGTACAAATGGCATATTAGATCTATGGTTACTTAAGCAAGAAATGTACATAGTATATGATATCACAGAGCATAGAATGTCTCTAAAGTCATATGAAAATTGAGTAAATAATGGGAAATAAAGTCTAGGAAGTAGTTCTTACATCCTTTAGTGCGAGAATTATCTCATTCAGAATAAGAAAAGATTGTGTGTTCTCCTCATCCATATTTGTCTGCAGAGTAGGAAAGTCTTTAGATAAAAGCTCAGAGAGAAAAGGAAAGAAAGGATGTACAAGCCTGCACATATAACAATGAGTGTAAATCTTAAGATGAGCACAGAGATCCATAAAAAAGCCATAACATGGACACTATTTTTTAATAAAGGTAATGTCGTAAGAGGACTAATAAAATTGATTAGATTCAGCGAGACAGATTTTATGAATCGATAAAGATCTTGAATAGCACCCCTACCGTTATCAATTGAATCAACAAGGCCTCCAAACAGGCAAAACGTTTTTTAAGCAATGCGATATTAGCGGAAGACTTCAAGCCACTCAACATATCCATCACCACAGCAAATTGCGAAGAGCAAAACCATGAATGTTTCTGCAGACAGAGTAGTATTGAGCAAAACCAAGAATGTTTCCTTTAGAATGATAAGTAAAAGAATCAGCAAATGACCTCTAATATTCTGCTGAGAGTTTCATACGCTTGGACCTGGCTGATATCATCACTAGCCTAGAAACCAGAACATAGATTGTTGAAACAGCATCATAAATTGAAAATTTACATATGCGAAAGTAGAAGTATCAGCAAACCTGTAAAGCACGCTGAATAACACAAAATAGTAGATTAATCAGATCTTCATCAGATCCTTCAACAATGCAAGACGCAAGTTCCAGTATTATACACCTTCACAAAAGATAGATCGAAAATATCGTTAACTATTTAAAGTGATCTTTACTTTCCATCTGCAAATACCAAGCATCAGAGTAGAATATATTAATAAATGCATGCACATGCATAGCATGTCAATTAGGATGAAAAGTTGAATGACCATTAGATCAGCAAGGTTACTTATAAAAAAAAATATATCATTACCTTTTTGCATCATTTCCAACTAAAACTGCACTGCTCTCCTCTTCATCATCTGAGCTGTTAATCTGAGACTCCCCTCTTCCATGTTCACCAATATCATCTTGAAGCTGAAATTTCTCAAGCGCGGTGACAAAAATCTTTTTGGCTAATGAAGAATCACTGATGGATACCAAGCAACTAATTGCACCCTAAAAGTTTTGAAAAGAAATAAATTAGTAAGCTATATAATTCTTCAGATACCACTAATAAACTTCTTGAAAATAAAAAGCCAATAGCCAAAAGTTAACATAATAAATGCCTCTTCACTTGAACATGCTTAGAAGCAATTACAATTGAACTAGCTTGACATTAAGCAAATGAGTTATACATTAGACAAGATTACATTTCACATATGTTGTGAAAATTTGATGATGTGCAAATAAACTAAAGCCCTTCTCCAGCATATATGCTACCTGTCATGCATAACTCTTAAGGGTGACAAACAAGTTAAACAATGAGTCATCCAATTCCCAGGAAATGTTGAAGTTATATGCGAGAGAGGTGAAGATATGAAATAAATATTATCCATGAAAGATGCAAGGGTGAGCAAGTGTGGCTTTATAACGGAGGGGTAATAAGGAAACCATCATTAAACTGTACCATTTGACAGATAATATTCTTACGGGTATAATGAGTCAAGTTGAGTCGAATAGCACATTGTTTAAGCCTGGTTTTGATTTCCATATCGAGTTAAAGATTGTGGTTGAATTTGGTATGATTTTTAACCAAATCAAACTCAAACATCTTCAATCAAGCTCGAGTATATTTTGTCAATTTATATTTATCCAGTCAGGCTCGAAATGAAACTGTGTCATTTTAAGTTTATTGAGTCGAGCTTGAACTGAACACGGGCCCTGACATTAACTGTTGTTTAAGAGTGGGACACTAAGAATGCCGCGTATATAAATGGAGGAAATATTTTCTATGTAAAAGAAGTAAATGCAACCTTGAGATGTTTGCGCTCCTCTGGAGGGCTCTCAAGAAAGACATTAGTTAAAGCCTGCAGCAACTCTTTGGAGCACGAAGCTAAAGCCTTGATATTTTTGCTCAAAATCTTTCTCGAGTAAACATGTCTTGTTTTATCTGGTAAGAGATCATCAGCAATTCCTGTCCTCTGAACTTCCACCAAACCCGTTGATCCATGATTGGATGCAAGTGCACTTTTATTTTGATTGACCAGTTCCTATTTAAGAAATAAATAATGGAGTAAGAATTGAAGTTAATATCAGCTAAAAAGAGCTGTTGTGCTAAGCAACTACACTACGAGAATAGAGATTGAATTAGAATTTTATGATACCTGCAAACCGAAGGCAATATTTTCAAGCATAAAGGAGTCCTTTTTCAGAAAAGGAATTAAGAGTTTAGCCAGAGGTGCGAAACTCTGATAAGTGTCACTTGGTTGGCGACAAAAGGCAGGCAACAATCCCCAACAGCCATGGGCATAAGCCTGCAGATCTTGGCGAGTTACTGACTTTTTAACTGGAAAGGAGCACGAGTTTAAAATCCAGATAGAGTAAAAGAATATCAGTGCTACAAAGGTTAAGCATATAGTGAAGCAATATAGACTAATGCAAAGAGCTGCTAAACAATGGAAATGATTTAACCATAGATACCTGCACATTTTTCATATGATTAAGTCACAAAACCCATTCTTATTGACTGTATCAAATGGAACAACTATGATAAATACAGATATTTAGTTTTCAAAATGATTGTCACCAATGGGGCAGTACCAATTTAGAAATTCCTTACTCAGAATTTGGTAATAATTGTAAGGCAAATATTATTTTGTATTCTCAAAATTCTTAATCCTTTGTAGTAGACCAATGGCAAAAGATAACAGATTCCTGACAGGGAGAATTAAATCCATATTTCACCATCTCAGAACAAAGTTAATTTAGAAAGTTGCAACCTCTTACACGGTACCAGTTATTGCAATATCTTGTTTTGGAGCGTGTACTTATCATTTTAAAATAAGAATAGCTACTATCATGTTTTTAGAGTACCAAAGTGGGGGAAATACTCTGTGGTTTCTGCAAGTACCTTTATGGGAAGCCTGTCCAAAGGATTCAGCAAGCGGTACAATATGCTCCATAAAGAACTGTAGTGATGATCCAGCAATACTTCTCTTTAAAATAGGTATTAACCAAACATTTGAACATGAGAAGTCCTTGGGATTCAAGGAAATTGGGACCAATCCAATTAGTTTCTCCGGTCCCATGGCAGCAACCGCAGACCCGATGCAGTCCTGCAACTGCAGTGATGGAAAAATAAGATCAATCGTGTTTAAGATTATATAAAGCTAAGAATTTTCTTACAAACAAACTTTGTGAAAGCATTGCAAAGGAACATCAGCAAACAAGCTTCATGCACTTGTCACCGAAGAATTCAAATAGCACAATTGCACAGACTCAACTGAAATATGCAAAGAATTGCTAAAATACTTGTCAGAATATGAGAAATGAAGGGAGAGGGACTTCCATGAATACTCACATGTTTAGTTTCCGAAGCACTGGCAGAAGCAACATTCATCAAATCAGCAAGTTTAAGAATTATGCTCTTCATAAATATGTGTGAAATCTCACCTATAATTTAGAAGATACTGAAAGTCATCAAAAGATTGACAAAAGACATCATCTCAATATATTGGGCAATAATTGTCAGTTCAATAAATACAAGAAATTTCAGCAATAGCTTCACAGGGATTTATGGTTCTGAGGAGCTTGTTTTTCGTATTCTCAGATTCTAATGATTGATTGCATGAACATCAATATTGTGCAAGTTATAGTAACAATGCCGTCAATATTGCTAATGGATATGATACTATGACATTTAATAACTTATTACAAGCAAAGTATCAAGTTATAGTGGATGAAATTCCCAAAACAAGGTGCCAGAAATAAACAAAATTCCTCCTAACAGCAAGCTTCAGAGCCTCTACCAAAAGAAATTTTAGTGCAAAAATTTTGAGATCTCAAAGGGCCAAATATACGGTCTAATAGATATAACACAGGTCTTGTCTAATGCTGAAAGAAGAAAATAACATTTAAGGGGAAGGAAACCAATTTAGATTTACATGGAAGCGATAATTTTCTTGTATTGCCAGTTCTTTTAAAGGAAAATTACACAAGTCCACTCACCGAGTCTGAGGAACAGAAGAGCTATTATCGACAACAAGTATTCATTTGGAATTTGACGTGAATTGTTCAGCACATTGTAGAATGCCGTGCATGTACTTGATATAGCTTTCAGCTCTGCATTATAAGTTGCTTCATCCTCCACTTCCTGACTTTTAATGGTTAGGAAGGTTTTTCTGTCAATATGGCGGTCCACTAATTCTCTGAGTATAGTAGAAGCCTGTGAAGCAACATCTGCCTCAAAAGATAGAACACCTGACAGAATATATACAGAGTTAGTATTCAGGAAATACTGCGGTGGAAGTTCACAGAAAGCTAAGAAATACATAAATTTGTCACATATGTCAAAAATTTAGCATCTGCAGCATGTACCAATTTAAATCTTGCATGATTAGATACCATGGAGAAGTTAAAGAAAGAAAAGGAAAACATTGCTCCTTATATAGGGAGAAGAAACCTAGCCATCCCTCTCTCCCTTAGGGTCAATAAACCGAAAATCTATGGCATAAAAAAATTCATGTCCTAGTAAGCAGATCATGGAACCATCCCTTTCTCACATTGTCTTAAGAAGAATAAGTAAAACATTTTGCCTTCACTCTCGGTTTGAGAAGAAAAGTCTTGAATTCACTATTCCTTAACAATCCTTCCTTCTCAATTTATCTAAATATCCTTTTGTCGCACAGTTTAAAATCCAGATGCAGTAACAGAATTTTCTAAGAAAATATATTTGAACTATTGAACGAAGTTCGTATGGACAACTCAGAATGGTTTTTATGCAATTGTAGTCAACCAGCTTTTCGGCGAATGAGTGTGATTCCAAAATTAGACAAACAAACCAAGGAATGCTCAAAACATGCAATGCACACATCAAAGGAAGGTAAATAAAAACAACACAACTAGATACAAGGTTTGTCACAAACATGTAAAGCTTGAGAGTGAGGGAATGAACAAATAAATGAATTGCAAGCACACCTGCCAAAGATTCAGTTAACAGAGAAAAATAGTTGGTCCATTCCTTATAATCAACATCATGAAGCTTGTCCAAAGCTGTTTTAGCTAAAGTCGCAGCAAGTAATACAGTGTCAACTGGATTCTTCTCTAACGAAGATATGTAGAAAAGTAGTGACTTAAGGATGTCTTCAGCATTAGAAACTATAACTTCAGTTCCTGAAGTTTCATATATCACTGAAATAATTTCAAAAATGTGTCTTGTCACTGCTGAAAACTGGGAACTCAACATCTTCGATAATTGCAAAAGTGTTTTGGTTCGAAACTTGAGAGAGAGATGTGGAACAATATGCTTCATCACATTAAGCAAATGAAGAACTTCTTGATGTTCGGGCCTCGACAGTACTTCATTTTTAGATCCATCTACTATATCTGATGCGGATATTTCTACTGCCAACAGCATGTGGTCCTTGAGCAACGAGTAAATCAGTTTACTCGCCTTCTTAGTAGCAGAATAGTCAAATGACTTAAAAACTGTCAAGAGACAATCTTGTGCACACTTCCTCACCTGCAACAACAAAACCGTAAACAAATATGCCAAATTCAAGGACCCTTCATCATAAATTAATTCTTAACTTATGCTCCAGCAAATGTATAATGCATCTAACTGAGAAACAACACCTAGCCTTAATATTGAAGTAGAATTAGGTGTCAATCCAGTTGATTTTTGTTTCTTCCACTAATATTGTCACGGACACAATAATAAAAAGGACTTCACCAAATCAGATGCAAGATGTCGTGATATTAAAAAAATGCTCAAATGTGCATATTAGGAGTAGCAAATCCAAACATACTCTACATAAAACTGTATATCCTTCTCCACTATACTGACTTAAATAACTACATATACATTTCTAAATTGTACTAAAACAATAATTCAACAAACCTTAGGCCGTTTATCTAAGGAGTACTTCACAAGCCACTCGAACCCAAAAGAAACCGAGTCCCAGTCCTTCGAGTCACAGAATTCCGCAACCAAAATACCCACGCACTTCACCACAGCCCTAACACTCGAAGTTCCCAAATCACTCCCACAATCATCCACCACTCTCACCAGAATCCTAACCGCCTCCTTAGCTTTTTCCGACTTAATTTCTCCTCTATTAACCAATGGAATCACGATTGAAAGGAAAGAGGTTAATGCCGCAAGTGCAGTGGAGTCTAGGGATTTGGAATTGGAAAGAGATGTGATCGTGGCGGCGAAATAGGATAGGGGAGAGAGGGGGAGAGAGGAGGATTGGATGATGGAGCGGGTGGCGGCGGCAGTGGCGCTGAGGTGGCGGTGCTGCGCGGCTGAGGAGTGCGCGTAACGATTTAAAAGTTGTTGGCATATGTCTGAATTTGAGGAGAAGGATTGAGATGTTTCTGCGGTGGCGTCTTCTTCCATAGCGGTGGCGGGAGGGCTTGACACTGCAGTGGCGAAGAGTAAAAGAAAAATAAAATTGAAGATAAAAGATAGGGTTTATGAAGAAGGGTTTTTTAGCCAAATTTCCCAACTTGAGTAATACGCTATTTTCAACGTTTTCTAAATTGGTAACGTGAGAGGTTATTTTATAAATTGGCTCCGTAGTATAAGGTGAAGCTAAATCAATTTTTACCTAATATATAGAGATGTGACACTGTTATTCCTTAAATAATTTTTTTTTTCATAAACATGAGGAAACTCTGAATTTTTTTTTTCTTAAGGGTTTAATTCATTTCAATGCGGGTTGGGTGCATTAAGTGGGTACCTCTCCCAACAGGGTTTCAAAATTGGGTCCGCTACTTTGTAATGACTAAACTCTTACATTAGATCAATCACATTTTGGTTAGAAATGTTAATTATTTTTAAAGGAAATAATTAAGTTTTGATGATAAATTTTATGATGTTATTATTGAACCTTTTATTAGTTACATTTAATTAACTTGATTTATTGAACAGACCTAAATGACTATATAATTCTAAGGGATTTTTGCACATCACCCCTAGAAGTTTTTTATTTTAGCACTTTCCCCCCTATAATTGAAAAAACCTGCATGTGCCCCTGAAAGTTGATAAATGAGTGCACTTCCCTTAATTATCATTTTTTCTGTAAATTTCAAATGGTATAAGCATCATTTAGGGGACTTAGTGAATAACTAAAAACATTTGGGGGGGAATAGGTGGACAATATTTTAATCGAAATTTTCATTAGTCCAAACAAGTTATATATTAGCATGGGCGGATGCACATTGGGGCTAGTGGAGTTTGTAGACCCCAATCAACTTTTTTTTTATATAATATAGTAGTAATATTTACCTTGATTTCAAAATACAAAGTCAAATATGATAATTTAATTCAAAACTCTTGTCAATCCCAGCCCAAACAAGATAATTTGCCCAACTTTCATTCCAACCAAAAAATTTGACCCATCATAGGTCTGTAACAATCCAAAAAACCCTTTCTCAATGACTATCAAATTCGATTGATGCAATCAACCGATTGCATTCGGTTTCTTCATAAACAATGACTTGCATTTCGTGGACATGATGAATTCGAACCTTCAAGCAACTAAGGGAATTTTCTTGAACTTTTAAGTTTTCTAATAGATCAAGATGAGGTTGTTAGGCCCGTTATTTACGAAATGCATCAAAAAAAATTAGGTAGACGACTCCATCAATTCAAAAAGACATTGTCAATGCTTCATCAATTGAAACTACCAATTTTATTAGTAGATATCTCGATAATGGGTTTTTGTTATTCTTGTCGACGAATCTCGTGATATATCATGTAGGAAGCAAATGATGGTTGTTTTGAGATATGTATGTGGATTCACGAGCATATGGATGCATTACAAGAAATTTAACTTTTCGTCACAAGAAATTTTTGTGGCAAAAGGTAACTATTTCGTCACGAAAACGTTAATGTGATGAAAAAAAATTATGTCCCTCGCAAATATATATATATATATGTGTGACAAAATTAGTTTGTCTTTCATAAACTTATGTGACAAATTGAATTTTCTCACAAAAGGTGTAACGCCCCAAAAATTTTGGACCCTTTTGATTGGGTTTTTAACCCAATTTCATGTGCCATGTTTTATTCTTGAAGTTAAGCATTAATTTGAACTAAACTATACAATTTAATTAAATCTTGTGATCTTTTGAACTTTGAAATGATCCAAAATATAAAAGTTACTTTAAAATTAGATTAAGACCTTTTTGAAATTTTTCGGGTTTGGATGCATAAAAAATTTATTTTAAGGGGTAAAATGTAAGTTTTTAAAACTTTAGGGGCAAAGTGCAATTCGCCCCTGACTCTTGTAGGCTGCTAATAGCAATAATTTCTCTCCTAGGACAGCCTAAGGGCTGCTAAAGCATGGTCATGGGTGGAGGAATTGTTCTACCCCATGTATATATGCATTGGTGGAATTAAAAGATTAAGCATGATATCTCCCTCTCTTCCCAATGTGTATATACTTGTCATATACACTTTAGATCAGATTTTTATCCTCTCAATTATCTCATTTACATACACATTATATAGTATAAAGAAAATAAGAAAGAGAAAAGAGACAACGCACTAGAAAGATACAATTTTCGGATTTACACAATTCACTCTCGGTTTTTTGACCATTCCGTCTTCGTCCACCGTTGGATCATGCCCAAACTTTGCGTGAAGGTCCTACACACATGGGGCTACATATTGACCGTTCGGATCGTCGTTTTCATCTCTCTAAGTTAATCAGAAGACGTTTGAAATTGGTGAAAAATAAGGATTTGAGGGCTTTTGTTATGAACCACCACCGGAGCCGCCACCACTACCTTCGGAGGTCTGGAAATGAAGAGAGCTCCATCCCCTTCGTTGCTTTGGGTTTCGGATACGCTTCATTTGTGGAGTTTAGTCGCTATACTAAGCGACAAAGGTGAGCGTTGTGTGTTGAATTTGTAGTCGGTCCGATGTGCTAGTAGATCGAGTCAAACACTTACTTATGCTCTTAATAATCAAAGCATGTGTTATATTCCAATTTTTCTTTCATGTTGTCACGAATATATTAGACTTGTTAGGTCGACATTACTCGCATGAAATCACTTAGCATTTCAACATGATTATACCAATACATGCTACATCCGAATCTACTAGTTGTAAATATATTTTACTAAATTATCATGATACCAAAATGGCATTCGATAAATTGTTAAATGTTGATAATATGTTAAATCTGTTTGATATGTTATGTTTCCGTTTGTTTCCGATTTGTGTGGGCCCTTTTGATTGGTATATGGACCCGATGCCAACCTGAACGGCAAGGGCCAGCGGGATTGTCACGGTTACCCATAGGTCTGGCCTTACAATCCAAGTGGGGAGGAACACTTGGGGAGTAAGGACGAACTTAGGCAAAAACATGTCGATGCACTTTAGATAGTAAGGTCGCTCCTTACTTGGTGTTTGGATGGACATCATACTGAGGATGGAGGGTAAGTGGAGGACGGCATCAGTAATTCTTGGTTATGTGAACTCCGTGTTTCTTCCGTCTTGAATATATGCTTAATTTGCTTGATAACATGCTCACGTTATATAATATGTTGCATCCACGCACCACCATGCAAATTCGTTCCACAACCTCACTAAGTTGGACGATCAACTCATGCGTTCCATGTTTCATTCTTTTCAGTTTCAGGTGTTCTGGAAATTAATAGTCGTGTTGCGGTTAGGTCATCATGGTTGCGGTCCCACCCTAGTATTTGGGAGAGTAGTTATATTTTGTTGTCGATTTTGGTTCTTTCTCGATTTTGTTTAAAACCTTACTTAGAATATTTGAATAGTTAAGGTTGATTATATTTTCATAACAGAGACAAGATTTTCATAAATTGCTTATTTATCTCTCTCGGTTGATTTGTTAAAATCTTTTGATATGTTGTGATCAAATGCTTTCGCATTAAACCTCTACTATGAAAAATTGATTTTATTTATTTTTCGTCAAAAAAACTTAGTAATGTTCTTGTTTTGTTTTAAACCGCTTCCGCTTTAAAACTTTTAATTGTCGATTTTATTTAAATAGTTTTGTAAAAAAAAAAAGACAGTATTTTAACATTTTTCTTAAATAAAAAATTTGACCGACTGTTATTCGATGGACCCGCGGAGCAGGGCCGTCACAAAAGGCAGTCAAATATGACAAATATATTTTCACATTACCCATTTTCTCTCTTCTTTGGGAGTATTGGTTTAAATGACCTTCTCCAAAATCATAATTCTAAAAATGACATTCCCCTAATTTTCATTTATTTTTTAATTAAACACCCTAAATTAACACTCAAAATTTCTAACACTCAAAAACACTCTCAATCAAAATTTCCAACTCCCAAAAACACTCTAAAAACTTTCAACTCTCAATTCTTCATACAATTAACACACTTCACAAATCAAATTTGAGATGGATCACCAAATTGACAGACGCAAAAAACGCAGATGTATTATTAATCGGACAATCATCTCAAGATTATTCCCATGAATTGCAAGCAAATTTTTTAAAAATATATTAGAGTTTTATGGGAGCCCGAGTGCCCATGAAGATAGGTTTGATTTCGATTCTACCCATTTATACCGGGCTCCGGTCGAATTCAGATCTCGCTCGAATATAAATTTCTCGAGTCCAACGAATCTTGGTCGAATATCGGATCTTATTTTATTCAATAAAATCTTTATTTTCAAAATTTACTTATTGTTTTCCTAAATCAAGTTTGATAACTTAACGATTTAATTTAATTTAACTCACATATTCAATCTTTCTTAATTATTATTCATGTTTTTGGATGAAAAATGCATAAAATGCATTTATGAATGAATTATTAACTATTATCATCATCTTAAACTAATGATAACTTATTATTAATGCTACTTATTTAATAAAAAATTATGTATGTATATAATATTTTTATTTATTGTCGGATACATATCTCTAACAGATCGGATCAACCTAAATTCATATTCGCTCCACATATTTAGGATTATGAATCTTTATAATCGAATCAAATTCGTCGAATCTTTACTCGAATTGAAATACTAATAAATCGGGACAAATGATTGAAATGCGTCCCATTGATAGCCCCTGCTGAAATTAATGCAAACAAGGATGGCACATTTGTAGGCCCATAATGGACTCTGCCCAATAGCTTAATCCTGAAATCTCTACAAAATGGGCTCAACTCACCTATGAGTAATCTTTCTTCTCCGTCACCGCAACTCAAAAAACATCCTAATTATATTCCATACGCTCGAATTCAAACTACTATATATTCTCAACACGTGTTCCCGTGTGTTTTAATTTTTCATCACACATTGTCATATGCATATAATTTTTTTAAGCACAAAAAATAAGGTTTGTTTATGGGAAAAAGTAAAAGTAAATTTTACTCCTTCCGTGTCATATTAATTGGCATATTTGCCATTTTTTTTCGTTTTAAATTAATTGGCTTGTTTGAGTTTTCAAAGCATTTTTTTTCAATTTTGCCCCCTTCTCTCGTCGGAGTTGAGAAATTCAATCGTCACTACTCACTAATAAAAAATTTAAAAGTAGTCATCATTATATATAAAAAGTATTTGAGACATTTTACCATAAAAAAATATGTAATGATGATGTTTCTTAATCTGTGTGAAAACAAGAAATGTGTCAATTAATATGAAACGGAGGGAGTATTTAAATAGAATAAGTAAATAGTTAAATTAATTAAAACATTAAGGGCGAAATAGGAATATCAAAAGAACGTTACACCATGACATGACTTTTCTTTATAATAGTATAGATAAAGTATCATATTTTTTAATATTTTATTCATTTATTTCGTCATATTCTTAAATTAATGTTACATGAAAATAAAAAAATGACAATTCTCCTTAATTATTTATTTTCTTGCCGTCTTGTGTACATTTTGTGATAGTTAAAAGAATATTATTGCATAATAGTTTTTAGCAAACAAATAAGGTTATATTTTGTAAATTATTTAAAATACATATATAGAATCAAGGGTGAATACCACTTTCAGTTATGACTTATGAGAAGTTGAAACCAATAAATTCATTATGGTAAAATTAATTCTATGAAAAACAGACCAAAAATTCCCGAGTTTTTAAATGAAGTTATTATAGGCAGTATCAATTTTTCCTACTACTATTATATTTGGAGAATTAAAAACTCAAGTATCATAGATATCTTGATCTTTTATTTATTGGTGATTATTAGGTGAATGTTGGGCCATGAATCTTAAATCCGTGGTAGGGTTTTCTACTTGGAGAGAAAAATTAATTTGTGTGGAATTGAAGGAGTTGGACAATATCCTGTTCCTGCCATCACAAAATACAAATATTTATTTCTGGGTAGCTGCCGACTAACATTACTACCAATTACGAGTATTAAAATGTTAATTAATTGGACAAATTAAAATATAAAAGTTGGGTTATGGAAAAAATAATAATAGCTGCCTTGAAGAGCGAATATTGCGCATGAGACTAATTAATATATACAAATATCTTTGTTAATTAAAAGTATCGTGCTTCTGGGATAATTCCTTTTGATAATCTCAATAATAATAATAATACATTACTATTCTATTAGGCTGCGTTCGGTTGGTGAAATATGCCCAAGATTGTAGCTAATTCAGCCCATTATCAATTTGGTTTGTGATGAAAATTCAATTCGGTTGGACTGACTAAATAACGGGCTGCCCGTTCTAATCTGGTGAAATGTGGGCCAGCCCAGTGTTATTTGCCGGATTATAATTTGGCACCCCCTGTGCGATTACGAAATAATGGCCCAAACTATATTTTCTATACCCAGACTGCCCCTGAATTTATGAGTAATTACAATTAAACCGAGATAAATTAAATAAAACACCCAAAATCTTCATATTCCCACCCAAATTTCCCTCTCTCTCCCTCTCAGGTAGCGAATGTTTTCTTCAACCCTACATTTTCGGCCATTGACATTTGAGCTTGCACACATCACTTTTAGTTTATTTTCATAATTGGTAGCTACATAAACAAATTACTAACCTGACTTGTCATATACATTGCAGATTTTGAAGAGATCCAAGTGCAACGTGAAGACCCCGAATTGTGTATCCAAGGTAAAAGATTTTAGGGTTTATTTTTTCAGCTAATGAACCGTAGTTCGAACTTTGTTATCCATATCTACAAACTTAGATTGGAAAGGCTGTTTCTTTTTATTTCGTAAAAACATACAAAAACCTAGTTTTAATTTCTTCCTTGGAAAATATTTTTTTGGAATTTTTAAGAGTATTTGGGTTTGTTCATGGTGATTTGTACGGCTTCACTTTATTTTTTTTTACAAGTAGAGTTCAATGGTGTAGAGATTAGTTACCTATACAATATTGAGGCCCAAACAGTGATTTCCACTATTTTTTTGTAGGGGAAATTCTTTACTGCATTTTATCATTCTACAAATAATTGATGCACTGATGGATTTGTTTGTCAATCATTTTGTTGCTTATATTTAATTAGATAGATCATGCACATATGAACTAGTCTGCTTTATATGGTTTGTATTCAACATTACTTGAGCTTGGAACTTCAATGCAAGAAGAAGATGGTCGCGGAGATGCAAGGAGACTGAAGTTTTTAGCATAATTTACCACTCCAAGTTCAGACTGAATTGCGTCGTTTGAATGAATTCAGATTAGGGTTTCTTCAATAGTTCATATACCAAGGAATGAACGGCTAAGATTATAACTAATGAACGGTGCGATGGAGTGTTCATACGGGTACCAATTGGGCTATCCGAACACATTATTAATAATTGGGCACATTTTTATTCAGCCCAATTGTTATTTGCCGAACGCATCACTAAATTATGGGTCAGATTATTAATAGGCCCAATAGCATAATCCCCCCAATTTTTTAAAAGCCCAACCGAACGCACCCTTATAGAAAGAAAGAAGAAAAAAGGGTTTAACATTGATTCTTTAAAGTTTAAAGTAAAGGTCAATGTACACTTTCACTTTTGTCATCCTAAAAATTGCCAAATATCAGAATTGGGAATAGTTTAATATATATACCAAGTAAGTGAAATCCGATCCGATCCTCCCGCTTAATTAATTAAGTTTTCGTTCATAGACAAATATCAACGCCACTATCTGAGTCTGATTAGCTATAAAGAATATTGTTAATGAAAGTCAAAAGCAACATAATTAATGAAGATAAACAGTCATAGCTAGGTGTGGTTAGAAAGACAAATTAAAAGGGTAGTATAACAGTAAACGTGATGACGTTTTATTTTTCTAAAGTTACGTTTGTGTCGTCCTTATACTTAATAGTAAAAGTGAAGGGAAGAAACGCGTAGGCGTAGTAGTGAAAGATAAAAGGCACGTGGATTCAATCAATGCGCTCCGCCTCCCTATGCGCAGATCGATCTCTCTCACGTTCCCTCCATGACTTACTTATGCCCCTGGCTATAACTTATAAGTATATATATATACACAAAAGTTATTTATTTAATGACTACTAGTCAACAACATTGACTACTTCTTCTTTAATTTCCCAGAGTATATACTTACATTAAACATTTCAGTTTTTCTTTAATTCTCACATCTCTAATGACGTCAACCATATATATGAAACGCAATTGCAAGAAGAATACTGGATTTTGTGGGCGACATTGCTATTTCAAAAGCTTGATTTTGTGGTTTGATTTTGTGGGCGACATTGAATTGTGTATCAATTCAATTCTCTAATCACATGAAAACCAAAAAAAAAAAAAAAAGAAAGGGGGAAGAAGAGCAATATTTTATTCGAATTTGTTGTGTCAATTTTCAAAGATTCAAGGAGCCCTCGACATAACCAACTGGCTCCGTTAGGAGTTTGTTTCATGCCTCTCATCTTCACATTAATTCACGCCTCTCATCTTTACTAATGTTAGTGTAAATGTTAAATTTGTATTCTATTATTTAGCCAAAAAAGAAAATTTCGAATATAAAACAAGATCCTACATAATTATTCACAATGTCAAATGATGGGCGTACGCGTTATTCAATTTGACAAATCTTCAACACCAAGTTTAAATATCAACCAAACTAAATTCCAATCAAATTTTGCATACAAAGGGATCATGAAAAGATGAGTTAATTAATTACCCGTCAATTCAATTCTTGATTTTTCTTTTGTATATATAAGCAACTAGATCAAGTAGAACATATAGCTTAGCTAGCCTTCTAATTCCAATCTGATTTGAACTTAGATATGAACGAACGAGAAAAAAAAATTATTGGAGAAATTAACTAGAGTATTTATTTTGTATGCTATGCCCATTATTATTATTATGAGTTAAAATTGTGTATATATAGTAAATAATGCATTCTTCAAAATGCAACCCACTGCATGTCTTTAACGTGGTGATCACAGACGGACGGTACTGAAGGTTCTCACAACGTACAGCACATGAACAATTAAACAACATCAATTTTGGTTCTTTTGGCCCACAACGTACTTTGATTGTTTTAAGAAAAAAACCATCAATTTTGACCTGATTATAATTTTTCTCTCTTCTCTTTTTTTTGATAAATTTACCTAATATATTTCACTGTAAGCGATTTTAACATACAGATACAGTTGGCCGCTGACACCAATAAATGCAATTTTATTTTATATCTATTTGAGTTGTAGAGCTGTAACAATAAAGTATATCATATCACGAGAGTGGGATAATTAAATTGGTATATGTTCATATTAATTAATCGAATTTGAACATAAATCTAATTGGGGTACCAAGCAACCGGATCAAATGATCGATAGGAGTATTCCTTGCTTTAAGTGAAATTAAATTTTTGGCAAGATCGATCAAAGGAACCAAAAGCAATCTTTATAATCAAACACTACTAGAAAAATAAAATCAAACATTGTCTATTACAATTAAATGTATTATAAACAAATTCTATAAAATTATCAAACCAAAAAACCCCTTTTTCAGGAATCTTATTCTTTCGCCCACTAGCAATCACTATAAACTGTAGAATCTATTGGGAATGAACAAATATGCTTCATTACCACAGAATTAGCATCCAAATTACTATTACCCCGCCTAATTAACACCGTCTGATTGGATGTAAGCAATTGAGAACCCAACTTCTTGTTCGACCCAATGAGTGAACCCAACTCGGGTACCGACTCAGTCGACAAGATAAAATTCACATTCTTTGACACAAACTCGTTTCCGACGAGTTGGTTCAATAGACCCGACTCCGAAACCGGGTTCTTCTTCTTCTTGTGCTGCATTGTCGCTCTAACAATATCCGTCAGCATCGTGTTTGATAATCGACGTACACCTCTCGACCCGCCCATCACAACTCCAGGGTTGACCCGAGTTTTCTCGGGGTTCTTTTTCCCATGCTTCCCAGATGGGTTCCAGGCTTTTAACAGAACGGACTCGGGGCTCCGGTTCCTGACCCGACCGAGCGGGTCACCCAATACCAAGAATTCCTTCATGTCCACCAACATTATGTGCTTGAAATTTCTTCTGACCCGACCCAACAACATAGGGTAACAAGCCCATCTTCTCAAATTCATGGGGACATGGTCCAGAAACCCGGATAAAGAATTTTCCGGGTCGAGCTCCTCAACATCAAACCCCACCACAGAACCGTAACTCGGCCGGGTGGACTCATCTTCGCTGAAATTTGCCCGATTTCTTCTACCCCAGATCGGTTCTCCACTTTGCTTTTCATTTTTACTCGTGTTAACGAACTGGGTCACATCAAAATTGGATCTTTCGGTCGAATTTCGATCATTCTCAATGTAGTGAGTGACGAGTTTGAAGAACGAATCGTTCTCTTGCAAAATCGCGTTTTCAAAAGCTACGGTTTTGGATGGGAACACGAACAAAAGATCCGATTTTGAGGTGAGAGTAGACCTGTAAAGAAGTCGAAGAAAGAGTTTGAAGTCGTGCAAAGTGAGTGACTCAACTGCATGAGCTACAATGAGGTCATTCATAGCTTGTGTGCCTCTCCTGTACAGAGTACCCATTCCTTGCAATGCGTGTGAAAAATTTGAAGTTGATGTTGAAGTAGTAGTAGAGAATTCATAGAGGTGTCTTCTCGGGCGGTTTACGGCGGAGGAGGAGGGTAAGGAGGAGAGGGTGAAGAGCAGGAGGGAGGTGAAGAGGAGGAGCAAACAAATAGAGATTGTCGATTGTGATTTCAGGAGGAGGTGACCTGAATTTGCACGCTTTAGTGGTGAAGAAAAGAAATTGAAATTTTGTAGATTTTTGTTTTTGGAAATTAAATTGTTGGATTCTTGTTGAAGATGATTTTCTTCAGGGAAGAAAACTAAGAGAAATCCCATTCCCCAACCTTCACTGTTGCTGCTGTTGTTCTTGATCTTTGTTGTGAATCCCATTTGCTAATGGGTCTATATTATCTTCTCTCACACTCATCACACACACACACACACACAGACAAAAAGAAATTCAATCTTAAATTTGGACCTTCAATTTCTCTTTCGAGATGACCTCCACTCCCACTACAGCTTCTTCTTCTATCTTTCTTTTCTAGCTCTCTCTCTCTCTCTCTCTCTCTCTCTATATATATATATATATATATGTGTATTTTACTTGCTATATTATGATGGTGTGGCATGGGGTTGTGTTGTGTGGTTCTGTAATTAACTTTTTGGAGTAGGGAGATTAATTAATGGGGTTATTTTTTGTTAAAAAAAAATTTGATTAATTAATGGTAGCTTATGTCTTTGTTTAAGATTAAGCATATATATATATATATATATATATATTTTTGGTTTTCCAAGGGTTTAATCCCTTTCGAGGCGGGTTGGGCACATATGTTGGTATCTCTTCCAACAGGGATTCGAACATGAGTCCGCTACTTTGTAGTGACTAGTTCCTTCCACTAAACCAATCATCTATTGGTAGATTAAGCATATACTTCAGAGTTAAGAACTGTTGTTTAACTGTATTAAGAAAAGAAACGACTTTAGCTCAAAAGCAGGGGAATAATTAAAGTGCTTGTGATGATTTTGACTTTTAAGGTATAGTAAATCCTTGGGGAAAAAAAAAAAAAAAAAAGAAGAAATTCTAGTTCCAATCTATATTTTATTCTATCACAACTGTAAGATACGTTTTGAATTAAGCTGTAATCCAATTACTGATTCATTGCATTATTGAAAAAAAAAATTGCTCATACTTGAACTTTTCTTTTTCTACTTTTTCAGGAGAAAAAGAAA
Organism: Penstemon newberryi var. newberryi; assembly: GCA_030819805.1. Taxonomy (NCBI): domain Eukaryota; kingdom Viridiplantae; phylum Streptophyta; class Magnoliopsida; order Lamiales; family Plantaginaceae; genus Penstemon; species Penstemon newberryi. The sequence continues at coordinate 325,036 of JAUALY010000002.1, forward strand.
ATGTATATATAATAGAAAAATTAGAACTACATTTGTGTAAATTATAAGTTTTTTTATTTAAGTTTGCGCCCGTCGAAGTAAAAATGTATACTACTCCACTTTATTCTTTCTTCATTATCAAATTCAAATTTATATAACTGTCACAAGCGGATGATAATTTGATTTAAAGAATATCTATCGGTAAGCTAAAGAGTAGTATAGTATTTTTGGTATCTAAAATATTGTACAAATTAATTAAATAGATTAATTCAGTACTAAAGTACTTATTAAAAAAATCAAATGTAAAAATAATACTGGATCCATTGTAGTAGTTATTGAGCCCTGTGAAAAAGGAAGAAAACATACAATTTAAATGGTAATAGCGAATATATATGGGGGTTTTGGACCGTCGGTGGATGAAAATTTATAATATGGGTCCGAAAATAGATCCGAGACTGCAGGAAGGATTTTATATGGCCTATATATATATATGTATGTTTTGAATAAATACGCGGTGCACACAAAATTATCAATAATGTATGGATATTTAAATTATATTCCCTATGATCTAAATTTCTAGTATGCATTATTAAACATCAAATTGATTTGTAATATATTAGATACAATCTAAATGCTTCTTCTTAATTTAGAGATAGAGAAATTATTTTTTGAGCTGCATTTCTGTTGAGATAAACTATAAATTAACTGCATTTATGTTGAGCCTATATGATTTATCACCAATTACTGCAAAATTTTACCTCCCCATTACGCACTGTTCCAACCGTTTCCTGAAGCTAGCTAGCTAGCAAGACAGTTTGTACTATAATTAATCTGAAGTACGTAGTTTTCCTTTTCCTCATTATTAGTAACAGAGATATTAAATATCTCTATATTATCTATATATATTTTTTAATTGAAATGAGTTGTATATAGTATATAGAACAATTTATTGTATGATTTTATTTTGAGGGAACAAAGTAAATTATACTACTAAGTATTTCTTATGTTACAAATTTAAATTTTATTAATTCGTAAAACTTTTTATTTGGATGTTTGGGTTATGAGTACACCATGATTGACATTTTTTTCTTTTAAAAGTACTAAATCATGGCAAAAAAAAAAAAAAGGTGGGGCGGCTAAAGCCACCGACAAAAATAATGAATTTCACGCGTTATCTTATCACTCATTAAGTGTAAGTGTAAGTATATAGTTCATATTGGACATTCCAAGTGTAAGTATATATAGTGCAAATTAGACTTCTTCTCCCCATATTGTGGGGGACAATTATATATGTTCTAGCTTGCAAGGATAGTATCCAAGGTTATCTTTCACTCTAGCATTAAGTAATACATGTTTATTTTATAACTAATTTGATCATTCAATTCAATGAGCTGAGTTTGAACAAGTTTTAATAAAAATTAAACAATAGTCCAACTCAAGTAATTTGATATATTTACATCTAATTTAGCAATCATAATTTAACAAATCGAGTTTGAACCAAATTTCAAATTTGATTATGAAATTAGAAATATCATTCGCATTTGGATTGTTCTATATGTTAAATTAGCATATTTTTTTTTTATTCATCACTAACAACGTTTTGCCTATCAGACAACCATTTGTAATCAATCGCCTTTGTAAATTTATGTACTTATCTCACTATTTGATCCGTTTTGATTTCCAACACAATCTTAATATATGTTTAAGGAATCAAATAAATTATTGTGAAGGCGAGAACATGTAAACTAGTATACTGCAATGAGCTTATGAGAATAGTTTATATGTAATCTGACTCAGTTGACATTAATTATGAAAAAGTATAGTTACAAATAACTTAACCTACAACATTTCTCTTCTATTTTAACATGGTATTTTGCAATATACTTGTGATGTCTCATAGTATAAAAAATATATATATATATATATATATATAAATATTTTCTCGATTCCAATGTCAAAAATATTTAGTTTCAAACAATTGCACATAGTATTGTAAATTAGAAGTAAAAAAAAAAAAAAAAAAAAAATTACTGATAAATCGCAGTTAGTAACTGCGATTTATCGGTAATTTTTTTTTTTTTTATGTAAAAACTGATAAATCGCAGTTGGCAAATGCGATTTTTTTGAAGTATCGCAGTTGCCAACTGCGATTTATCACAAAAGGTACATTTAGGGAAATACTTTTCAGTTTGAGTCATATTGGGAAATACTTTTGTCTAGAAAGCTATATTGGAAAAAAATTCAAGGTATAAAGAAACTCCAAATTATTTTATGTGACCACTAGCTCTTCCTCTTACCATACATTCCTCAAACTGGTCTAAGTCCCAATCTTAGCTTCGCTTTCCACGTTTTTCCTATGGGTAATTTGTTTCTGAATTGGGTGCAATAAATTTGCTTGTTGCAAAATTCTTACAAAGTGTACATTAATAATCAACTAATTAGATTAAGGCAAAATGTATACTATTCGACTAAAATTGGAAAAAAAATTACCTAGAGCAAGTGTAGGAGAGTTGTTTAGACTTTGTAGTCAGAAATTATCACAAAATTAATTTTGAAGCATGACTTAATATTCTTTTTCTTCTGGTTTCTCAAGGGTTTAATCCATTTCGAGATGCATCCAACATATATTATTTGAGAATATCTCTCAATAGAGATTTGAACTTGAGTCGCCACTTTGTGGGTACTAGTCTCTTCCACTAAACCAATAACTTGTTGGTCATAACTTAACATTTACAATTGATGATATAGGTGATGTTGGGTAAAAATGATCCGGTGTTATCCTTGGAATGTCAACTTCTTCCTTGATCCTTTACTAAAAATCGAGCTCTGACTTGCACGGGACGAACTTCAAATAAACTACTCCCTCCGGTTCATATTAATTGGCACATTTGGGTTTACAATGCAATTTTTTCCAATTTTGCCCTTCTCTTTTATCTAGGTTGGGAAGCTCAAGAGTCACTAGGAAGGGTATTTTCGACATTTTACCATGTAAAAGTGATTAATCATGAGGTTTCTTAATCTGTGTGAAAAGTAACAATGTGTCAATTAATATGAACCGGAGGGAGTATCTAGTTATTCTTCTTTTTTACCTTTTTGGTGAAGGTTGATGGGCAATTTATAGGAAAAAGTGAAGGAGGTGAATAGTCTTCTCTCGTACATGCCAAGAAATTTTATTATAATTTTTTTATTGATTATTTTAATATTAAGAAATATGATAATTAATAAAATATTTCTAGAACATAAATTACCACTATCAGTAGCTAGGTAAGAATGTTATGTTTGGGCATATGTGATTATGTGATTGCAGTTTTGATTGAGATCATGTAAAAAACTCTAATACGTAATAATTGCGGTTACAACAAATTCATCACATGGCAAGTGTGAATTGTGATTTGTCATTATAAGAAGCTAGAACTTCTTTGATACATTGCAAATTAATCTGGATTTTAGATATGAGTGTCACTTTAAGCATAAAAAACTAACAAAACATGATGGAATTTGAAGCAAAGCACATGGAATTTAATGTTAAAACATTATTAGGAATTTTCACAGTGCTCTACTGCTCTTGTTTCAAAGTTCATCATGAACATACTTTAATTTTAATTTTATTTTTTTACATTTAGAAGCATGAATAATTGAGGAGCTGATGATATTGTAATAAAATACTTAGATATATCATATATGGAATAATATTGCAAATATCAGGATGAAAGGAATTGAAGGACAGAGAAATTCGAGACCGGACAATATGAATTTGTGCTGGACAAATTACATAATACGTCTGAAAATTTGCATTTGGGTAAACCAGTAGAATTTTGACATGTCTTATATTTAATTAATTAAATAAATAGCTTGTTGGTGTCAATTATTAGCTTGATTAAAAAAATCTGTCATAAGTATATTATCAAAGCATGCATACTGAATACAACAAGTTATCACTTATCACTTGCATTTCATCACAAAAGACAAGAAAAATGGAATAATATACACGTTTCAGTCTGATTAAAATAATCAACGTGGCGACCCTAATTCTAGGACCAAACGTTCTAATAAGAAAAAAACAATTATAAGGCCATCTCCAACAGCACTCTTAAAGTTAAGCCTCTTATCCTAAAATATAACTAATGAACAGTGTTATACACTTTCACTTTTTACTCTGCACTCCAACAGCTAGTTTATATTTTAAGAGACTACTTTTTAACAAATATACCATTTCACTCCAACAGCTAATTTATATTTTAACAAATAATTTTAATTAATATTTTATATAAATAATAAGGATATATTTATAATACTAATTGATTTTATTTCATAATAAAAAAATATTAATTTTTATTATTGACATTTAGCGATGCCTCAAAAATGATAATCAAAATATTATCACTAAATCATTGTGACAATATTAATTATCGCTAATATGTCGCTAAAGAGGGATTTTCGGCTAATGAAATTTAATTTTGTCCCAGAATAATTTATTGTTTTGCAGGAAAGTACAAAAGTTATTGTACTTTCCTGCAAACATTTGCAAATAGCAATTTGTATTTGGCCATGGGTATTTGGCCATCCAAACCTATAAAATTTAACAACACATAAATTATACATGTGCTCTTGGAGTCCAATTTTTGTGATAATTTTAACAAAACTCTTATAATTTAACTTATACATGTGCTGTTGGAGATGGCCTAAGTCCGGTTCACAAATGTCTGTAGAATTGGTCCATCTCACAATAAAACGAATGGGTAAATGATTTATTGAACTTATCATGCGGTTCACAGATGTCTATTGAATTGATCATTGATTAAGTCAGTTCTTAATTGAGTCCAATATAGTTCTCATACTATTATAAAAAGGAGAAATTTCGACGGACTTTTTGGAAAATTCGTTGAAATTTTAATCTTTCGATCGAATTTTCGACAGAAAAAATCTGTCGAAAAAAGGCTCATCGAAATCAAATTTCGACAGATTTTTTCGACCGATAAAATTTTCGACCGAAATTTCAATGTTTTCGACATATATTTTTCTGTTGAAATTTTACATTTTCAACGGATTTTTCTGTTGATATTTCAGAATATCGACAGAATTATTTCTGTCGAAATTTTAAATTTTCGACAGACTTGTTTCTGTCGAAATTGCAAAATCAATTTCTACCAAATCCAAATTGTTCGAATTCTTTAATTTTATTTGTATTTACACTAATTATCGATTTTTCACACAATCTAAATTAACAACAATTATACATTCCAATTACGCATTAACCAACATTCACCGAAATAAAAAAATCCCCAAATATCAAATACATTCTAATTAAACATCAAACAACATTCAAATGCCCAAAATCATAATTAAAATCCCTAGACATCAAACAGAATGAAGTACCAAAATCACTTTATCAAAATACGATCATACACAACAAATGAACGAGCATTAGTTTCTATTACTACTCATCATCGTTCTGTGTTTCGGGAACTGAAGTGTCATTGGGCCCTTGAGTATGGCCCTGCTGAGACGGTTGTTGAGACGCTTGCTGAGCGGTACCGGGCACATTATAAAACATCGGGAAAGTATTGGTTGGGACATATGTGGAAAGTGAGAATATAGCATATTCGATTGCGTCATATTTGCCATGGCCCCTGGGAAGGTTGAGACGCACTCAAAGCTAGATTGAAAAAATAAAGTAAAGTCATATCTTAAAATCCTTCAAAAATAACATTTAATTAATACTCAGAGGGGTAAATTGACATTTAAACCATATTTGTGTCTGCATTGTCGACAACTAAAAATATAAAGTTACCCCTTTTTTGTAAACATATTTAGCTATTTTATACATTTCATTGCTTTTTGATTTTGAATATTTGGAATTACTTAAATACTGGTTTTCTTGATCATAGATTCCACATTTTATAAAATAAAACGTGTTAGTATGTGTCGTTACTAAGTTTAAATTTAAAAAATTCGATAAATAAATCTGCGTCATTAAATTTTAAGTTCCAATTTCACCATTTTCTGAAATTCATTTTTCGTTGATGAATTAGCCGGAACTTACATTTGACTGCAAAAATGACATGATGTAATAAGTTAATAGAGACAATATTTTATTTAACATTGAAGGGTAGTGATAAATCAAGATATGCTAAACATGTTGTAAAAATAATCAAATTAGCTAGTATACCATATTAAATGCATTTATCGAATATAAGCGGGCGCAACAGTAATTAAATTGAATAGAGTAGATACCTGTCCCAGACTTGGAGTATGGCGGAGCTGGAGCCGGAGCCGTGGACGACGGAGCTGGAGGCGGAGGCGTGGACAGATCTGGAGCTGGAGCCGGAGCCGTATACGTACGGAGTTGGAGCCGACGGAGCCGCGGAGATCTGGAGCTGGAGCCGAACAAATTTCGACGGATTTACTTTCCGTCGAAATTTGTATTAATTCATTTTTTTTTTAAATATTTCCTCAAATAATTTCGACGGAATTTAGGTCGGTCGAAAATATTTTCGACTGATATTTTTTCGGTTGAAATTTTTCGACCGAATATTTTTCTGTTGAAATTTTATTAAATATTTCAACTGATTTAAATCCGTTGAAAATAATCAGTGGAAATTTCTATATTTTCTAGCAGTGTCAATCAACACACGTACATGTATCATGAATAATTTCTCAATACTCGTTCATCATCAAAATAGAATGGAAAAGAATAAGAATTGAAATTAAATAGAATGGAAAAATTGATACATTAAAGATGCCTGTAAAAATATGAAATGATGAAAGAGGAGAATATAGGGAGTCATTGGGAATGATCTTTTAGCTCCTAATTAAGGCAATCTCCAGCCGAAGCAGGCAATAGCCCCTCATGCCTGCATGCATACCTGCCTGCCTGCCTTGCCTAGTCTGTCATCTCAAACCGAACCAACAATCTAAAACATTTATTTCAATTTCAAACTTTCCGCACTCTCACTTAACAATAACAATAACAACAACAACAACAACAACAACAACAACAATAATAATAATAATTAGGTGTTTTCTTAGTAATCGCATTTGTTAAGTTGTTTAATTGATCTTTAAATTGTATTTTTAAATTAAGTTGCAATAATAATAAATATAAGTAAGTCATATTTTTGTATTCATACTTATATTTTTTTAAACTAAGACATATATAAATTAAAGTGACAAAAAAAAATTGACATCGATTACTATATAATAATTTTTATCATTGTCAATAATATTTTTTCTTTTGAAAACGTTAATAATATTTAATTTATTGAGGAACTATAATTGTACTTCACATTGAATGAATGAATGGATCCATTTAAGAAGGGTCAAGCAAACATGCTTTTGTAAGATTGAATATTGGGAAAGAAAAAATATCACATCCTTCAAATGTATTGTTTAGTTTTAATTTTAAAAGTTAATTAATTTAAATGTGTAAAAAAAATATAAAAACTTTTGAACACTTATTAATTATGGTTAATGTTTTTCTTAAAAAAAAAACTTAACCATAATTTTGAAAGATATAATGTTTTCTCCTTTATATTTATACTACTTGAAGGTCACTCAAACACTATCTTCAAACCAATGTGAGATAAGGAGAGTTAAGTTTTTATCCCACATTGATTTGAAAATAGTGTTTGAGTAGTCTTCTAGTAGTATAAATATGATGAAGAAAACATTATATCTTTCAAAATTATTATGGTTAAATTTTGTTTTTTTAAGAAAACATCAAATCATAATTAATAAGTGTTAAAAAGTTTTTATATATTTTTTACAAATTTAAATTAATTAACTTTCAAAACAAAAACAATAAAAAAAAAAAAAAATTGCACGCGCGCGTCCAGGAGCAGCCTGCTTGCGGGCTGGTAGGCAGGCAACTCCCTCGGATGCCTGCCTGCCCTCCGGGGGGAGATCCGTCTCCAGGCGACGGGAATAGCTTGCCTCCCGGTTTGGCTCGAGAGGGCCTAAAATCACCTAAGCCTTATGTCAAAATCAATCTTTATTGATCATTATTTTAAATGAATAAATATTCAACTACCGCTTTCTTCCTTTCCATTACTTAGGTATATCCCGTTCATGTGACATCTACATAAAGATGAAATAGTTAGTGTACTTCACGGGTGGGTAGCTTATGAATGAAGATTAGAAATTTGTATATGGATTTCACGTGAGAAGATATCTTTTTATGTATTTTGTCCTGTGAACCAACCAAAATGGACCACTTCAACATCCCTACCCGCTAAAACTATTTCATTTACAATTCCTTTATATAAGATATATATATGATCAAGTTATGTCATCACTAGATTATTTGTCTTGTGATTTTGGAAATAATTAATAACATTAAATTATTTATTAGGATTTGTGCGCAATTAACCATCATATTTCGTCGGAATGATCCAACATACTTCCAAACCTATTCCACTTTTCTGAAATTGATTTTGTGAATGACATAATATTTAATTACTTAATTGTATAGATTACCAACATTGGCTTATGTTAAAAACAAGAATATATATATATATGCATTTCAGCATTTGCAAGACATCACCAATACATATAAATTAGGGTAGGGTAAATTATGAATATCCCATGAGGTAAGGCCTAATTACAAAAAAAAAAAAAAAAACCACACATATTGAATATTACAACAATCCCCCTTGAATTTGTCACCTTCTTACAATTAATCCATTTTCCCCTCAGTCAGAACATTGTTTGACCCGTCAGTAACTATCTCTTAACCATATTAGAATTTTTATCCGTCCAAACTTGATCCTATTAGTTCAAGTTCTACGCTTTTTTTTTTTTTTTGTTTTGTCTCACAATATATTATAAAGAGATTCTATCAAGATTATCATGATTTTGGGTGGACCAATAATCTAAGCAATTGACATAGAATCAAAGCTGATGGACCCAAATAAATTACGCGCGTATGCCATTGCCAACCAAAAAGGAAGCAATAATTCTAATTCAACATGCTAAATTAAGAGTAGCATCATGAAATGGTTGGTGTAGAAGATAAGTTTTGAGCTTAAGATGATACCTTTTTCCAAAAGATCCAAAATTATGAGACCTCAGCATCACAAGAAAAACAACCCACCACATAAACATTAAATAAAAAAGAACCTTCATTGCTTAAACAAAGATTTAGATCACACTAATTGTGGAACTTAAAATTTTATGCCTCCAAAATTTCTATTGAGCAATGCAATACAATAAATCATACACTATATTCCCTCTATTCAAGTTGTGTTTTTAGGTCTTACAATTATTTAAAATATTCTTATAAATTGTTTCATGGTTTGAAAGGCTGATCCACCGCACAATAAAATTTAATTCACTAAACCACATACTATAAGTTTTGACATGTCTTGTAAAATGACATGTAAACCGGTTGCAAAATCAATGCCAAATATGTCCAAAATTGAATACTAAGATGATATTTTTCAAGTCTATGTTCCCATTAATAATATTAATTACTACTCCCAAACAAACAAACAAAATGCCTAATAAAGATACATTAATTAATTATCCTTTAATAATGGCTTCAAGACGCCTCACGAGTATCTAAATTTAATGTTCATCACAATAATGTTAAAGTAGCTAGTACAATATTTACAAGATACCCTTTTGAGCACCTCGTTAATTACTTTATACTAAAAGACATTAGGCCTCAAATGCCATTATCTAAGATTAGATGGAAGGATAAAGAATAGATGAATTTGTACCTTAACATTAGAACAAAATATATACTCCCATCCAATATCCAAACTTATACTCTTACTCAGAAAAAAAAAAAAAAAAAAAAAAAAAAAAAAAACCTGTCAAACATACAATTGACAAAATACAATATCAAAAAAGCTAATGGCAAACAACTTTATCTACATTCCTTAACATGTACAAATTCAATAAATATACACTCTTTCTAAGTCAAACAAATAATTGATCAAAGGAAGAAAAAAAAATGAACTTGAAATACACAAATCAACCAAATCGAAGAATATAATGTGCACGTGTTCTTGAAACTAAAATCTTTGGAACATAGAACTTACAGCAGTAGTCAACCACGATACTTGAAAAAAATCACTCTTTGGTCCATTTTTAGAAGAGATCCACTTTCCTTTTGAGCATGTCCTGCTTCCACCTGGGTAACTTACAGAATGCTTCTTTTGTCATTCCAAGCACGGTTTGAAATTCTTCTTCAGAGAGATAAGTCTGAAGAAGTCCATTCAAAAGTCAGGATTAGTATTTTGTGTTGAAGTCATAATTTGAAATAAATAAATAAACAAACCTCTCTACGTTTAAAATCAATCCCGGTTACAGGGTTGTCAGATTTAGCCCTCAGCTGTTCGTAACTAAATGTACTCTGATTACTATCAGAGCCATTTTCATTTTGGTCAATCTCGTGTTTTGATCCTGAATCCTCTCCATTGGCTTCTAGGACAGAATCAATTGTTTCGGTTTCCTTAACTTCCGGAACTTCTTTGGAGTTCCCGACCTCATCAGCATCTTCACTCTTTATGGGAGCTGCTAAAGTTATTTTGGAAAATTAATATTCAGATTTGAAACTGATATGATCCAAAGTCAAACAAAAACAAAGAAAAGTTATTTAGTAAATCCATTATAATAAATTTCCACAGTAACATAGATATATTTATAATACCAGGATGAGGAGCTTCTGCAGGTGGACTTCTACTTGGTCGGGCAGGAGAGACATGGGGTGATCTTTTGGTTTCGGCAGTCAGAACAGATGATAAAGCAGCCACTGCAGCAGCTCTTTGTGAGGCTTGACTTGCTCCTCCAGCCCTTGCAGCAGCTCTTGGAGATGTAGAAGAATTAAATGCAGAATTCAGAGCAGCCAAAGCTGAAGCTCTTTGAGTTGGTCCCCCGTTGTTTGAGCCATTGGACTTTTCCTGATTTGTTAGATTAAAGCAAGTCAATATAATACCAAGCAACACTATTACAAGACATCTACACTTCAAAATTTTTAACATAGAGTTCTAAGTAATGAATGTTTGATAGAATGGTGCTTGAAAATAGTTTACTTCAGGTGAACAGCAATAAGAACTATAACACTGGGATAATTCTTGGACAGTCAAGTAGCGATTTTAACTATACTTCACCCAGCAGAATGTGGGCCCAGAGCAATTTTACAGACAAAACCAGTATTATGGGGAAAAAGGATCACTAGGGCAAGAAAGCTGAGAGTCTGTGATTCACAAATTACGGGGAAGAAAATATTCAGTATACTACAAAAAATCATGCAAGGATTTGACATAATTGTTATAAAGCAAAGCCAGTCCCAAAGATGAGCAGTGAGCACAAGAAGAATAACAAACAAAGAAACTGACAAAGCAAATTTGCACCAGGAGCTCTTCCGCATTCTAATCCCTTATCCCGATTGTATTTGGGAAATCAAATTATCATAGCAAGAGTCAAAGCAAAATCAGAAAATTCATGCACAAGGACGCAATGTTGCATAAAAGTTGCAAGTATACCTCTACAGCATGACCAGCACCAAAGAGTAGCATGACCTTCTTTTGAAATGAGTTTCCATGTGCCTGTTTTGGGGAAACCAAAGAGAACATTTTTTAACAAGCACATATATGGCATTGGCTTATAGTGGAAAAGTAATATATCTCTACAACTGTCACAAGAGTAGTGTTTTCTAGAAGGAAAATGATAAATTAAAATTTCAAGCACATCCTAATTTCGTCTATCAATGATTAATTGATTATATGAGCAACTCAGATATTATACCAAAAAGACTATTAGATTTATCAAATATTAGGAGAAGTAATAACACAAGGACGCAAGTCGGCTTTTCAACATAGTCCCAGCCGCACTAACCACATAATATCACAATAAAACCATAAAGTAGAGGAATATCTGCAACATACACTAGCTTTTACAGGATCCCATGAAAAATATGTGGTAAAGAAGCCCGGCTCATTTCCTTCTGTGACTTTGTACAATGGAACATTTGGGGACAAACCTTCCAATGAAGCAGCCATCTCAACGTATTTCTGTGATAAGCTTTCACTTGTCAGTACAGCAGAGATGAAGAGCAACTTTTATCAATTGGAAGTCTTAAAGATCCATTACCTGTCCAAATTCAAAAGCATTTTGCTTTTCTTTGGAATCTACAGATTGTCCAACCCAAACAAACACTTCGGCATGTGTGTCCAGTACCAATATATCTTCGGTCAGAAGGTCATCTTGAGAGAAGTTGTATATTTCTTCAACCTGGAATATGAGAACACACGCATTTATGGTGCATGAATAACTACAGTGGACTTTTAAAATAATTTTCAGTTCTGGTATATACCTCAAATTTTCCTGCGTGTCATCGAGAAATTATGTGCATTGAAAAAAAAAAGTTAGAACAAGCCAAAAAAAAATATATTTAAGAGTTGAACATACTCAAACTATCATACTTAAAATGGAGAGGAGTCAAATAACTACACCAGCAAGAATTGCTACCTTTATTAAAGGAGAACGCAAATAAGTGAGGATCTCTGACAGCTTCTGGAGATAACTTCTTGCTTGTGTAGCTTTGTTTTCCTCCAACAGCAAACCAAAAGGATGAGCTCTCAGTTCCTTCTTTAGTGTGTTTCACCGATGATCCTGGCTGAGTTCATGATTGAAGTTGTCAATTACACCATAAGATGATTGAAATGCAAGCTGCTGGTTCAAATGAAATGATAGGAAAACCAAATATGCTGATAATAATATCACAATAAATATATATGGTTAACTTATATAAAATATTATACATGAGATCACATCTGAATATGACTACAGAATATGGACCACTCCAACAAGTAGTCAAGTTAAACATCACACATGAATTAGCAATTATTCACTTGCACAACTGCATCAATGCAAGATTGAACATGTTAATGGGTTGGAAATTATAAGCCCTGAATTTTATTGATGCAAACCTTATAAAAGTTCCTGTGCATTAGGTCTGCAAATAAAATGCACAACATTGAAATTACCTAGAGTTAGTACTAAAAGAGTTACATAGCTGATTAATTTAGTTGGTCAAGAAATCATACATGAAATTTAATGACAATACACTTGCATTTGAATGTTTAAAACAGAACTTGAAAACAAAAGGACTTCAAGAATGGATGACTTGCAAGCTTAATTAATATAGGGAGTTTGAGTCATTAACCAAAAAAATGTCAGCATCAAACTCAAAACCAATTACTGAATACTAAAGAGTAAAGAGCTTTCCATAATCAAGTACCAATGTCATTCTATTTCTTTCATTTTGTTTAGGCGACCACCAAAATGGAATATTTATCAAAGTACGGAATCAATTTTTCAAGAAACTGAAGACAAGGTATATCCTTCCACAAAATACATACCTTCAGAAATTCTGCAACTTTGGCTGCCCAGTGTTGCTGCTCAAAGGTGCTTTGATTACCATGCCAACTGAAAAATGAAGATCCAGTTTGCAGCAGAAAACATTCATTCGAATTCAATGATGTTGCCACCTAAGATGACAACAAATGCAACAAGGCAGCGAGTCAATTGAACCAAATTTAAAAATTCTTTTCAAATTGCAGCAGGATAAGTAGGAAACTTTTTCGCAACTTGGTTATATAAGTTAAATTGAAGCCAGTATATTGTTTTCCACTTCGGCCTCTTGGAATTCCATAAAATTTCTCACTTGAATTGAAATTAAATCTTCAAGATGTTTAGTTTCAAAACCCATGCCACCAACAAATTGCATTAGTATTCTCACTTCAAGGTGATAGTTCAACTTAAGCTCTCAACAAGTCCATGCAAATCATAGAATGGTGAGATATGGTGTATGGATAATAGGTTTGCTGACTATTTAACAAAAACATTAGTTTAAGATCCTCCTGCTCAGACAGAATGCAGTAAGAAAAGGGAGGAAATACCAAACAATTGTAAAGATGAGAGTTACTAGATAAACTACTATAAAAATGAGGATAACCATCTTATGGGCTAACATTAGAAAAGACGTATACCAAAAATATGGTAAGAAATATTAAAAATTACATGGCATCTCTAAACTTTCATAAAAATTAAAATCAAATCTCTCTCATATATCTTGACTGCTTCTCAATTTTTCTCCATAGTTGTGCGCTTATTCAAAATCAGGATCATTTAAGAAATGTATGCACACAATAGAGCAGAGACTGATTCACAATGTAGTAAGAAATGAAATATAGGTGGACAAAGCATTACTACAATTGTCAGAGTATAAACAATGCAGTGATAGATATTAGACTCAGGAATAGATAAACCACAATCAGAAGTAACTCTAATGCAGGTGAACATACAGCTTCAACTTGAACAGCTTTGTTATTATGCAGAGAAGTTCCAGATATGCAGATGAGAGCAACACCATCAATGGTGTATGTTTCGTCATTTAAACCTTTGTCAGTGATATAGTTCTTGTATCCAGAGCTCAGGCCACCCTGTTGAAACAAGTTGAGATTGTCAAAAGAAGCTTCATACATTCATTTTCTTTTATAATTACTGTATGTTATTTCTCAAACAGTAAAGGAGCACCTTAAGGACCACCATAGGTTGAAAGATTGCAACAAACTGTGGCGGCTCTTTTCCTTGAAATATCCGTCCCTGGACGATGCATAGTTTACATCTCATTTTTGTGTTCTAATTTTATGATGCGGCAAAACGAGGTATAAACTTACCTGCAATGGCCGCCCCTTCAGTGAGTTATACATTGTAGTAGATAATTTTACAGCCATCTTTTGGTCCTCCTGCAAATTGAGAATCGGTCACTCTGTCAAACTTATGACTGAAATTCAAAGAAGTGTAGTTCAGAAGTTGTAATTATATGTTTAAGATGAATACAAGCAGCATACTTTAATATGCTTCTATATGACTGGTCAATAATATTATGTCAAGGGTCAGTTCTGTGACAATGAATTCGCCAAGTGATAAAGATGCAAAGAACCCAGAAAATCTGCATGCAATGCTCAATTTCTAAATGAGAGAAAGCACTGATTTGCACCCAACGGATTGATTTTGCATGGTGCTGAAACACTGACAGAATATTATAGTTCATGGAATTATCAGGCTGACTAATGGAAAAAATATACTCAACTTAGAAAGCCACACACCAGTTTTAAGGAAAACTACATGGATGCTCTTTAATATTCTGCTCCCTAAAGCTAATAACATATTCAGTACATCATATGTAGACGTAGATCAATTTCTTTCTTGAGGTTTACCGGTAAATTGCTATCCTAACAGTCTAACACTTCTGCACACTCCCATGTTAGTGCATATCTAGCATCATTTCACTTAATGTAATCACTCATTTTCAAACAGTCCTCTTTTTTCCATTGCAGCCACTTTAATTAACTTATAAATCTGCTAATTCTCTGCTCTTAGCTCTTCTCATTGCACAACCTCCAACTAAAAACAGCCATCTCAGTAGAACTAGATATTTTTTATTACAAGGATATAGTTTCAACAAAACAAATGGAATAAAGCCAAAATATAATATAGATATAATTATTTTGTATGGTGAAAACTTATGGAATGAATGTAAAGTACTCTGATAAATATATGGAAGAAACAGAAGAGATAAAAGTAAAACTATGCATGAGTAGCATCTAAACCTAAAATCGTTATCTATCTCAAATAAAATGCCCTAGTTTGGCAGACTTGTGGTCCAAGTCAAGAACATATCGTCTATGGTATACTTTTTCATCAAGCACAATTATTTCCAATATATAGCCAGCAACAACATGTGGTACCTCGATGCTATCTTTCCCAATCCAACTACACAAGTAGTAATCTTCTTTCCTTTCATTAGAATGAAAAGTATAGAGCATGATGTAGCAATCCCCACTATAAAATTTGCCAATGTCTTCACTGGGAACTGGAGTTTTGGCACTGCCATTGATGAGCCAAACCTGAAAAATACATATTATACCGGAGTAATTATGTAACAAAGAATACTTAATCAAACACCTGAACAATAAACAATACATGAATGAGCAGACCTCTACTTTTCCACCTCCTTCAAGCAATGGAGGGACTTCCTCATTGATAGGAGCACTTTTACTTGCTCCCTTCATGACACCACCTTGCTGCTTCAGCAAAGCTACAAATTTGCAGAAAATTTCATAACTCAGTAGACAACTACAGTAAAAGCCTGCACATCTTAGGACTAAGAAATACCTGCCACTTTTCCCCTTCCCTCCTCAGGAACTGAAGGTGCTGATCCTGATTGCCATGAGTCAAATTTGGACTTGAAAGAATGAGTCTCATAACCTTGAATAAGCCGAGTAATATGAGTTGACTTTGGTCTATTTTGGCTACCCACAAAATCCTGAAATATCATTTGGAAGTGAGAATCTAAATAAAGTACATTATTAGAGTATAAATATGCAATGTTAAGCTTCTACCTCTGCAGCTCGAATAGCAGCTTTCCTTTCATCAACTTGAGTAACACGTCCAACCCAAACAAATACCTCATCACCACAATCCACTAAAAAGCATTTGTTATTTTCCAGAATTGACTTAGAAAGTTCATCATCTATAGTATTAACTTGACCGTCAATAATGCTGCCAATAATCGAAGGGATATTGTTAAGAGTAGATCATGATGTCTATAATCAAGCAACTAGACAATCACTTGCACCAGGAAGAAAAAGGTGCAAATATAAACAAATTACCAACTTGATATGGTTTTTTAGAAAAATAATGGAATGGTTTTAAATACAGTTACTGTGTCCAAAGAAAATGCTTCAAAAACAATGCAAACCAAGCCACGCCACAAAGCTGAAATCTTTCGCGTTCTACCTCAAAAATCCGTGTCACGCATAACTCAAAGAGCTTATAGCAATTCCACTCACCAATTACATATCTTCTACCCTCTTATATCCCAGTAGATGCATACAGGGACATAGTGAATCACACAATTTCTCCCCCCCACCCCACGGCAATGATGTTTACCTATTTTTCTTCAACCAGTGGCACGCAAAAAACATTTTGTGTTCGAGAAAGATTACTTTAGTTACTTCGTTCTTAGTATCTGAGTCTGATTGGGAATGCTAAGTATACAAAGAAAAACATTATTACTAATGGACTGGAGATAGTTTTCACATATAACCTTGATCTATTTGCAAGATGACCTACAGCTCTAACTGAGAGAATAGAACAAGAGAGCTACCTATAAAGTTGGGCAGGAGTTTTCTCTGCAATGATATCATCTTCAGTAGCAACCTTCTTACCAATTGGAGCAAACCCACCAAACAGGACCCAGAATTCACCAGAATCTGACTGCGCTTGTAATTTTCCATCATCTGAAGCGGGACATTGTCAAATAAAAATCAATGAGGATGCATCGGTTAAACAACAAGAAAGTATCAATGTAAAAAGGGGAAAACAGCAAATTATAAAGGTAGAAGTGTTCTAACCAACAATAGCCACATCACATGTCCCTTCATGATATTTCTCCTTCAAAAACTGAATTACTTCTAATGCTTTAGCCCTTTCCTGAATATTGGAGTTTGCACCATTGAATTGATAAATCTTGTCTTTAGTATCAAGAATAAAAACGTCATCATGATTCAATGAGGACCGCGAAAACGGGACCTGCATCAAATGGAGGTCCAATCAATGTCTTTCATGTAGAATCAACATAATATTGGTTTATGGAAAAGCTCGTGTTTTTCATGTATGATTCAGTTATCAGGTTGTAGTATTAAGATGCTCTTATGTATACCTGCTTCAATCTTACAACTCGTTTTCCTCTACAAATATATAACCGTGTTTCGAATTCTTCTTCTTCAGGCGTCTTAAATCCAGATGCAACACCGCCTTCCAGTGGTATGATACATGGTTTAAAGTATGATAAAAATTTGTCAGACTCATGCCCTTGGAGTTCTCTGTACTGCACTGCCCGACCCCCAAGAACAGCATCAAGTTCGACAGTTTTAATAGCTGCAGTCCCAGCTTCATCCTGAGAATACGTCGAAGTCCTAGTAATAATATAGACCGCCAACAATGTGATTCTAAGAACAAGAAAGAACATTAAGATAAGCACCTGGCTAGTATCCTTTCCGAGCCAGAAGTGTATGTCATAAAGATAAGCGCCTCCCTTGCCAGGACTTGTCTGCATAAACAATTATTCGAGTATGGTAAGTTAAAACATAGTGTCTATTTCACTCTGCTTCTAAATTACTTCAAATAGGAAATTAGCAATTTTAATTGTTACATACAAGGTAGAGGAAATAGGCAAGCATACCTGCAGGATAATATATGAATCTCCAGAATAGAATTTACCATAATCAGATTTTGGCAAAGGAACTGGTTGAAAGTTCTCAATCCTCCAGATCTCAGTACCTCTGTAAAGTGTTAAGTTTAACAAGAAAAGTACGATCCATATAAGATATAGTGTAAACATGAGGAATCAAATAAGTACACATCCATGTCAGAGCTACTAATCATACAATCATAAGTACTAATATTAGACAATTGATTATTCAATCAAGCAAAGTTTTCGTAGAAAAGGATACATTCTCTGACCAGCTCCCTGAAAAGCAGGTTCCAGAGCTTTCGCAGAACTAGACATTGTGAGATATCCTTCTCAATTCTGAAATGGAGAATAAGCATTATCAAGATCCTAACTTATGTTTTTCAATTTGACTGGATCAACTGTTGAGATTAATCTTTTACAAGAAAAACCCAAGCAATATCGACAGACAACAAATGACGCATATAAATTTATATTCTCTACCAATTTTTACAGCCATCATCATGTCAGTCAGTAGATTGAGAGCAGATTATAATTACTCCATTTCAAAAAATAGGTAAAAGCAAAATATCAAAGAAGTATGCATAAATCACGCTGAATAAAATCTGCATTACCCTTATCGAAGAAATTACTTCTCACTCAAAGCCATTTTTCTAGTATAAAGTAGAAAAGTTATTACATGGTGTCTGCTGAATAAAAGGCAGACCTTCTTTATTACAGTCGTGTATATTTGGTGCACATGCAATTTTTGAAGAACCAACTCAATATTCAAATGAAATTCTCATCTATCATTTTAATTTCTCTGTGGGCTATGACTATCCAGTCAGATCTACCAACTGCCATCCACTAAAAATCGTACTCCTCAGATCAAAGAACAACCTTTTTTTTAGGTACCCTCGTTTCTTCATACACCACGGGTAATGCAAACAATTAGTCTACTGCTAGGAATAACTTACAACAACTTCTCAACTTTCTCCTTGTAGGGCAGGCAAATAAGCCAAATCAGTGTAATTCGCATGGATATGTTCTCGCATGAATATGTTTACAAGGTACCCAGGCCAAGTTTACCTTATCAGCTGGAGACACCTATGTGATTTCAGCACAATATATTTCCCCTTATTTATGGCAACTCATTTCCTTATGACTGGTAAGTTTAACCACTAATGATTAAGGAAAAATAGAGTTTATATAACGATCTATTAGGTGTTAAAGGCAACAGATGCTGACTGTACATAGTGCTAAAGCATACATAATAACAAGCCCAAGATTCCAGCTGATAGGAAATTCTTGAAAAACCTCAAATCCACATGTCTCGTGATTCCCAAGTGCCAATTTTTTGTGAATCCTTTCATCTGCATACACATTACACTGAATTAAGCCAATTTAGAACTTGCTCAAATCCATTTTTATATGGTAGAAATATCTCCCGGAACTAGAAACACAATTCTCTAAAGATATGGTACAATGGTTCTCTTATTCCATATTCGTAGCTACAATCTGCCTTGTTCATCAGCATAAAGTACCACCTTTAACCATGCAGATTTACACATCTCATTGCCGCAACCTTTTGAACTCCCAAAAAGAAATAAGTGATGTACCGCACACGTTTTTAGTGCAGATTTATACTATAAACTTCATAATCTTATCACAACCATGTATTCAAAAGAAACACTGAATCAAAAAAAATTCCTCCTTATCGGACCACAGAGGCTCAGTGAGATTTTCAAAACATTGTTAATCATCAAAACCCCATTTCAAGATCAAAAGCTTCTTGAAAAAATGGTCAACCAAATAATTCAAGTACTAACCCGATATGAGAAAATATCTAAACTTCAACCCCCTTTACCATCTTGCTCGTGACTAAGAAATCATAATAGAAATGTCAGTTTTCCATATAACAATCTACACCAATAATTAACTAGAAAACACTTGAATCTTACAGAGCCAATACCTAATTATGCAGCATTACATTAAGTAAATATTATCATTAAGATGGCATCTTTTCATGTCAATTTCTCTGATCAGATTTATCAATAAATAATAAACAGTAATTAAAGAAAATTCGCCTAAAAAAAAACCCCAAAACGTTTTAGATCAGCACAAAATTAAATCCAAGAATCGCATATATCAAAACAATGAAAACATGAAACTCCAATTAGATTTATAAGGAGGCATAATTCAAATTCAATCAACAAACCTTTTAAGAGATCTCCTAAATACTCACTTTCTTTACAATCTTGATTGAGGGATGAACATAGAGAGAGAAAGTTTAGAAAAAGAGAAAGGTTTATAGGAAGGAAAGAAGAACATGCAGAGCTGGCAATTGAAAAGAAGCGGACAGAAATGATAGAGAAAAAAGGGGAATGAATAATTGCTGCATGCTATTTAATATTATTTTCTTTCCCCTTTTTCTTTTCACTTTTTACCTTTTTGGGGCTTTTGAGATTGGATGCAGAATTTTCCACAGTATATTCAAGATGAAGGTGGAGGAGATATATATGAAAAGATGTAAATATAGGTGGAGAGAGGAAAAATAAAGTTTTAGTGAGAGAAATGTTCTGGATAGAGAATAGAACATTTGGGCAAAGATCCGGTCATGGGGCAGCACCAGCCATGTCGCTTTCTTTGTTTCTTCTTCAGGTTTTCAATTTAGTCTTATTTCATGCATCATTATTATTTTCTTCAGATATTAGAAAGAAAGAAAAAATTGGTGTTACTCTATTTTTTTTTTTTTTATCTACTAAATCTAGTTCGATTTCGGCGTGGTTTTGTTACTAATTTTATCCAATTTTTTATTAAGTGGATCTAATCAGATTATGAAAATTATAATTAAAAATATGTGGAGGATTCATATACATTAAATTAATATGTATATTCGATAATAAATAAATAAAATTACAGATAAATAATGTTTCATTAAAGTAATATTAATGGGTTTTTTTTTTTTTATAACTCAGGTGTCCAAGCTTATACTAGACTAATTCTGGACCCTCATAACCCTTGCCCTAGAACCCTGAAGGATGTAAATTGCGGGATGTGCCTCCACTAAGCCTCGGGATCCCACTATACTGATGTACACTCTGCGCACAAAGGGGTCTTGACCACAAACGACCCCTAGACAGACTCATAATGCTTCCATCCAAGTTCCAAATGGGGATTCGAACCCCCACCCTTGCCGCTGGAGCAAGCCTTATGAATTGTTGGTCAGCCAATTGGAGAAATGCCCCGGGGGCAACATTAATGGTATTTTACCATTAGCTTAAGAAGACATTTACTAATAATTCATTCACAATTTCATTTGTACGTATATTTTCATCCAATAACATGAACTGGTTTTGATGCATTAATATATCATTACTACTGTTTTCTAAAGTATTAGTATATTAAATCACATGAAGCAGGTGATTAAATCTTTCGAGCATTGATTTTTTTGTTTGTGTTAAAGCTCAATAAATTATGAAGAAAATTTGAAAGCGCGAGTTAAATTAAAATTAAATAAAATATACAACTTTAACAAACTTGTTTTAATTTTAAGAAAAGAAAGAAGGGTAAAATTACAAATAACCATGGGGTACCCCTCAGATTTGTCACATTCTTACAATTAACTCTTGTCCCTAAAATATTTTAATTTTGTCATGGGTGATTATTTGTAATGTTTATAATATCTTATAAATTTTAAAATTTGGGTACTAATTGTTATATCTTATAAATTATAAATATGATAATCATATACTACCAAAATAATTGATATAATTTATAATTGCCCATAAAATTCAATAAATACTGCAATTTTTTTACATATTTATTTTTAATTTAATTTCTATAATAACAAATTAAGTAAATTATTAATAATAAAATATATAAATATAAAATTATATTTTCAATAATTAAATAAATAATATTTTTATTGCAATAAAAATATTGAACTTATAATAAAATATGAACTTTATCAAATTAAAATATTTGATTTTTAATATAATAAAAAAATTATTTAATTTACTAATTTAGAAAATAAATTCATTTAACTAAATGTGTAAACAATTTGTTCATATTTATGAAATATTATTACTAAAATTCTATTTAATGTATTGTTACACAATACAAATTGTTAATAAATATGTAAATACCTTTTTTTTTTTTAAAATATTATTAAAACTATGGGCAATTACATATCAATTATATTGGTAGATTATAAGATTTAACAATTAGCACCCAGGTTTTAACATTTATAAAATATTACAAACATTACAAATAACACAAAAGTGCAAAATTGAAATATTTTAGGGACATGGGGTTTATTGTAAGAATATGACAAATTTGATGATGCTTTTTGTAACATTCAGTATGTGAGGGGGATTATCGTAATTAAGCCTTACCTCAGAGTATGGGTAATTTACTCGAGAAAGAAAGATGCTAATAGTTAAAGCATGGGTTGGTTCAAGTCATTTTCGTTTAAGCTCATTTGGTCATTGATTTCTTCACTTCAAATGTAATTCAGACGATCATATGCTGGAGGTTTCATGTGAGCTCCAACTGCCAATCTAATTTATCATGCATTTTCTAACTTTGTTAAATTCTAAACTTCCCTTTCTTTTATTTATTTGAGAAATTGCAAATATAAATAATGATAATATGGAGTATTTGAGATCTAAAGCATAGATGTTAAATAGTTTCAATGCCAAAGGATTCTTCGATTTTCATCGTTTTACTAAAAGAAAGAAGAAAATTTTAGAATAAAATGTTAATATACTGTTGTGATGATTCGTTATTGTTGTATTCCGTCTAATATGTTTTGCGATGGGAGTTTTCCTATTTTTGATTTTGCAAGATCTTTTTTCTGATTATTTTTTAATGAAAGTTTGAAGTGATTAAAAAAAAAAAAAGACTTAATCTCGTCGTTAATGTAGAAAATTGTCTCTTTTACTATTGAAATAAGAAGATCTATCATACATGAAGAGAAAAGAAAAAATAATGGCAAATAATATTTGTGCTTAGGTGATAATTGAAGTCAATAAACTGATGCAGTTAATCGTTGTAGAGGCAAAATGTGTGACTAAATAACTGAAGATAATAAATTAATGCAATATATAAACAGTTAGAGGAGGAATGTGGACAATGATGATAAGTAAAGGCGACGAAATGAAATTTGCCCTTAAATATATTATTTCCTCCTTTTTTCTTGGACCGGCCAGTCAAGGCTCTTTATTTTTTTTTTTTGGTCAACAATAATCACATGTACAATTGCTTCCATTTTTCTACTTTTCAATCTGAAGTCAGTATTGACTGTTGATGAACAGACTAGTGTGTGTCGTGTATGCCTCTTTTTGTTGTGCATCATCATCTTTACGATTCTCCATTTTTTTTTTTTTTTTAATAAATGGCTACTTTACATTGTACGTACGTAGGTATAGTTTTATTTTGTGAAAAAAAAATCAAAATATCAAAATAGCTTAGGCTTCTTGTTGAAATATTTTGCTTCTAACAAGCAGGTATCATGCAACAACAATATGACAATTACTAAATTTAATAAGAATTTCAAGTATAGTTAGTTTTATTTTGTATCAAGATATATGAAAGAAAATATAATTGGACGGTGGGCTTGCAAAACGGCCAGCTGGAAACCTAAATCTGAAAAAAAATTCAAAGAAAACTAACAAAAGGATTGGCTGAATAGTGCAAAAGCCCGATGCCATTTGTGTGGCAATAAATTACACACTGTAATGTTTCACATTTTTGTTGGATAATATATTTTATAGGCGAGTAATTAATTAATAAACTTATTTCTTTTGATAGAAATAATAAAACTTATATTTATAATATGGTTATGAAATTGTTCGAGATCTCGAGTTAATGTGTTTGACAGTCAGTGTAAACTCATGTTTTGACTTCAAAGTAATGAATATGTTATCTTTATATAGCATTGTTAGGTCCGTTTTATTGTTTGAAATTTTGATACGTTTGACTCTTTGAACCTATCATTTAATTAATATAATTGAAAAAGGAGAATAAGACAATAGTGTAATCTTAATTCACGATATTTTTTAAATCTTAAATCCGACAAGTATATATAACAACTCACACAAACTTATACTTATCACAATTTTTTCCATATAATTTAATGAAACAAGCTAAGTAATACACAAGGAACATAAAAGCGAATGCAATCTAGTTGGACAAGATATTCTATACTATATCAATATGATAGTAAATTGAGAGATGAAACAGATCATGATTGAGCAGATGCTTCATTATTTATCATCATGGCCATGGGATAAAGAAAAGATAAAAGCAAATGAGGACCCCCTCCACTAGCTTTTCCTTGAAAAAATTAATTATGGTTATCTTTTAATGACAAGTAACCGAAAACGATGTTATATAACTTTATATAATAAAAAAATATGAAGCTCAATTGTTTATTTTCAAGGATATATAGGTCTTAAAAAGTAATAATAGAATATACTAGTGCCTACCACAAATTCGAACATAAAAAGTAAAATACTAATTTATATGTAAATGTTCAAACATCTATATTCAATCACAATTTTATGTTTCCATGATAGCTATATTTAAAAATCATTTTAATGATCAAATCAACTAGGAAGGAGGTCCTCATACTTATATAGAGTATTTTTTTTATAACACATTAACACTCTATAAATAAAATACTAAATGATTCTAATATTTGGGCCTCCAAAGCCCATAATATATTGAGTAAATCGCATTTTTGATCTTCCATATGGATTAATATTTGCATGTTCGTCCCTTTTATATTTTTAGGGTAAATTACGAATATCCCCCTCAGGTAAGGCCTAATTACAAAAATCCCCCTCACGTACTGAGTATTATAAAAATTCCCCTCAGGTTTGTCACATTCTTACAATTAACCCCTTGTCCCTAAAATATTTCAATTTTGCCCTTGGAAGTTATTTGTAATGTTTATAATATGTTATAAATTTTAAAAATTGGGTGTTAATTATTTTATCTTGTAAATATAAAAATAATAATCATATATTTACCACCAAAATAATTGATATAATTTATAATTTCGCATAAATTTCAATAAATATTTCAATTTATAATACAATATAAACTTTAATAAATTAAAATATCTTATTTATAATACAATATAATTTATTAAATTTACTAATTTAAAAAATAAATTCATTTAACTAATGTGTAAACAATTCATATTTATAAAATATATTATTAAAATTCTATTTAATTTAATATTTTACAATTTAAATTGCTAATAAATATATAAATACCTTTTCTTTTGCAATATTTATTAAAACTTATGGACAATTATAAATTTTATCAATTATTCTGGTAGTAAATATATAATTATCTCTTTTCTAATTATTAAGATATAATAATTAGATCCCAAGTTTTAACATTTATAAGACATTACAAACAATACAAATAACACCCAAGGGCAAAATTGGAATATTTTATGGGCAAGGGGTTAATTGTAAGAATGTGACAAACCTGAGGGGGATTTTTATAATATCTAATACGTGAGGGTAATTTTTGTAATTAGGGCTTACCTGAGAGGGGTATTCATAATTTACCCTATTTTTTATAGCAAATTCGTTCATCTTATCAATGTATTATAAAACATTCATCCTTCTTATCAAACATTCGTCCCTCTTAAAATTTTCACAGCAGATTCGTCCATTTTATCAATGTAGTGTAACATATTTGTCACTCTTAAATTCAAAATATATCCTAAAATGGACGAAAATTAATGTATTTTGAATTTAAGAGAGACGAATATGTTATATATACTACATTGATAAGAGAGACGAATCTACTACAAAAAACTTAAGAGGGATGAATCTGCTACAAAAAAATTTAAGAGGGACGAATCTACTATAAAAAAATTTAAGAGGGATGAATTTGCTATAAAAAAATTTAAGAGGGATGAAATTTCAAAATTTGACCTAGATCAAAAATGCTATTCATTCTAATATATTTTGCCCTACAACTGATATTGGGCTAAAATATACTTCATATAAATATATTAATCAAGAAAGTGAGAAAAAATAAATAAATAAAATAGAAAAAAGAAAAATCACAGTAGCTAAAGATGGCGACTTTGAATTCGAATGCATCTTCTTCTTCTTTATCACCCACGCTGGAAGCTTCGCGTTTCCTTCACACACCTCATTACTGGTATATTTTGTGTTATTTGTCACTATTAATTCTTAAACTCTGTGTACCATATAACGTTTCAACACCTGTTGGCTGTTGTTTCTTAATTCTATTTTGATTGATGAATCGTTATTACAGTTTGTGCTGATAATTGAATGTTTGGTAGTGAGGAGAATGTCTATATGCTGTGCAAGAATCTGAGTGAGGATGGTATAGCAAAATCAGATAGTTCTGATCTATTTGTGGTTTTCATTTCCAATGAAAAAAAGCAGGCAAGTAGTTTTCGGTTCATCTTAATTTGGGGTTTTCTGTAATTTTCTTGAAATTATGGTGTGGCTTGATAATATAAATTTAATTACCACTTTATCAGATTCCTTTATGGAATCAGAAGGCAAGCCATAGAGCTGATGGGGTAATTCTGTGGGATTATCATGTTATTTGTGTACAAGTAAGGATCTCATTCTTTAATCGGTTATGCAAACAAGTAATTAAAGAATATGTAATGAGCTTTCATGATCATGATAATTTTATATTGTTGATGTCTCTTCTCTTGCAGAAAAGAAAAGAAAGTTACTTGCCTCATCTAGTGTGGGATTTAGATTCAACCCTTCCTTTTCCATCTCCTTTGGCCACATATGTAGCTGAAGCTATACAACCTTCATTTCAGCTGTTTTCTGAATTTAAGAGGTAATAATACTTTGTTGTTGTCTTGATATTCTGGTGGAGTCGAGGACATATAGTTTTGATGTGTACACTAATTTGTGACTCTATGCTGCAGTAAACATACTCTTTGTTGGATATAGATATAGTCTACTTTTTCTTTCAAGGGACAATTCTTTTATTCTGTGCACAGATAAAAAATTGTCCTATACTTCTCCATTTTTTGCATATCTTTCAAAAAATGCAATACATAATACCATGTTAGAAGTGTATAATTTATGATAAACTTGCTTGGTCCTTTTTAGCGATGAAAAAGCCTTCCGTCCTTGTGGTATCATACAGTCATATGTATGTTACACTAGAACTACAAATATGGTAAAGGGTTATTTCGTGATTTCAGGGTTTTCCGGATTGTACATGCGCCAATATTCCTCCGTAACTTTTCATCTGATAGAAGACACATGAAAGATTCCGATGGAAATTGGAATTCTCCACCACCTTCATATGATGTCATTGTTGCTCAAGGTATAAATGTTGATCATTAGATACTCGTGTTTCCTCATTCATCTTTTCTAGCTCAAGTTGCAAAAGTAGCACACAACGCTAAAATAAATTTGTAATTTGTTTCTGTAGACGGGACTGTTCACAACTTGAATGAGTACATGGAGATGTCCTCTGCTGATGTTGTAAAAACCATTGGAGCAGATACTGTAGAAACTGTTTTGGCACAAAAACTAGGTGTGCAGGTGAGTGAAACCCAATTAGAGGAACTTTTTTCTTTGATTTCTTGATAATTGTTGAAATGGTGTAATTTGTAATCTTTTTTTTTTTTTGCCGAGCATCATCAGTTTTGCATAATGGCCTGATTCATGAATATACATATATGTATATGGGAATAAATTTAGTTTTTTTTTTTGGATGCTTGAATCATGCATACAGATTCCTAAATTTCTTATGCGGAGGCTTAAAGCACGGGTTTATGTAGTTTTTGTGTGATGTTTCTACAGTATAGCAACAATATTTTACTGCAACAGCCCTAGCAACTGCAGTTCTGGACCTTGTACCTAGGGCAGTCGATGGATGGATCCATTGGATCATCCTAGTTCCATTTCCGCATCCATTCCTTTTTTGGTTGGATTCAGATTCGGACCCTCTCAAATTTTCAAAATAGAAAAAAAAAAACCCATCAAATGAGATCTCCATTGTCAGACCTCCACACTATTCTAGTTTTAGTTCAATTCAGTTCAAGAACTCAAAAACTTTCTTTATTTTCATCTAAGCTTTAAAATTGTCTTTAAGAAAAGACCGAAACTCTAAAATAGATAAGATCAGTCTCCGAGATTTTTTAATTTTTATTTTTGAAGTTCTGTCGTATCTCGTATCAAGACAATGATAAAATGTATTACTTTATTAGGTGATAACTGAAATATTAATCTAACAATAAAACTTTGTTACTACTGTCTTTACATCTTTCAGAATAATTATCATTCACAGCCAAGCAATCTCTATAACAACGTGACATCAAAATGTGGATAATAATACCAGTACATCTCAAAGTTAACTCAAATTCAAGATTGTCTGCCTCATCTGTCGTTATACTCAATCTCAAAACTCACATTTTCATATTATCCTGCTTCCAGTAGACATGTCAATTGAGTCAATGCTTCAAAGCTACATGGCAACAAAGATGAACTTTACCGATGAGGTGAAAATTCAGGTCCCGTCATCACTGTCAGACAACAAACAATCTTGTATTTGGTCCCTGATGTACCAAAAAGAAAAGAAACTATTAGAATATTCTGTTATCTTCCTCGTCATTTTCTCTCCAAAAAACAATAACTTATCTTAAACATGAAAATTCACCTTACTAACTTTTGGTTGTTTAGGTTATCCTTTGCTAGGGCAGTCATTGATTGAGGCAGGCGCGAATAAAAGTACTCCAAAGATGAGGGTTCCTTTGGAAGAATCTGATACTGGCAACTCGAGCATGCCACCATATAAATTTGAGCACTTGATTTCCCATTATAAAATTCGTCCAAATTTGTGCCATCAGGTTTCTTAAGTGGGCTATTGCATACAAGGCAAAAAGACTCGGGAGGTAGAGATTCATTAGGCTTCAAGTTGTACTTCTTTTGTCTCCTTTGAGAAGCCAAATGACTATTATCATTACCAACTTCTGGAATCCTATTGAAACAGAAAGGCGTAAGCTTCCCTGCTGTTCTTACAATTGTGCTTTCTCGTGAAGGATTTTCCTCCTGTAAAACAAATGTTAAATATCAATAGTTTGATCTGAAATTAATCCATCATAAATAAATAAACCATAACTAATTAAAACTATACAATACGAGAGCAACAAGTTAACACGAGATGCTTTTCTTAATGGTGTTATATTGGATGATACCCAGTCGGCACATACATAATTTCCATAAATATTTTTTTCTGCAATCTCAAGTCAGCATTGATATCATTGTTATTCTTTTTTATCATACTCCAAAGGGGGGATGAGGCTTGAGTTTAACAAAGAGATACATAATCCATGATTCCTACCCGTAACAAATTTACAAATGAGGATATCAGCCCATTTATGCCAGAACGAGGTTGCTGAAATGCTTCTACAGACTTTAAACTGCCCTGACAAAAAAAAAAATCCATTATATTGTAATACTTTCAGTAGCAAGAAAATAGAGTAAAAGACAAAAACACCCCCTATGCTTTGTCTAACTCCCAAAAACCCCCCTGTGTTATTTTAACTCCCAAAAAACCCCTTGTGATCTCAAATAAGTGCCAAATACACCCCCAAAAAAGAGAGTGTGTTTCAAACGCCAAAATTGCAAGTATTTGTTCACATTTTGCTTTTGATATGACAGTTTTACCCCTGACACCGAAAGACAAAAACACCCCCTGTGCTTTGTCTAACTCCCCAAAAACCCCCCATGTGTCATTTTATATCCCCAAAATCCCCTTGTGTTTGATTTTAAATACCACACTCGACCCAAGTAGTATATACTTAATTTTTCAAAAAGAATAAATAAATTTAAAAAAAACAAACACATAGGGGTAATCTTGTCATTCCACCAAAAGTAAAAAATAAAATTATAAGTATATACTACTTGGATCGAGTGTGGTATTTAAAACCAAACACAGGGGGGGTTTTGGGAGTTAAAATAACACGGGGGGGTTTTTGGGAGTTAGACAAAGCACAGGGGGTGTTTTTGTCTTTTGCTCCAAGAAAATATACCTACTTAAGGCAAAATATCAGTACAAAAAGAAAATAGTGAATTCACTATCTATAAAAGACCAATGCATGTTATGGGACAAACCTGTCCAGACTGCATAACATTTTTAGCTCTTCAGTCAGACAGTCACGAAGGGGAAGCACCACTGGTGTCTCCCACCTTGCATCAACATACTGGATATCTGCTGCCAGAGAGAAACCTTGGCCCTGATAAAACAAAATATAAATGACTTTAGATGTTTGATGCTAAACCCTCCCTTTTCCAGTATCTACTTGACTTAGGAATAGGGTACTTATTTATTTTTATGTTTTTTCTTCTCTGTACCATCTTTATTCTTGGGAGTGGGGGCACTAACCTTCACAGTTGCTTCAAGAACATGACAAGCTATCCGCGATGTGCATGTTCCTAGCACAAGTTTGGTGTATCCATTTTCTAAAGCAATCTGCATGATTAAAACAAAGCAAATTAAGAAGGGGTCCCACTTTCTCATCCGATGTTCAACAAAAACAAGAGAACAGCTAAACCTTTTGCAAAGCTAGCATGCGTAGTTGCACCAGAAGATCTTCTTTCCCAGTGGTATCGCTAACAGCATTGAGTAGCTCTGACAATCGATCTCTCCTAGCAGTAGAATCAACTGAATAAATATTTTCAGTTGGAACAACATGGAAATGTTTTGCTGGTGGAGCTAGACTTGACACAATGAGGTTCATCTCATCAATTGCTCTATCAGAATCATTAGAAAGGACTGAACTTTCATCGATGTAAGCGACACCAACACCAAATACTGGTAATGATCTATCTCTACTTGCATCAAAATTCTTTTGTGCTTTGAGTTGCATCTCATGAACAAATTGAAGAGCCACCCTGAAGGTAAATGGACATACTCAGATAAACCAATAGTTACATGACCAATATTGCCATTACAATATCCCCAAAAACTTCATATATACTAGAAGCTAAGTTATCTGACTAGATTGAGAAGTCTGTGACAGAGAATATTGTCAATACGTAAAGCCACAAGTCATAAATCACTCAAAAGTGATGTTTCAGTCCCTGTGCATGATAAGTTTTTACTACTAAAAACTGCCTTTCCAAAATATGAACTATGAAGCTTTATTTGGTGATATCTAGCATCGCTTGGAACTGCATATATCAAACTCACACATCCATATTTCGGAGTATAAGTAACCTTCAGGTGTGGATGAGGAATTATTACTTCAATCTATAAGTTTTTATTATGTAAAAATGAAATAAGACCCTGATTCCGACAACTTTTTATAAAATTGATGCCTCCTAAACTCGATATGTTCATAATGTGCATTTCCACGACACCAATAAATAGAACCTCTTTCATAAGAAAATCTTACTATTATAAGTTTAAAATCATTCAAATATAAATATTCAATTGCTAACTAGTCTTTTTAGTAATTATAAGATGGATTCAAGGAGTCTGTATGAATTTGAATAGGCTATGAAAATTCCAATAAAAAATTACTACTACATCAAATTCTGATCATTTACTTCGAAGATCTACACTTTTTTGTGTAAAAGTAAACTAACCTTACACTACAATAAACCCATTTTTACAGAACCAGCGTAGTAAACAAGCCACAAAGCTATAAAGTAAATTGGAACTTTAACAAGCTGAACAGGGATGCGAATTCCAGAATCAACTTGAACGAATACCTAGAGGAGGTGCCACCGGAGAATGCGACGAGAACATTATCGGAAGGCGTAATCATGCCATTTGAAGTCACGGCAAATTTAAACTTCCCGAACAAATTGCTCCGAAAGCAATCTGCACAAAATCTTAGGCTGTCTCCTCCTCCTCTTCCGGTGACTTCGGGGTGAGTAGCGGCGATGGTTTCGTTAACCTTGCACTTGATGCAAAGGCCGTGGCCGTTGGCAACGCCGCCACGTGCAGAGACGCCATTGGACCCTTCACAGTTTGCCTTCACCGGCTGTTGTTTCTTGTTTTCGTCGTTGACGGAATATTCGTCTTTGTAGCAACCGGATTGACATGTGCCTGAACTGCAAGCCATCTTCTTGCTAATTTCTCTCTGTTTTTCATTAGAAAGAACCAACTTCAGAGGGTTTATATTTTTATCTTATTATTGGGCCTGGGGTGAAGTAATACAGGCCCAATCATGCATGGGCCAAATTCGAACTAAATTATACAGGAGTGATAAATTGTGTAATTTTAAAAAAATTAAAATATAAGCTCCTAGGCCCAGCCCACTATACCCAGTTTCCTATTCGTTCATGTTGACCTCCTCGGCCCAAAATCTCTCAACCCCACTTCACTCTCTCAAATATTTTCCGCCACCTACACAGCCGTTGCTTTCGCTTCCGACACAATTCCCGGCGGCGGCTCTCATATTCTTCCATACACTTACAAAACCTAAGGTAATAGCTTTATAAAGATTCATTGTAACGTTTTCTGTTTTTATTTGAATTGGCTGTTTATTACGAACGCCAGGATAAATTGCGGAAGGTGAATGGATAGTAGTACGAATGGAAAGGTGAATGATTTTTCTTCAGATATGGAGGTTGATGCTTTTAGAAGGCTCTTTCCTCTACGGTTTCACGAGCGCCACCTGGCTGAATCGATTAGACCTGATGGCCGGCCCCTTGGAAAAGCTAGAGACACCACACTTGTGCTTGGTTAGTAATAGTAGTAGTCCGTCGTCTATAATACACTTCACCTCCTCTGATTCTATGAATACGTTATCAAAAACTCAAATTGCTTCCTTTTTTCTAGGAGCTGTTGCTTCTGCTAATGGATCAGCCCTAGCAAAGATAGGTTGCACTGTAAGTGAATTATTATTATTAAAATGTAGTGAATTTTTTTATGAAAATAGGTGGTGTTTGATGGAGATTATTTTTTACAATTAAGAAAAAAATATTTTTTTCAGTGTTTAATTTTGTGAAATTTATGCTTATGCTCTGCTTTAAATAAGCAAAAAAAAAAAAAAAGAGCAGATAATAATAAGAAGAGCAATACTTGTTTATGCCGAGAAGCAATATTTCAAGCTTTGTTTTTTTAATGATTTGCAAACACGAACTACTTTTTTTTTTTTTTTTGATAAATAAAACATAAACTACTCATACCAACTTATTGTCAGTTTTGCTTTAAGTTAAGCATAAATATAAAAGTTTTAGCAAACACCGAGTGAAGGGAAAATAAAACATTTGCTCATAGGATGAGTGGTTGTTTTTTATATGAACTAATTTACAGCTTTATGTCTTGGTCAGACGATGTTGGCTGCAATTAAAATGGAAGTCATGACTCCAACTGTGGAGGCACCTGATGAGGGATGCATAGGTCAATTGTTATTTTTACTATAATCTGACATTGTACTTGTTCTTTTCTTCCAATGGAGTTTATTGATTCTTATTTCATTTTTTCAGCTATTGAATTTCATATGCCTCCAATTTGTTCTCCCTTGATTCGTCCTGGCAGGCCAGCAGAGATAGCACCAGTAATATCAAAGCAATTATCTGACACCGTTTTGAGGCAAGAGATCATATGTCATTATCTTGGTACCAATGGTTCATTTAATTGTTGGTGTTGAAGATTTTATATATTTAATCAACAAGGTCGCACAATCCTCTTTCAAGAAAATGCTAAGGAGTCAGACGTTAATCACTATCGTGGATAGATTTTTGAAGTCATTTTATCTCTTTGAGACTCAGATGATCAGCAATTCCGTTAGCTTGGAGATTATTGTTGCCTCAATATTGAAATCTAGTAACATAGAGGAAAAGAGAATAGAATATAATGTTTCTAACACGGCATCAATTTTTCACATGAATTCTTGAAAAACTCCACAATGAGCCTTTATTTCAGGAATTCCATATGAATGCCAATTGGAAATTCTATATGGGTAAAACCATAGATAATAAGCTGCAACATTGTTTGGCAAAATAAGTATTAGAAATTATTAAAATATTGATCTCTCTCTCTCTCTCTCTCTCTCATTTTTCTGTAAGTTTTTTAATAGTGGGCTATTCTTTCAAAAAAAAATTGGAAATAATTGCTAGGCACAGAGAGAGAGAGAGCAGTCATGTTAGTGGAGTAGCTTTTAGATTGACTGCTTGATTTTTGTTCTCAATGTTCCATTTTAAAAGATTTCCATGCACTCACCTAGCTGAGTTAGCCTTTTACAATGTTTCCCAGCTTAAACATAACAAAATATACTCTTTAAGATTTCTTATTTAAACATTAATATCGATTATGACTTAACATTTTAAATATTGTTACTTCTAATTGACACAGTTCTGGCATGATTGATCTGAAAGAGTTATCTTTGGTCAGTGGCAAAGCTGCTTGGATGGCCTACCTGGTAATGAATTTCAAGTTTTCATTTTGTTATACCAACAAAAAGCGAAAGTGTATCTCTAGTGCATGAATCAAGTATCAGTTATTATCACATCTTAACACCCCAGGATATGACTACTTGTTGCAGGACATATACTGTTTGGATGCCGATGGTGCTCTTTTTGATGCCGCATTACTTTCTGCTGTGGCAGCTTTCTCTCATTGTAAGTTTATAGGAGCTCTTCTGTTTTCATTCATATTGAGGCCTCTGGTGACATGATTTAAACATTAATTTCCAATTGATCCTCAATTTAAGTGATGCCAAACCTCTTCCTTTTTCAATTTCATAAAGTTTGAAAGGCTTAATATCTAGTAAAGTGGTGCAATGACTTGCTATGTTCTTCATCTTTAGCCAATCCTTGTCTTTTGTAAATGCGCGGTTTGGTATTGATTAAGAAAGCCTTTTTCTCCATTCTTATGGCATATTATTTGATTAGATGGCATTGTTTAACACTAATAAAAGACGTGTAGTAGTGTATTACTTTCTGACATTATGGAAAAAACCACCATATCTTGCAGTGCAGATTCCGGTAGTATCTCTCAATGATGACGGGAGAATAGTCCTTATATCTGAGGATAATATTGCAGCAATGAAGGAAAAGGAACCTGTAAATAAAGAGAAGAGAAAGCTCAAGTTAGATAGTGTACCATTCTCCTTGACATGCATACTTCACAAGAATCACATTCTAGCAGATCCTACCTCTGAGGAAGAGTCCATCATGGAAACATTCCTTACAGTGGTGCTAGATTCATCTTTTCAGCTCGTCTCTCTTAATAAACCAGGTGGTCCAGGTCTGGCTCATACATCGGCAATCCAGGTGAATTTACCTCATAAGTGTATGAATTTAACAATCAAATTTAAGTGATGCTATGTTAATTTCTGTATCACTGCTGCTTATAAGAAAGGTGTGATTTGCCTGCAGGATTGTGTTGAATTAACGAAACAAAGAGTTAAAGAACTTCAAAAGATCATGAATGAAGCAATTTCTGATATGGAAGAAGACTGAAAAACTTCCAAAAGTAGCCATGCCATTATTTTCTCCATAGAATTGTTATTTTGTCCTTTTATGCTGTATCTTTCTAATGGTCTATAGAAGAGAAGAGATTTGAAATATGTTCATAGGACTAGTTTATTAGCAATCTTGATTGCAAAATATTTTGCTTCCCCACTCCCCAGCTAAGTATACGTTGGAAAATGTTGGCAATTTTGTTCATGGGATACGGAAAAGTTTGTGAAGATTTGATGAAATTAATCTATGTTTGTTTGTGTTCAAACATGCCTCTTCGTTTTAGTCTTGATTATATAATTACACAGCGAATTTAGCTCATGTTGTAATGCAACAATTGAGATATAAAATGAAAATTTTAACTTTAATCGGATCACATCCATCATGACATAAATAGTTGGTTAAAGATCCCAATGAATCAGAAAGAATTCTAACTATATCCGCCATAAAAAATGAAAACTTTTCAAGTTTCAAATAAGAAAAGGGGATACAAAAACAAAAGAATCAAATTTTCTCCATGTTCCGTTTCTGTGCACTATTACATCTACAATCAGTGAACAAAATTACAAAAAATCTACAAGGAAACACCCTCCTCAAAGAATATATTTGTGAATGAAGTGTATGTACACATACAAGAATCCATTTATGAATCCCCCCTCTTCGAGGTCTCAAAACTTATGCTATCTTTGTTTTTGACATCAAACTAACTCCATTAACAAAGGATCACCTGCTGCCATAACTCTTATTAGCTTAATAAACTCTTGCTCACTGGACACGTTCCAAGGGTGAACAGCAGGTACTTCAGCAGAGTAAAATGAAGTTGAATTACTCTGTAGCTTTTGCTTATATCTCATTGAATTGAAAACCGGGTCAAAATTATCAGAAGAATCGATTGCTAGAAAGAACATCGGCATAGCAACTTTGTGATGGATATCTAAATCGCCCACTAGATTTACTAGATCAATGAAATCGGGTACAAATTGTCGAGGAACATAGAATGCCTCTGAATTGCATATTACGAGGCTTTGATGATCTTTTACACTTTCTTTATAGTTGACTTGAAGGTGAGCTGGCATTGACTCGACTACTTTTTTCACTGTTTCTGCTTGCTTCATAAACCAATCGGAGTTTCCAGCTGTAGCGACGGTGGTCCAGGAGTTGGGTACCTATAAATGAGCATGATCATCCACAACAATATCTAATTTATCTTGAGGTTAAGTGTCACATAATACAATGGCTGCATGATACCTAGAAGGTGGTGCATAAACACACAGCAAATGTAGAAGATAAGCACTCTGTTCTCTCTAATAAATGGGCTATCCTGTCTTTTTCTGTGAGTCTAGGCTTACCAACTTGAAGGATTATTTGCAACATAAATCCCTGTCATCCTAATTGACAAATACACCTCTATTTTATATCTATTGGCAAATACCTCTCGTGTTAATGGAAGTACAATTTGTTACCCTAACGCATGTTAAAATTCATTGATGCATAAAAATCAACCTTAAGTAAGAAAAATATATTATCACATTGCACTGTTTAGTAGAATTGAGTTGGGGGGAAAATAATTAGATAAAATTATGACTCCGTTTTGAGGGGAAAATGATTAAGAAAATAATGTGTCAATATAATATGACTTAACATGCATTGACAACACGGTATAGACATTTTCAGAAGAATAAAATAAATCATAGGCCGAAATAAATCGCGCATACAGAGAATTTACAGCGCAAAGGGGTCTAGTTGCTACATTTCTATGAACATGAGGGGATATGTGCTAATTAATATCACGCAAAGATGTATTTTGCCAACTAGATTAAATACAGAAGAGTAATTTGCAAATAACTCTAGTTTGAACCTAAAAAAGTAACAACCAGTACATAAATTGCAAAAAGCTATATACCTTGTTTGTGATCCAGAGTTTAGACTTGTCGGCTTGGACCAAGTTCCAATAATTAAGAATAGTATTGTCTTCAAGAAATAAAAAGCCTTCTGCGCTTGTGTATCTATCAAATAACTTCGGCAAACACCTGAAAAAAATCAATTTTACATTACGAAGAGCCACAAAAAAATACAAAAAGTTGCATCACTAAAGCTTTAATTTTAAAAATTCCCATTATTTCATAGTTAACTTACTTGTAAACATAATCCAACTGGGCTTGTTCCACAGCTAAGTCTACATTTTTCTCCTTGGACAATATAATAACAGTCTTAAATATCCTTCCATATAATAATCTCCATTCTAACGCAGTTCGATCCACAGGTCCAGAACAAAACATTATCAACACAACATTCCCAAAATTCTTCCTCCATCTTATCAAATTCCCAATTT
This sequence comes from Penstemon newberryi var. newberryi, assembly GCA_030819805.1. Lineage (NCBI taxonomy): Eukaryota > Viridiplantae > Streptophyta > Magnoliopsida > Lamiales > Plantaginaceae > Penstemon > Penstemon newberryi. The sequence continues at coordinate 363,050 of JAUALY010000002.1, forward strand.
CATAATTCACAGTTCCTACTTCCTCGACCCCAAGATGCACAGATGGTAACTTTTGTGGCACAAACTCCTTCCTATCCCCGTGTCCAATACTTGCCCTTGGCCTATCTAACTCAAGAGACATAACTCGTGGCTGCTGGTAACCAACTGCAAGCAAATCTTGTAGCCAAGCAGCAGTAAATTCCACATCCCTTTCAGTCCAAAAACCTTCCTCAGCCATAACATAACTCAACTCCAAAATTTTCTCAAACAATCTATCTTTACTCGATCTCCATTCCACCAAAAACTTAATCAAACGGCCCACGTTTACGTGAAGATCTTTCTCTTCCGAAAAAGGGTAGGACTCGATTCTATCATAGCGATGTATGGTAGGAGGGTACATCACAACATACCCTCCAACTTCCCATAAAAGCCTTTGTGCCCAATACCCTCTTAAGATATCAGAAGCCATTGAACTCACGGCAACAGGAAGCATTAACCCCCAAAAGGCGGAGGAATGAAAAATAGTGTTGAATGAATTGATTGGTACCATTGTACCTTGAGGTAATGCTACCTTAGGGGCATGATCGTCAAATCTAATATCGAATGGTTCGAGCTCGGGCTTCCTAGTGAAGTAAAAAACCGAATCTACATCAGGTAGCCCATTGGAAATCCCTTGTTGTATAAATTGTTTTCCTCCAAAAACTTCGGTGTAGAACTCCTCTGATCCGATTTTCCCCACGTTTTCTAAGGGCAACCCCCTTGGCCAGACGGACCTTTGTCCGAAGTGTATATAAGGGTTCACAACTGTTCTATTGGGATTTTCATGACTGTATTGCATTATAACCTCTTGTCTAGCATCCTCACCAGTTAACTCAATGTCAAAATGTCTCCCTATATCATTATCAATCACATCACCACGATCATCAACGTCGTAAATCTTTTGGGCACCGTGTTGTATGGCAAATAAATACCCAACTGTTTTTCGAACATATGAATCATAAGGCAAGTAATCAACCACTCTAAATCCCAATTGAGCTTGCATGTCCAAAGACAAATAAATAGCCCCTAGTACAAAATTTAAATAAACAAACAATCAACATTCAAGAATACAAATCCCAGCCAATTAAATTCAATTGCTAATCAAATTTTTAAGCTTAGAAATATTAGCAATATACCTTTCAAGGTCCAGTCTTTTGGAGTCCTAGAATTCCCAATCGCAAGAACCTGCCACCCTTTAATTTTCAACATTTTCTTCAAAGAATCAGATGGGTAGTCCGAAACAGAAACAACAATCCATTTCTCGGATCTAAAACTGGAATAGGGAGTAACTTTATCAACAATGCGAGGAATAGAGTTCCAATTAATATCTGGAAACTTGGGGTGGACTAAGTGAGATTGAGTGGACTGAAGACAGAGCAGCATCATCGCGTCGCCGCCGGCGGTGGAGTAGTTGCGGAGGAAGAATAAAGCGGCGACGGTGGCGATGAGGAGAAGAATTGTGAGGATTTTGTAAAGATTCTCTGAAGCCCATGCCGAGAAATCAAGATTCTTAGTATAAACCGAAAAGGGTTTCTTTCTAGGTTGATGATTGTGAGGAGAATCAACGCGATCTTGGACTAACATTTCTTTATTTTGAGTCTAAACCCCGAGAGAAGGACACACACTACACACAGTAAAAAGAACAGAGTGTTACTCAGTATATCATCATTGACTATACTCAAACCAATTTGTCCAAATCTCTGTGTGTGTGTGTGTGTGTGAGTTGTGCCGACAGGGAATGGGAAGGTGTGCTGAGTTTCCTTTAGCTTTAATTTAACTACTACTCTTGTTTAGTTTGGTAAGAAGTTCTAAACAAGTAATTAAGGGTGGGGAATGGGGAATGTGTCTTCCTTCGTCTTCTTTCAATTATGCAATGTAATTACGTTACTCACTCTCCATGTTTTGACAAATTTCACAAACTATCCATTAGGTAATTGATCATTACACTTCTCTCCTTACGGTGTTAATTTATGACGTCGTCAAACAAAAAATCTTTGATGTGAAAAAACATGAGAATTATGTTAAAAATTGGTGAAAAAAAAAAATGGTTGAGGTCGGTGAAAAATGGGTGCTATCGGTGAAATAATGAGTGATATCGATGTGTTACCGTGAGGTTTGTGATTTCTTAGATGGTACCCAAGTTTATATAAGAAATTCAAACCCTTTTTAATGAAATTAATGGTCTAAGAGGATAACTGTAATGAATCTAATACCTCATGTATCGTTTTAGTAATTTTTGAAACATAAATATTGGTCATTGTAGTTACACTAAATCTCAGTGATAGTTGAGTAATACTCCCCATATTTTATAATTCCGTTTGTGGCAAGCCCATAATTTATTTAATCTTTCTTTTTATAGTTTTCTATTTGTATTGGTTAGGAATTTGGATGGGAGATTTTGACATATCAACCAATATCCATTCAATTATTGTGTGAGTTGAGGGGTTGATTTTAGCGTCTTCACTGAAATTATGAAAAATAAAACAATATTTTCTTGTTAAATGATTCGACTTATCTGTAAGTAATATTTTGATTCAATTATTGGTATTTTTGTGTTTAGTTAGAATTATTCAGGTTTTGGACATAACTTAATTCATTGTGGGATGTGTCAGACTCGTTATGTGAAAATCTACTCCAATCGGAATTCGAATATGAGAACCGTTCTAGCGAGGAAGTTAATGAATAATACAAAGAAAATTATATGTATTAAAAAAAATGACTATGCTTTGCATAAGTAAATATAATGACAAAGTGATTGTTGGGTCTAGTGGTAAATAATAATCCCCACATCGTAATTAATTCATATTTCAATTTATATCATAATGTATCCGATCATACTTCAAAGAATTAAGCTATATTTGAGATAATACCTTTTGGGGAAAAGATTTGTTTAAACAATAATTCTGAAGGGTTGTTTCATTTATGATGATTAAATACAGATAAAAGAAGCATAACATCTTCTTTTTCATAAAGTATACACCTAAAAATCACACATTATTATGCATGGAGAACATGGATACGGTTCAAACACAAGTTTATGTATCTCGCACTCAATTTGATGTTTCTAAAAATAGTAAAAAGAAAAATAAATTACACACGTTAGGAAACACGATTTTTTAATTTTTGTGAAAATAGTATAAGAAAATACTGGCGATCAAAATTGAAATATTGAAATGATTATTTAAAAAAATGTATATGTGACATAATTATTGTTTTACTCTAGCTTGAGTTACATTTTAATATTTATCAAGTGAAGCAGTAGAATATGAGGTGCATTACTCGAAAAATTAATGCTTCAATTAAATTTAGTCATATTTCTCATCTAACATTTTTAGTTTACGTTTATTAGATTGTTGATTGTGGTTCAAATTGTAGAATTTATTCTACTTCATCTTCAAAGAAATACTACTGTATAGTATAATTTACTCAATAAGGAGAATCAAATCCTCATACGGAAAAAGAAAAAGGGTCATAGCCTCATAGAAAGTTCTGGGCATAAAAATTTAACAACTAAAGGGCCCAACCGGGTTCGAACCGGTGACCTCTTGATCTGCAGTCAAATGCTCTACCACTGAGCTATGGACCCTTGTTGTAGAATCTCTACAAATTAGCTTATCTAAAGATTGTTTCATGCCACAGTAATGAGGCCAATCTACAAGGCCAGAGTAATTACAACGAAGCATTACCTATGTAAAGATTGTTTCATGCAATCGCGCCACAAATTACCTTATCCATTTGTTATAGTTTGTTATTTATAACTATAATTTAATAAATAAATAGTGCTTAAAGAAGCCAGTTCTTACTCCATGCTCCAATGTATCCATGGACGGATTCAAGATTTGAGGATTTTGAGGATCGAGTTTACTAACACACATAATGTTCTTTCAGGTTATAAAATAAAACCATGATAAAATTAATATCAAATTTCTCAATAGTTTCCTCCTCAATGTAATAATCAAACAATCCGCAAGATTTTCATAAAATATGCTTTCCTCCTCAATGTAATAATCAAACAATCCGCAAGATTTTCATAAAATATGCATCAATTATAGTTGATTTTCTCGCATGATTGAATTTTCAATCAATCTCTTACAACATTTATAAAACAACAAATAAACTAGTAAAAAATTATTATTACATTATTTTACATTACATACATGTTAAAAAAAGTTGATATAGGAAACAAATAGTTGAGCCTAAATACATGAAAAGTTAATTGAAATTGGCAAAAATATAAATGTGAAGGAACTAAATTAAATTGGGCTAATTATAAATGTGAAAGAGCAAGGTATATCTATTCATGCAATTAGAAATCCATGTAAATTGAATTTGGGCTTTGGTCCCGGTCCCAAACTCTACACATAGAAAGAAACTTGGCCATATTATGTATGTGTACTAATATATCTATATTCAAATATTCAATTGTAAAAGAAAACTTTCAAAAATCTTGTCCCCCACCCAAGCATATAAGTAAACCCGTCCTTCAATGTATCATACGTTTTTTATATTTTAACAACTATTATTATATTTTATGTTTTTCAACTTTTGAATTATAGTAACATAGATAATATTATAATAATGTATACATAATATATAGATACAATTTACATTTTTCTAATAATTTATACCATAATAATAACATAGTAACTTTCTATTTCTTTTATAGAAAATATAATTGTTAATTTTACTTACCAAAAAAATTAATTATAATAAGTATCCAATAATATTTGATAATAAATTTTTTTATAGATGATTTATTATTTTTTAATTACGTCAAACAAGTGAGTAACAAAATATTTAATAATATTTAAGAATGTGTTTGTTTTATTTTATTTGTAAGAGTTTGCAATATTGAAACTGATATAAATCAACTTGATATTAAACATATATTTTTTTAATTTTAGCTTATTGAGTAGATTTTGAATCGTACTTCAAAAATTATCGGACGAAAAATATTAATCAAACTTATTTAATATCTATGGTGAATCGAGCTCAAACGAGCTTTCACGGACAAACTCAAATAGAGCATTAAGTATCTTAATTCGATTTTCAAACCTACCGCTACAAACGATAGTACTTACAAGTTACAACTCAATTGTTGTCGATAATATTAGGTGGCGATATAATTATGAAACTATTTCGTAGAAAAACTTTATTAGCAAGACACACGTGGAGTAAGTGGAAAATGATTAGTAATAAAGTAGAATAAATTTCCTTTCAAAATTGAATCAAAGATACAACTTCTAGTTTTCCAATAAGAACAGTCACTCGAAAAGAGTAATTTATGTAAACAGAAACTTCCTGAAATGGGCTCAGGATCCTCTATACCACAATTATGTATCATACATGTGTACCACTAATAAGTAACTGCCACATATAAGACTTACTTGACATGCATCACACTATATTATTTCTCTTATCATCTTCTTTATCTCCACCTTCCAGTTTTAACATCTAATTTTCATTCTTGAGATCCCTATATCCAATCAAATTTTAATTTTAACATCAAATTCTCTATGTCCCCAGTTTTAACATCTAATTTTCATTGTTAAGATCCCTATATCCAATCAAATTTTAATTTTAACATCAAATTCTCTATATCCAACCAACGAAAATTAGAAAACTAATTTAATTTTCTTAAATTTTGGGTTTTTGAATTTATGAATGTTGTTGTTCCTTATAAATTTAATTGGGACTTCAAGTTCCAAGTTCCTTCTAATCGATTAAGGTATGTTTAAAGAAAAAACGATGCCGCCCACAATTGCCGCGTCGGAAAACCAACACAAAACAGGAGATACAAATGTACAAGAAGAAATTTATTGAATTAAGTACCCAGCAAAATTTCTAATAAAATATCATACGTGAATTCATGGACTCCAAAATCATTTTTAAATTATTAGTTTGAGTATGAAAATAGATTAATTGAATTGAGGATTTTTCAATGGAACAGGGTACAAGAATTGAAGATCCAAAAGTTACTTCCGATTTCTAAATAATTAGTTTCAATATGATAATAAACTTATTTAATTAAGGTGCCCAACAGATTTTTTAATGAAACATCACAAAGGAATTCAAGACCCAAAAATCAATTTAGATCTGAATAAATACTTTGTTTCAATATGAAGAGATGGAGAAGACACAAAAACTAAAGAAATAATTATATTATGTGATGCATGTTAATTGAGATTGACATATAGCTGTTAATTATTAGTGGTACACTATTTTGGTACAAAATTATGGTATAGAGGATCCTGAGTTCCTGAAATGAAGAATTAGCATTGTATTTTGAGAATCTGAATAATACGGACTAAGAGATATTTTGGTCATTAAAAAAAAAAAAAAAAAAAAAAAAAGTGCAAAAATTGATTAATAAATCAATCATGGCGCCGACACGGCATCGAATTGGACTGTGTAATTTGTTCTGCAAGTCGGACAGGACGAATGCGAAACCAGCCATTTCTGAATGCACATCACATGGAATCCATGGTTGCACCTCTCCAAAACCCTAATTCTCTCCCCAATTTCAAACTCCGATAAGCAGATTATGCATTCCGCATCTGCTCCTCTCAGATTCTTCAACTCTTCTTCTGAGTAAATAAGAGTCGGAATCTTTGCCTCCTCCAGCTCCGATTTTTGATCCGCCGGGTTTTGGCCCCGCTGCCGCCGGCGGTAGTGCATGCGTATGATGTAGCGAATGGCGGAATTGAATGCCAGAGCGCAGATTAGTGAGCAGAAGAGGACGACGAGGATTAAGGCCATGTTTGCTTTGAAATCGTTTGAATTTGTGTACGGCCACCACGGACACTTACGAGCATCGCATTTCGTTGACGGAGATGGTGGTGGTGCTGCGAGTGTGGACGGTGGCGACAAGTGGAGGTTGAATTCAGCCATTGCTACTGCCGAAGAAGGTAACTTTCTCATTTTTCCTTTTGTATTTATCAATTAAGTAAACAAGATGGATGGCTGCTGTTATATGACTGTTGTCCTGTGGAGTACTAGAATTCTGATGTTTCATTCAATAGGAAATTGATGGACACTGACACGTAGTATTCAACATCAATAGACAAAAGAGGAGAAACCGAGAATTGCCTGTTAAAAGCAAAAGAGGGAGTAATTTAGGATATGGATATAGGAAAAGTGTGACTTAAATGCTTGGTTTGAAATCAATATTATGTACTCCCTCGTTTCCTCTATCTTTATTTTCTCTAGTTTTGGCATGGAGTGATAGGTAAGAGTTTAAAAATGTGAAATTTTTTAGGTACAAATACAATGGCTTTGAATCATCAGTTTTTGGGTATGTATGTGAGTATTCTTCAGAAAAATAATTTCATTTTAGAAAAGTGAGTATCTTTTTGGGATTCCTTGAAAATGAAAGGGAGTAGAAGTTTGGGACAGGATAATTAATAGATTAGAGTTAATAATGTTAATTGTAATAATAAAAACTTTACATAAACAAGGAGTAAACTAGTGATTCTTTATTTCAAGTCTTAGGTCTGACTTAATCTCTTTCGAGGCATTGTAGGGCACATTACCTTGGCATCTCTTTGAACAGGGACTACAGGGAGATTCACACTTGGATTTGTCACATCTTGGAGACTACTAATGATCTAAAGTTAAAGTTAGTAAATCAAGTCATTACATTACATACAGTTTTTCTAAGTAACATTTGGAGTGTGTAGACATTATTTGGGGATAACTTCAGAAGAAATCGAATCATTTTTTTTTACATATAGGTATCCTCCTTTGCTTTTAAATTTTGTATACTGATTAAGAAGATTATTTATGATTGAGCTTAATTTTCAAAGATAATGTGACGAGTTTCATCAATTTTTTGTGCATCCGGTTGCCTGTATATTACTGAGAGAAGAGAAACAAATTAGAATAGTGTCCAAGACTAAATGACAAAAAATAAAATATGATAAGCAGACTTGTCCATTTCTTTAGCAATGAGTGAAGGCCCTCAATTTGATGAACTAAGCCCATAGGATTGCAAGCTCTGGAATATTATAGAGGCTAAGTTTTGGCACTACTAAATTCCAAACATACTGTTGCACTTCCCATGTGCTTCTCTGCTCTGCCTTCGTTTTGCTGATGAAATACTCGCCTATTTTTAGACTCATATATATATATGCTTAGTGAAAATAAGATAAATTAATACTGATTGTATTTTTTATAAAATTGTAGATAAGTTTGTTATATAATCATGTTTGTTAGTCGTTATGTCATTGATGATTGTGCTTAAATACCCAAAATACCCGCATTCTTTCTCATCTTACCAATTTTGAAAAATGAGGTCAAATGGGTCTCATATTTGGTCATAAAGAAAATTACATCTATCTATCTCAGGCCTTATCGTACATTCTATTGTATGAAAATTCAGTTTATCTTTTAAGAGTCACTAGACTAGAGTCCAAAATCTTCCAAGTTGATCCGTTTCTGAAAGTCATAGGACCGAATTAATTCAATTCATCATTCAGTATTGAGATTTTAGAAGAATTCCCTCAAGGAAATTAAGGCAAGCTGAATATATAGGTGCTTGCATGCATGTGATTTAAGGTTGGGCATTCTGTTAGGTGAGGGATTGGGATTGTTCATCTTAGGGCTTGTTTGTTTTTTTCACAGAAAATGATTTTTAGCTTTTAGATTCTAAAGCTATATATTGATGATGTCTGGATACCAGGGAGATGAAAGCTTGATTTGTTGAAAATCAAAACTAGACTTTTGATCTCACATTTTATAAAATTGCAATTTTGGTTATAATCTTTTAAAATATTTTCTACTTTGATCCCATTGAATAATCAGAAACTATAAACAAACAAACAAACAAGACGAGGATTTGATAAGTTTTGTACAAATCGGGTTTTTGATGGAAACATTTTGCGCATTAGACCCCCAAATTAAATACTTAGGAAGAGGCTGAGACTTACCATTCGTAAAATTAACAAAAAGAAAAAGAAAAAAGATATTTTCAAAATTCAGACGGTTGTTGGATATTTAGTTTTAGCAAAATGGTTGCGATCTATGGGCCGATTCGGCCCAATAGTGATCCAACGTGGTTTATGTTGTCCAAGATGATCTCCCAATAAATAAATGTCATTTTCTTCTTTCGAGTTTCAATTATGGCCTCATATAATAGTACTATTTGTGTATAAAACTTTTTTATACTTGGAAGATAAGTATAATTGACTTAAATAAACCTGCAGATATTATCAGATACAATTGCCAGCATTAGCATAATTTTAATTCCTTAACAATAATAAACTTAATTAGCATCTATCTTGGATTAACTAATTTTCAATTATTTGATCCATAGAACAAAATTACCCGCCACAAACAATCTGTTTAGATAAGTTTTAGGATCTAAAACAAAGAGAAGAGACCATCACTAACTAGGTTTCAAATCTATAATATATTTGCTGAAGTGTATTTCTAAAAGGAGAAGGAATTATAATTCAAATAAATCTCTAACATTCACAAACAATTACAAAAACTTTTTAACACCCTTATTAATTAATAATTTCATTTATATACGCCTGCAATCATCAAAGAAGAAGAATACGACCTTGAGAATAAAAAATATATCAGCATCAGCATCAGCATCATGGATAAGCATGATCATAATGAGAATCAATTCCACCCCCACCTCGGCCAGCTCAGAGCGCGGAACCAGCTTGGACCCCCCAATTTGAGTAATGGTAATCTGCTTGTGGGTTTCAGATTTGTTCCAACCGATGTGGAATTAATATATTACTTGCAAACCAAGGTTGGTAATTGGCCTATGCCCTTGGACACTAAAAAGATTATTCATGAAGTCGAGCTCAGCAATTTCAGTCCTCAGCAACTCACAGGTACGTACGTACGTACATATTTTTATTTGGACATGTATTCATATTTCATAAAGTAGGACAATGGGATTTGCATGGCGCGAGATTGGCTGGTTGAGTTTCAACATATACGTACGTATATATATATTATTGCATGTGAAACACAAACAAATTATTAAAAAAAAAAAAAAAAAACCTAAATAGAAAGGTTTAAACTTTGAGTAGTATAATGTTTGTTAGGGGAGTAGGGTGGTACTGTAGAGGATGAGGATATAGAGGACTTGAAGCAACACATATTTTTTTGTCGAAGAGAATTATTAGGACGTCCAATTAAGTTGGTAATTTAAATATACTAATTAATTTTATACTTGATGATGGATTAGATTATCATGATATTTTGGGTTGATAGGTTAATTACTTGATCTGCAATCAGATTAATTGCTATTACTATAAAATCAAACACGAGACGAGATATATCGGGACATATATATTTTGACTAAATCAGTTTGAGCCAGCATAACAAAAGTAAATATATAACTGGCTCTTAATTCAAATATACATATACTACGTATTATTTTTTATATTATATGCAGAGATGCACAAACAATTGGATAAAGATCAAAAGGAGTGGTACTTCTTCACCCCAAGGGAACGAAAGTACCCTGGAGGGGAACGGCCATCACGCTCAGCCGGAGATGGATATTGGAAGCCCACCGGGAAAGAGACAATGATTGAGGACAATGGTGCTGAGGTTGGCTCCAAGAAAGTGCTGGATTTCTTTCATGGAAAGCAACCCAGAGGAACCAAAACAAATTGGAAAATGCACGAGTACGTACTTAAAGATAACAAAATTGATCGGTCCCATAATCCAACCACAAGCCAAAATCGTATGGAGGTAATTAAAAAAATCATTTGAAGAAGCATGCATGCATGCATGCATGATGTATTAATTGTTTTTACATGAATATATTTTACGCGAAAATTGATTCTTGCGCGCAGTTGAACAAGTGGGTTCTCTGTAAAATATACGAAATTAAAAGAGAGAAGAAAAAGAAAAATGTGGATGAAGCAGCTGCAGAAGAGGATGATAATCAACATGATAATCTTGGTCAAGGGCTATGTGGAATATCACAGAAGAATGATAATGCGAAAAAGAATCCCAAACAAGATTTTGGAATAGCAACAAAAAACTGGAATCAAAATGATGCTAGTCCATGTAATAGTTGTTTAGATGATCAGTCGTCATATCTGCTGCAGTTGGGAGATGTTGATGAGATGACGAGGAATTGTCCTGTTGGTGTACCATTAATATCCCAGTATTGGCCTCCAATAAGTAGTAATTCTGAATCATCATCAGCGTGGGACCTCTCAAATTACGACGCAGCTGGTGAATGTTATTTGATGCATAAGAGGGACGTCGTCGAAAGTCTCAATCTTCATGATGGTTTGCATGGAGTCTCCGTCAGGTACCACCCTTATAACATTCAACAAGGGGGGGCAGCAAGTACCTTTGATGATCAACTACTCCTCGGTTCAAATCTTGCAGCAGCAGATGATCAACTTGGCTCTAACAATTGTTGTTGTTACCTTAACAATCAACCACCACCACCACCTTTAATTGATGATCCTGATCTGCAATTTGGGCAAAATCAGCAGCAAGGTGCAAGTTTTGATGATCCCCAGCAGCAATTTGGAGTTGGAGGAGATGCTTCTCAGCAATTTGGGAACTCATCTGGGTCTAATACCATTGACAAGTCTACCACATAATATATAATTTTAATTTAATTGTTGAATTATATATATATATATATATATATATATATATATAATGTTTGTCTTTTCTTGGGTTAATTCTTAGTTATCTTCAACTTCTATGGTACATGGGCTTTTATCCTTAATCTTATTCCTATGGCAGACTTATTAGACAGCCCATCTAATTAATTATACGCTGCTGAGGCCCAATCAACTTATACCTGAACCCAATACATTGTTAGATAATAGTATTTTAATAGTAAAATATAATTTAGAATTTGAGCTACCATGCATACAAATTGTCTAGTTAACTCTACTAAGACAGATTAGTTGAGGGGCTAAAATCGTAAAAAAAATATTAAACTCCTTAAAGGATTATATTCGTATACCTAGTAATTAGTCTAATATGAATGCATGTATAATTGGATCCATACATAGATGGGGGAGGGGGGGGTGGGGGACCCTAGAGAAGAGGGACAATATAATGCATGATATGATACAAGGGTCATGATGCATGTCTAATAAAGGGGGAGCCCAATCTCAATCACTAGAAAGAAAACCCCATTTGCTTTTTCTTTTTTTTAAATTCGCCTTTTGATTTCCTTTATGGGCCACACAGATGACATTCACATAAAGTGGCTACCCACCCCATGATCCATGCACATGCTATTGGTGGGGTGGATAGGTCAAGTGAGAAATATTATATATAAAAATAAATAAATAAAAAGATAATGTCTATTTAGGAAAAGAAAGATGGGATTTCAAGATTTCCCATCTGTTTTTGTTTTTACAAGTACAGGCAGTCACAGGGAATTTCTATTGGTACAAAGTTAGCTCATTTGTGATTGTGGGAATCAATAGGACAGTAGTAAAGTAGCTAGGGATTATTTACAAGAGTGTAATTTTTATTTATTTATTGTTGATACATAGTAATTAGTTCTTTACGCCGAATTAGAACTTTAATTGTTGCAAGAACTTGTAAACAACAAAAAAAGAAAAAAAGGGAACTTAAGAATATTCTCTTTCTAAACTTATTGACATAGATAGTAATTTTGTTTATTTATTTATAAGAAAGTTGTATTTTTTATTGAATAGTAAGATTTCTTAATATTATAGAAAACTGCGTTTTTTTTTTTTTTTTTTTTTTTATTGATGTGGATATTTTCTAGTTAATTAGATTTATCATAACCAAACGAGACGTATATCCACGTAACCAAAAAACAAGAGTGTAAATGAAGCGTACAAGATAGTACGTACACAATTATACGACCTTTTGGCGTTTTCCAGTAGATATCAACTGAATCTTTATTCAAATGTATTAATTAACTAAGGTGGTTTTGGTTGATCTTATTTTCGAAGAACCTGGTCTTTGGAGTTTGGACGAACTATGCATGCTTGAGCTAAGCCCTCATTGACCACTGACTTATGCAAATTCAAACATTTTAAGAGGATTCAATCATGATTCAATCGTTCAACGAATATACCATGTCTTTGTACCACTATATAGGTCAAAATTTGATCCGATTGGGAGATTCCCATTATAAATCTATACTAAAAATTCATTAGAAAGAAAAATAAGCGAGACACTTGGATTCTTTGATAAGTATTACATAGTAAATTCTTATTTTAACAAAATATTACTTATTAAAAAAATAACATAAAAAACTCGTTTACAACCAACAAAAGTAATTTTTGAGACTTGGATACACCCAATTCAGCATGTAATGACTTTTTGAATAGATAGATCATATATACTAATACTCTAATATCGCATTAAAAAGTGAGATAAATTGAATCTAAAGGATGTCGCTAAATAATTAAACAACTTAAAAGCCTGACAAAATGATTAGATATTTTGATTATGGAAAAGTGTTTGGGCATCATAATTTCATGGCAATGCACTAAAATTAAAAATGAAAAATTCCTCAAATCCTGCAAAAATCACGCCTCAATCACTCCTTATTTCACACTGATCTCATGATTTTGTCAAAAGTTAGTTACCCATAAAGCAATAATATGAAAACAATTAAAAGAAGCACTTCTCTTCTCTTCTCTTCTCTTCTCATTTGTAGTAATAACAAAGTAAAGAAATAATATTAAATTTAGTTTGAGATTGATTTTTATCAACAAACCAAAGAAATACACACTTCAAAAATTGATATGATCCCAAGATTAAATAATTGTAGAATCAGCAGAACAAGCAGTTAAAGGACAAAATGTGCTTTTACAAAGCAAAACTTTGCAATGCTCAATAAATGCATACACAATCACTGTTACTTGGACTAAAGTCCCAGACATTGGCCGGCCCCAATTGTTGTCTCAATCTTAAATGTTACTAATAGTAGTATACAGTATCTCAATTAATTGAAAATGCTTAAAAGTTAAATCAAAATTCACCATGTCCGAGGGATATTTATATTAACATTATTAATATTTTGGTAACTTTTTATTTTGTTATTCATATTCAATAATTTAATTCATTTTTAATTTCCATTGGCCATATTTTTCTCTAAGAAAGAAAAATGGGCTCTTTTTTCAATATAAATAAAACAAATAAGTAAAAATTAAAGATATATATAATTAAGGTACACTGTGAATGGCATGGCCGAAGCAGAACATATCATAAAATAACCCACATGGAGGTGGAATCCTAGGTTTTGAATAATAGTAGTTCGATATAAATATAGAGTATTTAATTTTATTCCTTCAAGGAATTTATCCAAAAATGGGATCTTTGTTGAATTTTTTACACTTTCAGAAAGGCTACTAGATGCTGCTAATGGTAAACTAATCATTTTGTTCTGCATTATGAGGGGAAAAAAAAGGGATAATTTTGTACTGTAAGACCTTCTCCAAGGGAGTTCTTATATTCCAAAATATAAGAGAATTTATAAGAATTGCACAAAAAATGAACTTCAAGGGAGTCTTTAAAAAATAAGAATTCCAAATTTTTATAAGTTTGGACTCTTATATTTGAGAGTCCAAAGTGAAATTTTAAAAGTAAAAGTAGTGTGTTAAAGTTGGATTGGAGTGGTGTGGTGTAATTATTTAAAAGTAGAATCTTAAAATATAAATAAGCTGTTGGAGTGTAAAGTAAAAAGTGGGAATGTGTAAAACTATTTACCCCTTAAATTTTAGGATAAGAGGCATGAATTTAAAAGGTATGTTGGAGATGGTCTAGGTGCATCGAATTTAAAATAGACCAATAAAAATTGCCATGATTAACTTTTCCTACTTATTTCTTCTGAACAACAATTTCAATTCTAAATTTAAGTAAGATAAATATTTTAATTTGAATTATTCATTGTGAATTAACTTTTGATAATGTTTTCCGTGTGAGACCTCTGAATATAGTGTAATTTGGTTATATGCATGCAAAATTATTGAAAAAATAATCTCCACTTACCTAAAAGAAATTATAACATCACTTTAACTATCCAGACTTTTCAAGTTTTTGTGTTAGAATTTAAATATTACACATATTATAGAAATGTGTAACATTGAAAATATCCTCCACCACATTTATCTAAACCAATTAAAACAAAATAAAAGGCCTAAACTTAAGAGCGATCATCTCCGGTAGGGGTGTAATCGAGCTGAGTAGTGTCGAACGACACATTATTCAAGTTTGATTTGAATTTTATCGAGTTTGAAAATTTGTGTTTGAGCTTGGTTTGATTGTTAAAAGAGCAGAGCTCGAGCCGAATATCGAGTAGCTTGATATTTTACATGTATTTTATTAATTTTTAACTTATCGAGTTAAGCTTTAAAAGTTATCGAACGAAAATATGTTCAAGCTTATTTACTTTATGTGACGAAACAACCTCAAACAAATTTTTATTGAACAAACTTGAGACGAGTACCCTAATCTCCGGTGCCTTCCTTACCTCAATATTAAAAATAAGCAAAAGATAAAAAAGAAACCCACAAATCTTTCCCAACCTCGCCCCACCTTCCACCCTACACAAGGGACTAAGGATGGTTTTTATATTTTCTTTAAATACAATACTCATTTTGTTTTATATTATTTGTCACTTAATTTAGGTAGTGGCACAAAAATAAAACAACCTATTAAATAACCATTATTTGAAGATAAAAATTCAAAAATATACTCTCATTGAATAATAATTGTTTCTCTCCCCTCTTTTTATAGAGTTAGAACAATTATGATAAAATGATAAATCTGAAAAAAATAAATTAATTTACATTGAATTTTTAAAATGATTAATATGAAATAATATTTTTTTTGTCAAAGCCACAAATTATATGAAACGGTGGAATATTATTTTGATAACATTAATAACAAGAAAGCTATTATAGCCTTTTTATTCCTTAAATTAAGTTTTATATGTGATTTTTTATGCGTGAACAATATCAAGTACAAGTTTTAGGTAATCATTTTGTCCATGCTTTCATAATGGATAATTGCCTATTTTATAGTATAATAATAAATTAAATTGCCCAATAAATCATTCTTGAGAATAAATGGGCAATCGACCCCATGTCTTTATTTGAAAAGATTTTGGCTCGGTTTTACGTGTTTCGGTTTCAAAAAAATGGTTTGGGTGGTTTTGGTGAAACTTTTGAAACCCCATTTGGTTATGTTTTGGATGTTTGATTTTGTGGTTTTGAAAAAGTTGAAACCTCACTTGGATTGAGTTTGGATTTTGGGATTTGGAGAAAAAAGTAAGTGGTAGGTGTCAAATCAAAGTTTTATAGATTTTAAGAATTTGGATGTAGGCTTCTGAATAGAATTATGATGAGTTTCACACTCATTTGAAAGGGTTTTAACTCGATCTTACGAAATCGGATCAAAAACCATCCACAAAGACCCTAAACTGTAAGCATAGAAATGAGTTTGAAAGTTGAGTCATGAGACTGTTCATTCTCGTGAAGTTCCCCACTTTTTTACACTCAAAAAATTCCCACACACTCACAAAGAGAAAGAGACTGACATAGCACAAAACACCTGACCCCGTGAAAAAAGCAAGCAGCAGCTACCTAAACATTGTACACTTCCCTTCTTCTTCTTCTTCTTCTTCTTCTTTCATCATCTCCATTTTTCTTTATTTTATTCCAACAAATGATACTCCCTTTTTCTTTTTTCCTCTCTTTCTGCAAGCTTTGATTTAGCGGCAACATGCTTTTGAAATTTGTGTAATCTAAAGAGCTTCTATTCCAATGTTGGCATAAAAATGCTTCATGGTGTTGTTTTGAAGCAAAATTTCACAAAATAATCGCTATTTTTCTTGGGATTTTCAGTCTGAGAAGAAAAGACACATTCTTTAATTTCATCTTTCCTTTTAAGTTGATAAAAAAAAGATGCCTTTTTTGAGTTTATTGAGTATTTTCCTTGTTGGGTTTCTATCAAGGTCTCAAGTTGTGGTTACCCAAATGCTCGATGATGATCAGACAACCTTATTAGCAATTGGGAAAGAGCTTAAATTATCTGAGTGGAATGGAAACAACTCAGATCATTGCAATTGGCCTGGAATTTCTTGCAGTTCAAACAATTCATTTGTGCAAAGACTCGATCTTTCTAATCACTGGCTACAAGGTAATATCACTCTCATTTCTGACCTCAAATCACTCAAATGGCTTGATCTTTCTCACAACAATTTCCATGGCAACATACCCTTTTCTTTTGGAAATTTGTCCGAGCTTGAGTTTCTTGATTTATCATTCAATAGTTTTGAAGGCTCAATCCCTATAGAATTGGGTGTGCTAAAAAATCTAAGAGCTTTGAATCTTTCCAATAATTTGCTTATGGGTGTGATTCCTAATGAGCTTCAAGGGTTAGAGAAGTTGCAGGATTTGCAGTTGTATACAAATAGATTGAATGGCACTATCCCACATTGGATAAGTAATTTAACCCATTTAAGAGTTTTTACTGCTTATGAAAATGAATTGAGTGGTTTCATTCCAGATAAATTGGGTTTGGTCTCTGAACTGCAATTGTTAAATCTTCACTCGAATCAACTCCAAGGATCAATTCCTGAGGCAATTTTTGCAATGCAAAAGCTTGAAACTTTGGTTTTGACTCAGAATAAATTGACCGGTTATATTCCTGAATCAATTGGTAACTGTAAAGTCCTTTCGAGTATTAGAATCGGGAATAACAATTTTATTGGAGGGATTCCTAAAGAAATCGGAAATATTACTAGCCTTACTTATTTTGAAGCAGACAATAATAATCTCTCTGGTGAGATTGTGAAGGAGTTTTCCAAGTGCTCTAATCTCGTTCTACTTAACTTAGCTTCAAATGGTTTCACTGGAACAGTTCCAATTGAGTTCGGTTTGCTAAGTAGTCTACAAGAGTTGATTGTTTCTGGTAACGGTCTTTTTGGAGAAATTCCCACATCGATTCTGAAAGGAAAGAATCTAAACAAGCTCGATTTAAGCAATAATAGATTCAACGGCACTATACCTTTAAGTATATGCAATACTTCTAGATTGCAGTTCTTGCTTTTAAGCCAGAATTCAATAAGAGGGGAAATCCCACACGAGATTGGGAACTGCGTAAAGTTACTAGAACTTCAGCTGGGCAGTAATTATCTGACCGGAAATATTCCACCCGAGATTGGTCGTATAAAAAACTTGCAAATTGCGTTGAACCTAAGCTCCAATCACCTCCGCGGGCAGCTGCCCGAGGAACTAGGTAGACTCGACAAGTTGGTTTCTTTAGACATATCAAACAATCAACTCAGTGGGAATATTCCATCAGCACTAAAAGGGATGCTTAGTTTGATTGAGGTTAATTTCTCAAACAATCAATTCAATGGCCAAATACCCTTTTTTGTACCATTTCAAAAAAGCCCAAACTCGAGTTTTCTTGGTAATAAAGGTCTATGTGGTGAGCCCTTGAGTGCTTCTTGCGAAGGTCTGGACAGTAATTCTTACCACCATAAAGTTTCTTACAGGATTGTTTTAGCTGTTATTGGTTCAGGCTTAGCTGTTTTTGCTTCCGTGTTTGTAGTGGTTTTGCTATTTATGATGAGGGAAAAGCAAGAAAAAGCAGCAAAAAACGAAGTAACTGATAACAATGAAACCAATAATAAGCCTTTGATTTTAGCAGGAAATGTATTTGTTCAAAATCTAAGCCAATCTATAGACTTTGATACTATAGCTAAAGCCACAATGAAAGATTCAAATAAGCTAAACTGGGGCACATTTAGCACTGTCTACAAAGCAGAGATGCCTTCTGGAATGATTCTATCAGTTAGAAGACTCAGATCAATGGATAAGACTTTGATTCATCACAGAAACAAGATGATTAGAGAAGTTGAAAAGCTTAGTAAACTCTTCCATGATAATTTAATGAGACCTATTGGATTTGTTGTGTTTGAAGATACTATGCTTTTGTTACATCAGTATTTTCCAAACGGTACGTTAGCTCAGTTTCTTCATGATTCGTTAGAGAAGCCCGATTACAAGCCCGATTGGCCCGTAAAACTTGCTATTGCTATTGGAGTGGCTGAAGGATTAGCCTTCCTTCATCATGTAGCCATTATACATCTCGATATTTCTTCGGGAAATGTGATTTTGGATTGTAATTTTAATCCTCTGGTTGGTGAAATTGAAATATCAAAGCTACTCGATCCATCAAGAGGAACCGCAAGTATAAGTGCGGTTGCTGGTTCCTTTGGATACATTCCTCCAGGTATTTTCTTGTTTAAATTTTTTTAATTATTTATGCTATGGTTGAAGAAAATGTGAATGTCAAAAAATACCCTCATGCAGTATTCTATAAATGACCGGGTAGAATATTGGAAAATTGCATTTTCAGTCCCAATGGATTGGAGCCTCAGCACTTCTAGTCCCGTACCTTATAAAAATGCACTTTTGGTTCAAATAGTTTTTGCACTTTTAGTCCCAAGTAAGTATCTTATAACTTCATTTTGGCTTTTGCAACAGAGTATGCATATACTATGCAAGTAACTGCACCAGGTAACGTTTATAGCTATGGGGTCGTTTTGCTTGAGATTCTTACGACTAGACTGCCGGTTGATGAAGCATTTGGTGAAGGTATTGATTTGGTGAAGTGGGTTCATACTGCTTCTGTACGAGGAGAAACACCAGAGCAGATTCTCGATTCAAGGCTAAGTACCGTGTCTTTTGCTTGGAGAAAAGAAATGCTTGCTGCTCTAAAGATAGCTTTACTTTGCACTGATAGTGTACCCGCCAAACGACCCAAAATGAAGAATGTGGTTGAAATGCTTCAAGAAATTGGTTCAAACTAGGAGAAGTGGAATCCATTAGTGTTCATATTCAACCACAACAAAGTGGACTTTAGGATCATAGAACATTTTTCACAAGTCCAGTACTTTCTGTGAAATGAAAGTTGTAATTTTTGTAGATTGAAGTTGATGGAAAGGAAGCATTAGTTGAAAGAAAATGCAAAGAGAATCTTGTGTTTGACTACATGATAATTAACTATAATAAAATCTCGATAATATATTTTCAAAATCTTATTTACAATCGCAGGTTATTTTCAACATATCTAAACTATTACTATATGTATATATATATTATTTTTAAAAATGTGAATAACTCAAGATTTTTTTTTTTTTTTTTTTTTTTGTGAAGACAAAAAGACCCTTGTTCAAATTGTAAAATAATATTGATAAAATATAATAGACATGAACTTTCGTTAAATTTTTCCATCAAAAAATTGGTAGGAAAATATATTTTTGTAACTTCATATCCAACTAATCAAACACTATATGAGAAAATAAAAAGTATCTTTCCCTAAATGTAAATGCATTGTCAACGAATGGATATATATATCTAAAAGTTGGTCAATTTTGAGTAGTAACATGGAGCAACTTAGAAACCTACATGGGCCCTGAGCTAAGCCATATTTTTCTCTCATTGGTTTGGATTGAATTTGTAAATACCTTGACTCATTCTTAGCTCAATATTTTTGAGCTCTAACTATAAATAACTGGTCCAATATGCTTCAGCTCATGGTGACAAATAAGAGCATACCAATTCGTTATTAATAATCCAAATGATTCTTCCACCACCAATGTTTGATTTGGGATGTCAATCTTCCCAAACTCAAACGCTCCATGTCCTCGATGATGAGAAATCAATAGCACCACAAACTCGACTCTAATACTATTTGTAAGGACCCTAACCACTTCTAGCCCTGCGAATATTGTTGGGCAACAAATTAACCCAAAATGTTTAATCTCATAAGGAAATGAACCAAGTCTTTATTAACAATTTTGACAATTCTTCTGAAATCAATGTTAAATTGGAGTGTTATTTTAAAGACTTTGACCCAACATTGTTGTGCTCAAACCATTTAACACAAAAATGCTCATGTAATTAAGTTTGAATAACAAATAGGTAGTTAAACTAAGAAAGTGCAATGAACCAAACAAATTTAAACACATCCACTCTTCGCATCAAATTCATTGTTCACCAAAGACAAAGCCTATAATTAAACCATAGAATAACTAATACTAGAAGATAAGTATTCACTTGATCAAGGCTGGACTTGGCAATGAAATTCTGGCAGCTGATAGGGTTCATGACCACCGGGGGACCAGCAGTGTGAGGCCAAACCTGGAACTTTTTGTCGGTTTCCTTCCACCATTCCTTATTCGAGACTATGCTCGGGGTAGTACCCTAAAGTCAAATGCAAATGGTTTTCTTACATGACAACAAAAAGAACACACAAAATGAATTGAAGCATTGAATTAAAAGTAGCAATTATTTTACCTCCAAAGATCTTCTGATCAGCAATAAAATTGTCACTAATACAAGCAATCGCCACGGATCCCAATAGAGAAGGAATGATGTATATTCCTGTCATGTTCACCAAACCTGTGAGAAACAAATCAAGTAACAAAACAATAATCAATCTATGTTCATGAGATGAGCCTATGAACAACTATCCAACTCTACTCCCGAGTTATCTGATAAAGGCAAGAGCAAGTAATATGCTAATATTGAATTGAAAATAGAGGAGAACAAATGAATGCATCAGGCAAAGTCAAAATCCAATTGATTCAAGGTAAGACAGCATGATTCACTACCTGGACTTCTTATGGAATGTATAGAAAAAAAGAGTACTTGAACACGGTGTTTATAGCGATAATACCAAGCACATAAAATGCATTCATAAAATGTATAGGTTTCTTTAAACAAGTTAATCACGAGAAATCATAGAATTCATAAGGTAAATCTATTGGAATTTCATACCATCTCAAGTCTCACAACAGGATATTACATCCCATCAATAGAGAAGATAATTTAGACTTTCATGTTCAAAGTTTAATGTTATGATATTATGGAAGCATTAAAAATTTGCACCCTTAGATGTAATGTTATTCACAGTGAGAACAAGCATTGGAGAAACATAAATCTCAATCAAATATTCCATCATGAGCTCTTAATTCAAACAATGAATATATATAATATGATACCCCCCAAAGGAACAACATACACTTGTGAGCCTCAAAGGAACAAGGCTAACTAAATACCTTATATTTGTGCCAAATGAATTGTTTCTTCCTTGTCTTCCTCACTTGCAATCCTTTGATCACTGACTTCATCGTTTGAGCCCAATAACAACCCTTCTCCTCCTTGTATGCCATTCTCACCACTTATCGTAGAGGAAAGTTGATCCAATGACATGGCATTCCTTTTGTAATTCCATACTAGCATCGAAATGTAATCCTGAGGCGAAATCAGCCCTTGTTCTCTAATGCATTTGTGTTGCTCCTCGAGGGTTTTTGAGTCCTCAAGTCTAATATATTCAAGCAATGCTTTCTCATGATCTGGCCTCCACCCAACCGGAAACGGAGAGTAGTCGGTTTCTGGCACAAGAGACATTCTGGTATACTGGAGTCCATCTATTGATTCCACAAGACCCATTCTCAGTAAATTATGAAACTCTGGTGACTGCCCTTTCTTTTCCTTCAGAGGACGACTCAAATTCCGAGCACCAATCTTGTAAACTTTTGCTCTTGATCTTAACTTATACTTTGCAGCATAGAGCTTCGCAAGTGAACCTCTAACAATGTAAGAACAAAAATTAACTATTTTCTTCCTGTTGTCAGCATATCGATACCACTCAACTATCGTAGACAAAAACTTGTTCATTTGAGCATTTGTATGAGCCTGTGTAGCATGAAACATTCTAAAACAAGGTTGTGGGTCCGGGTCCCTATCTCCCTTCACATAATTCAACTTTCGAAACTGTTTAATACACTGCTTCAAACTTGCAGTGACAGACAAAAGTGTTCCCACACCCTTTTCGCTAATAATTTTCCCACCAGTAGCAGTATAACGAAGAGTGGGGTACACAACTCTTCTACACAACACATGATCAAGAAACATAATTCCTTTAGTTATGTGTTCAATGGGGAGGCTCTCATTGTCGAGTTTTAGCATATACTTCTGGTCACAAAATTCTATCAATTGCTTCCTCAATATTGCTGCATCTGCCCTCGGTCCTCTAACTCCAATCAAGATATGACCACCATAACGAATGTAGTCAATTTTCTTAGTCTTATCTGGACCACTAGTTGGGACAAATTCCGGCCAAGATGTATTTCCTTGTTCTGCTTCCCCATCAGGATTGTTCCATATGACATCACTAGTCGAGGGTCGATAAAATTCTTTAATTTTATCTTCCATAAAACGGTCTAATTCGTCAATACATATGTTAGCCAAAAGAGGACTAAGAATTCCACAATGACCCCATGAAGGAAGTATCTGAGCCTCCTCTGGTGCAAACCCGAAAAAGGTTTCTAACCAATATGGGTCTGGCTTTGGCTCGTCTTCTGCCAAAACTTTCTTCTTCTGGTACTTTCTCTTGATCTTCTTTTTCTTCTCTCCATCATCAGCTTTACTTGTGACAACTGGTGTGGTCAAAGCTACCTTTATCAAATCAATTACCTTTTTATCCCTAACATCTCTCATAAGAGCACTAATCACAGTCCCGACCTTCATCCCATCTAAAACCGAACTCACGTCACCCTTAATATACCATAAATACCCTGCAAAACTCCTCCTAATCACTCTCAACACAGTGTGGGCATTCCTCCCTGGCCTAAAAGCAAATGACTTCTGTGAAAACCTCGCTTCATAAACCGGCTCCAAAATCATAAACAAAACCTCTTGAACAATCCTATCCTGAAAAGCTGCCCTTTGTGTAGTCGTCAAAATAGCCCTAATTTTTCTCTTAGATAGAGACTCATAATCAGTCTTGTCCTTTGGTGACCTAATGAAAAACTCTAACCTAGCTCCCCATTTAAAATTACCGTCAAGGACAGCATTACGTAGAGCCAATAAGTCATCAAGCGCAGAACGGGTGACGGCACTACGTGGCATGTAAGCACCTGTCTCGTCTGCACACACCTTTTGATATGCCAAAACCCATAACTCAAACCTCCTCAAGTAATTGGTCAAATTGGTAACAGTTTTTTCGGGTTCTCTGAAATTTTCTATCCACATTTGGGAACAAACAGCTACACCATCTTCTTTCATCAAGGTGGCTGGGTCGTTAGGGTCGGGAACTCGCCTTGTGAATGTGTAAGTGCTATACATAATTGCTCTATTAAACCGAGAAAACCCATCGCTATTACTTGGTAAAACTGTAGCTCTGTTTCTGAGTGCTCTGCGGCTTAATACTACCAGAGTTCTATACATAACAATAATAGACTAGGGATGAAAACAAAGAACACAGGAAAAATGGATTAACTAAAAGAACTGCCCTTTTATGACCCTGTTGGCAAAAAATGAGGGCTCCAATTGTGAGTCAAAATAAGATTCTATTTGACTGACTTCATGTCATGGAGTTCAAATTTAACCTCCAAACTAAGTTTGAAGGAACCGCAAAATTCTAGTAGGACGAAAAATTGCTCTAACGACTCTTTTTTCCCAACTACCAAACAATCAAACATAAAATGGGGTTCTCAAAATCACAACACTTCATCAATTAAAAAATGGAAGAAGAAGAAGAAAGAGCTAGGAAAAAAAAAGGTAAACTGCTTACTGAAATCTCTCCGCCGGAGGGCCGATAGAGAAAGTGGGAGGGAGGAGGGTCGTGACGGTAGGTCAAGGGGAGGAAGGAGGCTGAGAGAGGCGACTCCGTGAGTTATGGCTGAAATTGGAGAATAAATTATAGACTAACTCACTAAAGTAACGGGTTTATAGAATTTAGGTTGAATTATAGTTCAGCTTAGATTAATTGAATTTATTTAATAAATACTAGTACTAGTATAATTTTTTTATTTGTTTATATCTATTTCAAAGGCACAAAATGGGGGGTTCTCGTTGCGGTGGGTGGGGCTTGGATTCTTACTTTTTCTTTTTTCTTTTAAAAAATAAATATCAATCCAGCAGAAATACTGTATATTTAAACTTATTTCTTTATTATAATGTAAAATTACAAAAGTAAAAAGGAAAATTAAAATTTATCAGTTCTTCTTTTCCAATCTTTCCATATTTTTGTATCCTTTTAACTTGGTTAAATTCAAAACTATAATAAATATGTAATCTAATTTATTTATTTCAATTTTAATTTGATAATATTATATAACACCTTATATATTAATATTTAAAAAAATTAAAAAGCAAGTATAAAAACTTCAATATGACAAGACATTTGAAAATTTAAAAATTTGACTTCTCGCTATAGCTTAGCTAGTGAAGTAAAAAAAATTGGTACAGAGACAACATTATGAGAAAATTTTTGTCCAAGTCTGGCTTAGTCAAACCCATTCAACCACCAAGCAAGTGTATTGCACTTGTTTTGTGATTGGTCATTCTCTTGGGAGTTACATCCAACCACAAAGTAAGTGTATTACACTTGTTACGTAGTTATTTTGAGTTCGGCCAAACCCGATCTGGGTAATAATGTATCAAAAAGATAGTCATTCGTGAATTTATTAATTTTCTTTTGTTTTTAAAAAAAAATTGATTTTTAAAATATTAACATACAAATATTTCTGCAAACTATGATCTCTCTCCAAGGGCATTTATGTTTTTGAAATTCTGTTGTTTTCTACAAATTTTGTATGACAAATATGTCCAAGCAAAACACCCCTCGAACAAATATCCATACTTAAAGAAAAACATCGAGAAAACCAGTCAAAACGCATGATTAATGACAAAAAAAATTCCAATTTGAAAGAGAAAATTACAAAAGCATGAAAAAAACAATTATTACTAGCTTTTTTTAGCAGCATAACAACAATGTCTAAACTACCGGCGAACCCAGGTTCAAATTATCGCTCGGAGAGGTTCCTCATAATGTGTTCTATGCATCTCGAAACGAGTCCAACTCATGAATAACTTTGGAAAACCAAAAAAGAAGAATGTCTAAACTACCAAGTGCAACGAACCAAACAAAATTAAAACACATCCATTCTACACATTATATTCATTGTTTACCAATAACAAAACCTAGTTTGGGAACACGGATAACAAACAACAAACCAATACACTATTCTAATCCGGCTTTACTTAATCAAGGTTGGACTTGACAATGAAATTTTGGCGGCTGATGGGGTTCATGACCACCGGAGGACCAGCAGTGCGAGGCCATGCCTGGAACTTTTTGTCGGTCTCCTTCCACCATTCTTTATTCGAGACGGTGCTCGGGGTAGTACCTAGAGTGAAATGCAAATGGTTTTCTTACAAGACCATAGAAAGAACACACAAAATGAATTGAAGCATTGAATTAAAAGTAGCAAGTATTTACCTCCAAAGATCTTCTGGTCAGCAATCAAATTGTCACAAGCAAAAGCAATTGCCACAGATCCCAATAGAGAAGGAATGATGTATTTTCCTGCCATTTTAACCAGAACCTGCGCGTGAGAAACAAATCAAGTAACAGGAAACAATAATCAAGCTATATTCATGAGCCTATGACCAACTAGTTGATAGAATTCTAGAGGAATATGTAGAAAAAACAGTACTTGAACATGGTGTCTGTAGCTACAAAACCAAGCACATAATTTACAAGACTCGCGAGAAATCATAGAATTTTACAATGTAATGTAACTCTATTGGAATTTAATACATATCTCATCTCTCAAGCCTCACAACAGGACATTACATCCCATCAAGAGTGAAGATAATTTACACCTTCTTCATGTTCAAAGTTCAATGTTATGATATTATGAAAAGCAACAAAACATGCACCTGTAAATTTAATGTTATTCACGGTGAGAACATGCATCGGAAAAACGTATAACTCGATCCAGTATTCCATCACGAACTCTAAATTCAAATAATGAACATATCTAATATGATACCCCCAACCAGACAATGAAGCAAATAACCAAACCTAAAATCTCAATTGAGAAAAAGAATCGAAATAGGAACCCTAAGCAACCGATCAGAAATAACATATACGAGAGAAAGCACTTACCGCAAGGATTTCTAGGTAGAGAGAGACAGAAAATCGATCAGCTCTAAATTGCAAATTGTGAAAGAAAATGATGATGATGATGATTTGTGATGACTGTTATATGCTTCGAGAAGCCAAAACGGCGACGTTTCAAAAATAACGATTAGGAATTTCCCAATAACTACCAATTCATTTTCTTTTTCTAATTTGAAACATAGTTAATTGTAATTTCAAATGATTTTCACGTACCAAAGGACAATCCAAATTTCGGAACAACATTGTTTAGAATGGAATTTATATTCCACTTATTAAAGTGCAGTTTTCTTTATCTAAACATAAATTCAACCATGATTTAAATCATATAATTAAATTATTTTGTATCTTGCGCTGATCTAATTAATATGCAATAATATTAGAACACCAAGCCATGCTTCAACTAATATTTCCAATTCAACTCATTTACACCACTAATTTTCTGAGAACAATTGCATTATCAGCTTGGTACAATCATGTTATTTTCCCTGAAAAATTTAATTAGGTCTGAAAATTAAATACTCAACATTCGATTCAAACTTATTCGTAAGAGCTCATTGGAACTCAGTTCATCATACATACCAAACAAGTTTGAAAAACGTTTTTCATTGGATGATAACTTTCTAAAGCTCAATTATGGCCCGACTCGTTTAGCTAAAAGTTAACAAAATACATATAAAAATATAAAGCTATTAGCTCAAACACTATTCAGCCTCAAAACAAAATTCAAACCGAACGATATATTTGTCGATAATACTGGGCTCATTTACAACCCTAATCTTAATAAACAATAGCTAGCCTGTCCATAATATTCTAAAGAAATAGAACAATTAAGCACTTAATATATATGTATATATATATATACATCTTTCCACAGGTAGTAAATTTAGTAACCAAAGTAAAGGAGAAAATAAAAGTATATCTTAATCATTAATATGAAAGGATGTTGAAATATATAACTAAA
This sequence comes from Penstemon newberryi var. newberryi, assembly GCA_030819805.1. Taxonomy (NCBI): domain Eukaryota; kingdom Viridiplantae; phylum Streptophyta; class Magnoliopsida; order Lamiales; family Plantaginaceae; genus Penstemon; species Penstemon newberryi. The sequence goes on from JAUALY010000002.1 coordinate 391,014, forward strand.
CTGATTTTTGTACCTGATGAAAGTGTCTAAACTAGTACTATAAAAAAACCTTCACATCTTGAAAAAAATTCACACTTCCTCATTATGTGAATTTCACAATAGAGAAGCATAATAATAAACAAAAGAATGAAATAATTTAATTTAAATAATCAAGAAACTCAACCGATCAAATGCCCCTGATTCTGCCCATCTTCTTGCCAAATGCAACTCGGCTCATACTCCCGATCAAGGCCACAACCCTATAGGCCAGAAGGGCACCGACGTCTTTTCCCTGTCATCAACACCCTGCAGCTTTCAAGAAGTTATCGTATGGACTTGATGCTGGAAGCCTGAAGGAATGAGGATTATGCTTGTATTCAGCTGCACACAGAGCTGGAGCACCTGTAGTTAAGGGTCTGCTTGGAACTCCAGCTAAATTCTGCTCCACAAATGGACTTCCACCCTGCCATGTATCCATTTTCAGAACAAAAGAAAAAAAATAAATATGTATATGGTAAACTACCAAAGAAATATGTGCTCAATATCTTCTATATAGAGAGGTACCTTTTTCAAATCACCCGTATTCTCGTGCTCGTCACTGATATTTTGTGAAGTTATAGTCAAGTAACTCCCTTGTGTATGATGGGGGTTAATCAAATAAGACATCTTTTGTTGTTTTCCCATCAAAAGTGTCTCACAATGATTGGCCATTTCTTTGTAAGAAGTGTCGGGGGCATTGCTAACAGACATTCTTCCTACATTATGAGCTGTCTCCAAAACCGATTGCAGAAGTTGATCAACACTTAGGAGATTGGGAAGTTTAATGTTGAACTGTGGACTGAATTTGAAACTACTTCCAATTGAATCTGGGAGAGAATCATCTTCTATTCCAAACATCGATGCTGCCTGAACCATGAAAAAGAAATTGAAATAAACCTCAAGTTTTGCGTGTTGAGGGGGTCCATTCTTGTGGAATTAAATGCAATTTTTCCCAAGTGTAAAAATAATTTACCTTTTCTAGATATTTACGGTTGTAAGTATCCACTTGACCTCCTTTTTTTGGGCTTTCAGTGAACATTTGGCCTCCAAGAGCAGAACACAAGTCATCAGGCAAAAACTGCTTGAGCAACTGCTCCTTTGTTGTGTACTCTTCAGACTGTAATAAATAAATATCATTAGAAAAATTAATAGAAATTTGAAATAAGATAATTGTAGTGAACATTGTTTTTTTATGTAACCAGCGGGGAGAAAAAAAAAACTTACTTCCGATAAATTCTCCATATTCTTAATAATAATAGAAACAAGGGATTCTACAGATTGGTCCTCATCGACTTTTATTTCTGAAAGAAATCTCTGTGCAGAACTGTCGTCCTCTTTGGAACCGTAAACTATGTTATGATGTCCTGATCTTGCTTCACTGATTTGCAACTTCGATGAATCTTCTACCAAACACAAAAATGGATCAACCTGAAACGGGAAATGATCGTTACCAAAAGAAGAAGAAGAAGAAGAAAGAGAGATAAATAAAATTACCACTTTATTAGAGATTGTAGTCTTGACATGTGGGACAAGAGGAATAATATTGTAAGCCTTTGATGAAAAGATGATCATTGAAGTCGACAGTAAAAAGAGGGATCTACGGCGTGATGGTGGTAGTGTTCCTGAAAATAATGGAACCAATTTGAGCTAAAATAACAATGAAAGATTGAACTACATTTTAGAATAACAATTTATATGCAAAATCAAGATTTGGAAGCAAAGCTAAAATAAAGTGTATCTAAGAGTGAAGGTAAATTAGCAAGTGTACCTCCTTCTGCAAGAGAAACACCCCTTAATGAAAATGCCAGCTGGAAACTTCGAACTAGACAATCACGATACGAGTTCTGCACCAAAACAAGAATGCTGATCACATTGAAGCATCTAAAGAATAAAGGAGTCAAGCCATAGGTGCAAAATAATTCCTCAGAAACGCAAGAATTATTGATGAAAATAAAAAAAGAATGATAGTATGAAAATAAACATCATAAACTCGATTCTTGATTAGTTCTTATATATGACTTTCAAGAATTAGTGAAGTGGTAAATTACCTTGGCTCGAGAAAACAGCAAAACCAAACTGTATGTGTGAGCAATAGCTTCAAAATTTTCAGGCATATTTGCAGGAGACATAGATTGTGCCCAAATCGATGAAAGCAACAGAGTTATTTGGTGGCTGCTCAGTCTTAGAGGAACAGCAGCATCCTGAAATTTAAACAATAAATTGTAATTATATATGATACAAAGTTTTATAAAAAAAAAACTTATTATTTGCTACCAAACGAGTTTTGGAAAATATCACCAAAGAAACTTACTGCTTTGGTCAAAGAATCGGTGTCTGTTTCAGGTGAAGCCTTGAAGCTATATACTCGACTATATGTTGACTTAATTCTATTCAAAACTCCACTTGTATCATTTTTTTGTTCTTCTTCACCTGAAACCTTTTCTTCATTCAATTCGTTGAATTTTACCTTAGAAGTACTCCTTTGTTTTTTCAACTTATCAAACAGAGCAGCCGATGAAGAAAACACAGAAACAGTTCTTGACAGTGTTCTCGGAAATTCTATGTTCTTCTTTCCATTGGAAGCAGTTGTATCATCATCTAAAAGAGGGCTAACAGAAGACGGGACAAGGACAACAGAAAAGATCTGATGAGCTCCAATTCTCGTTTCATGATCCGGATGGACCATAGCTGGAATTAACTGATGAAATAAAGCCTCTGGGAAAGCCTAACAAAAAATTAAAAGTAGCATCCATCAATAAATAGCATATATATGTATATTTAGTTTCACTTATGAAAGATTTATTCAAATTTATAAAAGGACTTACCTTCTTTTGATATGATAAATTTGGTACTGTAGCTATAATTTGAGCAGTTCGATAGACAGCAGAAATAGTGGTTCTAGCTATAACAGTAATGCTTGAAATGTTCTCTAACATACTAGCCATTACATCAAGGATTAGACCTGCATCTCCCACCTGTTAATAAATGAAAATAGATTTAAACAAAATTATTTCTATGTCCTTCCATTTGCATGAAAGAATAAAAAGAACACAATGAAGAAGCTAGTGGAAGAATATTAGCTACCTTTGATGACAACTCGGTGAGACATTCATCGACTGACTCATGGAAATTTTTATTCCATTTGATTAATTCTTCTCCGAGATTTGCATCATCAAGTGAGCAATGTATACTTTTGCGTAAATGCCTCATGACATCACTTACGGCACTGACTATAGCTACCGAAGATTGGATCTTTGTGAGTCGAGCCAGGGTAGTGATAACCTGAACAATGTCAAGTTGCATCTCAGGTTGCTTGAGGACATTTTTATGGTCAAGATGTTTGACTAGAATCGACAGCAAAAAGTGTGTATTCTGCCCTGCACAATCAACAGTGTAATGAAATTGAGGGTATTTTAGTATTTTTTATCTTAAAAGGTGGAGAGTGATTTATGTTACCATACATAGATGATATATAATAGAATTAAATCTAACCAGAATCATCCATCAAAAGCTGCATGTCTTTGAGAACTGGAAAAGCAATGCCATGTTTGGCTGTCCATAGATTTCCATTATCAAAATAACGAAACAAAGATTCCAAAACACGGCGCATAGTGGTAGCCTCTTTCCCAAGCTTGGCCATGTTATGTAGGCACACCCTAGACCAAAAGCATGGATTGTTGGCATCCTCTCTGTGCAAGCAAAATATAGGTTCACCCACAATATACATTCACTCAGATTCTAAAAAAAGAAATTCAAAATTGAGTCAATGAAATTACGGTGTCACGTTGAGCTGTCCGGCATCGTTAATGATCAATCTCCAAGAAGGAACCTTCATTACAGCATCTGGTGCAGGAGAGACATGTCCCTCTGTTTTATGAACTTCTTGCACCCAGCGGTTTTGGTTGGGTTCATCGGACTCCTTACTTGGACCTCTGTAATTTTCCAAGACTACTTGAACAATCTGAAAATAAAATAAGATATATGAGTTATTAGATAAAGGAAGACAACAGCTATAGGTAGCTAAGAAATAGTAGTATATTCTTACATTATCAAATTCAACTGAAATATGGGAGTTTTCACCCATGAACCAAACCTGTACGTACGAGAAATAACAATCCAATAACGAGATTTAGAAAAATGAAAGTGTTCAAAATAGTAAGAAGGAATTGAAAATTGAATAAAATAGCAATACCATAGCAGATAGAGCTTGGAGGCCAGCTGTCCTTAAGGTTTGTGCCCTCTCGTCTTCTCCAACTTCTTGAGCCAGTTGGCAGAGTTTTGGAATAAAACCGTCTAAGTTAAACATATAAGTTCCATCATTCTGTATTAAGCATACAAGAAAGGTAAGGGTTGCTGCTGCTTTTAGCTTCTGCTGGAAGCAGCACTTTTGAAAAAAGCAGAAACTTAATTACCTGATTATTCACAAAATCAAAGAGAGATTGGCATCCAACAATTAACATTTCATCTTGTCGTGACTGCTCAAGCAAGGTGTGCATAATACTCAGTAGACTATTCGCAAATAAAGGCCTGTAATAAAAATTGCATAGATAATTTATTTAGAATTTTTCCCCCTAGAAAGACAAAAAAAAATCTAGGAATTTCAGACAGGTATCAGCAGAAGTGGACGTACATTTGCTCCTTGCAAGATAATAACAATTTCCTGTAAATACTCATAACAATTTTTGCCGATCGAAAATTTTCTGTTCGTAATTCCTTATAGCATCTTTGCTCAAGGGAATCTGCAATCTGTAATTTCAATGTAAACAAAAAAATAGATAAAAAGACTAGAAAGAGAAGGAAGCAATTACATCAAGCAATAAGGATCATAATGTACAAAAATCTTAGAAACAATAAATAGTTCACACATTTTTACACTAAGAACTTTTAGATACATCAAGAACCATACATTCTAAAGTAAAACATATATTATAGGAAAACTCAAATGCTATAGCACTAGAATCATAATATTACTATATAATATCCTTGAAAATATATTTCACACATTTAACATTATGAACTTTGAGATACATCAAGCACCAAGATAAGATAAGCATCTTATCTAAGTAGTATTAACTAATACCTTTGGAATTCGTAAAGGATTTTTGGCCGCATATTCACATAGTTTTCCAATCTTCCTGTCATTGGGTTCTTCTTCCTACAAAAACAAAGAAACAATCTTAATCCTAAAGTTTAACAATAATGTGAAAAGATATATAACGTATGAATTGTTAAAACTGACCTGGGATTTGGGGAATATATCTGAAATTAACTTTTTATATCTCTTCACAGGTTGTCTCGACCTCGCACGCATGGCGGGACAGAAGAAACAAAGGCTGCCACATGCTGGCAATACTTGCCTTGAGATCAAACCCGAAACTACACTCATTTTTATATTATTATTTTACGGAATTCTATATATATATATATATATATTTTTGTTGTTTCTCTAAAATCCACCTTCAAAATCCAATGCTTTCTTTCCCTTCTCTATTGGGGAGAATCAGAAGGGAAACGAAAGCTCTTAAGAACAAGCGGACACTTTTGGAATTCTGGTACCAGCCTACACAATCCCAACAAAACAAGAAAGTCAAAATTGAATTACATCAAAAAATCAAATTTTCATAATCCCATTTTTAGATGCAACCTAATTTAGAGGTTCAAGAAAATGGGCATCTCTAAATTGTTTCAAGAACTATCCGTCTTAAGAGTTTCAAGAATCTTGATCATAAAACACACATATCGTAACAATAATGCATAAAAGATCTTTTCTTTTTAATAAAAAAGAATGAAAAATTAAAAGGAATATGTTCTTGATTTACCTTCAGATCAATGCCTGTAAAGAGCAGATGACCAGAAGGCTGGTAAACCATCAAAGATTTCCAATAATGTACCGATTCTTTAGCATTTCCCGGAACTTATGTAATAACTCTCTCTCTCTCTACACCACCTCTTATTCTCTCTCTCTCTCTCTCTCTAAATGCGTATGTACAAATGTACAAATTTCGTTTGACTTAATGCTATATATAAGGTATGTAAATTTCAATAGCTGTGTATGCCTGTATGTAGTATCATTTTATTAAATTTTAAAAGAATTGAAAATCTTCAGCCGGACTGACTGACAAAAATGATTGAGAACGTGTCTCTACTTCCACACACTTGACCGTTGGTTGACAGTTGTTTCATTGCAATGTATTTATTTATTTTGGAATTATTACCTAATAGGAAACTAAGACTTAATTAATTTATGATATTTCCATGAAGCAGAATTACTTAACCAAGAGGCTGGTGATATAGCCAGAGCAAATTTAATACATTGACAAAATTACCCATTTTGCTACCGTCCTTGTACTCCTCCATGGTCAACCCCCACCTGAACGAACATATCCAGGAAGGTTTTGATATCAGAATCAGAATGAACATCTACTACTATATACATCATCAACTTTAATTCTAAACAAGTAAACCAAGTGGAGGGCCAAAACCCCAGATTTTAGGCATAATTAAGAACTAAAATCCAAACCCTAAGGGAGAATTGTAACGACATTTGTCCCCTCAGTACAACGTGGTCTGAATCTTGCGAGAAGTAATAGTCGGTGCGTCGATCCCGTCGCTTCCTTCCTGATAAACTTTCCAGTCAACAACATATTTTTCTTCATGTTGGCTACGGCAAACTTCGCACTTCTTTTCCGGCATTCTTGCTTCGATCAAAAAAAAAAAAGAGATGGTAATTGCTGTGTTTTTTTCCATAAATTGTTGTATTTTGACCAAGGGGCAGATATGTCAATTGCTGCAAAATTGCTCTGGCATTAGGAATACTGCTCTGGCTGTATCACCAGCCTTTGTAAAACATAAATGAATTAATAATTACATTACATTACATTCTTCATCTTTGTAATTTTTTGATATTGCTATTTTAACATGAAAAATATTTATTACCATAAAAAAGCCTACAAAATCTACCAAACGCTTCACTTTTATTTTTATTTTTTTATTTAATTAATAAAAAATCTCAAATAAAATATAATTGTCATAATGTAGTAGTATGAAAATCAAAATGTGAAAAATTAAAAATAAGGACATATACCTAAATCTCAAATATACACTGCATTGATTAAGGATTTGACACTTTCGAGATTGATGAAAATTATGGGTTGTGTCTAGTTTGCATTAATATGCGTAGTCGGCAGAATTATGATCTTCACCTAAGTTGGTGATCATATTTATGATTTGAGCCTTCATATTTGACCAAATCCCAGATCTACCCTTGGTTTCATAATGCTGTTATTTTCTCACCTCTTGTTTCTTTATACCATTGGTAAAAACTAATTAAGCTTAAGGTCAAATAAATTATTAATAACATTATCAACCTTTAATTTGTCCTTCATTCTCCTCCTCGACTCTTTGTTTGTTTATATATTTTTGTTCTCTTTTTCACTTGGAATATTATAGAGTTTCAAATTAGAAAAGTAGTCTTGTTTTATAATGCCCCACAAAGGAAATAGAAATTAAATTTCTGGGAAAGTTGTTTTCCGTAGAGAATAAAAAAATTATTCTTCAGTCTCCTCTTTTTCTCATTTCTACCTTGAAATTTACTCAAAAATTTGATACACCTCATTGCATTATAACAATCACGATTCAATTCCGAGCTTTATATATTATAAGACCTCAGCAGAAATCATACAATACACTTTGCGCCATGTTCCATTTTTTATTTATTTTGTACAAGGGTATTAAATAAACTTATCTTAATCTAATTCCTTTTGAGGCACTGGTAAGTGAACACATTGTATATGTATATGTGTATGTTTCTTTAGATACAAATGAGAAGGAAGATATATAGGCAAATCTGGCTGGCAATACTTACTACTACTAAGCCTAATGATGATGGGGTTGGAGGGGTTTTCTCTTTCTTGGTGGAGACACTCATCAAGTCTCTACAGAGGTTTGTATAAAATGTAAAGCACTTAAATGACAGCTTCGTATCAAGTTCACATTATTATATCCAGATAATACGACGCTTTTCATACTACAATAATAGTAAAAAAAAAATCAACCTTTAAGAAAAAAATACTACTACATGGAATCGTATTACTGAAAAACAATTAAATTCACTGCACCACATCAATCATTATATATGATACATGTATAAAAAAAAAAAATGTATTGTACATATATTTTGGAACATTTTTCCACAAGGCTAGCTAGAAAAGAATAGCTCTTACTATGCAGAGCTCCAAATGTTAAAATTCACTTCCGATCAAGCTTTTGATACACCTCGATGCTCTTTCTCTACATGCTCTACAAGACTCACTGGATCCCGAAATCCTTTACTACATTTAGGGCAAACATCAAGTGTCGCCTTCATAACTCCGTTCTTTTCATGGACTCTTTGCACGTGATCCACCAAAGCTCCGACAGTCGAGAATCTCAAATTACATATTGGACACACTTCCACCTGCCCACTTGTACTTCCACTTTGGTTGGTGGTACTTCCATTCGTACCCAGTGCTTGATTAAATTCATTGCTCAGTCTAGCCATTCCAGCTTCAGCTGTAGCTTTAAAAGATTGAGCTGCTTTAAGGAAACTTGTACTCCATTTCGACGAAGACGCGACAGGGGATTGTTTGGATACATCTTTTTTGCTTCCGTTTAAGAAACTCAAGAACTGAGAAGCTGCATCAGGTTTCTTAGGTCCGGGACACTGGTGATCTGGTCCAAATCTGTGTTTCAAACAGTGATCAATGCTACAATCTCTACACTTTATTGTGTTTGAGAATGTTAGCATCTCTTTACAACGAAGGACAGGGCATTTTCTTTTCTTTGTGGCTTTTTCATAGTTTGATGGATCACATTCGATGTTTACATGTGATTCCCATGTAATATTTGGATCTTCCTCAGGAATTAAGCGAACTCCTTTAGCACAGAGGGGACATATGGCAACAGTAACATCGTTTTTGTTGGCTTTAGGACATTGATGTCTGCTGTAGCTTCGGTGGTCAAGGCAAAACACCTGTGAGATGATAAAAACAAGTTGAACAAAAGAACGAGAACACAAAAACACTAAATCAAGAGAGGATGAACATGGATCTTTCCCAGCAATTAACATTTGATAACAGAAAACACAAATGGAAATGCCTCAATCACAAATGTAAACAATCAAATTTGTTTGAATTAATGTTGCATAGCAATGCATTACTTCGCACTGTCTTCAAACATATATGTTGTTATTTTGGCTGTCTATCAAAAAGAGAGAGAGAGAATTACACTTTTAATACCACATTCTGCTTCACTTTTAAATGGGACGGAGGGAGTATTTGTTATTAAGCCTTGTGAAAAAGTAGAGATTGACACTACGATTTAATGCTCCTTGACATTTTGTCGTCAAATATTTGAACAATTAAATTCTGTGTGGACCTTAAAGAGTTCAAAATGCACTCTTGGAAGACACTAAAGCTACGACTATTCCTCAATTTAACATTACGTTTAAAGAATTCTTAGAGCTCGATGATAATTTAATGAAATGGTTTTGACAGGAATTTTTTTTTTTTTGTAAAGGGGCTGTCAAAAATTGTGGTATCAAATACTCTTTTGGGCTTGATACGTATGTAAAGTAAGGTAAAGTATGGCATCTTAATTATAATTCTCTATAATTAAGCAATATATTCCCAATTTACCATCAACAATTAACAAAAAGAGCGAGGTCGAATTGAAATATCAATAAAAAAATAAAAAATCCCTAACTGTCATACAACATGTGCAGATCATAAAAATCCATCCTTCAAACAGATCTTCATCAAATCAAAAAAGGAATTATATATTTAATTGTTGGATTATGTAATTGCATAAGTATGTATACCTGGTGGCAGCAATCGCAGGTGAATGGCAAGAAATCAACGAGGCGGCAATCCTCAACGCTGCAATGTTTCCCGAGATTAGGGAACGCCGGAGTCCCCATTTCGAACGCCGAACTGCAATTAATCTCGGGAAACAAAATTTGGATAGAATAGAGAAAACACAATAACGCGTAAAAATGTATACTAAATTTCTGTCGAATTTTGGGGGAATCGTGTTCCCTGGATATGGGGCGGGAATGTTGAATTCGGGTTAGATTATTTCCTTTCCCGAATTCCGGGTTTGAATGCGACAAGTGTTTGTTCTTTCAAAGTCTTCGTTCTTTCTTTAATTCAGGAATGTACATTTTTTTTTTATTTCAGAAATCTTGTATTTTGAGAAATCAATTCGTGCAGGCCTGGAGGTTTTGGGCTGGACTAACAACTTGTCGTTATTGGGCTCATCATAGGTGAGTGCCCGCGATCCACTCTTTTTGATTTAATGGGCTAGTACGAACCAGATAAATTCAAAAACATCCAGTCCAATGCATTACTTTAAAAAGATTACATACTGTATATACTTAATTATATTAATTTTTAAAAATATATTTTTGACTTTCATAATATAATTTTAAAGTGAAATATTTAAAAAGATGTGCTACTACATGTGCAGAAGGAGAATCTTGACTGAAATGTCAGCATACAAAAATCAAATCAAATTAAATTGGTGAAATTTAATTCTTCACTGATGAGCAAGTTATTTTTCCATATTATAATCCGTCAAAATTGACTGGAAAATGACAAAATACACAAGTGGTTAAAAAAGACACACAACACAAGTGGCCGTGTAGTTTTCACTCTTCAAGAAACACACACACAACAACTGACAATGGACTGTAGAACCCTGGCCTAGAGGGTCACACGTATTGCAATGCAAGACAATCATATGATATTAGTAAGCCCTGTTTAATTAAATAATTTAATTTAAAATACATCATCTATAATTCTAATTCTATATAGAAGACAAGACATATATATGACAATGACTTGCATATATTCTTTTTTAAAGATAAAGATAATAATTAATGGACTCGTCTCGAGGAGAAAGGAGGTCAATTGGTCGAAAATACAAAGTGGATAAAAGTAAAGCAAAAGATAAGGAAGAATTATTACTACATTGCATAAAAGATGGAGCAAAAGTAAATAAATGTCTGGGGCAACGGCAATGTTAATGTTAATTAAACTCATATCATATGAATGAAATGCTATATACTAATTAATAATTAGTCATTCAACCACTCTTATAATTAAAGAAAAACTAAATTGTTACATATTTCAATACCATCTTTTGAAGTTCATTTCCTCTCTTTCTCTCTCTCTCTCTCTGCTCCATGTTAAAGTTAAACTAGCTTAGCTTAGCCACCACCACCACTATTGTTTTTGTTTTATCTAATTAATTAATTTCACCTCTCAAACATTTAATTTAATTGTTGTTCACTCTTATATATATATATATATATATATACATCAATTAAATGTCTCTACCCAATAATCAACTACCTCCACTAGTAGAGCCACCGCCGCTAGTGGTTGAAGCGGCGGCGGGTCCCACTCCCACCCACAACTCAATCGAGACACTGGTGGTGGTGCTAGCCGCCATCACAATTATCGGAGTTATTGCCGGTATCATTGCTCGCCTCTGCGGCGGCCAGCATTTCGGTGGCTCGGGGGAACATGACGTCGAGGGATGGGTGGAGACAAAGTGTCGCACCTGCATTGACGGCGGCGTTACGGCGCCCAAGGCGGAGCAACCAAAACCCGCCGCAACTGAACAAGTAAACAAGTGATCACCAGATCGATCTGTGAGCAGAGTAGGATTTTCTTTTCGCCTCTTTTTTTGCTAATTAATTAATGTGATGTAGTATTAGATTTTTTTTTCTGTCACAATTTGATTGATGCTACCTGGGCTTTTATATATATATATATATATTTCGTGTGTGATGATAGAAAATATTTCTTGTACCTTTGGGTAATTTGTTGCAATAGTGATTTAATTCACATGTCCAAGTTTAAGATGATTTAGACTTAGTTCCTCTTATTGTCAAATAAAGCTTAATGAAATTAATTACATAATATTTCTTCATGAAACTGATCAAAATTGATCCATATAGAAACATAAGCTAATGTCTACCAAAAATCGTGTTACCAAATCTGTATTTACAAAACACATGGTAACAAATGTCTAAAGCAACTAGATGTTTGTTATGAAATATGCAATTTTCTCATCAAACTTACTTTTCGATTCATGTAAAAAATTGATTATGAGTCTAATTGAGATTGTTTACAAAGTTTATACAAAAATCTTCTAAGCCAGTAGCATCAGCATCAGAAGTGTCCAACCGCTTGCAAAAATCATCAAAGCCAACATTGAGGTGCAGGTTGTCGACTAAGGCTACCTCTTCTTCTTCTTCTTCTTCCACAATATCAACAATATCATCAGCGGCTGCGGCTGCGGCTACGGCTACCTCTTTTTCTTCTTCCACAATACCAATATCATTGGACGTCGACAACATTGCCTCCAAGTCCATGCAAAAATCTTCAAAGCCGGAGGAGGGATCATAGTTAGGCACAGTTGCTATATTTCCATTAGCTTCATCAATATCATCCTCTTGGTCTTGGTGGTTGATATTATTAATTACCCCATTTGATTGGCTCATGTAATTAATACTTTGAGGATGAGGACTTGGTTCATCAATATAATTGTTCTTGTTCTTGTTGTTGAACTGATCAATGTTATAAATATAATCCATTGATTGAGGATTCTTAAGAGGAAATTCAACTTGCAAAGGAACACATGGATTTTCTATAGGAACCCCTCGATGTTGATTTCTCAACGATTTATCATCTCTATTGTAGATTCGACACAAAACCCAATCATCCATCTGCACATAAACAAAGAATTTTCAGTGATTTTACCATAAATAAAACAATATGACAACAGAAAATATTAAATAATGGAAGGAATAGCCTCGTACCCTCATGTTATTTGTGTTCTTTCTTTTAGGGTTGTGTTCTTTGATCGTATATTCGTACATGATCCAATTAGTCTTAGATTTGGCACCTTCATAGAAGACCAACACCTTCTTGGATCCAACAATTTCACCATTGTAGCGTACGGGTTTATCTTTAGCAGTGGCCTTCCAGTTGCCCGTGCCGGCTACTCGATTCACTCGAGCACAATTTTGGAATTTGCGATCTCTTGGAGTGAAAAAGTACCATACATTTTCTTCTGCCGGAAGGAATTTCTCTACCAACAAGAAAATAACATTATAAGAATCAATATCCAATCCATTGTAAAAAAAGTGTTAATTTCTTTCGTCATTCAAGTTATTAATCTTGACAGTCCAAGAATTCATATACCTTAAATAACAAGTTTCGGAACTAAACAAATTATCCAATTCAACCTTGTGAAGTAAAATACAATTTTTAAAAAGATTAAATAAAACAATGGAAGGGTTCATAAATCAGCTTAGTTTCTACATATATAATTAGTCTTAACAGTCCGAATTTCATAAACAAACCCCAAATCAAAAGTTTTACAATCAAAAAAATTATTCGATTCTAAATTATGACGTAAAATATAATAAAAAATAACAAATTAAATAATCAAAGGGTTTAAAGATTGTATCTAAGGATTAAAGAATATACCTGACAGTTGTTGGGGATTGTATTCATAAATATTGACTTCCGGTATTATGTTATATGGAATAGGTTCATTCATCGTTTTCTTCTTGAGATAATCAACAACGAGTTCATCATCAGTCGGGTTGAAGTGATAACCGGGTGGAAAACATTGAACACGCATATTGAAAAGAAAGAGTTAACACGATAATATGGTGGTGATTGTCTAAGCTATCTGAATATTTATTTATATTAGAGTATATATAGGATATGATTTGCTTGTGATATAAATTCAAAAGTGTAATAGATAATATAAAATTCCGAAAATTTCGCTTACATCCAAATCTTTGGAACTGCCTAATCTAACAGATTATAATTAATTAGTCCAGAAGTTAGTTATTATATTTTCTTGATTTTAATGAGAAAACAATGTACGTACGTACTTGCTATAATGCGTGCTATGTGGATATCAAAGGGCCCAATTTTGCATGTTGTAGTTGGGCTTGTCCAAAATAGATCATCTTCTAGTAATTAACTTTGTAGCTACCCAGCTTAACTAGATTGGGTCAGCTTTTTGTTCTTTTTTACTTTTACCACAAGGTATAAATCATAATTGAGGTAGCTTGATTACATATTTTTAGCCCAATGGAGCCTAATAACCCCAGGAACATTCTAGTCCATTGATTGAAAAAATAAAATAAAGAGAGAAAGAAATAAATAAATTTGCTTAGCAAATCCCGTAAAGTTTAACCTCTAATAATTCAGTTAAGTTAATTCATTGATCTAACTAGCTGCATAACTTTTATTTTAGTTACCAAAAGATAATTTCAATAACCCAGGAACATTCAAGTCCTATTTTCTTTTGAGTCAAGTATTTCTTATGCAATATAGTCTTGTAAAGTAAAGTTAAGGGCATGTTTGTTTGGTGTTTGGGAAAGTAATTTAGGAGAGTAGTGAAGGTTTGTAAAATAATATCGATTTGTGTAATGTTGTTTGTTTGAGTTTTGAGAAAGTGGTTTGAGAAATAAAGTAGGTGTAATTTTTTTTTGGAAGAGTTAAGTTGTAGGTGTAAAATGTGTAAGACTTTATGTCAAATCATGTTTGTTATGTGAGATAAATTGTGTAAGAATATGTTACTTTATGTCAAATCATAGTAGAGTTTGTATATTTTTTATTTAGAAATAAGAAAATTGTTGTTTGTTTGGCTTTTGAGAAAATAATTTGAAAAAATTGAAAGATGAAAAATTTATTTCAGAAAATAAAAAACATGTTAGTTTGGCATTTCCCAAACACGAATTTTGTTTGGGAAACGCCAAACAAAGAGGCCCTAAGCCTTTTTCTCTTTGTAATCATTATTCATTACTTGTACCAAAAATGATGGTCACAAAATAATGATATGGTCACAAAATAACTATCATTATCTCATGAACGTACTAATTAAATAATGATTTCATATTTGTAATGTGAGTTAAATACCATGAATTACTCAAACATTAATAATGTAACATCAAGAAACCTAACAAATTTAATCGATAGCAATGGCCTCCTTCAATATTTGCATATCATCCGTCTTTTCCAGGAATACATCGATAGCAGCATGTCAAGTTCTTACCCTTTACTGTACCAAATTAATATCTAAAACGAACAAAAGTAGACAATTGATTAGTCTCTAAGATTAATATGAATGATGAAAAAGTCAAGAAACTGAAAATAAGATGGAAAACTCTACAGTTCATCACCTCCAAATCAATGTTCAAAACTCTGAGAATTCAAAATTCAAAGTCATACGGTAGATATATAGTATAAACCAAACATACAATTAAAGAAGAAAATAATATCTTAATTAACTTGATAACTAAACGAGAATCGAGAAGGAATAAAGGATTTTGTGGGATTTTCAAGTGGCCGCTTATTGAGCAAATAAGCATTTGACACATATATAGTGTATAATATACTGCTAAACCTGGATTCAGTATGGAATTTACTGTCATGTTTCTTTCTTACTGGTAAACAAGTCATTAGCTTTAAAAGTGTGCATGGGCTAGATTCATATTGGGTGGCTGCTAACCAAATCTAGAGTAAGTTCAGGTCAACCAAGCCTATGTCGAGCCTAAACTTCTAAGTCCAAGTCGTCCAAACTTGGCGGGTTAAAGTTATTTGATCTAAAGGTAGAATTTAGACATGTAATAAAGGCAAACGATATTCCTATGTAAACTAATACCATAGACCTAGTGTGTGAGGTTCTAGTTTCCAAATTAATCGTGTTGAACCTCATTTCCACCTTTAATTTGTGTTTTGTAGAATTGTGTTATGATCCAAAGTCAAAATAGTATCTTGATTCAAACATTATATGCATTTGAACTATAAACAATCAAAGTTTACAAATTAGAGGGAATACAAACAGTTGAGAAAGGTAGATTTCAGTTCAATGTGATCACATTAAAAGAATAATGTTTGGACTAAACGGAACTTACCAATTCGACTTCACATTAATACGCCAATCCCTCGCTACGGCTCCAAATCTGTTGTGCCATAATTAGGAGACATCTCCTATCCCCCTGTTGGATATACGCCACGTGTCTTGCAATACCAGAGCAGGTAAAGGGCTGTTTATTCAAATCCCTATCGCTGAGGTGGTTGCTAAAATAGAAAGAAGAAATACGGCAACTTTTTCTTCTTCCTTCCTCTTCACACTCGCGTTCTCCTTCCCCAAAACAATTATAAATCTCTTCCTCCTAACAAAGACAACATCTTCTAAGGTTATAAACTGGAATTAGACTAAGAAAGCCTAGAAGGTAATGAAATCCACCATATCTTAAAATTTTAGTTTTTTCGCAGAGATTTATTTTAGTGTTATAAATGTGTAATTTTCACACAAATATAAAAGAGGATATAGCATATAAATGCATCTTGTAAAGCTAATACAGAAGTTTCAATTTATTACCTAGGAATGAGAACAAATTTTTCAAATTACAGTGAAGAAGATACCCTCTAAATTGAACCCTAATTGTTTCAATTATCAAATAAAGAGGTGAGTAATCTTTTACAGACCACCAGAAAAGAAAGAGGACAATCATAAATTTCAATACAGATCCAAACAAATAAAACCACTTATGCGCAACATGGCAGAACATGTTTTGAACTGCTCATAACCGCCTAATTCATCTCTGAAAATCGCACAAGGGAGAGGAAAGAAGAAAAAGCAACCGCCAAGTAGTGGAGAAGGTGGAGGTTGTGGAAGTAGTGGAGAAAGTGGAGGACAAACAGCATCAGCCGATCAGTTTCTGGCAAACAGCTATAAATACAGAGGGGCAGCGGCTGAGACAGATGAGGAATTGGAGATGATGGATTGGATGAAGAAAACACGGGCAAACAAGCATATCGTTAATTTAGTTAAACAAGACACGTGGCGTATATCCAATGGTGGCACAAGAGATGTCACATAATTTTGGCACACCATATAGTAGCCCCTCGCTACCATAAACCATGAGGTTTCCTGCAATGATATCTTTGACGAGTCATGATGGCAAAATTTACCTGTACTTTTGATAAATTACCAGAAAACTGAAAGTCACATCATGTACGACAAACAAAACAGACTAAGGGATTCCATAGAAAGATCAAATTTCCAAATTTAAACGATACCAAAAACAGAAACATTTGTATATATCAATTCAAACAATAGCTAGTGATCCCAGATATTCAGAATGCTGGTTATAGGAAAATTTCCAGGTTTATCTTACTTGCAACTCAGTTCAACATTAAAACTATATGCTGCCTGTCACAATGAATCATATGCATTTCATACACATACCTAAGTTAACATTTCTTTGAATAAATAAACAAAACTAGAATTCTGCACCATTCACATATATAATTTACCATTACATGAACTGTTGATGTCTGAATTTGATTAAGAGAAATTATATGAATTAGGTTAATGCATAAAACAATTCTAAGACCCATCATTCAAAACACACATACATACAGTGACCATATAGCAATTTCGCAAGAGCAAGTCACCAAGAACAACAAACTATGAATAATTAAATAATTCACTTAACAAAAGAAAGCTAGTGTTAAAGAAATTAAAAAAGGTGGGTTGGAGAAGCTTGAGATCGAGAAACCATGATAGATCAGAAACCCTAGTCTGCGAAAAGTGCCCAATCAACTTACCGACTGTTCCGTTCTCGGACTCAGGCGCAACGGGATCCAATCACAATTTCATGTCACCAAGGGAGAATCACAAGCCTGACAAATAAGACCAAACCTCATTTAAAATAGATGGAGGAGCAGTGCTTTTGCCTAGTTTATTTCACTAGTCTTGTTTTGTACGCTCTTTGCACCCTATTTGCGGATCGCCGTGAACGTATTTGTCAGGCTTGAAATTCTCCTTCGATTTAACATAAAAAAATATTAAATGGTTATATGTACCTATATTGTATCTAAGGTCATCTTCAATAGTTCGGAGAAGGGGAAAAGAAGTCTTGGTGGGTGGTGGGGGAGGAATGGGAAAGATAGGGTAAATGCTTGCCCTTCGTTCTAGACCCTCCCAATTCTCACTTGTTGCACGGGCACGTGGAACCATGCAAGTGACACTTGTTCCACTTTTTTTTTCTTTTTTTTCATTGTTTTTTTTTTCATTCATATCTAGTTGGTAAAATTCTCACTTGCTGCACGGGCGCGTGCTTGTTCCACTTTTTTTTTTGCATTGTTTTTATTTTTTTTTCATATCTAGTTGGTAAATCTTTTATTTGTAATATGTAGCAATAATCAAAAGTAATCTTAATCTAGTTATTCTTATTCTTAAAATAATCAATCCTAATTAAATTATTTTAAATTTTAGTTAATTTTATAACTTTTAAATTATTTAAAAAAAAAACTTAATAAAAATAATCTTAATAAAACCTCAATGATAAACCTTCTTATATTTAATTTTTTTTCTTATAAATAATTTTAACATAAACAATCATTTTTTTCTTATAAGAGATTTTTAAATTAATATGAAAAATAGAATTTTTTATTTAAATTAAACTTAGAATGGAAAATAATGATTTTCAATTTTTGTGTATGACGTAATAAATTTATATTTTAAATTAAATATTTAAAGAAATTAGTTTTAATTTAGATATTTTAAATTTGTATTATAATTTAGATAAATTTACAAATTAATCAAATTATAAATTATTTTAATCAAATAAATAAGTTTTAATACGATTCATACTCGAGTATAACTTGATATATATAAGTGATTACGATTTTTTTAAAAAAAATAGAATAAGTTTTAATAAAAATACGATTTAATTTAACAAAATTATATATTAAAAAAATTAGAATTCACAATACAACACTTAAACAATAATAAAATATTTTGATCCAAGGAACTTCTAAAAAAATGTTGTTAAGTCCTTGTTGTATTAGTATTGGTGCGTCTGTGTAATTTTCTTTAAATTAAGTTGTGTGTTTTTTTTTTTAAATTGTAACTCTATTTTATTATTATTAATTTTCAATTATTATTATTATTATGGTGAGAGTGGTGGTGGGAAATAAAAACATAAACATGCCCCTAACTATTGAAGACAACTATGGAGGGAGAAGGGGGCATTTCTACCCCAACGACTGAAGATGGCCTAAGTAGGAGAAAGGAACATAATGGATCCAATTGAAACGAAACTATAGAATTGTTTTTTATTTTGTTAGGGCTTAAAGAGAGAAATTAACTTCTAAAGATCCGAACGTGATTTTGTTCGATTATTTTTAGCTTTAGTGCACCATGCCAAAATGTTAATTAGAGCAAAGTGAATATGATGTTTAATTTTAGTTTTTCTTAAATAATAAGGCTAAATAAAGTTTACCACATAAACTATGAGTATTATATTTTTTTACCTCTAAAGAATAAAATGTGACAGTCACCCTCTAAAGTATTAAAGTGACAGTCACCTCCTGAGCCACCAATCAAAGATTAAAAATTTAATACCGGTAAATTCTTTAGGTAAATTACAAAAAAGTCCCTAATATATTCAACGATATTTCACTTTACCCACATATGCCACATATTTGATCATTAAACCTATAATACACTAATTATGGAGAAAAGTTGTGGTCTTCTACTTCTAGTAATTGATAACAAAAAACTTATGTAACAAAAAAAATCAGACAGTTAATAGCTTCTTGACCTTTTTTCCTTTCAAGTCCTTATATGATTACTCACCAAAAAAAAAATAGTAGCTTAAAATTATTTACAAAAATACAAATTTTTTGTAGCATAACTTGTTTCTGAAATTAATTATTAAATCAATTTAACCAGAAAATTGATTGTAAAACATTTTCAGTGAAATCAAGTAACCCTACAAACCTAGAACATTGACTATCAGTTTGAATAAACATATTTGTTACAAATTATATATGTAAATTAAAAGAACTATTTCTTTTGATAAGATCAAATAACTCTAATGAAATAGATGTGGTAAAATGGTAAAATATATGGTATATGCGGGTAGACTGAAAATCAAACTAAGCTACTTGATATCGACTTAAACTCGTTTGATAAAAGCTTCTTTAGGCTTGGTTCATCATATACAAATTAAAAAAAATTGAACAATATTTCTTGTTTGGTAATTTTTGAAGATCAATTCGTGCTTATAAAAATTAACTAAACAAATGTAAAATTATCAAGTTTTTGATACTCCATTCGAACTCAATTTGTTTAAAAATCAAACCAAGCTTAAACACAATTTCAAGTTCGATATAAATTCAAACCAAGCCTTGAACAATATGTCGTTCGAAATTACTCTACTCGTTTACACCTTCATATGCAAGTAAATATGGAATATCATTGAATATATTAGAACTCTTTGTATTTTACCCAAAAAAAGGTTAACAATATTAAAAAAATTAACGGTTGACTGGTGGCTCATGGGGCACTTGTTACTTTTTTATATTTTAGGAGGGTAACTAGTGTATTGTATACACTAGGGGAGGTAAGTGTTACAACCCCATATAGGGGTGAAACAAGCCCTAAATAATAATTTGAAAACAATCCTAATTATTGTGCAAATGTCACTTTCATTTTGAGAAACTACTACGAGTATGCTTATTTCCCTTTTAGAGAGTAGTCTTAAAAATTTGGAAAATTTTAGAAATATTTTTGATTTTTTGTATTTGAAAATGTTGTTTGTTGGAATGTTTAAAGCTGAATGAATGTTGAGTTTATTTTAATAAAATTGTCGGGTTATTTTAGAGATTACGGTGAAAAAAAATGTGTAAAAGATATGTCACTTTATAATAAATCATATTTTTTATGTGAGATAATTAGTGTAAAATATATGTTAATTCAATAGAAAAAAAGTTTGTTACATTTTTCTTAGAGACAAGAGAAATATTATGGGCCTGTTTGTTTGGCGTTTGGGAAAGTAGTTTGGGAGAGTAGTGGAGGTTTGTGAAATAATCTCGATTTGCGTAATGTTGTTTGTTTGGATTTTGAGAGAGTGGTTTGAGAAATAAAGTAGGTGTAGGTTTTTTTGGAAGAATTGGATTGTAGGTGTAAGATGTGGTCAAATCATGTTTGTTATGTGAGATAAATTGTGTAAGAGATATGTTACTTTATGTCAAATCAAAGTAGAGTTTGTATAGGTTTTGTTTAGAGATAAGAAAATTGTTGTTTGTTTGGCTTTTGAGATAATAGTTTTAGAAAATTAATGGATGAAAAAATTATTTCAGAAAGTAGAAAACATGTTTGTTTGGCATTTTCCAAACACGAAAACATGATTTTCAGGCAAAAATGACCACTGGAGTCAAGGGCAAAATAGGCAATTCAATTGCAGATCTTTGGTACTTTGCACCCCCAAAACATGAGAGATTGACACTTTGTACCCCCGAAACAGAATTAGCACTTAACACCCTCGAATTAAAACTTGCACCCCCGAAACACAATAAATGGGCACTTTGAACCCCGAAACACAAAATTAACACTTAAAATCCTCAAATTAATAAAAAACGGGATTGCCAAACTAAACAATGGCACATAGATGGAGTAGTATGCAAAACTATGGAGCAAATGTGAGGAAATATTGGCGACATATCATGGGACAACCATAAAAATCAAGTGCAAGTGCAATATAGAAGAACATCACAACATGGTTGTCCCAGGAAAAAACGAGGGGTTTGAATTTTTCTTAATTTGATGGTGTTAAGTGTTAATTTTGTGTTGGGTGCAAAGTGCCCATTTATGTGTTTCAGGAGTGCAAGTTGTTGAGTTGTTCTTAATTCGAGGGTGCTAAGTGCAAATTCTTTTTCGGGGGTGCAAAGCGTCAATTTCTCATGTTTTGTGGGTGCAAAGTGTCAAAGATCTACAATTGAATTACCTATTTGTCCTTGACTCTGGTGGTCATTTTTACATGAAAATAACAGAGGGTGCAAAGTGCTGAATTTTTCATATTTCGAGGGTGCAACATGCTAAATCTGAGTTTAGGGAGTGCAAAGTGCCTATTTTGGGGGAGCAAAGTGCAAAAAGCCCCGAAAATTACGTTTTTTTTGAAATTTCAAGTTTTCGGAAGGAAGTAAAAAAATAACATATTAAGCAGTTAGGAGTTATTTGTTTTGTTTTTCGGACACTTATTTTAGCTTATTTTGAGACGTCATTTTTCGGGGCTCGATTTTCGTGACTCGAAAAATTTCATTTTTTTTGAAATTTCAAGTTTTCGGAAGTAAAAAAATAATATATTAAGCAATTAGGAGTCATTTGTTTTGTTTTTCGGACACTTATTTTAGCTTATTTTGAGACGTCATTTTTCGGGACCTGAAAAATTTCCTTTTTTTTGAAATTTCAAGTTTTGGGAAGTAAAAAAATAACATATTAAGCACTTAGAAGTAGGGGTGGGCATTCGGTATCGGGTTTCGGGAACCCGTCCCGTCCCGGTCGGGATTTTGTAGTTTGGGATGGGAAGTATGGTTGATTTTCGGGTTTCGGGAAACCCGAAAACCCGACAAACTAAATCGGGACGGTATTTGGGAAATATTTCACACCCGATTGGGAAAACCGAATCCCGAATGTCTTATTATACAAAATAAATTACCCATTTCAATCAATCTCTAACTCTCAAACCCAAGCCTCATCACTTACCCCATGGTCTTGAAATTAACAATTCATGACCATAAAGAAAAATATAATGCTATGAAGGAGAAAAATAAAGAAAAGTGTGCTATTTCTACCATATAGGAGTTTAAAATTACTATTTTCGGGAAACCCGAATCCCGATCCCGAAAACCCGATATTTATCGGGAAACCGAGATACCGGGACCAAGTCAATTCAAATGGAATTCGGGTAGTAAAAATCAAAACCCGAATCCCAAAACTCCCGTCCCGAATTACCCGAAATCCCGAAATCCCGTCCCGATCCCACCCCTACTTAGAAGTCATTTGTTTTGTTTTTCGGACACTTATTTTAGCTGATTTTGAGACGCCATTTTCGGGGCTCGATTTTTGAGATCCGAAATTTTTCTTTTTTTTTGAAATTTCAAGTTTTGGAAAGGCAAAAAATAACATATTAAGCACATAGGAGTCAGTTGTTTTTGTTTTTCGGACACTTATTTTAGCTGATTTTGAGATCTCATTTTTCGGGGCTCGATTTTAGTCATCCGAATTTTTTTTTTTTTTTTTTTTTTTAAATTTTAAGTTTTGGGAAGTCAAAAAATAACATATTAAGCACATAGGAGTCAGTTGTTTTGTTTTTCGGACACTTATTTGAGCTTATTATGAGACGTTATTATTTAGGGCTCAATTTTCGTGACCCGAAAAACTTCATTTTTTTTTAAATTTCAAGTTTTGGGAAGTCTAAAAATAACATATTAAGCACTTATGAGTTATTTATTTTGTTTTTCGGACACTTATTTTAGCTTATTTTGAGACGTCATTTTTCGGGGCTCGATTTTCGTGACCCGAAAAAATTCCTTTTGTTTGAAATTTCAAGTTTTTGGAAGTCAAAAAATAAGATATTAAGCATTTAGGAGTCATTTGTTTTGTTTTTTGAACAATTATTTTAGCTTATTTTGAGACGTTATTTTTCGGGGCTCGATTTTCGTGACCCGAAAAACTTCTTTTTTTTGAAATTTTAAATTTTGGGAAGTCAAAAAATAACATATTAAGCACTTAGGAGTCATTTGTTTTGTTTTTCGGACATTTATTTTAGCTTATTTTGAGACGTCATTTTTCGTGACCCGAAAAACTTCTTTTTCTTTGAAATCTCAAGTATTTTTCGTACACTGATTTTGAGACGTCATTTTTCAGGGCTCGATTTTCGTGATTCGAAAAATTTTCTTTTTTTTGAAATTTCAAATTTTGGGAAGTCAAAAAATAACATATTAAGCACATAGGTGTCAGTTGTTTTGTATTTCAGACATTTGTTTTAGCTTATTTTGAGACGTCATTTTTCGGAGCTCGATTTTCGAGACCCGAAAAACTTCATTTTTTTTGAAATTTCAAGTTTTGGGAAGTAAAAAAATAACATATTAAGCACTTAGGAGCCATTTGTTTTGTTTTTCGGAGACTTATTTTAGCTGATTTAGAGACGTCATTTTTTGGGGGCTCGATTTTCATGATCCGAAAATTTTCCTTTTTTTGAAATTTCAAGTTTTGGGAAGTCAAAAAATAATATATTAAGCACTTATGAGTAATTTATTTTGTTTTTCGGACAGTGATTTAGCTGATTTTGAGACGTCATTTTTCAGGGCTCGATTTTCGTGACCCGAAAGTTTTCATTTTTTTTGAAATTTCAAGTTTTGGGAAGTCAAAAAATAACATATTAAGCACATAGGAGTCAGTTGTTTTGTTTTTCATACACTTATTTTAGCTTATTTTGAGATGTCATTTTTCAGGGCTCGATTTTCGTGACCCGAAAACTTCATTTTTTTTTTAAATTTCAAGTTTTGGAAAGTCTAAAAATAACATATTAAGCAATTAGGAGTCATTTGTTTTGTTTTTCGGAAAATGATTTAGCTGATTTTGAGACGTCATTTTTCGGGGCTCGATTTTTGTGACCTGAAAAATTTCCTTTTTTTTGAAATTTCAAGTTTTGGGAAGTTAAAAAATAACATATTAAGCACTTATGAGTCATTTGTTTTGTTTTTCAGACACTTATTTTAGCTTATTTTGAGACGTCATTTTTCAGGGCTCGATTTGAGACCCGAAAAACTTCAGTTTTTTTTAAATTTCAAGGTTTGGGAAGTAAAAAATATCATATTAAGCACTTAGGAGTTATTTGTTTTGTTTTTCGGACACTTATTTTTATCTGATTTTGAGATTTCATTTTTCGGGGCTCGATTTTCATGACCCGAAATTTTTCCTTTTTTTAAAAATTTCAAGTTTTAGGAAGTCAAAAAATAACAAATTAAGCACTTAGGAGTCAGTTGTATTGTTTTTCAGACACTTATTTTAGCTTATTTTGAGACGTCATTTTTCAGGGCTCGATTTTCGTGACCCGAAAACTTTTTTTTCTTTCAAATTTCAAGTTTTGGGAAGTCTAAAAATAACATATTAAGCACTTAGGAATCATTTGTTTTATTTTTCGGAAACTGATTTAGCTGATTTTGATACGTCATTTTTCGGGGCTCGATTTTCGTGACCCCAAAAATTTCTTTTTTTTTGAAATTTCAAGTTTTGGGAAGTCAAAAAATAACATATTAAGCACTTAGGAGTCATTTTTTTTGTTTTTCGGACACTTATTTTAGCTGATTTTGAGACGTCATTTTTCGGGGCTCGATTTTCGTGACCAGAAAAATTTCTTTTTTTTTTAAATTTCAAGTTTTGGGAAGTTAAAAAATAACATATTAAACACGTATGCGTCATTTGTTTTGTTTTTCGACTCTTATTTTAGCTAATTTTGAGACGTTATTTTTCGGGACTCGATTTTCATGACCCGAAAATTTTCCTTTTTTTTGAAATTTCAAGTTTTGGGAAGTCTGAAAATAACATATTAAGCACTTAGGAGTCATTTGTTTTATTTTTTGGACACTTATTTTGAGACGTCATTTTTCGGGGCTCGATTTTCGTGACCCAAAAAATTTCTTTTTTTTCAAATTTCAAGTTTTGCGAAATATCATATTAAGCACTTAGCAGTCATTTGTTATAAAAAAAAATTAACATTTCTAACCAAAAAAAAAAAATACAACATTTTAGTTTCGTCTTTCCACTATGAAGAATAACTTTATACAGTATATCTATCAACTTGGTTAGTATTTATACTCCATCTGAACTGTATTTATTCCAAGTAAAAGATCTACGACTAATTGATTACCTTTGCTGAATATACTTACTATTAAACAAGAAAAGGAGGAGCTTGAAAACGACGCCGTGAGGCGTGAAGTGCGAAGAACAACTAATGCGGACCCCCACACATCCTATTCATTTAATTTATTATTCGTATTCCAATGGATAATATCACATAATTCATCAACTTATTCATCAATTGCCACATAAATGGTGAGTGTTTATCCACTATTTCTTTTCTTTATCCCATTTTCATAGTTCGTGCTCTTTTTTGGTTGTAAGCTGAAAATTCATATGGATTTTTTGGTTTTTATGTGATTAATAGCCTGCTCAAAATTGTGGGTTTTTTTTTTTATGTTTATAATTGTTTATTTACCAATTATTAAGGTCCACTGTCCAAATCTCCTGTTATTAATTTTGAAAATTCTGTTCTAATACTGTATTTATTTTGTTGTATTATCTTATCTGTTAGAAATCTACTTCTCTCTCCGAGTCTCTCATTGCTCTCTATAATATGCTTGTGGCTGTGGGTTTTCTTATACTTGTACTTGATTTTTTTGTTTTTGTTTTTGTTTTTGTTTTTTTGTTTAAGTTTATGATGAGATGAGATGCTTGCAATTTGAGGTGTGGTGGTAGTTGAGCAGTCACTAAGGTGGGCTCACAACATTTACCTTTTGACTGATAAAATTGTCGAAATATGAAGGATAAATTATAGAATTGGTTAGGTTGGAGATTGCTCATCTTCTTCATCTCATATTCTCAAACTCTGTCATATATTTGAATTGATCAAAGAAAGAAAAAACGAAAAGTCTGCCATCTGCTTTGTACCCATCACTGATTACTTATTGTATCTTCAACAAATTACAGGTTTGGTAATTGATACCCGAATAACTAATTCAGTTTCAGTAAATATTAGGTGTTAATTATCCATTGAAATCAAGCTTTTTGTTTTCTACTTAGTTTGATAGTTTTTCTTTTCATTAAGTATAGTACCCAATTTCTTTTAATAGTGCCTATGGAGGAAACTTGCTTGTCTTCCTTGTACAATTGACTTTAATTTCATTTGTAAAGCATTTTGGTTGCCGTGATCTTTCTTTGGGGATTTGCTTTGACTATTTAAGAAATGTTGCCTTGATTAGGTTTTGTTTGATAGCTTTGTTATCAGATAAGACAGAAATATCATATTCTAATTCTAAATCAATTCCCTTTTTAGGTACGCTTCTAAACAGGAAAAGAATATTGAATTGAAACTTCTGAGGTTGAGGTGAAATAGCATAGTAAAAGAGGTTAATTTAATCAATCAAGAGGCGGCAAAGGATGGACCAACCATCATCAAAGACAAAACATTTGGATGCTCCTCTTAGCACGATCGGCTTTGAAATTGATGAACTGTCACCTCACAAAGTTTCAGGCCACCTCTTGATCACTTCAAAGTGCTGTCAGGTATACACCATCTCTATCAAATGATCTTTATTGCTTGGGACTTGGGAGATTTTGCGAATGAAGTGATGAGGAAAATGAGAATGAACAAAAGCAAAACATAAAGTTTATACATAGAAAGATACATTTTCCATTGAGTATTTTTGTGATATGGAATGACAGCCGTTTAAGGTGCTGCATGGAGGGGTATCGGCTCTCATAGCAGAGGCTCTGGCAAGCATTGGTGCTCACCTCGCGTCAGGGCTGCAGAGGGTGGCTGGAATACACCTCAGCATCAATCATCTAAAGAGCGCACAGTTAGGTGACTTTGTCGTTGCTGAGGCTACTCCAGTCAATGTTGGCAAAACCATTCAGGTAAAAGAAATCAGTGATGTGTTGTAGTGCAATTTACTTGCTCTTATATATTAAGATCTTAATTATGCCACTTTTGAGCAGGTTTGGGAGGTCCGCCTCTCAAAATGTGATCCTTCCAATTTGGAGATGAAAACTTTGATTGCGTCCTCGAGGGTTACACTTCTTTGCAACTTACCTGTACCAGAATCAGCCAAGGATGCTGCTGAAAATTTAAAAAAATACGCTAAGTTATAGCTTTCATTTTGTATTATATTTCCATTATAGGTTCTCAGAAACATTTGTCTGAAATGGAGAGCTGATCAAACAGCAATATGATTAACTGTGCAGGATTTATGTTACAGAACTCTTGTCTTCATACAGGCCTTATGAAAACAATTAAATAAAAAATGAAATCTGCAGTTTATTTCTGTATTATATACACCAATAAGTACTATAGTATGCCCTAGAAAGAATCCATTGAACCTTTAGATCTAATATAGCATGATCATTATTAAACTATCTGTCTGTGTATAATAATGTATGAAGCCCCTATATTACCCCTTGCAAATATATAATTATTCCTATACTATGTACACTATAGTTGCCATAGAAATTTAAGGGCAACTAGGAGAAACTGTTCCTGAGCTCTGCAAATCGACATTTTTACATACGGCTTCAGCTTTTCCACCATTTTCCTCCACCAAATTCACATTTTGCAACACTATTCCCTGGCATGGATGGCTCTTACTGCAGTCGAAATCGATAGCTACATCTGAAGCACTCGTGCCCTTTATGTTTTGGTACACAACATTTTTTACTTGTACATTTGACCCCTGAAAATATAAATTGGAAAACGTAGATTATTGACCTAGCTCTTTGACTATTTCCAATAAAGGGTTTTACCTGTTCTTTGCAAGGTTCATCTTGATCACAATAATTTTGGTCTATGATTATGGGATTCTCCACATTTTGCATCTCTATATTCTGGAATTTGATGTTGCTTGCATTTCCTGAACCACCCTGTTTGTAAATTATATATCAAATTTGGCAGAATTGCATTTTCAGTACATACACTCAACACTTTTAGTTATGTACTTTATAGAATCCAAATGTTTAACATAGTTTGCACTTTTAGCTCTACACTTTACATAATTGCACTTTTGGTCCCATAATCCCACATATTATCTCTGCTTAGCACTTTTAGTCTCAAAAAATAGGATTGTCTGAGTTTAGCACTCTTTGCCTCAGATTGTGTGGAAATAAGGTAACGGGACAAAAAGTGCAAAATCAAAAGTACAAAGAGTCTCAGTCATGTGGGACTATAATGCAACTTTTCGGGTATCTAATCTATACTTGCACACATGTCTTTATTCTGACTCCATTTGTGGTTCCAGAAAGCTTTGCTCCATTAACTACCACATCTGAGACATAAGCTTCTGAATTTCCAGAACCTAAGCTTCCAATACTGAGATAAGAAACATCAAATCAAAACAAAAGTATTCACTTCAATTAATTTCCATATTGATTGCTATATTAAATGTTTCAGATCTAAACCTGATTCCATGGCCAGGTCCACAAATAATGCCTGTGGCTTGGACCTTCTCCGATCCACTTACAATCGATATGCAGTCGTCACCTTCAATTCATATTCATGGATGTTACAACATTTTCTTAGTTTCAAAAGTAGTCCAATATTAATGTTATAATCTATATGTATTGAAATAAACAATTTCAAAATATATACAATTAATATAAATAAATATACCTGTGCCTATTGTACAAGTTGAGATTTGAATATTTTGAGTGCGTGTGACATGGATTCCATCAGTATTGGGACTCTTTTCTGGAGCACGCACCAGAAGATTAGAAGCTTCAACATCTGAGCACCTCTCAAAGGACAAATGAATCTGTTGTGCATTCTGAATCTTCAGATTCTTTACTACCAAGTTTGTGCACTTGTAAAAAGTTAAAGCCTGCAATAATTATTTTTGTATTTCAATTTATTTCTTTTTCTTTAAAAAAAGGGATCTCATCAAAATTCAATAATAAGAGATTATATATAATAGAAAGAAGTGATCTATCTGATCATACGGTTGGAGCATTCTTGCAAGGCTGCAAAATGAAAAGGGAAAAATATTAGTATACTAGCTAATAATTAAGTTACAATATTTATGAGGGTAATTTGAATTATTTAGCTTCTCGATCACATTGTTTTTATTTATTTTGCAAGAATTTTGCCACCAGATATTCCCATTGCCATTTATGGTTCCACCGCCTTGAACAACTAGATTTTCGACACTGTCGAAAATAAGCCAATGTCTCTCATCGGAACGATCATCCGAAGCTACTATTGTTCCGGCAATCTGCACAGGTACATTAATTTTAAGTGAAATAATTAATTGTATCTTCTTAATTAATTAAGAAAAGATTATGTGCTAATTAATTATAATTAGCCTTAATATATAGTTACCTGTATTGTAATGTGAGAATTGCAAGGGCCTGGAAACCTAACTGGTTTCAGAAGATAACTTTTGTTGTGTGGAATTACAAAATTAACATCTGTAGTAGTTGAACAAGCTTCTTTCCATGCGTCCTGAAATGCCTGAAATAACAATTTAGAGTACAATATATCTAAAAAAAATATATATATATGGATTTCAATTATGTACTACACTACACTACACTACACTACGTACCTTAGAATCATCAGTACTGCCGTCACCTTTAGCTCCAAAGTTAAGTACATTAACTAGTGAAGCAGCAACTTTTCTCATCTTCTTGAAATTGGTACTATTATTATTATTATTATTATTATTCTCATCTTCTTCTTGGTGAATTATGGGGCTAAAATACCAAGGAAAAGCTCGATAATCGTAACCGGATTCTTCTTGGATGTAATCATCAGGCAAATTATCATTATGTAGGCTGCAAACACATGAAGAAAGACCAGTAATAATCATAATAAATAGAAAAAAATACTTCTAATTTCCAAGAGCCATATATTAATGATTATTTGATGAGTATCAGAAGAGCTTAATTATATTACTGATTGTTGGGTAAGAAGAGGTATGGATATTGTGATGACAAATTAAGGAATTGAATATATAGAAGAGAAGATCAATTGGGGGTGCATGGGGTGTATGTTGTATTGTAATTTGTATCCTCTTAATTCTCTACGACTCTTTCAGTATGGAAATGGGATGAGAAATTTATACACGAAAGGGTTTCTTAACTAAGCAGTTTAATTAGGACTGTTAATTGCTCCACACTTGCATAATATGCAAAACGATACACTATCTTTATCTTAATTAATAGGTTTGAAAAAATTAAGAGGAAATTAATTATTTCACTTCTATTTTGATAATTACTATGTAATTAAGAAATTAAATACTCCTATATATGATTAATTTGTAGGACAACGGATGCTAGCTTTTGGATACGTATATCGAAGCTAGCTTGCTAACTCTTTTAATTTACAAGATTTTAGGACATTTTCAAATGGGAACATGTAATGTAACTGTTATATACAGTACTTATTACTAATATTAGTCATCTTTGAATGATTATTTTATGTTGAATTTCTAGTATGCCGTGTAATTTTGAGAAACATTAATTGTATGTAGGATTTGGGCACGTGAATAAATGTCCTATAATTAATGCATATATAGCCGTGATATTATTTGGAATCGTTTGACTTGTAAGTTACTAATGGTGAGGATGATATAAGACATTAATCATACGTTGTCATAGATATAATTAAATATATTTTTGTATTTATAAATGTGAATATATACTTGTTAGTTGAGGAGATCTGGTCCGATGATAAAACTAAAAGTTTAATTCCTAGTTTATTTTTGTAATTTAATACCAATGAAATAGATTTCAAGATATAGTGATTAATTGATGTAATATTGTATTTACCGTCTAAAAAAATTTAATATAGAAAAAGGTGGATTTGATTAACTGATATTAAAATGTTAATTATATCCTCACATTTACCCAATAATTATCTATATAGGTATTAATTATTTTTACTTAAATAAGATTCTAAACTCTCTTAAAGAAAAAAATGCAAAACCCTAATTGTTGCCTATCTGAACATTGACGGCTCAGATTGATTAAAATTGAGTTGAACCTAGCTAGTTATATATGACGTCATTTGAGTTTGAGCTCTTCTATTAGGCCATATTAACTTATGATCGACGCTTGAATTTAATACTGCTCAACTCGTATAAAGTCCGACTAATTAAAAAATTTAAATAATTTTATATGGTTCATAAAATAAATTAGTATATCTTTGAATTTCATTGAGTTGAGGTGAAGAAATATACAAATAAGTTTAATATTTTCTTTGGAAGGGAGTGTATGAATAATTTTGTAGTTCTTATACGGTTATACCTGTAATTATAACCATTTCAATTTTGGTTAATAATATTGTAACTTTTATGATTTCAATTTTCAATGAATGCTAGCTGCATAATATTTTATATTAGAGACTGCTAGCTTTTATATATTATGCATTATTCTCTTCACGAGTATTTTAATAGTGCGTGAATTATTTTTGAGCAAGTCCGAAATAAACTCAAACTAAAAAAATGAAAAATATGAATCGAATTTGAGTCTGAGAAAACAAAAAAAAATTTGGGCCGAGATTGAGATAATCCTTTATCTTGATGATATGAGACTTTAAGCCCCAAAACAAAAAGTTTATCTAATATTTCATACTGAATTTAATAGTTCTTCTATCCACTTTTCTTTATGTTGTCTATCCACTTTTATCATTTGTGCATCTCTTTCCATAACATCAAGTTCAATTAAAAGTTAAAACACATCATTCTTTTTTCCTTTTATTCTCTTGACTCATGTAATATAAAAAAAAATTAAAGTAATGTGAAAGGTTAAGGAGAACACAATTTTTTTTTTTTATTTGTACTCCTTAACTATCCTGATCACGTATATTAAGAATTACTTGGAGACATCTTCTAAGGTTTATACTTGTAGTATATAATGAGCCAATATCCTCACTTCGATCTTATGACAGGTGGAACTAAATAATTTTTTTTTATTATGTCATAAGCTGCAAATTTAAAAGATATGTTGTGGTTGTGAATTGTGATCGATCAATCATCATGATCTCGCTCCATACCTTTAGCCGTTTGGTCTAAGGAACTTGAAAGTCAATCAAATCATAATGACACAATTAATTTTGAACCTTAAAATATATATCATGTCATGAATGATGAAATGCAGCTAAATTTGTATGATGGGCTAAATGAGATGACCACAACTTGGCTTAATAGGCCCAATCTGAATTGAATTGAATTCAATTCAATTCAACATGTCCAGCAAGCCAATTGGATATTCTGTGTAAGAACAGAAAAAAGATCAAGCTAGCCAAAATTTCTATTAACAAGGGGTATTTGCTAATAAATGAAATACGAATGTGTACTTATCAATTTGAACTAACCCAGGGATATATTTGCAAATAACTCATGTCATTTAATTTAATAAGAAGCTCACCTTTAGAGGACAAAGTTCATATTGAAGAACCTTGAGCGTTAAATTAGTGCAAGTTCTTGACTTTTCTTAATTCGAGGGTGTTAAGTGTTAGTTTATTCTATGTTTCGGGGGTGCAAAGTGTCGTGCAATTGATGATTTTTTCCCTCGTTACTAAATCGAGATTTGTTGATAGTATTTATTTTCTAATAATTGGTAGCTATGAAAATTTACATACGTATAATATGCTAACAAACTATTTGATTGAAGTGGATAACTAAATTGAATATGCATAAAATTCAGCTCTGGGCCCATAAAATTGTCCATGGACTCTAAAACTTAAAAATGTCAATATTGTAAGGACAACTCACTACAAATAACGAATTCATATTCGAATCACTTAAAAATGTCAAAATTGTCCAAGACTAATCTTGTTAATAGATAGTTTTTGTATTATGGATTATATTAATCTTACTATCGATGTTGGTATCGAGTTAGGTTAAACTTCTTACTCGAGTCAACCTTTAATACTTGATTGAAAGAGTTTGAGAGAAAAAAAAAAAAAAAAACAGAGTTTGAGAAACAACTTCGACAAACCTTACTTATAACTTAGAAAAAATAGGAAATTTTACTATCAATATTATAGCAATACTAGTACAAATAATAATAACAATAAAGGGAAAAGGTTTACTACCCAAAAATCTTGAATTGATGTGAAATTCATTGAAAACGATAATTTCTAGTAATTTCTTTAACCTATTATTTACGCATTTCCTACTATATAGACATACATAGAGGTGTTAAATGGGCCTGTCCGGCTCGACCCAGGTCGGTCCCGTGCCAGCCCAGGACCGTTCCGTGATCTGGGCCTGATCGGGCCTTCATTTTTAGACCCAGCTCGGCCCAGGACTAGAACCGGTTAACCCGTGAGTTATACCGAGATGGTCTTGGCCTGGACCGGCCCATAACCGGTTCATAGGACCAATTTATATTTTCTCCTGGGTCCTTAAACAAATTGTTGGACTGGCCCAATTATCATACATATTTAATTAATAAATTACATATAAATATAGCATAATGGACAACTAATGATATTTTCTCCCTATATTTATTTAATACATCTTATTTGACGCATTTTTTGAACCTTAATGTACAGTTTTTAAGTTTTTTCTTTGTAATTTTTATATTAACTTAATGAAATTTGAAGTACTTTTTTTTATTTTTTGTCTTAATATATTATTATTGAATAAGATGTTTTTAATTATTTTTTTTTTTGAAAAGAATGTATTATAAAAAAAAAAATTGGTTCAGCCCGAACCGGCCCGATACAAGACCGGCTCAGGACTAGCCCGGTTAAGGCCGATCTCGGTTCAGCTCGGACCGCAAATGAGTCGGGTTAGCCGGTCCCGAGCCGGCTCGAATCGGCTCACATGCAATCCTGTATTATAAGACTACAAAAAAAAATTCACTTTTGAACATATTCTTGACCCACATAAGCTACTAGCGTTACTATTAAATAGGAGTTAAAAAATATCATGTAACCAATAGAAAATAAAAGTATACAAGTCTTTTTCTTTAATATATTTAAGCGTGTAAAACCAAAAGAAAAAGAAATATGAATTTGTCAATATAGTTTGATTTCTTGAAACATTTTTTTTTTTTTTGGTACAAGATTTCTTGAAACATGGTTTAATGGAGATAGGCATACCACCCTTTACTTTTGCTTTTTAAATTTGGGTTTATGCAGTATTTGATACTATATATCAAAAAATGTGGATTAAAATATCGAAATAAAAATATAGTAAAGCTTCTATTTAGTATATTTATTTGATATAATTTTTTTTAGTTTCAAAAGGTCCGATATTTTCAAAAAGTTTTTAACAATTGACTAATCTAAACATCCGAAAAAAAAATTTGGTCCATGCTTTTAATACTAACCTTAGGCACATGAAATTCGTATAAAAGAAGATTTTTTTATTAAATCACAAGAGATAAAAATCCTTGCACAACATATTTTTATCTCTATTTCACAAAGAATTAGATTTATTCTACAACTTGTCACTTTTTCCCATCTCCCTAAATGTAAAAAAGGAAACAAAATTACAAGAAATTAAAAGTCAAAAAATAAAAAGCAAAAAGAAACCAAAGTGGCCCTCAAATTCAAGTTCCCTTAACTGAATGCGACCAAGAAACAGACCATCTCTCTCTCTCTCTCTCACACACACAATCAGACGCAAATACACGCAAGAAACACACACACACGTACAACACAAACAGCTTTAATAGTATTTAATGGAGTAATAATAATACAACCTGGTGGAGTTCTCACTATCGCCTCCCGAGGTTTCTTGAATCTTCTTCGAACTTTCTCATTTTTAAGTTTCCTCTTATTTTCTTGACCCCTTTTTCTTTTTCAATTAAAATCACATTCACGAGGTGGAAAAAATTTGAAGGTCCCCTTTATTTTTCGTAAAATAGGTATTTCTCATTGTTCTTTCATATACTAGTAATTTATAATGTGATTTCTTTATTTTTGTGAGATTTTTAATTATTTAAGAATGATTTACTGGCTCTCTGTGGATAAACATAGAGTAATGACTAATGAATGAGGTTCTTGAATTCTTTAGGTCCTTCTTGTTGTTTTAATTATATGGCAATATATCCATTTTTTGGGTGTAAACGTTATATTCTACATTGATTTATTTGAGTTGGATCAATTGGCAGTTTTTTTATGTTTCTATGTTAAACTTCAACTTTTTTACAATGTAAGCTTCAAATATTAGATATATGT
Organism: Penstemon newberryi var. newberryi; assembly: GCA_030819805.1. Taxonomy (NCBI): domain Eukaryota; kingdom Viridiplantae; phylum Streptophyta; class Magnoliopsida; order Lamiales; family Plantaginaceae; genus Penstemon; species Penstemon newberryi. Next base: position 426,865 of record JAUALY010000002.1, read on the forward strand.
TCTAAATCTTGGAACTCATTGTGTGTTGTATTTTAACAGAATCATTCTTGCTCTTGTTGATCAATGGTGAGTTCAATTTTCCAATATGATATTATTAAAGATTAATATGAAGGGAAAATAAATGGGAGGAAAAGAAAAATCAATGGTGAGTTCAATTTTCAAATATTCTTGATAAATCAACAAATAAATGGTATGTTTTCAAATCTACAAATAATCCATTAGCTCTTTAAGTCGTAGAATGAGATAAATTAAATGATCTTTGTAGGGTGATCCCCATTGTATTTGGAACCAAACCCAAGCCATCAAAGGGCTACTCAGCTATTCTTTTAGATGAAGATAGAATTTTAGTTATTAAAGGAAACTCCAGCTCCGATGATTGCTTTTGGTTTCTAGAGGTTAGTTAATTTTCCGATCTTTTTCAAGAACATATTGAGTCCCATGTTCATTTTTAAACATTTCATATTCATCATCATATAGGTAAATACCGCTTTTGTGAGACAGCAAAAAGCGAGACTTGGGACCGAAGTAGCTGCTTGGAGTAAGGGAGTGATAGGGGAAGCTGAAAAACCGATTGTTATTAGTGGTCCTTCTGGAGTCGGTAAAGGTACCCTAATTTCCAAACTAATGGAAGAGTTTCCATCTATGTTCGGGTTCTCAGTTAGCCACACTACCCGTTCTCCAAGGAACAATGAACAAAATGGGGTCCACTACCATTTCACCGAAAGAAGTATAATGGAGAAAGATATAAACGATGGGAAATTCCTTGAATTTGCGGATGTTCATGGTAATCTTTATGGAACTAGTATAGAAGCTGTTGATGTGGTTGCAGATGGAGGAAAGGTACATAAATTATTGCTTAAAAAACAATTATTTAGTCATGATTTAGGTTCCTATGTTAGTAGACTTGCATTCTTGTCCAAAGTTTATCCATCTTTATCTCTTGTTTAGTAGTATTGATAAATACCCACCTCTTTTAGGCACTAACAGAAATAAAATTATTACCGTCCAACCCCTATGATAAATGATTTCCATGACCCCACAACAAATTTACGTTTTGCCGCCTTTTACTAATTTTCCATCTACCTATGTTATAGTCATTAACATCAAACAATTCCAGAAATTTAATTTATATTTGTAGTGATATGGATATTATTTGCACCATCATTCCTACTACAGATTGACCAATGTGCAAGCATGTGTATATTATAATCAATTGGGGTGTGATCAAGTTGAATTTAAGTAATAATTTTTTAGTTTTATGCATAAAAAATGATTCTTTGTTTGTAAACTTAAGGATAGCTTGTGTGATTTGATGTAGAGATGCATCCTTGACATTGATGTTCAAGGGGCAAGATCTGTAAGGGCTAGTTCTCTTGAAGCCATTTTTATCTTTATATGTCCTCCCTCTTTTGAGGAGCTTGAGAAACGCCTGCGCGCAAGGTGGGCTGAAATTGGACAGCATTAAATCTTGTCACCTTTTATTCCCTCCCTTTTTGTTTGAGGATGATTCTATTACAGGGGAACTGAAACGGAAGAACAAATCCAAAAAAGACTCCGAAATGCCAAGGCAGAGCTTGAACAAGGAAAGTCACCCGTCCTCTTTGATCATATTTTGGTCAATGATAACTTGGATACTTGCTACGAGAATCTTAAGGTGATTTTTTTGTCCTTCATATTGGATTTGATTTTTTTGGAGGCTTTATTTGGATTGAGGATCTAAACAAGTAATAGGATTTGTCAATCCAAATGAAGCCTCAGTTCTCTTTTGGCTCATAAGCATATATAATACTGAAATCGTGTTTGTATATTTTAGAAACTTTTGGGTCTTAGTGGTGGTATCAAGATATCCCAGAAATCAGGTTAGTTTCTCATTTTATAAATTCATTAATTATTACATAAAATCTAGGTCTGGCTGAACTAATTTTTGTAGCGTCGTTTGAATAAAATTTCAGAGTTGGTGGTTCATGTGCCTCTAGAACATACAGTTGCAAGAATTGATCAGAAGATTGTGATAAATTGTGGTGGTTCTGAGCTAGAAAAATCAGCTATAAACTCGTATGTGTAGATACACAATATTTTCTATTTCACTTTGTGAGTTTTGATTCATCGAGCCTTTTTTGTAGGTTTGCGCTGGATTTATCTTCGATGAAAGGTGGGGCCCCTGGACGAACAAGGGGTCTGAATATTTACGCGATGGGTACCAAAATAACGAGTTAACACGTCAAACTTTTCGACCCTTTCATATGTTTTTGTTGTTTACGTAACTCAAAAGTGATTAAAGCTCAAAGTAGTTCGCCAGTGAGAGGGGGGTATATATACCATAAAAAGTCTATAGACTACAGGGACTATAGGTAATAAATTTTGTTGCTCCAGAAGTAGTCCTGGACTTGGAGGAACCATTTTTTACTTCCCATAAGAGCTAGGAAAGATGAATTGATTCATTATTTGTGTGACAGTTTAGTTTAGGTTTGATGGGTGCTAAGGCAGCTAATTTGTTATTTCTAATTGATGGGATACAATTTCTCCAAAAAAATTATAATAGGGAAAATATATTATGTCATATGTTAACTCGATCGATTGCTATTAGTTTATTATTGCATTGATGAACTTGAGCCTTGGGCACTGTACACCTATCGCTGGTGAACACATGGAAGTGTCGTGTGCATCATGATCGAACTAAAACAGGAAGGGAAATGGACCTTACTTTTGAGCTTAATGCTTCTGCCATTTCAATACTCATAGCGTAATCAGATCTTCGGGTATGTTTGCAAAAGATTGTGATTCTACTTAAATCCTAGAATCTACAAAAAAAGGTCAAAAGTTGTAGAGAAGTCAAAGTAGATACTGTTTGCAAAATATGTCAACAAGTCCAAAAACAAAATTATAAGTTTGCCACAAGAAGTCAAAAACATGTCTTGACTTGCTTAAGTTTTTCATGTCTTTTTAGGATTTTTTTTTTTTTTTTTTTTTAGGGAAGTAGAAGTAGAAGTAGAAGTCATACATGTCAACACTTGATAAATGCTTTTTAATACCCTAGAAACTGAGAAGTACTTATTTAATTTTTTTGCAAGCACCACCACAATATGCCATAACTGGCCATACAGAAATCCAAATCAAATTGTCATATTATCAACATTTTTAGTCACTTGTCATATAGACAACATTTTTAAATGTGTTGCACTTATATTTCCCGTACAAAAAATTTACTAAGTCTCTCCTATATAAAATGTGTTAAATCGATAGGCACTTTTCTTGAAGGTGTAGCTAAAAGGTCGTCGAAGCAACTATAGAAAAGTTTTAGAATCAATCAATATATGCACGAAGAGCGGATGGATCTCCGAGAATCGATGTCTTTGCGAATGTCGGGTGGAATGCCTTGGGATTTCATCATTTAAAAGGAAGGTCCTTTTCCCCCAAAGCCAAACTTCTCTGGCTTCATGAATATGTGCCCCTATGTAGATGAGGATCCAAGAGTTCGTGAAGTGCTGAAGAGCAGCGAGGGCATATGTCTTACCCTTTTATATATTGTAAATAGGCCCCTTAATCTCTCTCTGAATAGTCTGAATGTTCGACTGTGTGTGTTGGACATCCTGCCAAATGTGTTTGCATCTTCGTCTTTCCTTGAATGTAACGTAACAATTGAAAAGAATCAATCCCACCACATTTCTAATGTCTGAATGCATATAGTGCAACTACTGAAAGGTATATCCCCTAGGCAAGGTGAAAGTCCTAAAGTTTTCAAGGTAAGCGGTGTAAATTTACGAGAATTTTAGTAAGTGTAATTTTGGGTTTTATTTATTATAATATTTTGATTAGATCGGGATAACACATTTTATTGTGTAATTTGACATGAAATGCATTGATAATTAGGATAGTGTACATTGATAATTAATATTGCATTGACATTAATTGTATTTTTACGAAACTCACTCCAGAGGACATTAATATTAGTTATATGAAATATTTCCAGACTTTCTAAGCAATTAAATTTTCGATAAAAAAACCAATTTGTTCTAAAGGATTAAAAGGAGGTAGAGATCGAGATACTATAAATAAGAGAGTGATCAGTATTTCTCACCTTTCCAAATCAAAGAACTTACTAATTCTATATTAAGAATAAGTACCCTATTATAATTGTTTATAATTTGGGTGAAATATATTATTTAGTGAAAACTTTCTATAGATAATTTGTTTCCCGAGATTCTCTAGTAAATCACCCATCTCTGAATTTTTAATTAACCATTCTCTTAGCTTCATCATACGCACAATTTGTTTTAGCATATCATACGCAGAATTTCTTTTAGCTTTATCATTCTCACAATATTTAATAAGAATTATAAGGGGTTACTGAAAAGGTTTATAGAAATACTCAAAATAGAGATGATATAAGTTTGCATGCGTATGATTCTGGTTTCATAGTTGCAGCTGCACTTAGGGCTTGTACTTCTTGTAATGTTTGGTGGGCCGGTGAAAAGATTCAAGGGTATGCGATAAAGACCAATTCAGAATGTATTTGTAGAGTTTGAGATTGATGACATGTATGCAAACTGGAATTGGACTGATGCATTTTTCTTTCATGGGAAAACGTACATCAGTAATTCTTTCTGATTATAGAAGAGATAAACCAATAGATGCATCTTCACCATGCAATTCATATGCGAATTAAAGAGTTAAATCAATACATGCATATGCATTACGCAATTTATATGAGGATGAAATGTTGTGTTTTTCTAGTCACCTAATAAAGGTGTACGACAAGGTTGGCGACTTAAGTTCATCCCGTGGTCCCGAAGGATGTAGCCTCGTGGAAATCTTTAATGATTGCATACCAAGAAGATGAATGTGGTGAAATAATTGAAATATTTGAAGAGTGCACTGATGAGTTGATATTTACAGTTCTTTTTAATTTATAAATGAGGTTTTGTCATATTTATATAACTACATACTAGAACGGACGGTGTAGATCAGCTTGAATGATGCTCTATAGACTTTTATTTAATATTTGTATGAAACTATTTAGAATGTACCATTCTATAATTGTCTACATGAGTGCAAAAATATCTATAGTTGAAATTTTGAGAATCTAGAACTATGTGAAACAAAAAAATCAGTCATAGAAACCCCTAATGCATAACTTGAGCTTATTTATTGGATTAAACTTAATCGATCAAGTATCGCTGGGATTATTGTCCTTAATGCGTCATATGTTGATTTACTAGATCAGGTTAAATTTAAAGATAAAATATATTTTCTCCATCTTATATTGGTTGAAGCTAATATCAACACAATATCTGGTATTGCAAAACTTATAGAAGGTTCCCGAAAAGGTAATGTTTTGTTACTCGGTGGCACAAGGCTTATAATTAACGATGCAATGTATTCAAATAGATCTAATAGAAATCTAAGTTTTAAAGATATTCGCTGTAATGATTATCATATTGAGACAACAAATGAGAAAGAAGTTGAATATCTTTGTATTTCGTCTACTGTCTCCGGGAAGAAAAATAAATTAGAAAAAGTTCTCATCATACTCTACGAAATATATTATACATTTATAAATTCAAATGAATCCTATGTGGTGATGGATCAAGAATCAAATAATTCAAGCATTTTTAGGCGACCGTTTGGATCGGTTGGATTCAATAATGTTGAGAATAATTATAGAAAATTCTCATGGGCATCCAAGGGCAGAGTCAAGATTTAAAATCAAAGGGGGTGAAAGTTGATATATGTACAACTTAATTATAAGCATATTTAATTAATTTTGTGTGAATAACATAAGTAATCTAGTATAAAGATCACAAAGTTATCGCAAATCACATAAGTAACTCTAAAATATGAGAAAAACAATTAGTTGATATAGTGACACAAAACCTTAAAAAAAATGAAATAACAGTCAATTTATAATCTAAATTAACTTAGCCATACTAACTTTGTACACATGCTTAAATCCACATAATAATTGAGTTTATACTAAAACACTGAATTGTCAATTTACATTACTAAGCATAGAAGTCATCGAACAACAATTTTCTTAATAGAATACAATTTATATCATAAATATTACTCCCTCTTTTTTGTTTTTTTATTTGTCGTTTTGGTAAAAAGAATTATTTACTTTTATTTGTTGTTTTAGGATTTCAAATGTAAAATTAATGTTTTTTTACTAATTTTACCCATCTTACTAATACTTATCATTAATACTAATTAATGTTAAGATTATTTGATTAAAATGATATTTTGGAAGTTTTGCTTAAAAAAAGTAGTTATTTATCATGTGAAATCCTACAAAACGACAAATAAAAAAAATAAAAAAAAAATGGAGAGAGTATAATTCAAAATGAATTTAAAACAAACAAGGTACTTTTATATTTTAGAGTAGTACAAGTACATATAATAATAAAGCTTTAAAAAGATGAGTCTTGATTAGATTATCGAAAAGACTATAGACAAAAAATTAATGAAAACTATTCTAAAAAGTTAACAAGAATATTAGATAAAATTTGTCGTGTTACAGACTGTGTTAGAATGAATTACTTTTATATGATTTTTTATTTGTTTAAAAGTAAATTGTTATGGGTACAGCTATGCAAAACTTATGAGCCATTTTTAAACAAGTTTGACCAACTCACTCTTCTGAAGATAAAAGAGGACATCAATTTCAATTTCAAAGTATACTTTTCTCTAAAAAAATCCATCTCGATCTCCAAGTTAGATCTAGATTACAACCGTCCACCAAATTCTATGCTTCTAGTCATAGTCCAAGCCCCATGACTCGCCACGCTTTGGGACAGAATAATTAATACGAAATCATGTCATTGTCCATGGCCCAATGGATAAGAAACATATAAAATTCATACCTATAGCTATATATTTAGTACATGACTTTTTTCCTCACTAAAATTCAACAACAAATGCCTGAAGATCCAAACAGAAATATTCCCAATATTATTCAGAACAGCCCCATATAGTGTGTGATACAAACCAACATAACATATTTACAGGCATTGTGAGACCAAATCACCCAAGAAGAACGTATACAGACAATGTCAATCGCCTCGAACAACACAAGCGCTCGCGTGTTTACGAACTAATTTCCCTCCAAACTCAAGAAATTTCACTTGGACATAAAATTATAATGGCTGGTCCACTGGAAGAAATCCACACCCTTAGTTTCTTGAACCGAATTCAGCTCATTGAATTCATCGCGACTCATTGAAGATTCAATTTGACCAGAGGAAAGCTTCATTGCATATTCAGATTCTGGTGAAGAAAGTGTTTGTGAGTGAGTAGAGTTACCTTTGTTGTTGCTTTCCTCATGAGCAACATTACTGGTTGGAGTATCGGGCGACTCAGGCTTCTTTGTGTTAGCAAAACGACCTCCGCATCCTCTGGCTCTCCTCAGGGCATGCAAATGCCGAGACTCATGAAGATAAGGCTGATAACAAAATAAACATATATAAGCCATATATATACATAAACGTATATATGTAATCCAAGGTTTGATAAGCCGAACCTTTCTAACACCCGACGCTTTATTTTCCAACTCAGCCTTTGCACGTAATTGTCTACGCCTCATAATTGCATGGTACTGTTTGGCATTCACATAAACAGGCTCCTCTGGCAATACACAGGGCAAAGCTGTTCGAGGATAAGGTTCTCCGCTTAATTCCTGGTGTACCTGAAAAGATTAATGTAATCATATAACGGACATAATACAGAGAAAATGGTATAAAAAAATTAAAAATTCGTTAGACAAGCATATCACATAAGAGAGAGAGAGAGAGTATTTATGCCTTTGTTTGAGTAAATCATAAAGGAATGCTAACATATGTATGATTAACAAACAAAGGAACCAAACTGAATATCAAGACGTATATAATTCACAAGCACCAAAGATTTAAGATTCTGCAATACTGATATATAATACTCCAACTGATTGCCGGAAAATCTAAGATGTAGCACCCAATATTGTACTATATTCAACTTACAACAATGTGAGTTAACATTTTAAAATCAAAAGATAATAAAAGAGGTATCAGTTGTATACCAAGTGCGGACAATTAGTAGGCGGACTATGGCTGATATCTGGTTCTACATAAGAAGAATATGAGTTGCATGCCTGAAACACATTTGATAATTTGATTAGTTACACGCACATACAAACATATATGTTACCAATCCTAAGCAATCCAAAGTTATTTGGCTCTACCTTCACAAGCAAACAAAGTATCTAAATAAATGTATTGTTCTCACATTTGAGAGGCTAATCTGACCCTGTTGAGTTTCTTGCATTGGATGATGTTTCTTCATTAAGTTATTTGATGCATCTTTCACTAAAACCATAAGAAAGCAGATTCTTAAACATTAATTGATATGAAAAAAGAAGAGCAAGTAATTACAGAAGTTTTCTCACTCTCACCATTTCCTTGTGATTGGCAAATTTTGTAAGTGTTTGGCTGATTTGCAGCAGAAGTTACACCGAATGTGCTTCTTGCAAATATATTTGGAGAAGCGCAATTGTCCGCAGTACCATACCAACAATTTTGTGAACCAGTTTTGTGTAAGTTAAAGCCATTTGGATGAAATTCATGTTGCTCTCTTTTATCTGCTTGCCTTTGCATATTGTGCAACTACTTATAAGAAAGTATAATAAGAAGAAATCAAGAAATAGCTTCAAGAGGCTTTTAGACATGTATAGATTTCAACATTATGCTTTAATAAGAGGGAAATGGTTATGGAACTGAAAACGGATGGCTTCACGGATTTAAACACTCATTCACAATGGGAGATTTATTTATGAAGCTGGTTCATTCATGATTTTATTTGGGTATTATTTACACACTAGCATAGTAGATTCCAATTCACATTCTCATAGTAGATTTTTTTCTTTTCCTAATGAGAAATTGAAAGCATATAGAGCAGCTATTAACATATGGACTATGTGTCAGTGGAAAAGAACAATAGAATCTATAGTATATTATGAAATACGACTACATCAGCCTTTACATGTATATTATGCTTAATCTATTTGGAGGGGGAAATTTGGGCCCCCAGCCCCCTGTTTTCCTCCTGTGGATAATAAAACATGTTTAAGCTTCATGTGAAACAAGATTTTTTTATATATTTTGATGATCTAATTTAATCAAGCCAACTCCAGTATTTATTCTCAAAAGGGTAGCTAAAACAAGATTTTATTCACGATTTGGCATAATCCTTGCACAAGAGTATACACGATTAATTAGCTGATCACAGACATAAACAAATACTAATTAGTAGAAACCCTCGATCAATTGAGAAATTTACCCTTTCAATTCCCAAAATTTCTTCATAATAAATTAACTGATCTAAGCAAAGTTAGATTTACAAATCATAAGAAGAACAATCTCTAAAACAAAAGTTGTGACGCTTAATTACCAACCGTTGCAACAATTGAAGATAAAATTACCAAATCTAAACACCCATGCCACTTACTATTTTAATAGTTCGGATCGACTCGGAGAAGAAATAGCCAATATCCTCACAATTAATCTTCATGCAATGCCGTGTATATAATATATATATATTCTTTGAGAGTTCAAAGTTGAATATATAGTAGTAGTAGTACTAGTACTAGTACATGCATATTGTGTGTGTGTGTTGTATATATGCAAGGCGCGTGTAGAGTGCGCGCGTGTCATTTTCCATGACTCATCACATTCAGTAAACGATAGTGACGCCGTGATAGACAGCAAGGTTTGGAATGTAGTTTTTTTTAGTAAATTAAAACGCATGAGAAATGGGGCTGTTTGCTTAGGAGGAAGCAGCAGCAGCAGCCGCCTTGGGTCTTTGAATGACTTTCATGTCCTCTTTCTTTCAAACGACTTAAAAGCTAGAGGGGCAAATCCGTCATAAGAATAGAGTTTGATAAAGAAGAAAAGTCCGTCCACTGATTGCCGTTCACAACGTGTCCGGCTATTAAATGAGAAGTGGACCCACAAAATACGCAACTCCGGGGTACGTATAGGTGGTGACTCAACGGTTAGATGACGGCGGTGCGCCGTTAGATTGCGGCGCTGTCGAGGCGTTAGGTGGCATTTTTGCACAGAAGAATTCTCCCGCTTAAGCAGCCAGACGACATCGTACGACTCCTACTGAATGCGACCGCCGTCAACTTTCCACGCGTCCCAAACAACCAAATAATTGGTGTCCCATTTATGGAATAATCTTTTCTTTTCTTTCACCTCGAATTTGTGTTTTCTCCAATGTTTTCAGAACCGGACCGGACAATGAACCGGTGAGCTAACTAGCCACTGATTTTACTGGTCGAACCGATCGGATCGCTGGTCGGACCGGATGTCGTCATAATGATATAATAAATATATTTAATTTTAAAGTATATATAATATGCATAAAATTTAAACATTATCCTCCAATTAATTAAAAATATATAAAATCTTAGAATATATTTAAATTAAATCACATAATATTTACATAACTTATATCATAATTGTAATATGATACTAATTTGTAAGCTCATATAAATATAATATGATTATATTTCTTTATAAACATTTAAAAGTGTAAGGTAAAAATACAACAAACTAAGAGATTAATAATTTTAAAATATGATTATGTATAAAAGTCTAATATTCAAAATTAAACTTGCATAATATATCGATTTGATTTTCAAAATTTGACACTCTTTATCCTAAAATAATATTGGAAAGAAATATCTTATAGAACAAATTTTAATAAAAAATTATTATTTGAGTATTAATTTTCATTGATAATGTGTAAAATGTTAATTTGAGTTATCATAATCTAATTTATAAACAAATTTGGCTACAGGTTTTCTGTAATTTATAAATTGTTTTGTACTAGAAATTTAACAAAAATAATGTAGTTCAACTGGTAAGGAAGTTATGTTTCATGCAAGAGGTTAGGTGTTCAAATCTCACCTTCTACAAGAATTTTTAGTTTATTTTTAACATTAATAAAATTTAAAAAATCGAAAAAAAAAAATCAAAATCGGGTTGAACCGGCCCAAACCGGTTCGCCGGTTCACCGGTTTTGTACCGGTTCAACCCGGTTTTTGAGTCAACTGGTTTTAGGGGTAACCCGGACCAGACCATCCTCCGGTTCGCGGTCGAACCGGTCGGACCGGCCGGTCCGGTCCAGTTTTAATAACATTGGTTTTCTCTTGACAAACAAAAAAAAAGAAAATCAGAGTTCATTTTGTTGTTAGAGCCTAGAGGATAAACAATGATAAAGAATTTAGTACATTTAATGCTCTTGATGCAGTATATATTTTAATTTTCTGAAATTACATGATGATTTTTTTCTCCAGATTTATATTAATTTATTAGTATTGTTTATAAAATTAAATTAACTATGTAAATATATATTATAAGTAAAAATTCAAAACTGATTCGCAAATGGAATTATTCGAGTCAATTTTGAAATTTGGTAATAATTTGGACTAAGATCGTCAGTAAATTTAAAGATTTGAGGCTATTTTAATTGTTTGAAATGTTATGGGTAAAATTAGCAGTCAACATAAGTATTGTCATCAACTTTACATTAAGACTTAATTGCCATGTCATCACTTAACGGTGATTTTTAACAGCGATGCCAAGTGTGTTAAACACATAAAGTGGTGTACCAAAATAAAAATTGACATAAAATACAGTACCAAAAATACAATTCTCTCCTTGAACCAATGACGTTACTAACTTCACACATCGATCAAAGTTGAAGTTGCAAGAGTAAATTAGAGTTTATAGAAAATATAATTTCAGAATTAGTGTGGTCAATTTAATATATGATCAGGCTAGCCCAATTATGCCCTTTGATAAGAGGGAGACGACAAAAAGCTGAGCTCAGCCAATATAATCGTTACAAGTTATTTACTAGAAGATGATGGATCCTGTACCAGCCCAACTAGCACATGCAAAATTGGGCCCTTTAATATCCCTAGGATCAAACAATAGCATAATAATTTATTCATTATAAATCAAGAAAATCTATGACTGAAAACAAAAATTTCATATTTTTGGAACTTTTAGACTAGATAAAATCAGTTTGATTAGGCAGCCTATGAGATGATTAGTCAGTTCCTAAGATTTTCTTAGCGAAATTTTGGGAATTTTCTATTATTTTTATTTAAAACATTTTTGAATAAATATCACAAATAAATCTTATCATGTACTCGAGTATGGAGTATGTTGAAGATTTTCCACCCGGCTATCACTTCAATCCGACCGATGATGAACTCCATGTTTATTATCTGAAGAAAAAACGATGAACGAATGTATCACATATAGTAAAATACTTGAGGTCAATATTTATCACTACAATCCCCAACAACTGTCAGGTATTTCCTTTAATCCTTCAATTATAATCCCCAAACCCTTGGATTCTTCATAATTTGTCATTTTTCTTTATAAAATTTTACTTTTTTTTTTTTTTTTGATATTCAAGGGTTTAATTCCTTTCGAGGCGCGTCAGACATATTAAGTGATAGCATCAATTTTGCAATAATTCAAATTGACTTAACTGACATGTTACCTAGTGATTTTTAACGACGGTACCAAATGTGAATGGATTTGTTAAATTACGTTACCAAATATGTCGACCTGAATTTTTATGGTACCACAAGTGAGTATTAATATAAAATTTGGTACCAAAAATGCAATTCTCTCGAATAAAATATATGCCACTTTTTCACTCCAAGAGATCGCAAGTTCAAAAGCGATGATCGCGTGAATTGAATGCAACTAGAAAGCCACCGCTAAAGAAGGTGTTGGTCTTCTATGATGGCAAAATCTAAGACTAATTGAACCCCGACATAAAATTGCGACTAATTGTGATCTCTCCGGCTTTGAAGATTTTTGCTTGGACTTAGAGACACTCTTGAGCTCTCGATCATGAGGTGGAAGAAGAGGTAGCCTCAAACATCCAGCTAAATATATTAATGCTGCTGAGTTTGAAGATTTTTTTTTTTTTTTTTTTTTTTTTTTTTTTTTTTTTTTGTGTAGGCTAAATTGGTAAACAACCTCAAATAAACTTATTGATCAATGATTGCGTTTTAGAATTTTTGCATTACTAGATCGATCGAAAGTTTCATTTTGGTCTTTTAGAGTTTTTGTTAAAAATCAATTAGCTTTTGTTTCATTATAAATATTCAGTTTCAAGAAATAAAATTTAATTTTATTCATAGATTATTCAACTTTATTTAACAATTTTGTTCTTCTTATCTTATGTAGTTAAAGGGTTCCCTAATCACAGAAATAATATTTAGTTATGGGTTTGTTTTGTTACATTCGGTGTTGTGTTGTTAATTTATGGAGTTGTTTCTTGATATTCTATTGAGGGTTTCTAGTAATTTGTTGGAAAATTGATCAATTTATCTTGATCATTAATTTGAATCATGGGTTAAGTTTTTGTTATATTGTTGTGTGTCAAATAATATTAATCATGAGCAAGTTGAAATTATAACTATTAACTATATGTGAATTTCTTAACTAATTGTTTATGTATTGAGCATGAAATTAACGAGGATCATGTCAAAATAAATATGATAGAATGTGAAATTCGAAAATAAGATAGCATTATAGCAACAATATCTTTTCTCCAAGGATATTTATAAAAAAAAATATTGGCGTACTTGTTGTTTCGCATTAAAAAAATCAAGATAATCTATGAGATCCGTTTTGATTGGACGATAATTTGAAATTCATCAGATTACGCATCATTCATTTCAGTACCGTTCGTAAGATTTAGATAATATCTAATTAGCTAAACTCTTGGGGCCAATGGATTTGTTTCAATTTAGAAATTGAAATCCTTTTAAAAATAATTATTTACTAAATTGTGTAGTTACAGCTCGGATTAGGGGTGCATATGGTACGGTTTTATGGTTTTTATAATGAAATTAATACCGTACCAATTAATGCGGTTTTGAAAAGTCACGAACCAAACTAACATTTTGAATACCATACCATTATATACAGTACGGTGCGGTTCTAGTACGGTACGGTACGGTTTTACGGTATTTTACAATAACTTTTTAGGTCTCAAACTATTTTAATTATACAAAAAAAATGTACGTTTTTACATGAAAAAAGCTTGAATGTTTGTTTAAGCTTTGCATTTGTAATAAGCTAACACTTTAGGACATCATGCCAACCAAATATTTGGCTTCAAGCTTCTGATCTTAGTTTAGCTTTTATGAATTTAATAGCAAAATATGTTTAATCACATTAAATACAGTAAAAAAAATACAAAAAATATTGCAATCTCATTCATTACACAATTTAAATATACAAACTATTTCCATTTTAAAATTCAAGGCTTGGGTAATCAACTTTTACAATATAACAAAAAAAATTACCTACATGAATTTACTTGTGATGCTAGTGTTAGAGGAAGGAGAAACAACTCAAATTTGAAGAAGCTTTGATGAAATATTTTCTCAATGAAAAACATGTATGATGTTGCCGTGTATATCTCTAGGGATAATGGTTTTGTGATTTATTAAGTAATTTAGGTTTTAGTTACTTGCCTTTTACGATATTAGTGGGCTTAATTTGAGTCCTAATTGTTTAAGGCTAAATACAGAGCCTATAATATTTAAATATGTTCATTAAATATATGCATAAATTAATAAATAAAAGATATTTATTTTTATTGGTACGGTATGATTTTTTTGCGGTATAAAATCCTTAAGACCTATACCATACCAAAATATCTAGTACGGTTTTCGTCTATACCAAGGCCTGTAATTTTGAAGGAAAAAACCGATATTTCGGTACAGTACAGTACGGTCCGGTCCGGTCCGGTTCGGTACGGTACGGTTTCAAAAACCATGTGACCCCTAGCTCGGATCGAAGAATACAGTGGGTATAGATTATCCTCAATGTGGTGACTTAACTTGAATTTCATTTTAGGATCGCAAGCCGTTACCACTTGGCCCAACTAGGATGTTAAAATTCTTTGAATTAATTAAGAGAAATACTTTATGGGCTTTTGATGATTTGATGAAACTTAATATGGGCTTTGGATATCGTCTATCTTAAATTCACAATTCTTTTTTTTTAGTGCTTGAACTAAATACTTTTAATTTGGTTATTTCGGAAAAAGAAAAACACTGTGAATTATGCATAATTTTAGTCGTCAACTGTACTTAAGTAACTGCACTTATTTGTGAGTGGAATCTTTTGATTGTTTAAGTGTAGACAAACAAGTTTGGTTATATATTTCATGAACTATTCGAGATATATATAAAACTTAAATTTAAGTATTTAACTGTGAACAGAAATGAGCCAAGAACTAGCAGAATATGGAAATTCTTTACACTTGTCAATTTCTATAATATAAAATTTGTCTTTTCCCCCTAAAAACCGAGTACTATGATAATGTTTTCAATATATATAGCAATCATAAGCGATAATTTTTAATTAATAATTACATATTTATGAATAAAAAATAAGAATATTGAAATACCTATATTATCACTAGCTTGCACTTATGGTGGAATTCAATCATCATATTCAGAGGGAAAGTTCTGGAGAAGAATTGGACCAGCTAGATTTGAATTCTCTTTACAATTTCATGGAACATGTAATATTATGTGATTTGAGAAGGTTATATATATATAAATATATATGCCTTTTAATCCGTTTTCAATGTATGTTTCGATCAACTAAATATTATAAACTTTTGAAAAAGTTATTGGAAACATAATAGGAGAAACTACGAAAAATTACTTAAATTAAAATAAATAAGGAACTGTCAAGACAAGTTTAGAGTTTTGAAAATATATATATACTTTATTTTGTTTTTTTGAAATAGTAACTTTCAATATTTTCGACGGAAATTATTGAAATTTTAATGCATGTACCTATGATTGCTAATATATACAATGAAACTCTAATGATAACACTTCAGTGTAGACGTTAGAACCCCTACTGTATCTATATCTCACAAAATCAAATGCACACTTGAAGTATGATGCATGATTGCACTAACATAAAAAAGAAAAAGGAAATTGCAATTAATACATATATTGATCCCTGGAAATTAAGCATGAACATGTGAGAAAATTAATTGTGTTGAAATATTAATTAGTATTTGGAAAAGCAGACAAGAAAAAGACCTCAATTTCAGGAGAAGAAAAAAACTCGATACGCGGTCGTTTAAACAAACAAGAATTTGTTGCTAATCTTCTCTTCTTTGGGACAGGTGGGCATGCTATGGTTTCTGCAGGAATCCTAAACCTCTTTCCCGTAGGAGTTGAAAATCCACTCTGATCCATTATTACTGTTTTGCCCTTCAAATCTTCATCGTGGCTTGATTTACAAGTGGATTGCATCTTCTGCACTCTCACTTCTGTGTGTTTTTATTGGCCTAAATTAAACTTAATTGTAGTTGCAGCAGTATTATTCTTTTGCTAATTGGCGCTATATATATATATATATATCATTATGGAAGAATTTATAAATAAACTTGCATCGATTTGCGGAAATTTATCCACACAAATAGTTGATCACACCTATGTCATACATTGACCTATTGGGGTATAATTAATCACAAATCAAGTCCATGTATTTAAAATAAATATGTTTACTTTACACCCATTTTCGTAATAGATTAATTACTTGAGAACTATGACTGTTAATAATTGTGAAAATATTATTAATATCATACGGAGTATAATTTTTGGAGTTGTTGTCTATAACAGTGTTTAAAAGTAGTGTGACATAACGTGTTAATGAGTCGACAAAAAATATTTATAAATTACAAAACAAGAAATAAAGGTTATTAACTCAATTTCTTCCAATGAGATTGCACCTGTTATGTGAGTAACTTTTGATTGGTCGAGTCGGTTTAGAAGCCTAGACCCGACTCCAATCACAACTAATTAATTAAGTGAGTACTATTAATCTAATCAAATACCTAATAAGTGTATATAGTATACTTATCTTGTGTGAAATTGAGTTAGATTGATTGCCTGTGCTAATGTAAGCAATGAGACCAGGAGAAATATGCACCAAACAGATGATGTTAAAATAGGCCATTATACTATTAAAGAGCTGGAAGTAAATACAAATATAACACTACATTTTAACAACTGCTACCACTATAAACTTGTTACTTTTTCTAAATGCTTACAAAATATGAGAATATCTAATCCTTTTTCAACGAATAATATGCTTGGAAACTACTTAATATATAGCGGATAGACTACTTTGGCAGAGGGCAATATTTTCAATTAGAAATTCTACTTTGATCAATTCACACTTTTATTTAGCTAGTAGAAAAGTTGCGCCGGTTTTGATGAAAAATTACACGAATTTATGTAAATTTTATAAGACATACATCGAGTCAATATATAATATCACCAGCCCTTCTAAATTTCATTACCTAATTATTTTGCTAGTACTGAATCTGAATTTAGATAAAAATCTAATCTGGCCCATTAACAATCCAAAAGAAAAAGCCCAGTTGAGAAAAAGTCAACTCAACCCAATTCATTGGTTAAATGAGATCCAATACACTAGTTCTAGCAACTGATTACTAAGGTGTTTTCAAATGCTTGAGCTTTTATTTATTTTATTTTGAAAAATTAATTTAAATGTAGTTAAGAATAGAAAGTGGGAGGTGTTTGCATTTTAAGAGGAAAAATGCTTTATTGGGCAGTGTTTGCAAATTAAGAGGAAAAAATGACCACCAAAAGCTAAAAGCAGCTCCTTTGTTGCTTCTGCTTTTCTGTCCTTTTTAGCTTTTTTTAAGAGAATCTAATGGAGAGGCTGAAATCGAAAACACACCATTAAGTACGTACTTTTGAATGAAAAAAACAGAAAAGTGATTTTATAAGCTTTTGAAAACACCACCTACGTTGAAGTCATGTATCTATACCCCCACCGGGCCAACCCGATCTACCGAGCCTTTTATATTGTAGCATTACTCCCTATTTTCTTATTTATTTGTCATTTTGGCAAGAAAAAAATATTTATTTTTATTTATCATTTTAGTAGTTCACTGTAAAATTTAGTTTTCTTCTTTTAATTTTACCATTCTTATTAATGTTTGAACCAATGCTAATTAATATTGTGATTATTTGGTTAAAAGGATTTTTAGAATTTTTGCTTAAAAATAGTGATTATTTACATTTCTTAATATTTGTGCAATCTTTCAAAATGACAAATAAAAAAAGGGAGAGAGTAGTTTGGACTTAAATAAGACAATTTAGCATAAAAAATTGAACTGGGACGCTTTTTGCCCCAATTCAGATAGACCCGGCTCAGTTTTGAGCCAACTCTTAATTTTGTTTCTTGACCCAAGCTCGAATCGCTCAAATATCACTTTTAAATGGATGATGCAGAGCTAATCTTAAGGATAGATAGTCTTTCTGGCCTAAATATGTTAAATTTTAATGTAAAAATATTTCTTGCTGTGGAAAGAAACTATTGCTGTAATAGTGTATAATTTTATACGAAATACATATTTGTAGTGTATTATTATTGGCTTGACAAGATTATTCAATATCTATAATATAAAAAAAAAATATATTACTCTTATAGACTAGTCATGCTATAAAAAGAGATTCACGAATTTGTCATAATGGTCCAAAACACTTTTTAAGCTGAAAATTAAATCAAATTACTCAAATCCGATCAATGAAAACTTTGTTTGTTATACATTTAAATCAAATTTGAAGCAAATAAAGAAAAACAAATCAAATTTTAACAATATATGTCATGTTAAAAATTGACAAATTCGACTCAATTCAAACTTTGAATTCAACTTGTTTACATACCAATTAACTTTGAACAAAATCTCAGGTTTCACAAAAAAAAACAAAAAAATCGAGTTTAACAATGTGTTGTTTGACTCAACTCATTTGTATCTCTATTATGCACTATATGTATATAAAAAATGTAAATATTACGATAGAAATTGAGATCCATCTTAATAGGGGCTCTAGAGCGAAACTGGGAAAAATACAACTTCATGTGTATGAACATTTTGGCAATTTGGATGATTGAGAATTGAGATGATACTCTTTTTTTTTTATTTGTTAATTTTTTTAGTGAAACTAGAAATTATATCAGAATTAATAGACTCGAAAATGAATTTATAAGTATTGACGGGTGAGTTTTAATATAAAACCCAAAATTGGTGGTGATGGATATCAAGTAAGCGGACATGTAGCTTTCTTGGCATACCACAAAATCTAATTTATTTTAATAAATCGCAAAATCTTTAATTCCCAATAGTGATTGGAGTTGCCAAAACAACCAAGTTATGCCATGTGTTCCATTACAAGTTACAATATGAATATTAGGGACCGCACAAAGAAAGGTACCAATTAACACACAGCCATACAATATAAATATATATAAATATAAATATATATATGATTGATGTACTGCTGTTCTGTTTTTCCCTTCCTGAATATATAGTCACGTACCATCACATCACATCCCAAAACAGAATGTGCTACATAAATACATGCATCAGCCTATTTTTCAAAACAATTTTTTTTTTTTTCTTCAATTACAATTCTTGCGCTTTTTTAATTATAAAATTCTATACTTTTTTACCTAGCTAGTAAAATCTTTATAAATAATTGATTTTATCCCTATATACATTATACATATACACAAAAATAATAAAAGACTACTTAAAAGGAAATATCATTTGCACGCCATGATTTACACGTGAGTCTGAATGTGATTTTCTTTAACTAAATAGCACAAGGAACATTATTGTTCATTAAAATAATACAATCAAATGTTTCGTCAATTTTAAATAACACATGATTAATAACTTCTTAAAACTCTTTGAAAATCTAAATGTACGAGATTAAACTATTATTGATATTACTATTACCAAAATTAATTTAATTTGATTAAAAAAAATATATAAATAATTATCTAAGTGAAAAAATGTTGTATTTGAGCATCAATGTTATTGAAAAGATTAAGTACATTAATTTTATAGGTAAATAAAATCTAATAAAGTGGTTTTTCGTTTCGGGTGCATTCAAATCACCTACTTTACCAAATGCTAGCTAGTTTTATGCTTCCAAACCTATTTTGTGATCGAGGCAATTATCCTGGTCCAATTTGTTTGGCACCAACTGTAAAGTATGCTAGGTTTTAAGCCAAATCCTATAAAAGAAAACATAATAACATGGTCTCAATGATCACGCTTATCGTTTTTTTTTTTTGGATCAAATTCCAGATAAGATTTATCATTTAATAATTTAATCTTAGATTTGGGAAAGCGGTGAGGATCCTCTATACCACTATTAGTTTGGGAGAGTAGTTGAAGTTTGTGAAAAAATCTCGATTTGCGTAATGTTGTTTGTTTGGGTTTTGAGAGAGTGGTTTGAGAAATAAAGTAAGTGAAGGTTTTTTTGGAAGAATTAGGTTGTAGGTGTAAGATATGTAAGACTTTATGTCAAATCATGTTTGTTATGCGAGATAAATTGTGTAAGAGATAGGTTACTTTATGTCAAATCATAATAGAGTTTGTATAGGTTTTGTTTAGAGATAAGAAAATTGTTGTTTGTTTGGCTTTTGAGAGAGTAGTTTGAGAAAATTGAGAGATGAAAAATTTATTTAAGAAAGTAGAAAATATGATTGTTTGGCATTTTCCAAACACGAAATTTTTTTGGGAAAGGCCAAAGAAACAGGCCCTAAGAATTTATTTCAAACTCTTTTTGGTTCCGAAATAAGGAAAAGGTAGATTATCAAAAGGAGGTAATCTAGTTTGAGAATATAAAGTTGAGGAAAAAAATAATTTTGATACCAAACTTTAGTTCAAAAAATACATTTGGTATCAATTTTCGAAAAAACACATTTCATACCATGATTTACACCATCTTGACACATTTAGTTTTGACATCAATTTTCGGACAGAATTCAGCACGTGCCGCTCACGTGCCCGTTAAGTTGACAATGGGAGGGAAAACATGCATGTGTTTTAAAGACCCACCATTGTTTGCTTAACATGAGTCCGCTACTTTGTAGTGACTAGTCATTTTCACTAAACCAATCACCTATTATAATGCATTTATCATTTGATATTATGCCTTTTATCTCTTCGTATCATTTATCTTTTTAATGGGATTGATTCCAATAAAAGTCATATAGGATAGGAATTTATCTTGTTTCAAAACAAATTATGGTTTCATGCATGAATTTCACAACTATGAGATCTCATTTATCGTGAATTAATAACAATGTATTCTCCAATAATATTTCGAATGTTCAATTTATTTCTTTGTAATTTAAAAATGTACATTTTGCCTCTCCCTATATTCTTATAAAAGACTCATATTGTATTTCTGTCATTTTTAAACTTTTAAAAAATATGATTTGAAAAAAATCCTCATTTATATGCTATAAACTTAGACCTATTTAATGTAAACTTGAAAACAAATTATGCAATTTATCTCATGTGATATTGTATATGTGACACTTTACATATGTATAATTTTATATGAAGTAAAGTAATTTTGTCTTTTCAACCCCATATTTTATTTCAGATGAACATATTACACTCTCCGTTTGAAGGAATTAGATTAATTCTTTGAAATTTTATACAAAATATCATGCTATTTTTCAAATATTGAACATCATGCACATGAATAAATTGGCATTAACCCGATATTTATTCCTTCTTTTTCTTTTTCTTTTTTCATTTTAGATTTGACCCGACGTTCAACCAGAATTGACTTCTGCCTGAAATTCCAAGACTCAATTAGCGGAATCCAAACCCACATTTCATTTCAGTTGAATCTCCCTCAAGTTCCATGCTCCCAAGAGTTGATAATCTGTTCGACCGGTCAACTTCTTCCCTATCTACCAGTGCCCTTTCACCTTCTCAGCTGGTTGCCCAAGTGCGGAGTATTTGTATACTCCTATGTATATAACGTTGGACCACAATAATATGATAATAGATTTTTTGGTTCAACTAATTGTCATATAATGACTTGCTGCTAATTATAAAATCGTACCCAATAGGAATTCCACCTTTTCGTTGGTGATCAATAAGCTTTAATGCGTATGTCAAATACTCATGACCTTTTTTTTTTTTAACAATCAAATTTATGCAACATTTTGGTGTTTTATAAGAATTTTAATTGCTGAGGAAGGAAAACCTTAAATTCAAAAGATATATTTTCCATTTAAGATTTAATTAGCTGTCCTATTCTACAAGAAGTTCTAACTGAATTTTTTAAGTATCTCAAAAAGTATAAAAAAATATTTGTTGAGTATTTTATGTATCTTGAACCCAAAAAAAGTCATCAAAAATTTAGATCTTGATTTATCAAAAACCTTTTTTTTTTTTTTTATATATATATTATCATTTTGAAAAGAACAGAAAAAAAGGGACTGATCCTCTAATAGTTTAGTACTTTTAGTTGATTGTGGCTTTTTTTTAAGATCTTTAAAAATAAAAAAAAACATATTTTTCAAAAATTGAGATATATACTAAAAAAAGGTATATCTCAATTTTTGGAAAAAAAAATTTCAATTATTTTTCTTAATCATTAGACCAAATTCATCATAAACATAATATGATAGACCAAAATATTAGGATTTATGATTTCAAAAAGTTAAAAAAAAAAAAAAAAAAAAAAAGCTCAACAAACTTAAATTACGAAAATCATTAAAGATAACATCTGATAATACCACTTACCAAATTACCAATAAATCTCCCAAAGAACAAACTTATCATCATAATACTTGAGCTTAGTTTGGTAACAGAACCAAATCTCAATCATTTTCTTTTACCGGCTGAAATTGGCACAATTAATTACCTTAATCAATCATATTTAACTTCTAATTGGAGTAGAAAATAATTGGGCCCACTCATTTAATTCGTACACTCCCGTGGAAAATGTGATGTAGTGGATTACTAAAACGAAAACACATTATTCTAAAAGAAATTATTCCCTTACCATATTACATCTAAATAATCACATTTTATCTATAATTTTATCTATAAATAATAATTTTATAGTAGCGCTATAGAATTTAGTTTTCATAGAGAGAGAAAAAAAGAAATAAATAAAAGAGAGAGAGAGAGAAAGTAAACAAAAACATAACATAGGAAATGGCGAAGAAAAAAGAGGAAAGGAGAAGATGAAGAAGCTTCATTCTCTCTCTCTCACTCACTTCCTCCCTCCATCTAGATCCGTAAATACCCATTTCAATTAAACCCTTTATTCAAGTTTCAAGTGTATATTCTTATCCAAAAGTTGAATTTTTTGTT
Organism: Penstemon newberryi var. newberryi; assembly: GCA_030819805.1. Lineage (NCBI taxonomy): Eukaryota > Viridiplantae > Streptophyta > Magnoliopsida > Lamiales > Plantaginaceae > Penstemon > Penstemon newberryi. The sequence goes on from JAUALY010000002.1 coordinate 450,139, forward strand.
GCTGCTGCTGCTGTTCTTTTTATGATTAATTGGTAAGAAACTTGTCTCTTTTTTTTTTTTTTTTTTAATATAATTTTACGTACTTGGGTTCTGCTTGTATTTGTTACAAAGATTTGTATTGATTTTTTTTTTTTTTATGTTGTAAAATATATATACAGTATTATGTAGTATGTACTGTGCATGTGTACCTCTTGCAAACTTTTGATCTTTGTTGTTTTTATTTGTTTTATATGTGCAAGATAATGATAGAAGTTTTGTATTTTGAGTTTAGGCACATGAAACATATAAGGATTCTAGAGTATTGCTCTTCCATTTTAAACTCATTTTCTTAGTTAAATATTATGTTTATATTTCTTTTATGGCTTCTGGATGTTGATTCTATGGATGTGTTTCTGGAATTGATTCTTGATATTCTCATGAGGGTTTTCAGTTATTAGAGAGAATTGAATTGCCCATGAGGTCGTAGCCTAGTGGCAAAGCTCAGGCAGATCAAAATGTCCTAATTCAGTTCCCCGCTAGTTTATTAGTTTAATCTTTGTAATTTGGTACAAATTCTGATGTAATGATCGATGAACAAATATATTTACCATTTAAAAAAAAATACAGGGAGAGAGTTGCTTAATTAATATCAACTATATTAATGAATGATGAATTCGATTGCACCTTTTTTTAGTTTTCTTCTTTTCCTTTTTTATGGTAAAAATTGAGACTTTTATCAGGTTATGTAAGCCAGCAAAGATGAATTAATCTAAAGATCTTGATTTGAACTGTTATCTATCATTATCTTTAGTTATTCTTGATTTGAGCTGTTAAAATTCAAGTTTCAAAATTGGCAGTAAGATCGTTTCTTAATTTACCAATTTATAAAATATGTTCAATATTGTCGTTATAGTTAGATTAACGGTGATTTCTTTCTTTTGTTTGATTCTTTAATCAATTGCCCTGCAGCATGTTATTTAATTTCCGTGAGATTTTATGTTGATCTTAAAATATTATTACCAGTTTCTTCCCATTTCCAATTCTAATATCATTCCGCCTTTTATTTGTTCCAGTTAAATTTCCAAAATGAGAGTACGTGCGAATTGGATTGGTTAGAGCCTCAAAGTAGCCTTACTACTAGAACTCTAATCATGAATGTTCAAACCAAAGATTCTTTTGCCAGTTTACTCGAACTTGCAGCAAACAACGATATAGAAGGCTTCAAAAAGTACATAGACCAAGAGCCATCAAGAATCGATGAAGTTGGGCTGTGGTATGGACGGGAAAAGAGCTCAAATAAAATGGTTTTACACCACAGGACTCCTTTGATGGTAGCTTCCACTTATGGTAGCATTGATGTTCTAAAACTGCTTGTATCTTCACCCGAAGTCGACCCAAACCAATCATGTGGCATTGACAAAAGCACCGCACTTCATTGTGCTGCGTCTAGTGGTTCTATAAATTCTGTTGATGTTGTAAAACTACTTCTAGCCTCAGGTGCAGATCCAAATATACCCAATGCCGATGGCCTTTGCCCTATTCACGTTATAGTCGTTTCACCAAAGCTCCAAAGCATTAAATATTCCCTTCAAATGATGCTCGAAATGGATTCTTCAAATTCCAACTCTCCTCCAATTTCGGAAAAGAAAGAATACCCTTTTGACCCTTCGTTACCTGACATCAACAATGGCATTTTTTCAACCGATGAGTTTAGAATGTACTCATTTAAGGTCCGACCTTGCTCGTGTGCCTACTCCCACGATTGGACCGAGTGCCCGTTTGTTCACCCTGGTGAAAATGCTCGTCGAAGGGATCCGAGGAAGTTTCACTATAGCTGTGTGCCGTGTCCCGATTTTCGGAAAGGAGCTTGTCGAAGAGGGGACTTATGTGAGTATGCTCACGGGGTTTTCGAGTGCTGGCTCCACCCTGCTCAGTATAGGACTCGTTTATGCAAAGATGGCACGAACTGTAATAGAAGAGTTTGTTTCTTTGCCCACAAACAAGACGAACTTCGGAATTTGTCTCCATCTAGTAATGGCATTTCAAACACAGGGTGGCCAAGTCAGCAAAACATACCAGCTTTGCATTTACCAGTAAGCAGCTTCTTGCGCTCGTCTCCGAGGGCTAGAGATTTTCCCATTGAGGACTTGAATTTATTTCCGGATATAAGAAACGAGATATCACCTATGTCTCCCCAACCAAGTATGAATCGTTTTTGTCGTTCAAAAACTCTAACTCCTTTGAATTTGGAGGATATTTATTCTGCAGAGAGCTCGTCACCAAGATATCTCCAGAGCATGGTATCTCCAATAAAAACGAATTTTTCACCAAGAAATTTCAATCAATCTCTAGTGCAGGCCAATTTTGGTGTGGAGCCTATCTCTTCAATAAGTGCCCGTGTGTCAATGCTAGCCCGCGAGAAGCAGCATCAGCAGTTTAGAAGTCTTAGTTCGCGAGATCTTTTCTCTAATGGGCCAATGGAGTGGGGATCTCCTAATGGGCCAACGGAGAGGCCCGTCAGGCCCATCACTGGTGATGAGTTCGGTAAGCTCAAGAGTTCATCATCATTTGAGCTTCTAAACAACGAGGAGGAACCCGATTTGTCTTGGGTTCAGTCACTTGTTAAAGAATCTCCACAGGATATCAAGGACAAATATGCCCCCGGTGTTGCTGATGTGGCAGTTACTGGTACATATTCAGGCGGGGGGGCAAATTCGACAAATGACCAAGTTGATCAGTCGATTTTGGGTGCGTGGCTTGAAAAAATGCAGCTTGATCGGCTTATGGCTAAGTAAAGCAGAACACTTAAGCCTTGAAGTCTGGTAAACATGAGAATGCTAATCTTTTTGCTATTTTGATTCATTCTTTTAACTAGATATTGCAAAGAATGACTAGTGACAGTCGTATTAGAAAAAAGGCTGGATTAAGGGAAAGTATTTCGACAAATTTCGTAGATGTATATTCTTTTACGAATGTAATGTTTTGTATCTTTTAGTTGAAAACTTGAGGCCAACTAGAAGTCTTGAATGCCGCCCGATTTTGCAGAATGTGATTGATGATTTGGTGAAAATAGGTGGTTGGCAGTTGTACTAGGAAGTCTATATGATTTTGTAACTTGGAGTATTAATTAATAATGTTTTTCTCCTAGATAAATTAAAGGTAGACAAGATCAATTGATGAAGATAACTGTGATTCATCTTGCTAACATGTGGAATTTATGTCTTATGTGTGAAAACCTAATCATCAATCATCAATGGAAAAGATGGATAGTGTTTAAACATATGATGGATATCTTTAACTTCATGATTTTGTATTTTTATTTTATTTATTATCAATTAAATGCATGATTAGAAGTAGACATTATGATTAGGGAAGATAAATCCATGATTAATGTAGAAAACTAAAACTAATTAGTATATTTTATATATACTCTATAATACTCCTATATAATCATTGCTTGAGTCAAAATTTATCCGAATTGGGCCTTCTTATGTTCAAAGTCGGGTTATAAGTTTACCCGGTCTAGCTAGTGAATAATGATGAATTCTAAAACAAGCTACTCGATATATTATTTAAGCTCTTTCGATTAAAGCTCATTTGAATTTGGTTCGTTATATATATCAATCAAGCTTAAACAATATTTTTTGTTTAAGAATTTTAAAGCTCGGTTTGAACTCGACTTGATAAGATAAAGACTGACATATTATAATTATGTGTGAAACTATCAAATTGTTCGATACTAAATTAAAATTCATTCAATAAAAGTTCGTTCAAGATCAGTTTGTTCAACAATCAAATGAAGATCAAATACAATTTAAAACTCAATAAAAAAAAATCAAATCAAACATGAATAATATGTTGTTTGATATAAATCATACATCATTTACAAAAAGAGCATGTAATCGATTAGGACTTTAATTTCCTCATAAAACTTTTCATGTAAAAATTAGTAACCAAAGCAATGTCTAAAGCAACTAGATGTTTGTTATGAAATATGCAATTTTCTCATCAAACTTACTTTTCGATTCAAGTAAAAAATTGATTATGAGTCTAATTGAGATTGTTTACAAAGTTTATACAAAAATCTTCTAAGCCAGTAGCATCAGCATCAGAATTGTCCAATCGCTTGCAAAAATCATCAAAGCCAACATTGAGGTGCAGGTTGTCGACTAAGGCTACCTCTTCTTCTTCTTCCACAATATCAACAATATCATCAGCGGCTGCGGCTACGGCTACCTCTTTTTCTTCTTCCACAATATCAATATCATTGGACGTCGACAACATTGCCTCCAAGTCCATGCAAAAATCATTAAAGCCAACATCGAGGTGCAGGTTGTCGACTGCGGCTACCTCTTCTTCTTCTTCCACAATATCAACAATATCATCAGCGGCTGCGGCTACGGCTACCCCTTTTTCTTCTTCCACAATATCAATATCATTGGACGTCGACAACATTGCCTCCAAGTCCATGCAAAAATCATCAAAGCCAACATTGAGGTGCAGGTTGTCGACTGCGGCTACCTCTTCTTCTTCTTCTTCCACAATATCAACAATATCATCAGCGGCTGCGGCTACGGCTACCTCTTTTTCTTCTTCCACAATATCAATATCATTGGACGTCGACAACATTGCCTCCAAGTCCATGCAAAAATCATTAAAGCCAACATCGAGGTGCAGGTTGTCGACTGCGGCTACCTCTTCTTCTTCTTCCACAATATCAACAATATCATCAGCGGCTGCGGCTACGGCTACCCCTTTTTCTTCTTCCACAATATCAATATCATTGGACGTCGACAACATTGCCTCCAAGTCCATGCAAAAATCATCAAAGCCAACATTGAGGTGCAGGTTGTCGACTGCGGCTACCTCTTCTTCTTCTTCTTCCACAATATCAACAATATCATCAGCGGCTGCGGCTACGGCTACCTCTTTTTCTTCTTCCACAATATCAATATCATTGGACGTCGACAACATTGCCTCCAAGTCCATGCAAAAATCATTAAAGCCAACATCGAGGTGCAGGTTGTCGACTGCGGCTACCTCTTCTTCTTCTTCCACAATATCAACAATATCATCAGCGGCTGCGGCTACGGCTACCCCTTTTTCTTCTTCCACAATATCAATATCATTGGACGTCGACAACATTGCCTCCAAGTCCATGCAAAAATCATCAAAGCCAACATTGAGGTGCAGGTTGTCGACTGCGGCTACCTCTTCTTCTTCTTCTTCCACAATATCAACAATATCATCAGCGACTGTGGCTACGGCTACCCCTTTTTCTTCTTCCACAATATCAATATCATTGGACGTCGACAACATTGCCTCCAAGTCCATGCAAAAATCTTCAAAGCCGGAGGAGGGATCATAGTTAGCACATTTACTATATTTCCATTAGCTTCATCAATATCATCCTCTTGGTCTTGGTGGTTGATATTATTAATTACCCCATTTGATTGGCTCGTGTAATTAATACTTTGAGGATGAGGACTTGGTTCATCAATATAATTGTTCTTGTTCTTGTTGTTGAACTGATCAATGTTATAAATGTAATCCATTGATTGAGGATTCTCAAGAGGAAATTCAACTTGCAAAGGAACACATGGATTTTCTATAAGAACCCCTCGATGTTGATTTCTCAACGATTTATCATCTCTATTGTAGATTCGACACAAAACCCAATCATCCATCTGCACATAAACAAAGAATTTTCAGTGATTTTACCATAAATAAAACAATATGACAACAGAAAATATTAAATAATGGAAGGAATAGCCTCGTACCCTCATGTTATTTGTGTTCTTTCTTTTAGGGTTGTGTTCTTTGATCGTATATTCGTACATATATGATCCAATTAGTCTTAGATTTGGCTCCTTCATAGAAGACCAACACCTTCTTGGATCCAACAATTTCACCATTGTAGCGTACGGGTTTATCTTTAGCAGTGGCCTTCAAGTTGCCCGTGCCGGCTACTCGATTCACTCGAGCACAGTTTTGGAATTTGCGATCTCTTGGAGTGAAAAAGTACCATACATTTTCTTCTACCGGAAGGAATTTCTCTACCAACAAGAAAATAACATTATAAGAATCAATATCCAATCCATTGTAAAAAAAAGTGTTAATTTCGTCATTCAAGTTATTAATCTTGACAGTCCAAGAATTCATATACCTTAAATAACAAGTTTCGAACTAAACAAATTATCCAATTCAACCTTGTGAAGTAAAATACAATTTTTAAAAAGATTAAATAAAACAATGGAAGGGTTCATAAATCAACTTAGTTTCTACATATATAATTAGTCTTAACAGTCCAAATTTCATAAACAAACCCCAAATCAAAAGTTTTACAATCAAAAAAATTATCCGATTCAACATTATGACGTAAAATATAATAAAAAATAACAAATTAAATAATCAAAGGGTTTAAAGATTGTGTCTAAGGATTAAAGAATATACCTGACAGTTGTTGGGGATTGTGATCATAAATATTGACTTCCGGTATTATTTTATATGGAATAGGTTCATTCATCGTTTTCTTCTTGAGATAATCAACAACGAGTTCATCATCAGTCGGGTTGAAGTGATAACCGGGTGGAAAACATTGAACACGCATATTGAAAAGAAAGAGTTAATACGATAATATGGTGGTGGTTGTCTAAGCTATCTGAATATTTATTTATATTAGAGTATATATAGGGTATGATTTGCTTGTGATATAAATTCGAAAGTGTAATAGATAATATAAAATTCCGAAAATTTCGCTTACATCCAAATCTTTGGAACTGCCTAATCTAACAGATTATAATTAATTAGTCCAGAAGTTAGTTATTATATTTTCTTGATTTTAATGAGAAAACAATGTACGTACGTACTTGCTATAATGCGTGCTATGTGGATATCAAAGGGCCCAATTTTGCATGTTGTAGTTGGGCTTGTCCAAAATAGATCATCTTCTAGTAATTAACTTTGTAGCTACCCACCTTAACTAGATTGGGTCAGCTTTTTGTTTTTTTTTTCCTTTTACCACAGGGTATAAATTATAATTGAGGTAGCTTGATTACATATTTTTAGCCCAATGGATCGAGCCTAATAACCCCAGGAACATTCTAGTCCATTGATTGAAAAAATAAAATAAAGAGAGAAAGAAATAAATAAATTTGCTTAGCAAATCCCGTAAAGTTTAAACCTCTAATAATTCAGGTAAGTTAATTCATTGATCTAGCTAGCTAGCTGCCTAACTTTTATTTTAGTTAGCGAAAGAAAATTCCAAGCGCCTAACTTTACGTACAGATAATTATTTAATAGTGCACATTTTTATTCTTTCGATTAATTTTGCATCAAATTAAAATTAATTCTACGGTTAATAGATGTATTAGTTCTCGTTTGCCAATACCATGTGTTTTGGATATGGAATCTTATTAATTAAAAAGATATTATTCTATTCTGAATTTCAACTTAAAAATGTCATGTATGTAAGTTGAATTAGTTCACACTACTACCGACAAGAATTTATCATCTCTCCTAATTTAAAAAAGTTTGAATATTTCCTTTTTCAATAATTAAAATTACATGGCCGGTATGTTTGGCGTTTCCCAGAATTTTTTCGTGTCTGGGAAATGCCAAACAAACATGTTTTCTATTTTCTGAAATAAATTTTTCATTCATTAATTTTCTCAAACTACTCTCTCAAAAGCCAAACAAACAACAATTTTCTTATCTCTAAACAAAACCTATACAAACTCTACTTTGATTTGACATAAAGTAACCTATCTCTTACACAATTTATCTCACATAACAAACATGATTTGACATAAAATCTTACACATCTTACACCTACAACCCAACTCTTCCAAAAAAACCTACACCTACTTTATTTCTCAAACCAATCTCTCAAAACTCAAACAAACAACATTACGCAAATCGAGATTATTTCACAAACCCCACTACTCTCCCAAACTAGTTTCCCAAACGCCAAACAAACAGGCCCACAGTATCTAAGTCAGAACAAATGCATTGCCGACTGCTGACTGAGTGGGAATGTTTGACTTGATTTGATAATTTATTTCCCTTTCTTTGATAGTTACCAATATAATAATGATAATAATAAATACTGTATAGTTTCAATTTTTTCTCCATAAATACGGTACTAGTAGACTCACCCATGTACAATTTGTGTATCAATTAAATAACTTAAGAGTATTAATTATGTTTCCGCTAATCTTCACGGTGGCGTTCACGGCGGCTCCGCTGACTCTGTACATACCGCCGATTCGAAGCCTCAATTTGTTCGTCGAGATGACGGAGTTTTTCCTGCGCGACGCCGTCAGAATATGCCCCCGTATATTCCGTGCTGACTCTGTTTCACGGTTGCTCTCTCTCCCACTCCCACTCCCAGCCAGAAGGTAGATATCGATTCACTAATTGGGAATGAACGTCTTGTTCAGTAATTGATAGCTGCTGAGATCTAACGCAACCTCTTTTCTTTTTCTTTTTCTTTTTCCTTTTCTTTTTCTTTTCTTCTTTTTTGTATGTTGACTTTTCTCAAGTTGAGATTACATAAAATGATACGACTACGTGTTTCTTTTCTGTATTTTTAATTTCAAAAAAATGTTGGACGCTATAACTCTTAAATGAATAATAATCAAACTATATTCCAATATCAATGTTTTTGAACTAATATACATTAACCCTTCTCTAAAATTTACTTACTATCAATGCATGGACGGTTAATCTTATGCTGCTAGTTGAGTTTTTTTTTTTTTTTTAATCAAATTTTGAAAATAATAGTAAATTAATGACTTTACTAGCAAAAATTGGGGGATACACAATACTATCATGTGTTATGCGAAGGAAGAAAATCAATTTTAGTCTTTTAACTTTTGCAGAGACACATGTAATTTTGAAAGATAATTTACATCTTTTATGTTTTAAGTTGCTACAATTTAAGTTATCTTACCCGCAATTTTAGTCCTAAATTTGTCGAAATTTAATTAGTATCTTTAAATTGTTACGCAAGCAAAAAAATTGGATATTTTTCCCTCTAACAACCACGCGATGGTAATCCACAACGTCACCATGTCAAATTAGCATAATTGGACATTTCTTTCCGTACCTACTAATTATTAGGGCAAAGATGTTATAATGCCTCAATTTGTTTGCTACGTGGGAATTTACGAACACTAATTTTAATTCCGGCTATTTTAGAGTTAAAATTGCAGGTAAGAGGACTAAAACATAAATGATGTAAATTATTTGTCGGAACTACAAGTGTCTCATCTCCACGTCTCTGCCAAAACTAAAAGACTATTATTGTTCTTTTACCGTTATGCAAAACTTGCACCAAACTATCTTGTGAATTTTTTTTTTTTGCACCAAACTCCTCAGTACATTCAAAAATCCTGCATAAAATATCCAATCCGTCTCCTTCCTTCTATATTTTAACGCGCGTGTATTCCACGCGAATGTGCGATTTTTGTTGTTTTTCCATAAAAATAATTCTGCCAAAACTCTCTTGTTCTTTTAATATTTCTAGGTGTGATTTAGATAATTCAATTAAAAATTAACGGTGTGAGTAACTAAGGGAGATTTAGTATTTTATGCAGGGTTTTGAAAGTACAAAGAAGTTTGGTGCAAAAAAAAAAATCACAGGATAATTTTGTACAAGTTTCGCATAACACACACAGTATTATCACATATTTTCCCAAAAGATTAGAAAGGTTTTAATTCAAAAACAAAATTTAACTGATAACAAATCCTATTTGTTGACTTCTTGTGTGAACATTTTTCTTGATTTTTCTTATTTCAATCATCTTGTAGCCCTGATTCTCTTATGTACTGTTTGGTTGTCGGGAAAGTGAGGGAAAGTGAGGGAAAGTAAGTTTTTTTTTCTCCCACTTGTTGTTTGGATAGCAGGAAAGGAAGTTATTATTTTCCTTCAACTTTCCTGCAGGAAAATTTTGTGAAGAAAAAATTTCCCCACCAATTTGATGGGGAAATCCTGGGAAAATCTTGAGAAAATTTTACAATAAATTGCAAAACACCCCTTGTACTTTGTCTAAATATCAAAATCCCCTATTTGTGATTTTTTCTTATCGAAAACCCCTTTGTACTTATTTATTATTAGCAAAAAAATACCCTCTCAAGTCATATAACAATTATACCCCCACAAAATGACGCAAAAGCACCCTTTTTACCTAAAAAAATTATCAATAACCCCCTGTTAACTTTAAAAATTGACAATAACCCCTGTTAACATTGAAGATTGATATAAATTCGGTGACTATAAAATATACAATAACGTCAAATTAATTTATAATAAAGTTAATATTTTATCACAAAAAAAAACGTAATTCATGATCGAACAAAAATATTTATCAAAAATAGTATGTTCCTAAACTTTCTTCACAACCAAACAATTGCAAGAAAATAGTATACAATAGCGTCAAATTAATCTAAATACTATAGTTAATATAATGAAAACGTGATTATTCATACAATATTTTATCAACAAAGAAAACGTAATTCTTATCTCGAAATAGAAAAGTACAAATGCGCATATATTTTATTAATTTGGCTTGTAATATAATTTAAACATTATATCTTTGAAAAGCTCAATGGAAAATGATGAAGATGCAACAACCCAAGAAAGGAAAAACATTATTTGGAGCCCCGAAATGGATAAATGTCTAATTGAAGCATTGGTCATCCAATGCAATGAGGGATACAAAGTTGACAAGGGATTTAAAGCCCAAGCTTATGTGGCTGCAGCTAAGGTGCTTCGTGAAACTTTCAACTTAGATATTAACAAAGATCATGTTAAGAATCGCATGAAAACAATCAAGAAAGATTATAGGGACGTTGAGAAGCTCATACGTCAAAGTGGCTTTGGTTTCAACTACACAACAAAAAAAGTAGAAGCTTTAGAACCTGTATGGGAGACATATCTTCAGGTATTTTTACCATATTATTTAGATTAGATTTTTTAATAAATGAAACACTAAACAATCAGAATTTATATTGCAGGCAAATCCAAAAGTAAAGCATTTGCGGTACAAGAAAATTGAAATGTTTGACGAGTTGGCGAAGGTTTGTGGAAATGATGGTGCAACGGGTGAATGGTGTCGGGGTGGACCAGACATTAATAAAAAACGTTCGGCTGGTGGAAGTCTAAAAAGTCAGATAGATGAATCTGTCGATAACATGGATGGTGAAGATATAGAAGAAAATGAAACAGATGAAGTTGATGTTCAAATCGAACAAGAACAGACTCAATTTAAAAGTAAAAGCCAAGGTACTTCATCTAATCGACGTGTAAGCAACGCCAAAGGTCTTGTGCAAACCATGAATTCCATGGCTAAGAGCATCGACAAGATGGCCACAGCCATAGAGAAGAAAAAAGATGGTATTGATTCGTCTGTATTACTTGAATGCCTTCAACAAATTGAAGGCATGGTTGAAGATGATATTTTTGATATATTTGATCATTTCCTCCAGAATGAGTTCAAGGCAAAGGCATTTATGACTTATCCTCCTGCAATGAGAATCAAATACTTGAAGAGGGAGTTTAACATCGCGATCAACAAAACCATTGATGACAATAGCAATGATTTTTATGATTTATTTTAAGTTATTTTAGTTTATTTATTTCATTATTGTTAGCTTTTATTTGATTCAATAACTCAATTTGTACTTTATATTTTTTAGAGATTAATTTTATAACCAAACAATTGCAAGAAAATAATTTTCCTGACAACCAAACATGTAGAGGAAAATGACTTTCTTTTCCTTTTCTTTTCCTTTCCTTTCCTTTTCCTTTTCCTACAATTTTCCCTCACTTTCCCGACAACCAAACAAGCCATTATACTTCTTACAAACGTGGGCTACTCAAATTTTTGTATGGATACTCCACTCCGCCAACTTAACTTATGACTTATGAAGGGGAAAAAAAAACCATTATTAAGAAATATCCCAACTTAACGAAATCGCCATTCGGTCTTTATCATTGGAAAAAGAAAAAAAAAAGAAAAAAAAAATCGCCATCCAGTGACATCACCGTTATTTATTTATGGTCAATAGCCTTCCCAGCCATCACAAGTAAAAGCTATATAACAGTCAAAACATCAATCATGTTTGGACAATGTAAGGTAATCTATAACCTAATATGTTTTTGTTTATCTCAAGTATTAGATTCACCAGATTTAAAAAAAATCATATTATAACAATTCTCAAGAAGAGAAAGAGAGATTCAGTCAGACAACATATACAATACAGCATTATGTAAAATGTACACTCATTGACAGAAATTCTAGTTGTACCTGTAACCTTGGACAAAGAATGCCGTGAACTAGCTAAAATGGGACCAAGAAGTGAATATGAAGCAATGAGTTCAGGGTCCATCATCACCATCTCCTATCAAGTTACAAATATCAGAGCACTCCGACAAACTGTGGAAGAGCAAATCTCGTTGTGTTAATAATCTATTTCACATTTTCACTACATATTGTGAATTAAATCTCAATCAAGTCAAGTGTATGTTCATCCAATCAGAAAATAAGCTACTCTAATCCTAATATGATAACACTGGAAGCAATAAAAAGGATTTTAGAAAACGTAAACATTATTAAACAGAAAGCTGTAGTGTAGTTCAAACATAAGAAAAGGATATGTGCAGAAGAATAGTGCTTGGCAACTTAACACCGACTAATAGCAACTTTTCCCTCAAGTTTACAAAAGGTGCATTTTGCAATTATTTGACCATGGCTTTTGATATGATATTTTGGGATATTTTAGTTGCAACATCAGTCTTAAGTAAGTATAGGTTTGGCACCATTTAACCCTCCGATCTTTCATCAGAAGTCTTCTCATGTTTAAAAAGAATCAATCTTACCCAACTTACAAGTATCTTTTACCATATTTTCGTATAAATCTTACATACCTCAATGTTATGATATGCATTACAATTGAGAAAACAAGACACATTGAAAATACAGAAATGATTAAGCAAAGGGACTATGTAGAATAAAGAAAGAAAAAATAACTTACCAATATTTTCGACTCCTGAATCCTTCCTTGAAAACAACTAGAGGTCTGTAGGCAGAAGAGAAACATCAACTTAATTTTGATTACCTCGTAATTATTGAATGTTCAACTCATCTAAAAAGAGGAGAGACATGTTTATTTATGACTTAACAAACCCCCTCACGTGTAGGTGGTATACACATTTTACTCGAGCCTAACACATCAAATTTAGAATTGGGTGATGGAAAGATTCAATCATAGGAAATGACATCTTTTGGCATGAGCTCTGATACCATATAGAATGTTCAACTCATCTAAAAGCGAGAGGAGATACATTTACTATTTATGACTTAACTGTACTTAGGTACTTGAAAAACAATATGCATCCATTGAGCATTCAGATTATTAATCAATGTCATTTTTTCTGTTAGGCAATTCAATACTCCAACTTTAATACAATAGTACTGAGGTTGAATGCTAGAAAGCGGCAAAATATTCAATTTCAATCAAATGTAATTCTCAATTGCAATCCAAGATTATATGCAGCTGTAATTTCAAAAAGAACCAAATACAACTTCAGATCATACACTACTGTAAACACCATTTCTTTGTACCTTCTAATATTAAAAGGGCCTTCACCCGGAGCACCAAATCCACCAAGAAGGCAAGTGCCAGCGCATTTACTTGTACATTTCTCCGCTTTCCTCGATTTAGGTCTTTGGATTTTATAACTCTTTTTGCAGTCCTTCTGTTCAGGAGTGCATACGCTCGACAACGTTTGCGGAATGTTCGAAAGAGTCTCCTCCGGCTGTTTCGGCGTTGCCACTTCAATTGCGCCGGCAGACAACACCAGTACGGCGGCGGCTGTAGCAACAGCGGCAGCAGCTATTGGTTGGAACGCCGTAAAGCGTGTAAAATCAAGAGAAATTATTCTTGGGTTTCTTTTGGGTACTTGATGGTTGTGATCTCCTCTAAGGCATTTTATCAAGCATCTGGTGGACGTTATACCATGAAGTAGCATTCTTTTCTTTAAATTGTTTCGTTTGTGTTTCCGCCGGTGTTATATCCAAAAGGTTTTTTAAGTTCATTTTCAGCCCCAAGTTTGGGTGGGGACTTGGCTCTATTAAAAATTAAAAATTAAAAATTAAAAGTTAAACTCAAAACTTTTCTAGCACCAAAAAATATAGAGTAATTGTTTGAAATGACGATGTTGTATTTTTAAAAATGATTTTTTCTTATTTTTCAATTTTTTTTTAATTCCATTATCAACTAAATTCATTTAATTTTTTTCGAGTGGATTTTAAAATTAACCTTTTTAGGAAGTTTAATTTTTAAAAATGACCTCCAAATGTTTAAAATGTAAGAAATGACCTTAACATGTTTAAAATGACCTCTATTTTAATTAATTAGTTAATAGGATAATTAATTAGTTTAAAATATAATTAATCAATTTTAATTAAAGTACAATTAATTATCATTACAATTTTAATTTCATATTTTGAAACTGAAATTTTTAATATTTTCGGTGCCTTAAAATGTTCTCGGGCGACTGAACCAGTCGCCCATGTTGTTCGGCCCGGGAACATCTTCAATCGCAAATCAGGAAGAAAAAAGTTCATCACAATCACGTATTTAGGTTCATCACCATCATGTGTGTGAGAAGAGTTTGGAAAGTTGGAAGAAGAGAAAGAGAGTTGGAGAATTTGAATTTAAATTGAGAAGAGGGGGAAATAAGAGAGTTATTGAGAATGTTTAGGAGAAAATGAGTAAAAGGAGATCTATAAAGTGTAAACAAAAGTATTTATAAATCAATACCAATATTTTTTTTTTAATATTTAATTAGTTTCAATAAGCTAAAACTTGTACTCGTGGCCAAACCAATATATGTTTTGAGTTTTTTTGAGTCCGATGTCATAAGTTTCTTCTTAAGATATCAATAAAGAATTTTAGGGGAAAATATGTATAAAGTTGATACCATGAATTATATTAAATCATGCTATGTTAAACTAATGGTAAAATATCTTTTATAAATATTGATTAAAACCCATAGGGCATGTTTGTTTGGAGTTTCCCAGAATTTTTTCGTGTTTGGGAAATGCCAAACAAACATGTTTTCTATTTTCCGAAATAAATTTTTCATCCATTAATTTTCTCAAACTACTCTCTCAAAAGCCAAACAAACAACAATTTTCTTATCTCTGAACAAAACCTATGCAAACTCTAATTTGATTTGACATAAAGTAACATATCTCTTACACAATTTATCTCACATAGCAAACATGATTTGCCATAAAGTCTTACACATTTTACACCTACAACCCAACTCTTCCAAAAAAACCTACACCAACTTTATTTCTCAAACCACTCTCTCAAAACCCAAACAAACAACATTACGCAAATCAAAATTATTTCACAAACCTTCACTTCTCTCCCAAACTACTTTCCCAAACGTCAAACAAACAGACCCATATAATTTCTAATTAAATAGAAGTCCTCATAAATTGAATCAGATTTGAACCGAATTGGAATAAAATGCACTCCCATTCACAGCACTACTTGAACCCAAATATGGGCCTAATCACCCAAAGGGGAAAAGACCAAAATCGTTCTCAGAGGAGTGGGCTCGAAATGGCCCCATTGTCTGATTTATTTTCCAAGTCAACAGGCAAAATTAAGATCTTTCAACACCATCAAATCCCTAGCAACACATTACACATTCATGATCTAGTAATTAATATCCCCTTCCATAAGAAAAGAAAAAATTAGAAAAAGCAAACACCGACTTGATTTAAGTGCATGAAACCATACATAACAATTATAAAAATTGATACACCATATCTTGCATATTTAGGATGACAAGTGCAAAGCAGTTCAATAATACAACTAAGACTGATCAATCATAAGACATATATAAATAAAACCAATTGTCTAAAGACTGATCAATCACAAGACATGTATAAAATCATTTGTCTTATGATTGACTGATGAATCATAAGACATATATAAAATGATTTGTCTTATGATTGGTTATTATTAATAAAACTACAAAATCTTAATTATGCATCATTGCGTGCATCCGTTTTCCCTTTCTTCAACTCTTTCATGGTAGACCTCCACCTAAAGAAAGTCCCAAACACTTCCTGCATTTCCTCCAAAGTTCTCCCCTGCGTTTCAGGCAGCAAAGTGTAGAAGAAGATCCAAGCCAAAATTGCAATTCCAGTGAACAAATAGAAAGCCCCACCAATTGTAATAGCATTGTAAAGAGATATGAATGACATCAACACCACACCACTAGTAAACCGATTAACCGCAGCTCCCATGCTACATCCCTGCGCCCTCAGCCTCAACGGAAACACCTCCGAGCTATACACCCACGCAACCGGCCCCATCCCAATCGAGAAAAACGCTACACACGACAAAGTAGCCACAATGCACACAGCTACAGCCCAAGTCAACTTCTCATCCGGATGCCGATCAATGATGGTCAATCCCGTAGCCAAGCAAAACAAAGACACAATCAGTCCACCGCAGCTCGTGAGTAGCAACACTCGCCTCCCGAGCCTATCCACCAAGAACGTAGCTATCAATATGAAAAACGTCTTGCTTATTCCTACGGCAATGGTGGCTAGGAGCTTGTGTGAGTCACTCTCGATCCCGGCTTTCTCGTAAATTCGAGGACTGTACATAACGACTGCGTCTATCCCGCTTGCTTGTTGGAAGAGGTGTATGCCTAAGGCGGCGATGAGACAGTGGAGGACGGTTGGGGTCGGGTGGACAAGGAGCTCTTTCCAGACGCCCTGTCCGCGGCTGCGCTTTTGGACGGGGACCACATCACCTTCGCAGTTTTCGGGCAGGCCGGCGGCTTGTTTGATGTCAGCGAGGCGTAATTGGGCTTCTTCGGGTGAGTCAGACACTTTGTCGAGCACCTTCTGTGCATCTGCTATGCGGCCTTGTAGGACTAGCCAACGGGGGGATTCAGGCATGTACAGGACGGTGATTGCGAGGAAGACAGAGGGGACTGCTCCGATGCCGAGCATGAGTCGCCACCCGTATTGTAGAGGAAGTTTGGCGAAGGCAAAGTTGGATAGATAGCCAAGTAAAACACCTGTAGTTCATTGATGAAAATTAATTAGTTTGATTAGGTAAAGAAATTAATTTCTCTCTTTATCCCAATAATAATAATAATAGAAATAAATTTATAGTAATAAAATCAAACTACTTTGTATTGTGGTTTTCAGGTAATGGCGGTCAAAATTCCATAAATTCAACATTAAAAAATTAATAACTAAATAAATTTATTACTAGTACAAAAGAATACGAACCGAAATTGATGAATACTTCAGTGAGAGAAGTCAGGGAACCACGGGTGGTGGCGGGAGCGATTTCCGCCGCGTACACCGGTGAAATCATAAGGGCATATCCAACTCCGATTCCGGCAACAAAACGACCCCCCATAAGGAACGCATAGTTGGTGGCGAACCCCATAAGAAGTGCTCCGGCGAAGAATATAGCCGCGGCGAAGATTATGGTGTAGCGCCGCCCAATTAGGTCGGAGGTCCGCCCCGCCACGGCGGAGCCGAGTAGCGAATAGATGTTTATGGTCCCTACCAAAACCTCAATTTGGACGTCTGATATTTTCAAGTCCCTTTTTATGAAGATTATAGCGCCACTCATTACCCCCGTATCTGCAAATTGATGGATAATTTCATTATTTAGAAAATTATTTCTAAATTGAGTAATTGATAGTATTTTACATTTCAGAAATAATAATATATTAATTTTGTCTTTGCACCTTATAATTGAGATATTAGAATATTGCACCCCAAATTTGCAAATTCTTTGGCAGAATATTTGACATTTTGCACCCCATTAGGGTGCATTTAACCAGATAACATGCAAATTGGGGGGTGTAAAGGGCCAAAATTTTAATTTTGGAGTGCAAGATACCAAATGATGTATAATTTAGGTGCAAATTGCGAAATACTCTGGATAAGACATGAAGTAGTATACTATTTTCTTTAATGGCAAATTATCCATACAATCTCATCAAATATATCTCAAAAAAAATTAAAACATAGGATTATATGGTATGTATATAATGCAGAAATATATAAGAGAAATTAAAATTAAACTAAAAAAAGGCTAAAAAGAAAAGAAAAGAAAAATTAAACGTACCATATCCCAACAAGACAGCAGTCATGGAAGCCAGAATAGAGATGGCCAAAGCATACTTATTCCTTTTCTGTTTCACTGGAAGAAGATCCAAAGAAGAAGAATTATTAGTCTGCGAGGGCTCACCGGCAACGCCGTGGACCAAATTCTGTTGGTCAACCATTTTTTTTTGAACAAAATATATCTGAAGAGGAGGACAGGAGGAGGAGAAGGTATGTGCGTGTGCGTGTGTGAGAGCGCCAATGTACGTTGCTATTGGTGTGAGAATTTCTACTACTTTTTTCCTTTTCTTTGTAAACAAATCTGTGAGAATTCTAATTGTATGTTGCCATCAAATGTCGGTATGTATTTATAACATTTTTTAGTGTTGGCCGGATTGGCAGTTTTTAAATTTTCATTTACGTTTTTTTGGAAGAAAATTTCCAATTACTTTAATAGCAATAAATCTCGCCTTCTTTATTACAAAAATTATAATAATCCAAAATTTGATTAGTGTTTTATTCAATCATCAATAATCCGCACGTAGGAATCGTCTGAATCAGGTCACATATTTTAGACTTTCTTTCCAAATTAGTATAAATTATCCCCAGTACAATAATTTTGTTGACTAGTCTAGTATGTAAATTATTTATCTTAAAAATAATTGTTTCCAAATGCTCATATTCTATAATTGTCTTAAAAATAATTGTTTCCAAATAACCTTAATCTGGTACTCATATTTATAATTGTCTTAATTGAGAAAGATTCGGCTAAAGTATCAACAAATCTCATTCATTGTCTCCCTCCATTATTTAGTAAGTGTATCACAAATCAATCAAAACCATAGCAAAAAATTAAGCGAGAATTACACTATATGTGTCACACTTTATCTTACTTCACACATTGATATCACATCTTTTGAAAAAATAAATTATGAACCATTCCATAAATTATCATCCAACTCTAATAATTCTTCGAATTTAATATCAAAATTGAGGAATAGTTGCAGCTCTAGCTTCTGCCATAGTACATCTTTAAACTCTTTAAGGGTGGCCGTCAAGTTGTGGTATCAATATATTTATCCGACAAATTAGATGCCAAATATGTAAAATAGGTTAAAGTATGATATATATAAGAGGTGTAATTATATAATAATAAAAAAAAAAAAAATCCATGCTAAAAAAAAGTAACCTATGCCATTATTTCCAATACGGTTAGAGATGGGACTAAAAATGCATACTTAAGTGCAAGGGCTATAACGTCTTTTAAAGGTTTTGTTTTTCTTCTACCATGATATATTATGTCATGAATTAGTTACTTGCGACTCAAAAGAAAGAAAAAAAAATCCGAAGACTGAAATTGTGGTACAATTGTTCTTCATTGAGAAAATGACATCAAAGCACGTTATGGTTTACTGTTACCACATAATTAGTTAATATAATTATGCTTATAAACAATGGTGACGCGGATTATTGTTGTGGTTCCGGTTGAAGCAAATCCAAGAATTGATAATTCTAGTTGGAATTTGGGCCTGCAGACGAACTGAGAACTAGGTAGGAGGTGCACCAGCCCTTATGAATTAGAGAGCATAATATGGGCCTCAATTAATCAATAAAGCTTACAAATCAATAAATTAGGTGTTCTAGTTAGTTTATTAGTTGTAAGATTCTTGGACGTATAAAATTATTTAATTGATGAAAAAATTATTTAGATGGGTGATAATATTTTCAAATTTGACAATAAACTTAAGTTATATATGACAATTCTTTATATATATGTATATATATTGTACATATTTGGACATTTAATTAAATTATAATTTAAACCTATTATTGTAACACATTTAGAAGATAGAAATGTATTTATGTTTATAATTTACAAAGTTATTAAGCTCCTATATTTTTTTGATAAAGTATGAAAGGAATCATCTAAATGTTATAGTTATAATAATATTTTTTATTTTTTTTTATTTTGTAAGATGTCAAAAGTTTCTTTTAATACCTATGAACATTTATAATATTTTTGTGCATCATAAGATACTAAAATATTTAAATATTAATTAAATGTACACACGCAACACGCGTGTCAATTTCTAGTCATAAAAATGTTCAAAGTTATAAATAATGAAGGTCATACCTTTTTGGGACAGACTCTGGACAGGGATCGATTTCTCCTCAGCGAATGGGGTATCGGTCTTGTGGACATGTTCATTCATAGAGCCTTTCATTATCGAATTTTTACTTGCCTTTTATCCTCCCGGTACCGGTACGTATTTACAAAAATATTTGGAGTACAAACAGTAGATTTTTCTGATAGAAGGGGAAAAAATGTCTTTGTTTAAAACAATATCTAACGAGACAGACACTACAAAACACACAACCAAAACTTATTCTTGCATATGTCTATCCCTTTCCAAATGTTCACAAATTAGAAATTTAGAAGAAAATTACGAGTGAACAAGGAAATTAAGGGCAACAAAATTAAATGCAAATAAGTTCCGACGTACATCCCCAGTCACACAATGAAGATGTGTAATTCTGAGGTGTAGTCGTGATTGCAATCAATTTAATAATCTTATTAAACCATCATCCGTGATCTTTTCCAGGAATTTATAGAAAGACAGAGAAAAGAAATGAATGGATAAATTTTGACAATGATATTAACCACCACTTAAGAGAGAGAAAATTAATGATCGATGCAATTAATTGTGTTCTTACATGTTGGGTGGGTGGTGTAAATATATTCTCCGAGCGAGTGGCGATATTAATTTTTTTTTGTGAATGTAAAAATTTGATGTATACCAAGCAAGATAATTTCACTGCTTCATTCCAATAAAATGATAATTGGCTTTAAATAGCCTTACACCACAACAGCCTCACAAAAAGCGTGGGCTACAAATCCTAACAAACCTAAACTTGAAGAATGTTCAACAACCATGATTCCTAATTAATAGGAATTAAAATAACAAACATTATCCATTAACGTCAACATATCTTAGACTTCATGTGTTAAAGTGGCGGTTTTGATACCGCTACACCAATTTTTATTTATTTCCATTATGCCCTTGAATGTGGATTGATGAACATGGAATATCATGATCGATCGTTAGTTTACTCCTAAATTTTTCTCAAGCCTCGACCACATCACCGTAACTGTAAGATTTCTTCTTTTTCTGTTTCTACTTTTTTTTATCTTTATGATTATAATAACTTAATTGGTATTTCTTGAAACTCATAACGTACCATTCTTTGCTTTATTGGTGCAATTTGCAGTTGTTGTACGTAGATGATTAATGCGAAATTAGTGCCCGTGACAGAAGAAATAATAAAATGACAGGTATGAATTTACTTCATTCTGGAAATTTTGTGTGATTCATATATATATTTTAAGAGGGAAAAACACTTTTCATATCAAACTTTAGTCGAGAAAACACATTTGAATCATGGTGGGTCTTCAAAATCCGTGCATGTTTGTCCTCCCATCGTCAACTTAACGGGCATGTGAGCGGCACGTGCTGAATTACATTCCATCCAAAAATTTATGACAAAACTAAATGTCAAGAGGGTGTGAATCATGGTATAAAATATATTTTTTTCGAAAAACGTAATATCAAATGTATTTTTTGAACTAAAATTTGGTATCAAAAGTATTTTTTTCGCATATTTTTTATATGAAAAAAATTCACTAAAAATATATTTATTCCGGCGGCTAGATTTGTACATTAAAGACATACTAAGCCCAGTGGTACATCAAAAAGTAAAGTCAAACACACTTTTGCAAACTTAGCACGTATCATAATCTTTCTAATTATCATTAAAACCCTCTTTAATTATATTATATGAGGCCACGATTTTACGGTTTGATAGTAACGTGCATGTGACATTGATCTTTGATTGCTAAACAAATGTATCAATCAACTGCACAAGGATCGACCAACATAATTTATACACACAAAATGATGTTATTACTTCTAACAGACGTCAAGTCATTTTATCATACTTTAATTTATTATTTTTTGAGCACTTGGTCGCATACTGTATAAAGAGTACATAATTATAAAAAGAAAAAATGTATAAAGGGGACGGGCGCCTGAGATAAAGCTAGTTTGAGAATATTGGTCTACAAAATTTGAATTTGGCACCATTATTTTCCTACTTATACTAAGTACGAGTAAACAGAACCAGATAGATTTATATAATGTGCGTGTGAACAATTACATATTTTAAATTAAGATCTCTATAAAAATATGTGAAATTTGAAAATGTGATAGATGATTAACTCCGTCATTTTTTTTTTTTTTGTTCTCAATAATTTGAAATTTCAAAAAAGGAAAACTTTTATCACATTTGATTAAATAAACGAAAGTTGGAAGCAAGAAACACTTTGAACCGGACGTAATCTTGCAGTAACTAAACTTCATAATTTAATAAAGTAACTAGCACATTTAAATCAATGAACCTGAACCGAAAAAACTTGCCAAGTGCTCCAAAATTAAATCCCTATTTATCTTCCATGAATTTCTCATCTCTTTGTTCTGAAAAGAAACGAGGAAAAAAAAAGTTTTAAGGTTGATCAAAACGTAAAGTTGACGGCAAGTAATGGACCTAATCACCTAGAAGGTAAAAGCCCAAAACCGTACATCAGAGAAGTGGGCTTGACCTGGCGGAAATTTCTTGTTTTCTTTTTTCTAACCTAGGGGTGATGGGTCGGATTTTAATTGGATACTTAATACTGAGTCACCTTTATTTATCAATGACTCGATCTATATCTTGTTCGAATTTAAATTTTTCGAGTTCGTAATGTTCGAATTTGATCGGATGTCTGATTTCTTCGGATTTAATACAAGATTTACTTTCAGAATTTACATCAGTATCTTTTTCAAAACAAATTTGTAAACCTTACAATTTCGATTAATCAAGCTAACATGTTCATTTTTTTAACTAATATTAAAGTTTTAAGATGGAAATACGCATAAAATAAAATAATGAATGACTTATTAACTAATATCGTCTTAAGCTAATAACGTTGATAAAACATTAATTATGTACTTTTATTCATTTTTAATTGATGGATTTTTAATTGGACAAAAATCCTAATAAGTTGGACCAAATTCTGATTGATATCCTAATTATGTTGAGTTCAATTTTCGGTTTTCCTCTGCAAAATAAAAATAAAAATTCCTACATATAAGGACATGATTTTGGTGCATGTACTTTTCATTATTTCTTTATCTTAACAATTTGATATGTATTCTGATTTGAATGTCCGTATAGTTTTTTCTGACTTTTATATTTCTTCAAGGTTCTAATTCGTATGATTTCTATTCATTTCTCTACTAAATTGAATGGAAGAAAATTTCATAGTATTTTATGCTATTTAATTTCCAACTTTTACATATTTGTTCCATTTTTTTCTCTTTATTGAGCGAAATTTATTATTATTATTTTTATAATTATTATTATTATTATCATTATTATAATTAAGTGTATGATAACTACCTTGGGAAATAGTCTAGTTTCATGGCATAGTAGAATATAAAATTTTGTGTCTTTACAGGACTCAAGCTGAATATGTCCCATTAGCAAATTGTTATGCTTATGGATGATATATGTGACTACGGCTCACTATACGAGAATGTTGAAATTTGATGTGATAATATTAGTTTTATTTCTATCTCGACAAATCATGTACACCGATTATAATCATCTTTTAAGAAGTATATGTTTTATGAAATATTAATTATTTAGAAATGAGTCAGATCGAAAACTAACTTTTACAAGATAAAATAGGAGATACGTATATGTTACATATCACGTTTTCTAATAAAAAGTTAATTTTTAATTTTTCTTTTTTACTCATGTAACCATTTTATTCAATGTTAAGATGAAAACAAATTAATTTAATTAATCATATGTTAAGATGAATCATTTATATTCATGATGTATTAAAATATCTCAAAATATATAATATTATTTAATACGATGTAAAAGATAACTCAATAGTTAGTTAAATTGACTTTGTTTATTATAGCAAAAGATACCAAAATAATACATGTATTGCAACTAGAATTGAAGGGCGTGGTAAAGTATTGTACAAACACGAGGGGGATTTATTCATTTTAACC
Organism: Penstemon newberryi var. newberryi; assembly: GCA_030819805.1. Classification (NCBI taxonomy): domain Eukaryota; kingdom Viridiplantae; phylum Streptophyta; class Magnoliopsida; order Lamiales; family Plantaginaceae; genus Penstemon; species Penstemon newberryi. Next base: position 474,407 of record JAUALY010000002.1, read on the forward strand.
TGCACCGAAATTATAAAATAATTTTCCGTAATCATTTTTGACACCTCAACCAATCGTTAAATCCTCGAAAATTAAATAATTATAAAATACTACTTCCTTAGTGCCAATTATTTTTATCTATTGGTACAGTTAATTCGTCAACTTGACTAAATTTATATAAATAATAATAAATAATTTAATTAATATATTTTACTAATAAGTTAATAATATCATACGACACTATATAATTTATATTTAAAATGTTTAATACTCTACAAATGTGAATAATTTAATATAATAAGTTACTTAAAATATTAAAAAATTTAATTGGGCACCGTAACAAATGGAGCAAAATAAATAGGATGGATGGAGTATTAAAAATAATTATCCAAGGTCCCTGGCTTGACACTCAAACACGTGTTCTTGGAAGTAGTATATAATATACAACATACACTTTTTTATTAATTTAAAAAACATTACAAATTCACAACTTTTCTTCTCCTCTCATAGCCAGAGGAGTATTAAACTAGATATATTCTCTAAAAAGCAAACGTGAACTTTCTTCCTCAAATTCCATCTCTAATGGCTGCCAAAATTCCAGCTGATTTCGTTGGGACCGAAGCCCAAAAACTCATTTCTCCTTGTTCTACTTCTTCTTCAACCGATGTGAGTCTCCTCAAAAAACCCAAAAGGAACAAATATGCTTTAGCCATCTCCATTCTCGCTTCCATGACTTCAATCCTCCTCGGATACGGTAAAATCAAAGAAAATGTTAACCCCTCTTTTTTCTGTCTTTTGTGCTTTAATTTATGCTTAATTTTACTTGCAATATTACAGACACGGGAGTTATGAGCGGAGCAACGCTTTACATAAAGGAGGACTTAAAAATCACAGACGTACAAATCGAGCTTTTAGTGGGGACCATCAACATCTATTCCCTAATCGGATCCGCCGTGGCGGGTCGGACCTCCGACTGGATCGGGCGGCGCAACACCATTATATTTGCTTCGGCTATATTTTTCGTCGGTGCTCTTTTAATGGGCGTGGCTACAAACTACGTGTATTTGATGGCGGGTCGGTTCGTTGCGGGCATCGGTGTGGGCTACGCGCTGATGATTGCGCCGGTTTATGCTGCTGAGGTGTCGCCGGCGTCGTCGCGTGGGTTTCTCACTTCTTTTCCGGAAGTCTTCATAAATGCAGGTACGAAACATATTCTCACGCGCCCCCTTTTGCTTTTATTTATTATTACTAGTATTTTCTTCGTTTTGCTTTCTTTGATTTGATTTGATGGTTGTTGAATTATTTATGCTGAATTTTATTATTCGATTTAATGCAATGCCGTAATAAGACGTTCCAATATGTAAATTAAATTTTGGTGATAATATTTTATCCATAAGAGTTAAGATTATAAAATCACAACAATCCAGTGTTTTGTTTTTTTGCTGGATATTGATGGAAAATTGTTGTGTGAATAATTTGGATTATTAAGAGAGTTGAATCAAAAAAATTGACTGATTTATAATAATATTTTATATAGAAAAAGTTACAATCTTCTTCTCCACTTTTATTTTATGTTTTTGTAAGTTTTCATCAAGCAAATAAGTGAGGGCACGTGGACCGCTACGCAAGAAAGCTTTGAAAATTTTACTAGTAATATTTTATCAAAATTCAAAAGAAAGAAAGCGCGTCTGCGTCTCTTATATTTTCAATATCAAGTATGTTTCTATGATTTTTTTTTTGGGAAATGCTTACGTGCTTGCTTCTTGAGATGACTAAAAGGTGGCGTTTGCAATAATTTATGTGAATGTGTGAATTTTTATTTTTGTCTAATATTATTAGGATACGCGTTTATTTTCAAGATTAATTGAAAGCTGATTTACACATTTATACCAAAAAAATAAGTTGTATATTGAAAATTATTCTGCAAATACTTTTTTCTTATTCCGTTTGTAAACACACCCAACTTACGTAAAACATCAATTTCGCCTTGGTGGCGGACTAATTTGGCAAAACAATATGTTAGTTCGGATGTTTTTTGGTATAATAATTTCAATATTTGAAGTTTGGTAAGTGAAAAAATAGAAAAAACATTTTTTAATTTGGAAAAGAGATCATAGATTTTGTAAAAAAGAAATAAAATTTCGTGGTCTGATTTAATTTTGAGTGTTACAAAACATACGTGTGAATATGAAAAACTATTATTCTCCTTGGAAGAAAAACACTGTATATATATCATTATCAGTCGGATGTAGCCAAAGGCTATGTGACCATACGTGTGTCAAAATTACACAATTGAAAAGTAGTAGTTTCCTGATAAAGTGTTGATATATGAAGCAACCTTTCATAATCCTTATTATGACAAAAAGGAAGAAAAGGAGAAAAAAATGTACAGCTTGAAAATTCAATGAAGGCCCACCTAAAACGTGCTCCATCTACCGACACCCACTAATTGAATTGAATTGAATTGAAATGAAATGAAAGATACTTTGTACTAAAATGCATGTGAGCTTGTAGAGACTCACATTCAGTCCGCACAAGTAATTGTCAAATGTTATTTCGGTTCTTTTTAAACATATTTATTATCATTAATTCAATTCGTGTCGTGTAGTGTCGTGTGTTGTTCATACTACTATATACTATCATTTTTTTTGTGTTTTAGGTGTATTACTTGGCTACGTCTCAAACTACGCCTTTTCCAGCCTCCCAACAAACTTGGGCTGGCGATTCATGCTTGGAGTAGGCGCAGTCCCATCGATTTTCCTGGCCATTGGTGTCTTAGCCATGCCCGAGTCCCCTCGTTGGCTAGTCATGCAAGGTCGACTAGGCGACGCCAAAAGGGTACTCGACAAAACTTCCGATTCATTACAAGAATCTCAATTACGCCTCTCTGACATCATAGAAGCCGCCGGGTTGCCTGAAGATTGCCTCAACGAAGATGTCGTGTTTATCCCTAAACAAACTAACGGGTCCGGTGTATGGAAAGAATTACTATTGAGCCCTTCCCCGGTTATTAGACACATTTTGATCGCCGGCATTGGAGTACATTTCTTCCAACAAGCTAGTGGAATCGACGCTCTAGTCATGTATAGTCCGAGAATTTTCGCTAAGGCCGGCATGGAAAACAATTCCGATAAGCTACTCGCGACCATAGGCGTTGGATTTAGCAAAACTTTTTTCACTCTAGTCGCGACATTTTTCGTGGATAGAATCGGACGGAGGGTATTGCTTCTGACGAGTTGCGGTGGGTTGATAGTGTCGCTATTGAGTTTAGGCGTTGGATTGACGATAATCGATCGGTATGATGATGGGACGGCGGTGATGTGGGTTATAGTTTTGAGTATAATGATGTCGTTTTCGTGTGTCGCATTTTTCTCGATCGGGATGGGGCCCGTTGCTTGGGTTTATAGCTCGGAGATCTTTCCATTGAAGCTGAGGGCGCAAGGGTGCAGTATGGGAGTTGCAGTGAATCGGTTCACTAGTGGTGTGGTGTTAATGACATTTATATCCCTTTACAATGCTATTACAATTGGAGGGGCTTTCTTTCTGTACGCTGGAATTGCAATTGTGTCGTGGATTTTCTTCTACGCTATGTTGCCTGAGACGCAGGGGAAAACTTTGGAGGACACTGAGGGATTGTTTGGCAATTACTTTAAATGGAGGCCCAGAAAATGAAATTATATATTGGATGGACATTTATTATTAATTTGGCGGCCTAATTTTTAATTAGATGGGTTGGTTGAAAACTTTAAATGTTTTCTTTATTAATTTTCCTCTTGTTGTTGCATACTAGAAGATTTGGTGGAGGGTTAAGTAACTAAAGATGAATGAGAGAGAGAGGACATCTCATATTTAATATATCTATGTATTAATATTATGTTGTTGGATTATTAATAAAATTTGTTTTTGGTTATTGTGTGACTTGTTAACTTTGTATTCGATTTATTATTAATGTGCAGTCAAACACCTCAAATATATTTTATTGCTAGAACATTTTCTAATATTTTTATGTCAATAACCAAGATTTGTCTCTATTTAAAAAAAAAAAAAAACTGACATTGTTGATATTGTCCAAAACTTAACCATCGGAGATCAAATAATTAGTTTCTAAAGTCAGAAATTAATTACCTGCACACCTCTTTAGAGTTTAGGTTTTTTAAATTACATGATATTAAATGAAATTTTACTCTCATTCTCTATCTTAAAGAGATCCACTTTCTCCCCATATAGCTCTATCTAATAACCCATTGTGTCATGGTCGATCATATCGAGCTAACTTATTACTAGCACAAATTATTTGAACGACAACATTACGGGTTGCCGTTTGACAACCATCGATGTTAAGAAACAAAACTCTACATATTTATCATCAGACTGTATTAAACTCAGAGAAAAAAATGCAAATTTAAATGATCCCTTAATTAATCCACATTGTGTAAACAATAAAACAACAGAATAAATTAAGAATCGAATTAAATATCCCGAGCTAGAGAAACCGAAAATGTACTAAGTCTTAAACCGAAGATCTATAGTATTGTTAAAGCAACAAGTAACACTTTTGCATAGCTAAAAACCAGTTCCAAAACAGTATCTTCCTGAATCAAGAACATAAACAATGACCTTGAAATTCTTAAAAGAACAACTCACCTGTGAAATCAAGAACACAAACAAAACCAGAATGTTGTTCGTCACAGAGAAGAGATAACTGTTAATCAATACATAATATTTATGAATTGGAAAAAGCAAAATCTTGATTTCTTACACCACGTGGAAGTATGAGCAAATCTTCTCTAATGCCTAATAAACATGCCAACTGTAACAACCATATTCTCAAACATAACAACACTCAAATATAACCAACTCTACTAAATTGGCAAAAGTCACACCTCCACAATATCTAAAGCCCCATACATCTTGGCAAAATCGAGACACATTTCACGATCTCTTATATCTCCCCATCCTCCCCAACCCCTAAATCCCGCTTGATAACCTGCTTGGTGCTCGTACACATGTACTCCCCAATCCCTTTTCACATTAGGAACTTTATCGATCTCTTCCACTTCAAAATTCAAAGCACCATTATCAATACAAGCTGCATTTTCACCTTGACCTTGATGCAAACCACATTTCCCAAAGTGAATCGCACTTGTTCGAGGTGCTCTTAACGTGTAAACGGGTCCACCAAAAGAAGGATAGACCGTGGCCCACATTGTAATATCCCAATTGTAATCATCGAACGAACAAAATTCTCGAGCTTTTCTATGTATCATTCTCCATACCGTACGATTAAACGTGTATCCCACGTTCCCCATCCTCTCCGCTATCAAACTTTCCCATTTCTCTCCTCTTGATTTCACATCCGAGGGTGCCAAATTTGCGGCATAACAATGTGGGCACTTTTTAGGCTTCAATTCCGTGAGTATTTGCAAGTTACGATACGCATTAGGATATATAAAATGGTCCTCTTCTATGAAGAGAATATGACCAAAATGCCCTCTTGTCTCCTCCAAACCATCCCAAACGGTATTCATCATCCACCACCAATGATGCTTCAAGGACACAATCTTCGGCGAACGATGGTTACCGTATTGATCCGGAGTTCCTTCACATTTCATCTTTAGAGAATCATCTTTATCTTTGCAATCGTAAGGTGAAATTCCCGGAAAAGTGTTTGAAAAAACGTGGGGCGAATAAGGGGCAAAAATTTGTTTCACTTGACAAAATTTAATAGATTCCACAATCTTATTCATCTCTTTGAAATACCCATCATGGCTAACAATGAGTAGAGTTTCACTAATCCCAACCACTCGCGACAAGCTATCTACGACTACTTGAAGATATTGGGGACGATTATGAACATACAATACAATGACTATATGATTCTTGGCTAACTTGGGATATAAATGTAAATTCCTAGGAGGCATTTGATTACGATTTTCTAACGCAATTGAAAGCTCGTTCTGTTTAGGAAGATTCAAATTCTTCTTAAGAACCAGAGAATAGTTATTATGAATCTCTTCAAATCTTTCATCAGACTCGAATGAATATCTAGTAAATACGTCAACAATTGCATTTGTTCTCATTAGTAACACAAATAAAACAACTCCAATCACAGAAATCAAAAGTAAACGGCGGATAACAGCTTCTCTTACTCTGGATTTTCTATATGAAGCCTTCATCTCTATAAAATTACCCCAACTAATTCCACACGGCTGAAGGAAAAAGAAAATATTTTTAGATCGAACAGAGTAAAGGGGATGAGGTTAAAGAAGCGTACACAAAGAGGCCTTCAGGATTGGGATAAACCAAAGACTTGCAGAGCTGACTGTTTTGAGAATCCAAGAAAATTCAACACACAGAAGAACCGGTCAAGAGAAAACCACTTCAACAAGTAAAATAATGAAGAAAAAAAGAGATTAAAACAGATCCAGTGCGTGGGTTTTTAAGAATTCACAGAACTCCCAAAGATTGGAAAGAAATCAAAAGAATTAATTCTAGTCATATCGCATACTTGAGAAACTAATTAAATATTTTTATTCTTTTTTCTGCTTTTTATTATTTACTTTTTTTGGAGGATATTTTAATAGTTCATCATAGCTATAAACGTAAAAACAAAGTTATTAGTTAGTTAATCCGGATATGAATCCCTCGAGTTAAAACTTAAAACTAAATTTTTTGATAAAAAATTTAAAAATAAACGAAATTAAATATTTTATGGATTTTGTGCTAGACATATGGATTTAAAAAAAGTAGATGGTAGGTGTCAATCAATGTATTTTTTATAAAATTTGGGGAAAAAAAAGGTGATATCAAAGTTTTATAAATTTCAAGAATTTGAGTGTAGATTTTTGAATATGTGATGAGTTTCATATGTCTGACGAAAACTCATTTGGAAGGGTATTAAGTTTCGCGAGACCGGGTCAAATCCCTTCCACATAGGCCCTAATTTGTTCGTATTATTTATTTATATAAAGTAATTTAGAATAACAATTATTCAAAAATAGAGACTTAATTTGATACACTCGAAAAATTGGAATAAGTGAAGTAATACATAAGTTATGAACGGCCCAAACCTAGTCCTGTGTCGTAGTATTTGATCGTCCTTGACTAATGACTACATTACTCCTTCCTTCCTTCCTTCGTTTTTCATTTTTTTTTTTTGAAAATTTACTTGCCTTATCTTTCGTAGCCAATAAACAACTAAATAATGTAACAGTATCTTCAATACATAACCAAAATAAATGATTCCTCATTTAAAGAATCAATATTTCAGTTTTAGGTCTAATTAAATTCCAACTTATACAATATGGAACCATAAAATAACTGATAGGATGATATTTAGAGCAAATAATAAGATCCAAAAATGAACAAGAAGATTCTCCAAACTTTTTTATATTCAAGAAATTATGGTAAAATGCATTGATATCTTAAATATTTAGTTTAAGCAATTTTTTCGTTTTACTAGCTAGTATTTTCTTCTTTAGTTTAGTTGAATATTCTTTTGGGCCTGTATTGTCCTTGTATTACCATTCTATTGTACACACTGGACATGTCTTAGGTCTGAATGAAGACGTATTCATGGATGATTATTTTGAATTCTATACAGAAGTCTCAAATTGATGTCGATGAATTACATGGGCAGCTAAAAGGACAGTAGAATCAGTCATTTGTGAAAGAATCTGAAAATGGCTGTAACGGGGACACATTAGACTGAGGAGCATTTCACCCCATCCATCTATCTATCTGGAGTTTTGCAATCATATACTAGTACCATTCAAGAACCAAGAGTGAGCTATAAATTCCCAAGTAAAAAATGATTGTAACAGATGAAGCAGAATGTTTCAGTCGAGCTACATTTGCTTCCCCATTAATTGCAAGTGACATCTCGCAGGATCTAATTCAGCAGGCTTCAGAGCCCAAGGAATAATACGCTTCATTCTGATGAAGAAGAAGACGACTTTCTAGCAGGGACCATATTCTGAAGCACTCAAATATTCACCGTGTTCCTCAAAGTATTCAATTAAACGCTTCAAGAATTTTTCACCACTAACAGTCTCAGTGTCACATATAATGCAACATTGTCTCCTAGCTCGTGTCACAGCAACATTCATTCTCCTGCGGTCGCTTAAAAAACCAACCTGGGAACAAATGAGTTTCTGTATTAAAATCTGATGCAGAGTTTGACCAAGTTGATGGGAATGTCAGTGTAAGTACCTCATTCTTTGGGTTTGATCGAACCATTGAAATGATTATTGCTTCCTTTTCACGGCCTTGGAAACCATCAACTGTAGATATTTCCATTTCTTTTAGCTTGGCTTCTTTGCTTCTCAAAATCTTTAGTAACACAACCTGAAACAGCACTTCCACAGATATTATGATCCTCAACAAGAGATGGAGTACAACAATTTTATTTGTTAAAATATACCTGTGCTGCATAAGGTGCAATAATTCCTATATTAGCAGCTTGAACTCCACTCTCCACGAGTCTCCTAGCATGTGCTATAGCAACCGCAGCTTCACCCTCATTCAATGTGCTATCTTCTTCATCCTTCTTCTCTTCCATATCACAACTGATACAATGCTTATATTAATTAAGAGGTGACAAAACTAAGCATTATCGCGAGGGGGGCAAACAAATAAGATTTTGGAACAAGCGAGAAACCATGTAACTAATAAGCTTCTTAAATTGATCTTGTAGGGTGATGTACATGTCAAGATCACTGAACAAATAGTTGAGTAAAAGAACATACCCAGCTGTGTCTATCAGAAGAAGGGTTGGCTCAGTTGAAGATGACTTCTTTACATCCTCAATCCCATGTAATGAATGGGCAGCAACACTTGAATGTGCTTTAATCTGTTACTTAAGATGGGCATAAAAGACAAAAAAAGAAACAGTTAACAAACAAGTCCACAGAAGAAATAGATCTCTCAGTTCATATTAAAATGGTGAACCTCGGATCTACAAATAAAGAGAGAAGAAAAAATGAGATGCTCATATATCCAAGCACCTTGCCATTATATAGCTCTTTGGAGGACCAATTCATGATAAGTTCATGCATGCGGTACTGAACGGTGAGCATAGACATTACGTCATCTCCATACAAGTCAGCAAGACGTTCAAAGAGGGTTCGTCCTAATCCTTTCTTCTCAGCTTCAACACTTTGGATAGTTGGAGGAAGCTGGAGGTGATCACCAGATAGTATACACCTTGGACCCTATTAAGGAAACATTAGATATTATAGAGGAGATCAAAGATTTAAACCATGTTTGAAAACTAATAGGAATCCAGACTTTAGTGTAGCCTCTGTCATCATATTACCCTGAACACTAAAAGCATTATATAAAAGTAAAATGCAATAATTCTTTAATTACCTTCAAGAGAGCAATCCAGCATGCTATTTCAAGTGCCTGGGCAGCTTCATCAATAATAACCAAATCGAATGAAATGCCTTCCAATGTCTTAGACAATGCCCCAGTTAAAGTTGTTAATACCACATCAGCATTCTTGATCACATCTGTCACTGCAAGCTGTTGCCTTTTACGCTCTTCTTTGGAAAGAGTCTTTAGTTCCCTTCGGATATCCCTCTTAGTATTTCTATCTTTGGCCTTCAACAGTTTGCTATTCAAAGCCTGCAGAGTATCATTAAAGTTCAACTTATAAAAACCAACGACACTTGTAGAATAATCTGTTCAAGATTGCAAGTGGATAATTAATATCCAATTTCGATCTCACCAAACATACTATGAGTATTATACTACATGATATTTTATTTTGAGTCATATTGAATAAAAGCCAGTTAAGCTTTCACCACAAGGAACGTAGCTTTTTAATGCACCTCTAAACATTGTATTAATGACTGCCACAAAAAGCATCGGTAGGGCAATCAAATATTTCTATGCATGCTCCTATGGCTTAGTACAAGAATTTCTATAGAAATTTTAATGGCATGTACCTTCATCTCCTTGCGGATGTCTTTTGCAAGGGCACTATTATCCCCACGCAGAACCTACAGGAAACCAAGACAATATTAACTTGAATTCTTTGACTCAACAAGTGAAATTACGAAAAGGAGAGTTATCAAATTATTGATAGCTTTCAATCTAAATTGAATGTTATTAACCAGATGCCAAAATAAAAGGCTCGGCAACACTCATACTATAAAATTGAGTTCAATTATAAACATACTGATTAAAACAGTCAAATAAAGTATGTCTAGTCTACGGGACAAAATACAATTCAGTGGAGAGTGAGGATGAGGACGAAAGGACAGCTCATGGTTAGATGAACGAATAGAAACATCTAGTTGGTTTACATAGTAGTAGAAGCCTCTACGACATGGCTTGAAGTAGGGAAAGGAAACTAATAAATTAAATCTATCGAGTGAAAAGGAACAATGCAGCCAAGTACTAAATGTCAAATTATTCAAGCCATCAGTATATCTCACCGGATAGCTACATCATGCAGAAATAATAAGACACCATAATGACATTCCGGAATCCAGTTTTGACCGTGGAACTGTAGAAAACATTACCTGTGCATCAAGAGCACTCTCCAACACTTGAGGAAGTAAGCGTGCAGGATGTCCCAATCTTACCAATTTAACTCTGTCAAGAGTAGAACGAAAGTAAGTTTGACAATATCCAATTTGTGGTAATTATACTGGCAAGTGTTGACGAATTCATCATGTCTATGACGAAGATAAGGGGGAGAAAAAGAACCTCCTAGAGTTCAGTTTCAAACCAAGCTGAAAAGTGTTGTTTTTTGTCCTTATAGGAAGACACATACTTTACTAAATTATATATAATAGGGTGAAACAAAGTGGGAGGAGACTAAAGAAATAAGTAAATTCCACTTATCAAAATACCAGGCAAAAAAAAGTTTCACGGGTTCAATTCTATTACCAAGCTGATAAGAGTTTTTTTTTTCATGAATAAGCTGATAAAAGTTTGTTTTGTCTTACAGAAAGAATAGTTGTGACTTGTAAGTTACTAAACAGGAAAATAGAACTGAATTTAAGAAAAAATAAGAGAAAAATCAGTCACATCACTCAACATATAAGGTGCTAAAATTGAAGCTAAACCCGTAATTTGAAGAATCTACATACCTATGAGGTACAAGTCTCTCTACTATATTATCAACTGCAATATTGGATGCGGCACAAGCAAGAATCTTTGATCCACGCTTTACTTCTTGTAAGATTATTTCAATCACAGTAGTGGTTTTCCCAGTTCCAGGAGGTCCATGCAGCAAAAAGAGGTCCTTGGATGATAAAGCCTTTGCAATAGCATCTTTCTTGGAAAATGGAAAATCTGATTTAGCTTATCATGTCAACGGATAAGATTATATATGTAGTGTGAATATATTACACAGAATAAATGTGAATTTTAGTTCGCCATGATTCCTATCAAATCAATATAATGAAGTATACTTCAAATGAGCAGGAAAAGCGGCAAAGAGAAGTTCAGAACTTTTAAAATGTAAAATAATAATATGGAGGAATTGACTTACAGACCTGTGAATGATCAAGGCTGGAATTAAAAGGAGTGAACTTGATATCCTTCTTAAACACTGTCGGCGGTCTCTCTCCAAATAAGACTGGGACCAGATCAGAAGCAGGACCTTTCTGCACACCTTTACTTAGTTGAATTAACGTGTCCTTCATCCGTCGGTATGTCACCTAACAAACAATCAAAACTTAAAAGAGTCTGTTTCCAGAAATAAATTTCATCTTATGAATTTAAACAGATCTGCAGGTTTCGTTTCGACCTTACATAATTTTTACTTGTATTTTTTAGAATACTCATTTGTTTTGGAAAGCTCAAAGACTTTTCAAATCCTCAGGTATGTTGGTGAGCCTACATCATTCTTTAAAAATTTCTGGTACAAGTGATGTTTCTTCTCCAGAAATAATGCTGGATTAATTTGTATGCCAAAAGCGAAAAAGCTACCTGAGCTGGGTACTTATTAATTACACCTAAGCTCCGTAGGGAGTTAGCCAATTCCGGAATCATGAAATCAAATATCCTTACCATAGTTTATGGGACAGTCTGATGTACTAAGATAGTACACTAATTTTGATGCCATACACTTTCATATCAGGTAAAAAAAATCTCTATGTATGAACAGACACATTTCTGTCATGAAACACTTATACCTCTCATAAGATGAGAAGCAAAAAAGAAATGCAATATCCTATTATTCATTTCAGAGAGGTGAAGCAGACAATACCTCATTTGCAAGCTTTTCCAGGCGCAGGGGGCAGTTCAAACCATCTTCTGGGATGTCATCGAAAGCAACGGTGATAGATGAGTCCTGCTCTATGCATATATATATTTATATTCAGAATCAACAACTACTAAAATGGAGTGCCGATTATCATTCTAAGAAAAAAATCATAGCCTTTAAAGTCGAAGTACCTTTATTCGATAAACAACACCCTGACCAAGGGCAGGGGAGCCCAAATCAGCCTTGTTTGGTTTCATTACCACAACATCGTGATTTCCAAACTGGAATGCAATAAAGATGTGAGGCTATAGAGTACAGTTACGGAAATTGAAAAATATATTCACCACACTGTCACTCAATAAACGACTTCCACAAATCTCTGTTTGTAGTCTAATCAGAACCATAGAAGCTCAAACATTGTGGACATGAACTTGAAGTATGATATAAAGAGATCAAAGTAAGTGAAAACAACATCCATCCATTCAGACTTCGTGACACATGGAAAACTTGCATCAGTTGAAGACGAGGTAGTAAAGAAGAAGAATGTTACGTGATAGCCTTATGTCAGAGTAGGATAAAAATTTCTAATTACGGATATGGAAATAAACTTCAACAGTCAACACTACTCCACAAACTATCGTGATGTCAGTTATAGTATTATAGTAGAGAATACATACAAGTCGTCAAACACATGGATCAAAATTTCAAAGTTTCCGGTCGAAAACATTGAGACATTTGAGTTTTTCAATATATGGAAACGAAAATAAGGTATAATTTCGAAACTCTTTGTTTGCTTTGAGAAACTTGTTTTTTCTTAATTCAATAATTTCTTCACAATTTTTCATTATGTTTCCAAAAGTTTTTCGAAATGTTTCTAATATTTAGATGATTGAAACATACACTAGAAACAAAATTTTAATTCATGGAATGTAACATTATTATTGCAAAAATTATCAGCAACAAAAAACTTACAGAAACACGTCCTTTATTCATATAAACTAGTCAATTACATAAATAATTTACCCTGTGAGGAGGGAGCACATCTCCTTTATTTGATTGAAACTCGAGAAGAGTTTTGCCCATTAACCCTGTCTACAAAAATGCAGCAATCAGAAAGTACCACACAAACTACACATACACAAAAGAACATATGGAATTAAATTTACCTGAGCATCCACACACTTCAAATTAAGAATAGAGGACCCCTTCTTTTGTGCAGTGTCCAAACTCCGTGTCGCCCCCGAGCTCATTGAAAGAGATATCTCAGCTTCCTAACACATTCAAATAAATATCGATATAAGTTCATATTAAAATCTTTAGTAATTTAATTGAAATTAAGATGACAGAAAATACACCGCGTATTTCGAAGATATACAACCAAAAATTAACAACAAAAGGGGCAGTCGATTACTTTTTCCATGTCGATGAGAGGAGCCATGGTGGAGACGAACTGTTCGAGTGTAATTTTGTCATTTGAGGGTTTATTTGTCGTGTTCATTCCTTTTTTCCCCTTCTCCATTGCTTCGCCCTTCACTCTCTTTCACTGCGTTTGTTTAATGTGTGAAACACCCTCTGTATACATTCCTTGATTTGCCACTAAAGTAATTTACTGCAAATCAAATGAGATAGTTTTCTGAAAATAAATAAAAAATCAAAGGGAAATTTGGCTGAATAGCCTTATCAAAAATGATATTTGCAAAACTAGCTCTCACCTTTTTCCTTTTCTTTTTTCTTATTATAAACTCAATTAAAATTTAGTAAACATACTTAATACTAATTAATTACAATTAAATAATTTAATTAATTAACATAACATTTTTTATACACCCCCACTCTTTCACAAAAAAATCATTTTCACCCCACTTTAATTACAAAAATTATCTTTCTAAAAATTCATCTCCAAAATCAAAATTCAACAATGGAATCGGGGAATTGTGAGTTGGCACTTTCATCCGGCATACCGGAAACATCTACCCGACGAGCGAGAGTCGAAAATGAAGGAAAATCGGTAAATTTTTTTAATTTTACGAAAAAAAAAATTTCCCCCGGTATTTGCCGCCGGGTCACTTGGACCTCCAAGTGACCCGGCGACATTTGAAGATTCACATGCCGCCGGGTCACTTGGACCTCCAAGTGACACGGTGACATTTGAAGATGTGAATCTTCAAATGTCGCCGGGTCGCTTGGAGGTCCAAGCGACCCGGCGGCAAGCCTACGGGCCAATTGGACCTCCAAGCGACACGGCGGCATGGCACGCACGCTGCTCGTGTCCCTCGACCAAGTGACACGAGCCCGTGCGTGCCATGGCACGCTGCCGCCGGGCAGCTTGGGCCCCAAGCGACCCGGCGACAATTCCAGTTTTTTTTTTTTTTTTTTTTTTTTTAAATTTTCGACTTACTCAATTTATTAGCTTTTATTTATGTTTTGTAGGGTCGATCTTATAGAAGAATGTACACGAATGAATTGCCGGAGTTTCCTAGCCTTCATTTTGGGAGGATAATTAATGAAGGGAAACTTACAACAAGAGGAGGTTGGAATAAACTTCAGACGTACGCAAGTTACTTGTCGGATCGCAACCGCATACAGGCATCACATTACCCTCAACTGGCACGCCAGCCAGCGTGCGTGCCAGGGCTGCCCTGGCACGCTACCGCCGGGTCGCTTGAAGGTCAAGCGACCCGGCGGCACTTGTTGTGTGCGTGACAGGGCTCGTGTCGCCGGGTCACTTGGACTTCCAAGCGACCCGACGACAATTCCAGTGTTTAAATAGTTAAATGCGATTTATTTATTTTAGAATTTTGGTTTGATGTATATATTGCTTATTTTTAGGTGACTTCTCCAAATTTTGGTCAAGATGTTGTTCTAGAAGTCTTCGAGGAAGTGGAGGACAACAATTTGAGAACTTTGTTACACCGATCTCCATATCTTCTCCGAGCAAAAACCAAGATAAAGCCTACTCGCGCCACCACAAACATTTTACCTTGAATTGTATAATTTCACTTTGTTTTGTAAAATTCTTATTAGTATAATTTCACTCCCAGAATATTTGTTTTGTAAAATTCTTATTAGTATTTTATTTTTCAGATTACAAATGGATTTAATCGGATCAATTATCAATAAAATTATTGAAAAAATTGGATAAAAACGGTTTTAATCATTATAAAAATGGGTTTAATCGGACCAAAATCGAAAAAAAATAGTTAAAAAAATGGGTTTATTCGGAACAAAATCGAAAATATAGTTCATAATCGATGAATCAAAAATTTTAGTTAACTAATGAAGGTTTTAGGGTTTTTAGGGTTAGGGTTAGGGTAGGTTCCCGATTGACCGTAAATTCGATAATTTACTAACTTTGATTTACGGAAGAGTTTATGTTACTGCAAGTGGTGCTCCGTTTGAATTCCCGACTGACCGTAAATTAGATAATTTAACTAGCTTTGATTTACGGAAGAGTTTATATTACTGTAAGTGGTGGTTCTCTGTTTGAATTCCCGACTGACCGTAAATTCGATAATTTAACTAACTTTGATTTACGGAAGAGTTTATGTTACTGTAAGTGGTGGTTCTCCGTTTGAATTCCCGATTGACAGTAAATTCGATAATTTCACTAACTTTGATTTACGGAAGAGTTTATGTTACTGTAAGTGGTGGTTCTCCGTTTGAATTCCCGATTGACCGTGAATTCGATAATTTCACTAACTTTGATTTACGGAAGAGTTTATGTTACTGTAAGTGGTGGTTCTCCATTTGAATTCCCGATTGACCGTGAATTCGATAATTTCACTAATTTTGATTTACGGAAGAGTTTATGTTACTGTAAGTGGTGGTTCTCCGTTTGAAATCCCGATTGACCGTAAATTTGATAGTTTCACTAACTTTGATTTACGGTAGGGTTTATGTTACTGTAAGTGGTGGTTCTCCGTTTAAATTCCCGATTGATCGTAAAATCTTTGTCACTTGTCACTTGGAGTCCCAAGTGACAAGTGACAAAGATTTTGTCATTTGTCACTTGTCACTTAAGACTCCAAGTGACAAGAGACGAAGTTGTCACTTGTCACTTGGAGTCCCAAGTGACAAGTGACAAAAAAAGTTAAAAAATTTTAAATTATAAAAATAGTTCAAAATTTAATTTTTTTTATGTTTCCCACTTATCAAATGCAATAGAAGATCGTATACTAACATTAAATGTTGATCTTCTTGTTTTTTCTTGATTTTCTTTGAAGTGAATTTGGGAGAGTTTTTGCTAGAGAGATAATTTTTATTTTTGTTAGAATGAAAGAATAAGTTTGGTTTTTGAGTTTTTGTATTTAGTGGGGTTTGATTAGTGGATTTTATTTTATGTTTTTGAATTTATTGGGGTTTAATTTTGAGTTTTTAATTTAGTGGGGTTTGATTAGTGTGGGTTTATTTTGTATTTTGAAATACATTGGGGTATAATTATTGAGGTTTGATTTTGTAATTTCTAAATTTTGTGGGGTTTAATTTTGAATTTTAAAATTTAATGGGATGGGGTTAAATTTTAATTTTATTAATTTTGTTGGATTTTTTTTGTAATTTTCCATTTGATTAAAACACTAACTAATAAGTTAATTAAGTGAAGGCTAGTTTTGCAAATTCAACATTCATAAAGCTATTTTTTTAAATTAAAAAAGCCATAAGGCTATTCTTGCAAATCACTCAAAATCAAATGAGATATTAAAGGGATATTTGGCTCAATAGCCTTACTCCAAATGTTTTTTGCAAAACTAGCCTTCCCTTTTTTCTTTTTCTTTTTTCTTGGTTTAAATAACAATTAAATCTAATTAAACACAATTAAGTCTAATTATTCAATTAATCCAATAATAATAATACAAAACACCAATAAAAATTCATTTTCACTCCCAATTCAGATTTCAAAATTTCTCTCACTATAAAAAACTCTCTAAAACATTCATCCCAAATTTTTGTCACTTGTCACTTGGACGCCCAAGTGACAAGCGACATTGTTGCCGCCGGGTCACTTGAGCGCCCAAGCGGCATTGTTTCCGCCGGGTCACTTGGGTGCCCAAGTGACAAGCGGCATTGCCGCCGGGTCACTTGGGCGCTCAAGTGACCCGGCGGCAACAATGTCGCTTGTCACTTGGGCGTCCAAGTGACCCGGCGGCAACAATGCCTTTTGTCACTTGGGCGCCCAAGTGACCCGGCGTCAATGCCGCTTGTCACTTGGGCACCCAAGTGACCCGGCGGCAACAATGCCGCTTGTCACTTGGGCGTCCAAGTGACAAGCGGCATTTTCGGGTTTTTATTTAAAGTTAATTAATAACCTAATCTAAGTAAGGCTAGTTTTGCAAATAAAAATTTGAAAAAGCTAGTTTTACAAATTAAACTTTCCATAAGGCCATACATGCAAATGACTCGATATTAAAACGATATATTCTGGATTAGGATAATAACAGATTTAAGGAGGAAATAATTGTAAAAAGAGTGATTTACACTCAGACCACCTATATTTGGTCATATTACCATAAACCCCCCATTGTTTAAAAAATTACAAGGACACACCCTCAGGTTTGGGCATATTACAAAAAACCTCTTACGGCGTTAAAAACAGACAGAATTTGATGACGTCAGTAATTTTTTTTATTTCCAAATTTGCCCCTGACTAAATATACCCACATGGGGTGTCTATGTAATAATATTATACCACATGGGGTATCTATGTAATAATATTATACCACAGGGGGTGTATTTGAAAGATTACAATAACTTCAGAGAGTTACTTGTAGCCAACTGTCATATTTTAAAAAATGACCATATTTTAAAAAATGACCGGTGGATGTTAATGTTGGCCACATATTTTGGTTATAAATACAGTCCAAATGTTTTTTATTTTTTTTTTGCATTTCATCCCACAAATTTGATAATGTCATCATCAAATTCAAGTGGTAGTGTGAGATGCTTAAAATATTGATTATCAAAATATTCATGTGTTGGGTGTGTGAAGAATGCACCCATAATGGTTGCAGATGCACACCGAGATTTAAATTTGCATTATCCCTACACGTGAACATTTTGATTTATAGTCAAAATATGGCCAACAGTAACATCTATTGGTCATTTTTTAAAATATGACCATTGGCTAGAAGTACCCCCATGAAATTTATAGTCAAAATATATGGCCAACATTAATATCCATTGGTCATTTTTTAAAATATGACCGTTGAATATAAGTAACTCCTTGAAGTTATTGTAATCTTTCAAATACACCCCATGTGGTATAATATTATTACATAGACACCTCATGTGGGTATATTTAGCCAGGGGTAAATTTGGAAAATTAAAAAAAATTGCCGACGTCATCAATTTCCATCTGTTTTTAACCCCGTAAGGGGTTTCTTGTAATATGCCCAAACCTGAAGGGGTGTTCTTGTAATTTTTTAAACAGTGGGGGGTTTCTTGTAATATATCCAAACCTGAAGGAGTCTGAGTGTAAATCACCCTTGTAAAAAGGTGAAAGTTTAAGTTTCCTTAATAGTGTAGCGCTGTAATTTTAGAAAATTACGGAAATTAGGAAACAAGAGAGTCGTTATGGAAAAGAAAGCTATAGATAAACTAGATTAAGGGTTATTAATTAATCAATTTTATAGCAAAAAAAGAAAATCAATTTTACATAAAAGGTATAGTAGAAATTTTGTCTAGCATTATGCACAACCTTCTTTTGTAATAATTTTGGTTTATTTGATGTAATGAATCAGAAATAGTTTCTTGATGTGGTGACAGTTCATATATTTTCTTTATCTATAAAAAAGTGTTAACAGTACCTATAAGATGGCTCATGAGTTTCCAATATTTAACTTTTTAACTAGAAAAATTACTTTCTCATATAGCCTCATTCCTAAAATATAAGTAACATACATGATACATTCAAACAAAAAAATTAATACATATAAAAATATTCCAAATCTTATAATAATGTCTTTGAGAAAACTAGAGTACATTAAAATGGGACATGCAGCTATTAACAAGTAAAATACAACACAAATGTAAAAGAACTGTTAGAAACTAAAATCATGGCCAAAGAGTATGCATTACATATACTAGTATTATAATAAAATGTGCGCATAATTATTTAAATTTTATTGATACTCCTCTCAAAAGTCTGTTTTCCATCAACCAAAAAGTTTGATCCTCTACTTCATAAAAGAGAACTTCTAGAGGGATAATACTCATCATAAAGAGTTCAGAACAACAGCTCAAAATCAGCTTCAGGGGCTACAAACATACATAAATGTTACAATAATTTATGTAACTAATCTAAATTAGAAGTTTTCATCTTCAAAAATCATCCCAAAAACAGGGCAGGGAAAAAAAAGATTGTGGCTTCAGAAGCATCATTCTCAGCCTTGAGAAAAATATGAAATATCCTAAACCACAAACCAAGTCAGAAATTTATTTGTAAATAAGAGCATCGCGTCCAGGTCCAACACCAATGTAATGAATGGGTACACCAACGATTTCTTCTATCCTTTCAACGTAGTTACGTGCAGCCTTAGGCAGCTCAGAATACTCTCTTACAGAAGAAATATCACTTTGCCATCCAGGCATAACTTCATATTCAACCTAAACAAAATCAAATAAGTTTATTTAACAACAACAACAAAAAAGCTTTTTAAACGAGCTAAATGCAAAAATACCTATGTGTTTTGCCTAACTGGTAAAGAACCCCCTGTGTTCTTTTATATTAGCAAAATACCCCATTTGAAATTCCACCATAAGTCAATAGGGAGGAGGTTATGCAATTTTTTAAGTGAACAGGGGGATTATTTCAAAGTTAAAAAGGGGGATTTTATTGTCATTTTTTTAGGTTAAGAGGGGTGTTTTCACAATTTTTTGGGGGTATAATTGCCATGTTTCTGCAAAATAAGTATTCCGGCATGGGAGGGTTTTTTTTGCCAATAAAAAAATAACATAAGGAGGTTTTTGCTAATAAAAAAATAACATAAGGAGGTTTTTGCTAATAAAAATAATACAAGGGTTCTTTTGCTAATTAGGCAAAGCATAGGAGTATTTTTGCATATAGGAGTAGAGAGCTATGGAGCTTGCCTTGATTTGTTCAAGAATACTAAGGTCTGAAGGGAATGATTGAAATGGAGTACCATTAATTTGCTGGTATGAAATGCCCAATTGAATTTCTTTTAAGTCTGAAAGTACATCAAGTTTTGTGAGGTTCAGAGACGAGAATCCATTAATCTGACAGCAGTATTTCAACGCAACTAAATCAAGCCAGCCACAGCGACGAGGGCGACCAGTGGTTGTGCCAAATTCTTGCCCAGCAGATCTTAGAAGCTCACCATCTTCACCCAACAATTCTGTTGGGAAAGGACCTGAGCCAACTCGAGTAGTATATGCTTTCACCTGCATAATTACCAATTATGAGACTTAAAATCCTCGAATGTAACATCAAATCAATGAGTGACATGCAAAAGAACCTTATGCTTTGCCTCCGTCTTATTTTTATTACCAAAAACCCCTAGTGCTAATTTTATTAGCAAAACAACCCTCCCAAGCCAAAATGACAATTATATCCTCACCATGAAGATCAGAAAACACCCATATTTACTTATGAAATTGACAATAATCCCCCTGTTAAGTTTAAAAATTGGCAATAACCCCCCTGTTAATTCAAAAATTGATAACCTCCCTGTGATTTTTGAAGGAATTTCAAATAGGGCTTTTTGCTAATAAAAAAAGAATACATTGGGGGGGGGGGGGGGTGGGGGTTGCTAATTAAAATAAAACCGGGGTTATTTTACCAATTAGACAAAGCACGGGGATATTTTTGCATTTAGATCTCAAATCAACTATAGGTGAGTTTGGCTTTAACAGTGAGCCCTCAAAATCAATTTTAGACCTCTATTTTGATATCAAAGGTGTTCAGCCCCTTAATGACAACCACTTTTGAAATTATTATTTTCGCGATCCCAAAACGCGAAAAAAAAAAAAAAAAATCAAAAGCTACCTTATGGCAACCGCAGTTCTGTAAAATTAAACAAGAAATGCAATTTCTAAAAAAGAAAATATGTTTCCACTTACCACGCCTACAAGATCACCAAGTACTCTTGGAGCAATACCAAGACCAGTGCAGATTCCTCCAGCAGATGGACTAGAGCTAGTTACAAAGGGGTAAGTTCCAAAGTCAATATCTAACATGGTTGCCTGACCTCCTTCTACCAAAACCTTCTTTTTTTGGGATACGGCATCATTCACGAAATGCACTGTATCAGTAATGTATGGTTCCAACCTCTCAGCAAATCTCTTGTATTGTTCGACTTCTTTCCTGAGCACGTCAGGCCCATAGTTAAAATCTTTGAATCTTGATGCAGCTTCCAATAATAAAACCTCAAGCTTCTGAGGAAAAGTATCCATATGCCTTAAGTCACTTACTCTTATGCCATTCCGAATAACTTTGCTAGAATAACAAGGACCAATTCCTCTCCCGGTAGTTCCAATGAAGGATTTGGAGAGCTCGACTTCTCTAAGCCTATCTACTTCTTGATGTAAATCAAATAACAAGTGAGCACGGTCAGATACCAAGATCCTTCCTTTGCATGAGACACTATTGGATTCGAGACCATCAACTTCTTTAAAGAATCCAGGTAGATGCACAACCACTCCATTACCAATTACACAAACAGTTTCCTCGTTGAGAATTCCAGAGGGAACAAGATGAAGGGCAAACTTCTTGCCTTCTGAATTGTATATAGTGTGCCCAGCATTAGCTCCACCCTTTATATAAAAGAATGTCATAGGTATTAGAATAAGCAAGGGTACTTATCCCCTTTTAATGCAAAGTAACCACTAGAAGTAAATCAGCAGAACAAAAGACTCTACTAAATTAATCACAGAGGTGTTCAATATTACCCGGTCAACTAGAGAGATGATGACAAAGGCTAACCTCATCACATTCCAAATATATCAGAATTTAATCTTTTAAACTACTCCAATTGTAAATCACAGTGAAAGTAGGACCAATATCAAATGAAGCTTCTCAATACTTGACTCAAGCTTGAGCTTGAACACTATTTTTTATTTGATAACTTTTGAAGCTCCAACTTGCTAAGCTAAAAATTGACAAGATACATGGACAAATATTATGTTGTTTGATACTCGACTAGAGCTTGTTCCAAGAAAGTTCGGTATGTATAACAGTTAAACAAAGCTCAAACATTGTGTCGTTCAACACTAGTAAGTTCATTTATACTACTTGTCTAAGCATTGAACAATTATGTGAAAGTCCAATCAAAATTAAATAAAAGATTCTCGAGTTAATTTAATCAATCATGCTTCAAAAATGTATGTAATCAAGAAATCTAAACAAATGAATACCTGACACCTAGCCACGATGTCGAAGTTTTTGGCTAGAATATCAACGAGCTTGCCTTTGCCTTCGTCTCCCCACTGACACCCAAGCACGCCGGAGACTTGACTCAAAGATTCGATTCGACTCGGTGTCGGCTCACTCTCGATGACGGCGGCGGCGCCACTCTTAGAGGCGGAGCAGACAACCACGGCGGAAGTCCTCTGGAAACCACTACTACTACTACTAGCACTAAACGGAAGGGATAGATGATGGGGTTGGGCCCCGGTGAATGTGATCGACATGATGCTGTTGATGGAGTTAACTGAGTCGAGTTTGATGGATGTGGAAGAGAGGTTCATGGTGGCGGAGGTGGTGCTGTGGTGTTTGACTATATCGACAAACAGGAGAAGAGAGAGAAAGAGACTTATTAGGGTTTAAGCCTTTAAGGAGGAAAAAATTATTTGGCGTATACGTCGCAAACCTTTTTTCTTTTTTTTCTTTTTTTTTGAGACCATCTCAAACCTTAATTATTTCTATTTAGTTTATCAAAAAATATTTTATTTTTTCATATGATTATCACAAACCTTAGGAAAATTCTAGGGTGCCGCTACGTTAGGTGCCGCTAGTTATAACCAATAGGAATAAGACATGTCATTAATTAGTAACCTGTTAAACAAGTTGCCAACAGGTCATAATAATATTACCACAATAAATAGTACTATACCACAACAAATGATATTATACTATTTAGTCACATCAAAGAGTAAATTATTTTATAATAAATTATTATGAAAATAAATAAATGAATGTCACAATAATATTTTAAAATAAATAGTATATAATATTTTTGTTGAATAATTAATATTAACTTTGGAAAAATTGCATAATACCACCAAATGTAGAATACATAATACATGATGTGGGGTCATATTAAATATATGGGGTTAAAACTATGTAATGTGTGCTCGTACTATCACATGTGAATTATACCATAAAATGTGATACACATTACGTGGTAATACCACCTAATGTGGAATAAATACTACATGATGAGAGGTCATACTAAATATATGGGTTAATACTATGTAATGTGAACATGTACCGTCACATGTGAGTTATACCATAGAATGTTATACAAATTGCATGGTACCACTTAATGTGGAATAAATACTACTTAATGTGTGGTCATACTGAATATATGAGGTTAATACTATGTAAAGTGAGCCCGTATTGTCACATGTTAGTTATACCATAGAATGTGATACAAATTGCGTGGTACCACTTAATATGGAATAAATACTACATGATGTGTGGTCATACTGAATATATGAGGTTAATACTATGTAATGTGAGTCCGTACTGTCACATGTGATTTATACCATAGAATGTGATACACATTACGTGGTAATACCACCTAATGTGAAATAAATACTACATGATGTGAGGTCATACTAAATATATGGGGTTAATATTATGTAATGTGAGCCCATACTGTCACATGTGAGTTATACCATAAAATGTGATACAAATTGCATGGTACCACTTAATGTGGAATAAATACTACATGATGTGTGGTCATACTGAAGATATGAGGTTAATACTATGTAATGTGAGCCCGTACTGTCACATGTGATTTATACCATAGAATGTGATACACATTGCGTGGTAATACCACCTAATGTGGAATAAATACTACATGATGTGATGGCATACTAAATATATGGGGTTAATACTGTGTAATGTGAGCACATACTGTCACATGTGAGTTATACCATAAAATGTGATACAAATTGCATGGTACCACTTAATGTTGAATAAATACTACATGATGTGTGGTCATACTGAATATATGAGGTTAATACTATGTAATGTGAGCCCGTACTGTCACATGTGATTTATACCATAGAATGTGATACACATTGCGTGGTAATACCACCTAATATGGAATAAATACTACATGATATGGGGTCATACTAAATATATGGGGTTAATACTATGTAATGTGAGCATGTACTATCACATGTGAGTTATACCATACAATGTGATACACATTGCATTGTACCACTTAATGTGGAATAAATACTACATGATGTGGGGTCATACTAAATATATGAGGTTAATACTATGTAATGTGAGCCCGTATTGTCACATGTGAGTTATACCATAGAATGCGATACAAATTGCATGATACCACTTAATGTGGAATAAATACTACATGATGTGGATTACGATTAACCTAATTATACATTACCCTAAGGTCAATAATATTTATTTCAGTTAATTAATCGAGCCAATTATCGATTTGAATTACGATTAACCTAATTACATATTACCCTAAGGTCAACAATGTTGACTTTGGTCAATTAGTCGAGCCAATTATCGATTCGAATTACGATTAACCTAATTATACATCACCCTAAGGTCAACAATGTCGACTTTAACCAATTAATCAAGTCAATTATCTATTTGGATTACAATTAACCCAATTATACATTATTTTAAGGTTAAAATGCTGACTTCAGTCAATTAGTCGAGTCGATTATCAATTTTGATTACGATTAACCTAATTATATATTACCCTAAGATCAATAATGTTGACTTTGATCAATTAATCGAGCCAATTATCGACTTGGATTACGATTAACCTAATTATACATTACTTTTATCACTTTTATCAATTGCCTATATTAATATCACACCGGTCCTTTTGCAATTTTTCCACTTTTATGAAATTTACTCAATAACCCCTTATCCTAATTTACCAAACAACTAGTATTAAATTTTGATTTTTGAAACTTTCCACCCCAAAATAGGAAAAATAAGCACTTTCAACCCTCATAACTAAAGAATAGCACCTAACACCCTTGAATTAAAACAAATCCAACAATTTGCACCCTCCTTGTTTTTATTCAAAAAAACAATCCAAATTATAATTTGCTGAATTTCACCAAAATCTTCAAGATTCTGAATCAATTTTTTTAGCGATCCAAACGAAATCGAAGAGAGACGAAACGCTTTCAATTGAAATCGAGAGACCCCTTACTTCTTCTCCCTTCCTCTTGTAGTTACTCATACAATTCAATTGAATTTGGGTTTATTAGCAATTTGTAAGCATTCTTCCTCTAACTGATGCGTTATATCTTTAGGTTTTCTATTTATTGAATAAATCTTTTGTAGCTTTTGTTTATTCTTTTAAAATTTTGGGTTAAATTTTCCTAGTTTTGTTTCTACTATTATTACTATCACCAACTGTTCGATAAAATACCGTATAGGAAAACCAACAGATTTATTTGTTCATATTCATTTTTCAACTTCTCTGTTTCTCTATTTCAATGTAAAGAGCTTCGTTAATTATTAAAAATATTATCCTACGAAAACAATTGATTTTTCTAAAATTGGATTGTCTGCAAACTCATTTGACTTATGGACTCAGATTGAACTGTAACTATATAATTATTAATGGATTGTCTGCAAACAATTGATTTTGCTAGATAAAAATATGAAGTGAGAGGCTTGAGTCTATCTGTAATATTATTACTTGTCTGTAAACGCAAATTTCTTTGATGGTAGGCGAAGAGGAGCGGACGGCGATGAAGATGTAGGGTTACGGGATTTGTTTGGGGGTAGAATAGAAAGAATGAAAGAATGGTATGATTCAATTAAAAATTAGATTAACAGGTTAAACAGGTCACCTTTTGCCATTTTATTTTTTATTTTTTTAATATATTGAATTTTGTGTGGTATTGATTACATAATTATAATCTAACGGTTCAAATTAAATTAACGTCACCTAACGTAACGGCACCTTAGAAGTCCCCCAAACGTTAATCTGCAGTCTTAAAAAAGAGTTAAATTTATTTTCAATAGTCAAATGTCGTAAAAGTTGTATTATCTTTTTACATTAAATTTATTTCTAATATTTTAGCTCATTTCGTCAACAAAATTTTATTTTAAGATTTTTAATATTATTTGATATAAGATTTAAAATTTTATTATTTTAATATCTTCTTCATAATTTTTACATCAATATTTAAGTTGAGTTCGTTCGACTTAGATAAAGAAGTCAGTTTGAACAAAAAAAAATTATTGAACACTTTTAAAACTCTACTAGAATTGTAAACTACAAATCCATCCACACAAAATAGATATATCTTTGAAACCCAAGTTAGAACACATGGTTCAACAACTCATTTAAACTCCTAAACCAATGACCATCTTCTTCCGTAAACCTTTACGAAACTCTTATCTTGAGTTTAAGTTCATAGATTAATTATTGTTCTCAACCAATTTTAGATGGAAGGAAATCCAAAACTAAAAACCCTAACACCACCTGCCTCGTCTGGCTTTTCCCTTTTTCTGTGGTCAAAATCACTTCTCCTTTCTCACCTAACTTCCAAATTCTAATATTTTCGGTATTCAAATCAAGCCTGTGGAAAAGAATTTGATGGTTTCGATATGCTGCTAATAGAGTGTTGCTTTTGTAGGAAAAAGCAAGCAAGAATCATGGCAGGGGATAAAGGAAGAGTCTTTAGCCAAAGAAAGAAACGGAACACAACAGCACAAGAATCTCCAAATGTAAAAGAAGCAGAGGATAGGCTCAGTGCATTGCCAGATTTCCTTCTCCTTCACATTTTGTCTTTCCTCGACACAAAAGAAGTTGTGAAGACTTGTTTGTTGTCGAAAAAATGGAAGTTTATCTGGACTGATATGTCGACACTTCATCTGTGGGAAGGCTGTTTCAATTATGACAGAAGCAAAACTTTTGTTGATCGTGTTGGGAGGATGCTTGCTATGTGCAGCGGATTTCATTTGAAGAGGTTTGCTGTTTGTTCTAGTATGCAGAATGCTTTGTTTCTGATGTTAATTTTTGGGTTCACTTTGTTGTTAAAAATAAGGTGAAATATATTACTTTAAGATGGTGCAACCCTGTATGTGTGTATGTGATTCCTCAGATGTTGTATTCACATTCATCTATGACAAGTCTGAATATAGGCCAATGTAATATGGATCCTCGAGGAGTCATTGAGTGGGGATCCTTGAAGAGTTTATCAATGTATTTGATGAATTTGTTGGATTGTTTAATGGAAAAGTTATTGTCAGGTTGTCCTGTTTTGGAAGTCTTAAATTTTAAACTCAGTATGGGGGTTAACTTGTTTGAACATTAGCTCTCCAAACTTAACTACACTTGAGATACAAGATTGGGAGAAATACACGATGAAGAGATATTCTTTACAATCTTATTTTGAAATTTATGCACCTTATTTACGTGTTTTGTCAATTAAAGAGCACGTTAGAGGAATGCTATTTAGGCTAAGAAATGTCTCGTCTCTTGTCCGAGCTGAGATTTACATTAATGGGGACGAGACCAAGGATTGTGCTATATATACCTCCCTCAGCACGATGAGTTATTATGAAAGAGCTTTTGTTAAGCCTTCGTTCTGTTATGGATCTTGAATTGGGACCTTGGTGCACCGAGGTGTGAGCTCTACATTCTTTTTTCTAAGCGCAAAAATAATTGATTTTGCTCCGTTGTAAGGCATTTTTTTTACTCACTTGATTTATACATTTTATTTGTTTCTGTATATCATTTGTACAAGGTCCTCTCATTGTTGGAGTTGAAAGGCTGGAAGGTTCCACCATATACTCGATTGTGCTTGACATTAAATGCATTAGGGCATAAAGGAAGCATTCCAGGCATTCTGAAATCTTCTCCAAACCTTAAGACATTGGTCATAAGAGGACAATCTGTCCCCGATAATGAGGTATTGTCCTTGGCAAAATATTTCCTTAATCCGTGTCATAGTGTCCCATTGGCTATATAATATATGGCACTAAAACTTAGTGCATACTAGTACTCATCGAAAAACTAAGCTGTTAGGTCACAAAATAGGTCTTTGGAGTGGAAGTGAAAGGTGTATCTTTCAATTTATTCTCAATGGGTTGCATATAATAGGGTGATTAATGCCCGGGGCCACCTACTATGTTAATAAAATCAAATTAATTTGGTTTTGTAATCTGTTTCAGTCTAACATATTTGCCATTCTTTTCTTTAGGTATTTATAACTCGGGATCTAGCTGCAGCATACTTACAAAATCGTAATTTGGATTTAGTTCATCTGAAGACTATAATGATCACTGGCTTTACTGGATAATTTCTTCTTTGCGAACCAATGCTAATATTGGTTGAACTTCTCCTTAAGAGTGCAAATGTTTTAGAAAATATGGTTATCAGTGAAGAATTTGTCGAATCTTCATTGTCTAGTGATTCAACACATGTTAACGAAATTGCTTTAAAGTTGCTTACCTATCCAAGAGCCTCACCTAAAGCAGTAGTTGTGGTCCGTTGATGATCATGCAATTGTGGCTTTCTTCTCTTGGTGATCATGATGCACCGGAGTTATGGTTCCTCTAATATTATTCCGCGGATTAGTGGTTTCCCCACTTTTGCTACTATGTAGTATTTAATTTTCATTTACTCATATATTTTGTTGGTCGAATATAAAATTTCTTTTGTAGTATGATCATTGTTGCCTGAAATCGAAACTAAATTTCTGAAACCTGTTGCTCGTGTACATTTATTGCGCAATGAAGTATACATAATTTCCTTGTGAGTAGTGTTGGTAATCCATCTGTATGTGTATCATATTTTCTGGAGAATTTGCTATAATCTGTTTTCATAGAATGATTTCGACCAAACAAGTATTGTACGGTACTAGTATTAATCTGTCTTTGTATCGTTGTATACGTAATTGTACGGTACAAGTCTAGTGCTCGTCGAATGGTGGGTTGTTAAGGTTAAATTTGTATACAAGTAGTCAGAGTATTACACTTAAATTAGTTCAATTTGCTTCTTCACATATAAGGTTAAAAAATTTATACAAGTATCCTAGTATTGCACTGTAATTAGAATCATCTTTGTTCTTCACTCACATTATAGTGAAGTATTATAAAATAGGATGGATTTGCAGTGAAGGGCTAAATTTCCTTTTATCTAAAGCTTAATATGTAGTCTGCGGTTATTGACCTTCAGTTTATTAACGTAAATGTTCTTGAAAATATTGGCATTCACAAATAATTAAATTACATATTGAAGCTAAAGCAATAGGGTATAAACGAGTTAAGTACTATCAAATGTTAAGTGGTTCAAGTTTGATTTGAATTTTGTATTGAAATTGTGTCTAAGTTTAGTTTGATTGTTATATTAAATGAACCGAGCTTGAACGAAATTTTATTGAATAGTTTGACATTTTTTTTTCAATTATTAACTTATCTAGTTAAGCTTGAATTGAGCTTCAAAAGTTAAACAAAAAAAATTGTTCACGACTGTTTGGTTTGGAAGATGAACCGAATTCAAAAGAATTTTTATTAAACGAGCTCAAGTCAAATAACTTAATTTAATTTTCAACACGTAATTGAGCTTCTAATTTAGTTTATCTTAGATTTCCAATGTAGAAATGAATTATCAAAAAGTATACATCCTTTGTAAATAACCATCAAATGGATGAATTAGAAATTTAAACACATCTTAAATCTTACTAATATTTAAATTTCTACAAATAATGGAAAGGAGAATTACTCAAATTACCCATTAGATTTATCACTCTCAAACCAGTCACGAGTTATTTAATTCATTATAATTTTCCCCTTACGATATTAATTATCCCTGGTGCATAATAACATCACACCAAAAAAAATTTGAATTCCATTAATACCCCTAGGTACCACTACCATGTATGAAACTACAATCCTCGAGAGTGACAAAACGACTTCATCATTTCTCACTAATTTCACTCCAAATTCAATCTTGTTTCACAAATTTCATCCATTTTTTCGCATCAATTTTTTTTTTTTTTTTGACATCCACGTGACGCATTAGAAATCAAAGTTGTAATGCGGTAACTGTAATAAATTCAATATCTAGAGGATGGTTTGTGAAATTTCCTAAACATAGGTATTCAATATAATTACACTAAACTTCCAATAACTGCTGGTGGGTTTTCCTTTTTCGTAGGTTAAAATCACTTCTCTCTTCGCACTCAACTTAATTTATGCCTGATTGATTAAGAAGTACTGAACTGGTCATTATGGAATTGAATATATGAGTTCTTATTTGAGTCTTTGGTGACATTGGTTTCTTGATTCACTTACTACAGTAAATCAATTCGTACACCGTATTTGTACATGATTTAATATAATTAAGTCAATTATATACTATCCTATGGTTTAACTTCTTATATCTATCTATCTATCTATAAAAAAAGAAATATTTTTTTCTTTTACTGAAAACTAAACCAGAAAAGGCTATTACATTTTTTTTTTGTGTAGTGCAATATCAAAAAATATACTTTTAATGTCATGATTTATAAAACATATTATTTCATGTAAAACTTATATCAAAATTAAATGAATAGATTATCTTAAAATTACTCTTTGTAAAATATGTTAACAATATGCAGTCTCATCTCATGGAGCAAGTTGTCACGGACTTAAACTTTTCTTAAGTAACCCGTGCTGCACTTAGCCACAAAACGCCCCTAGCGATTGTGTCCGCCCCTCTGTCGGATCGGCTAAGTCAGCCTCGCTCGTCCCTAAGTCGGGATTGCTAAGATTGTAAGTGGGAAAGTAAGAAAGTGTGCTTGGAAGAACTTAGAAAGCTTTATTACTCACTTGGAATGCTACAACTTGGATTTCTTGGATGGTTCCAAATGAATGCCTCTCTACCTATTTATACTAGTTGCTAGCCTATCTAGAAAGTTTCTACCTCTAGACTATTCTATCAAGTCTACAACTATCTAGAATGTCCTACTATGTACAAGGACTTCTACAAGTTTCTAGAACATTCTACAATGTTCTACTACCTTCTACCTCTATGTTTCTAGAACCTTCTACGAGGTTCCATAATCTTCCGTAACCTTCTAGAGTCTTCTAGAAGTTTCTCCAACCTTCTAGATTCTTCTACAAGGTTCTCCCTCTTTCTAGAAGGTTCCCCCACCTTCTAGAATCTTCTACACACTTCTAGATTGTTCTAGGATGGCCTAGAACCTTCCACATCCTTCTACCCGTGTGTAGAGCCTTCCGGAATGTTCCGCACATGTGTAGAACCCTCTGGACCCATCCGGAACAGCGTAGAACCTTCTGGAGACTTCCCAGAACCTCCATTCCCATGTAAATCCGCCCCAAGGACCAGCCCCATGGGTCGAGCCGTCCCGGCCATTCGATTGTCTCGTATTATGCTCAAAAGGTTGGGCTGCCCACCCGATTGCCCATGCCGCGCGCCTCCCGCACCTGCTCCATCCCGAGCCGGCCTTGCCACCTGCCTGGCCGCCCGTCCTTGCCACCTGCCTGGCCGCCCGTCCTTGCCACCTGTCTGGCCGCCCGTCCTTGCTGCTTGGCCAACCTGACCACCTGCTTGGCTGCTAAGGCCATCCTTCGGGTTCCGTCTATGCTCTCCCGAGCAGCATCCCGTTCGTGCCAAGCCTCGCCCCTGCTTGGCTCCGTGTTCCCGCAAAGTCCTCGGCATGTCCCGTCCCGAGCTCTCCGAGCCACGCTCCCGTCCCCCGGGTCCCTGTGTAGCGCCATTTTGTCTCCGCAAAATGTCGGGCCGTGACAACGTGCTTAATATAAAAAACAGTATTTCCTTTTCACCAAATCTTTTGGTCGAACATTACCAAAGTTCATCAAAGATTTGATGGGTATTTTACTAAGAAAATTAATTTGCTTTCATGTATCTCTAAGATAAAACTTAAAGTAATTTCTTTTTTTTTTTTTTTTTTGTAATTACAAAATCTCAGAAAACATCTTTACAATTACACCAAATCTCATGTTAACATTTTAGTCGAATTCATCTTATGTAATTCCGGGAGAATTAATCCGGAAAATTCTCAAAATCTTTTTATTCTTTTACCTATAATAATGAGACGAAATAGTGCTAAGTCTGTTTTTTGCACTTTACACCCCAAAACATGAGAAATAGGCATTTTGCACCCTCAAAATATAGAAATAATTTTCTTCTAATGTTAATCTTTGGATTCAGTTAGCTGTAAAAAAATGGGTTGAAGGATATTTCGTTTAAGTTGTATTGTCGAGACGTCAAAGACTACTACGTGCTACCTTTCACATTCATCCTTGAAAAATTTAACCATAGGTTCCTGTGTTATGATTCCTCGAGGAGCCATTGAATGGAAATCTTTGAAAAGTAAGATGTTAAGTAACGAGTTCAAGCCACATGATCAGGAGCATGCAAAGGAAGACACTGCATTAAAATGACTTTGAGAGTGAAGTTGCAGCATCCAAATAATTAAATGTGTCATTCATTTTATTCCTTAAGTCATCATTTTACTCATCTTTTTATGCTGAATATACACTTGTAAACTTTCTCCAAAAGTATTTTGTTAGAAAATTTAAATGATGTTTAAATATAACTTAATATGAGAGACATCCTTATATATGTACGTATATACAAATCAATTTATTTTGATTATTACATTTGGTATTCTGTTCAACTCTAACTTATTTACCACTGTTTTCTTTAGATCAAAATCTGTACTCACTCGGTTTCGAGCAGAAGCATACCTACTGTATGGTGAATTGAATTTAGTCCTATCTCATTTGAAGGCTGTAAAGATCAGTTCAGTGGCTTTATGGAATCAATTTCTTCTGGCGAACCAATGCTGACTCTGGTGCTAATTCTGTTTAAGAGTGCAAGCGTTTTAGGAAAAATGAGTTTAATTATGGATGTAGAAGAATTCATCGAATCTTCACCATCCAGTGGTTCAACAGATCTCACCAAAATAACCGAAATGCTGCTTACTTTTCCTGTAGCCTCACCTAATGCAATAGTCTTAATTGGTTAATGTTCATGCAATTTTTGGCATAAACACCTTTCTATGGAAACTGTGTCTTCTAGCTAGTTTGTTGTTGGAAATATTATTGTTCTTTTGTAGGATGATCATTGGGAAATTTTGTGCCTACCCGGGTGCGTGGATTCAATCCACTGGGGTGCTGGATGAGGATGAGCGACAAGTGTGTATGAGAGATTTGTCCTCTTATATTATGCACATGTGTTTATCATCCAATAACCTCTATGGATATAATCCACCGATATATATAGGATGAATGTAACCTGATCATTGTTACCTGAAATTGAAACAATGTCGTTTCTTAAAACCTGTTGCATGATTAGTTCTGTATTGTAATGATCATGAAGTATTTGTAAATTCATTTTTGTGTGTCTGGTCATTTTGAGTAGGACAATCCACTTTAGTAATTTTAGATGTTGTTTATGTCTGCTGGAGTTTATGCATAATATTATGTTTGTTTTCATATTAGATCACCATATGTTTTTATGAGTTGATTACGTATGCAAATTCAACCTAGATTAATTTAGACCACTGAACTTGCATCTCGATTAATTGCTGTAGTGGTAATATATAAGTGAAATTCTTACATAAATCGGATTTGATCAATCGCTTTCAATTAAAATGCAAGTGCATGTATTACACAAGCCATGTGATTGGTCATTCTTCTTGAAATGTTATCCAATCAAAAGCAAGTGTATCAAACTTGCCTTGTAATGGCTTATGGTTCTACAAAACCTGGTTTGTGATATAATTTATCAATCTATTTAGTGTATGTATATCATTTCTTTTGAGCTTGTCAAAATTTTATGTTCTGCAATTGTTTTGTTTTCTACTAATCGAATCCAAATAAACTGTGAATTCAACTTGAAAGTGGTCTGTGAATGGCATTGTGATGGTCCATAATCTTATTGAAGATTAGGAACCTTTTTAATTGATTCGGATCTGCTAAGTACTTTTATCAGAAACAAATTCCTTATACAAATCAAATTTAGATTAACATCCCCTACATGGACTCCCAAAGCTATATGGCGTGGAGATCATGGCAATTTACCTCCCTCCCTGTGATTTGAAAAATAGCACTTTACCCCCCTCCTTTGTAATTTTATAAAAGTTTTATACTGTCTCCCTGACATTATTATATGTGGCACCTTACCACCTGTATTATGATAATGTGGCAGCTTACCCCATAGTGTTATCATAAATGTGGCAATTTACCCCCTATGTTGCAAAACACTTTTCATGTCCACTTTCAGTTTCGACAAGTGAGTTATATTTTCCAACCGAATAAGGTAAAATGCTTCTTTAAATTTTCATAAGGGATAAATTGAATATTATGAATATTACAAGGGATAAATTTTCGTTAACTCATATGGGGTGTCATGGAAATCAAACCAATGCTATAAATGTTAGTGTTGAAAATTCTGAGGGTTGCAGCCTTTTAGCCAAGTCAAAGTTGTTGGTTTTTTGGGGGGAAAATGCAAGACACTCCCCTGTGTTATGCTAAACCTGCTAGAAACTACCCTGTGAAATTTTTATTGCGCCAAACTTCCTTGTGTTTTCAAAAACCCTGCAAAAAACACCCAATCTGTAAAAAATAGGTCGTTTTGGATCGACATATTTCAAGAAATAATTTTAAAAATATACCACGTGAAGTTATAGGGATCAACTTGAAGTATTTTAAAAATGGTTTCTTGAAATATATCGATCCAAAATGACCTATTTTTTACAAATTGGGTGTTTTTTGCAGGGTTTTTGAAAACACAAGGAAGTTTGGCGCAATAAAAATTTCACAGGGTAGTTTCTTGCAGGTTTAGCAAAACACAGGGGAGTATTTTGCATTTATCCCGTTTTTTGGCTTTTCTTCAAACCATAACGTTGTTTCTTGGTATAGTTTGTTGATTGGTGAAGCTGTTTATATTGCTTTCTTCTTAAAATTGCTTACCCGTTAGCCAATTCCTTGATGTTTAGGTGCATCTGATTCCTACCATATATTCCTTTATTTTATATTATTTTCTTATGCTCCCTCCGCAAAATACTATTTTAATAAAATAATTTTGACATTAATTAACATTAATGATAAGTATTAATAAAAAGGATAAAATTGATAAAAAGAACATTAATTTTACATTGAAATTCTGAAACGACAAATAAAAATAAACAAAAAAAAGAATTTATCAAAACGACAAACAAAAAAAAAGGGAGAGGGTTCTTAATATGTTCAAGACACGTCAGACACGTTATTTCATCATTTCTCACAATAGGGAATTAAACATGAAGGATTGAAGTTTCTTGAATTAAATCTGATAAAGTGGTTCTTTAATAACCATACTAATAGTCTAATACTAATTACAACCAACTATAAATTAATGTCGCTTTTGTTAGGTGTGTTTGCATGCAGTTAATGATTTCAACTGTCACATGGACCATCATAAAACGAAAATCTCTCGAGTTTGGTCCAACGTTAAAAATAGTTCTACAATATTGATTTCTACAACAATATAATATGAATTAATTAATTTTACAAATATATGATTAGTTTAAAATAAAAAAAAAATTCCGTTGCAATCAAGAAATGATTCAATTTCTAATGTCTGATGACTTCAAAGTTATAAAACACCAAATTTGATTTTAATTTAAGTTACCAGACGCCTCCAAAAATTTAAATGAGCTTTATTCTCAATTAGGCAAAATCACATGGTATAGTCTAAGCCCTCAAATATCGCAATAGTTGTTAAATGTTAACTGGCTGTGAATCAATATGGGAATTTTTTTTTACATTTTTTTAATAAAAATCATGTAGTAATAATTCTTGTTTGAGTTAATTTACTGTCTAGTATATATTATACTTTATTATTATTTGACTCAAATAAAAATTTCGAACTTATTGTTTAACTATAAATTAAATTGAGTTCAATTACACCTAAATTATTCATACCACAAAAAATGTAAAATAATATATGTAATGAATGATTAGATATAAATTAGATATATGCAGCTAAATTCGAAATGATGCTCATCTTTAACTTTAGGATAATTCTTGTATAGACCTGGTCTATGAGCTTTTCATAGACCTTGTGGTTGTAAATGCACCACATCATACATTGTGAGAGCATGACATCATCAAAATGTATTATGTAGTGCATTTACAATCACAAGGTCTACCACTAAGCTCATAGACCTGGTCTATGTAAGAATTTTCCTTAACTTTACTAGTATTAGACTATTAGTCCATCTATTCTAGCTGTCTACGTCTTGTACGGTACAACTCTGGTGCATAGGTCCGTGATCCCAACAACATCACAGTAGTATTTCTCCTCTTTTACTCTGTTCCACCATTAATACTAACGCACACTCTCTCTTTCTCTCTGTGCAGTCTCTCCGCCTGCAAAAAATTCAATAGCTTCGGCATAATAATATATATAAATAACTGATTGCATTTTATCACAATAATATGTTGTGTCATTGATTTGAAATCTTGAAATTGTTTCCTCACATTTTCCTAGATTTTTACCCTATATTTATTGCTGTTGTATATATATATATGCGAATAAATTAAGGTAGGTTATAGGGAAAGATGGCAATTGCAGCGGCAATCGTTATTCTGCCCTTGGGTGTTCTCTTCTTCATCTCTGGACTCGTCGTTAATTTAATTCAGGTTTATCTATTTTAACATCATATACAACTCTACATATCAAATTAATTGATTTTTCTGAATCAAAGAAGTATGAATTAATGTTTTTTTTTTTTTGGAAATTTTCAGGCGTTATGCTTCGTTGTGATAAG
Source organism: Penstemon newberryi var. newberryi (assembly GCA_030819805.1). Classification (NCBI taxonomy): domain Eukaryota; kingdom Viridiplantae; phylum Streptophyta; class Magnoliopsida; order Lamiales; family Plantaginaceae; genus Penstemon; species Penstemon newberryi. The sequence continues at coordinate 511,590 of JAUALY010000002.1, forward strand.
GCCTTTGTCGAAGAACACTTATAGGAGGATAAACAGGGAGGTGGCCGAACTTTTGTGGCTAGAGCTCGTCTGGCTTGTCGATTGGTGGGCTGGCGTTAAGGTAGAAGTTATTGAAATCTCATAGGATAACATTGTAATTATAAGCATTTTGCTTATTCATTCACATTATAGTATTATCCCTCCTGACTGTATCCAACATTTTCAGTGAAGGCCTAAATGTCCTATATCAACGGCTTAATATGTGCTCTAAGATTAACTTGTTCAGCTTAGTAACATAAAAGCTTAGCATGAGAGTCAGGTATCAGAGCTCCTTGAGTTCAACCCCTTAATAATATACGATGCTGAAATACTGATCATGTTATTGTGCATTGGGTTGAAGTGCTTGTACTTTTCCACTGTTCAAGTTCAGAACCCTTTAGCATGTTTGGATATGTTTTGCAGATTTTACTTCAGAAAACTCGTTGTAGTAATCATGTTAGAGGTACTTGTTTTCTTTCTTAACAACATATTTCCGGCCGTAGATGTCTTTATTTTCCTTCGGTTTTCAAGTATCACACATTTGCAGATCTCAAAACCAAATGACATCTTTATTACTCGTTAATGGTGGAGTGTTTTAGTGAAGGCGAAACATTTTGGTTACGTTCATAGATAATTTGAATCATGTGATGAGTTTTGGAGAGCTGCGGTTTGAATTTGATCAATTTCATGTGAATCATCTGTCTCATACTGTACTGGTATTTTGGTTGCAGATTGAACTGTACACTGATTCTGATACCTTTAAATTGATGGGTAAGGCCTCAAAGTTTGTTTGTAGAATTTGATTTACTTCTTTATATCTAGGTAATTTGATCTTGTTTCAAATAATCAATCCGTTATACCGGGAACTTCTACAGGTAAAGAACATGCACTTGTCATAGCCAACCATAGAAGTGACATTGATTGGCTTGTTGGATGGGTTTTGGCTCAGGTTTGTCTTCTGTTTGCTGTTTCTGTATGAGTATATGCATCTCTTATTCATTTATGGAAAATTTGTGTATCACTTCTACTCTTATAACAAATCATGAAAACCCTATACGTAAAAGCTTTCTGGGGTTTCATAACTGAACCAGAGCACCGATGAATCATGTTTTTCTAAGTCTATAAATTGCCTGGAAAACATCAAGATGTGCCATGGAATTTAAATATCCTGAAACATTAACAGAGACATGCCAATTGCACATGTATCAGATTATGTTTGTTAGTGTGCTTTACATACTGATTTTGGGGGGGGGGGGGGGTACTCTGCACATGTAGAATGCATAAACACATAAAATATACACATAACTATCTTTTAGCGGCTTTATTTGTATATGCATGTCAAAAGTAATACTCATGGAATCAACATAATATTTTTTTCTCTGGCTTGCTTTATATGTCTCTTTACTGTCGTCATTGCTAATAAGGTTGACCTAATTTCTAGTCTTCTAATGACAGAGATCAGGTTGCCTTGGTAGCTCATTAGCTGTTATGAAGAAATCATCGAAGTTCCTTCCTGTAAGTAGCTAATGGTGAACTTCTTACTGTATTAAACTGAGGCCTTCACTTATATCCTAGATTTATCTTCATTTGCATAGTTAAGGAGTGGATGTTGTAAGCTTTTGTAACATTGATGTTTTAACTTTAGTACGATGGTGACCTTCATGAATGATATCTTAGCAAACATAATTGTCTTAATTTATAGAGTGGTAAAATTCTTAATTGTATTCTCTTCATCTAATATTGATTATTCATGTATATATTTATTCGTTGTGTACACTAACCTAACAAAGTTTACTATGACGAAACTTGGTCAATAAATTTAAGAATTGAAGAAATCTGTAGCTTATTGGCACTAATCGTCAGTGAATACATGACCAACGTTTAACTGGTGTTCTTTGTATATTCACGTTTGGAATTTTTCCTTCCACTGTCCAAGTAGCCCTCCAAAAAGTGGCGAAATTTGTTATTAAATCCGCTTTAATCTGTTTACTTTTCTGATCTTAAGTGAATTCTGGTGCACCTGATAATTGGCCCATCAAGCTCAACTACTAAATTTACCTACCTGTCTCCTTTTTACTATTCTTGTTTCCATATTATGCCTGTGAGAAACTGAACATGGAATTGTTGATTTAATTGTATGCAGGTGATAGGATGGTCCATGTGGTTTTCTGAATATCTGTTTCTTGAAAGAAATTGGGTAAAGGATGAAAGCACCTTAAAGGTATTGCCAAGTTAGTTGTTTTTCTTCTTCCTTTGCTGATATGCATAATCTTCCTTTTTCTTTATATTATCGGGGTACTGTTTCTTTCACTGGTTTTTTCTGGCTTACTTGGCTATCCAAATAAATCCTGATTTTACATAATAAAATTCCACTGCAGTCAGGACTTCAACGACTAAGGGATTTCCCTAGGCCATTCTGGCTGGCACTTTTTGTGGAGGGAACTCGCTTCACTCGAGCTAAACTTTTAGCCGCTCAAGAATATGCATCCTCAACAGGGCTACCTGTTCCAAGAAATGTTTTGATCCCGCGTACCAAGGTTCCAACTTGACTTTTAAGATGAAATAGTTGTTCCTCTTGTTAATGCTGTTATCTGTTGTTGTCAAACTGAAAGTCTACAAATTATTTACTTCATTCTTTTTGGTCATTTAAAAGCGTAAGAGACTTGAAATTTTAATTAAACTAATCTCACAATTAACATTTGGGTTAACAATAGTGGTCTTGGAAAATGTGGTTGCTACAGGATTAGTATTAGCATGTAATGTAATTGGACGGTTGACGTTTTGACTTTAAGCTTTTAGTCTCAAATCTTAATTGTTGGTGAAACAACTTGATCATCACCAGAAAAAATTTCTTTGAAATTTTACTATTTTGCTTGTTTTTCATTTCTCTAAATAGGATATTTATGGTTTACTCATGAACAAAATCATTTTATTAACTATTAGTCTATTACGCGTTTCCCATATCTGTGGAAAAAAAGTAAAATGTTCAAAAACCCCTGCTTATGTGCACGGTTGGATGAATGGAATCATCTCTCTCTCTCTCTCTCTCTCGTATTGCTTAACTCTTTTTGATTCTAAATATCACAATTTATTCAATATGCTCAAAAGTGCCACTTTTCAATTTCAATTGCAAAATACAGGGTTTTGTTACCTCAGTAAGTCATATGCGCCCATTTGTTCCAGCCATTTATGACATGACTGTTTCTATTCCCAAAGCTTCGCCTTCACCAACCATGCTAAGACTTTTTAAAGGGCAATCGTCTGTGGTAAGCCCTCAAAAACTTATAACTCAGGGAGTTAGATTAGGTTAATGTGGCAATTATATGCAAATAGGATGTTGATTGGTGTAACTTTATACTGCTTTGCATGGTGTATGAGAGTTAAAAATCCCCCTCTATACTCTTTCCAGGATCTAGGAAAGAGTTGCAATTAAATCCTGGCAATGCATTCCATAAAATCGAAAGTTCCATTCTGACAGGAACTGAAACATTAGTTATCAAATACAACGAAATTTAGGACGCATGAATGGTATGAATAGGATTACAGAAATTTGGGATGATTGTAATGAAAATAAGCACTTCCCATCTAAATCTAGGAATATGAAGTTGCAAATAAGTTGCTGGCAGTGCGATTGGCTCTTACATAAAATCGAATGTTTCCATCCTGACAGGAACAGAAACTTAAGTTATCAAATAAAATGAAATTTAGGACTCAAGAATGAAATAAAGGGGATTGTAGAAACTTTGATGATTGAAATGGGCCTATAAACTGATCATCTACATCTAGGAATATATACTATATCAAAATAATTTCTATAATGTATAAGATAGTATTCAGTTTTTTTTTTTACTTTTTAATTGTTGTATCATTTTGATCTTATTTAGGTACATGTCCATATCAAACGACACCTAATAAAGGATTTACCGGAAACAAATGATGCGGTTGCTCAGTGGTGTAAAGACGTGTTTGTTGCCAAGGTACAACAAACTTTCTTCCTTGATGTTTAGCTTTTTTCCTAAATAAGCTGGATTTCAGGAGTAATACTATCATCATCTTCTGGTTTGCTTCTCAACCAGGATAAGTTATTGGACAAGCATATAGCTGAGGATTCCTTTGGTGAACAACTACAAGAAACTGGGCGCCCGGTTAAGTCTCTTCTGGTAATTACTTCGGAAATCCCTCTTGTATTGGATTAATGATCTCCTCCTCAATCGAGCAAATATAAAAAATCATTCTCTTGAAATGAAATAACAGGTTGTCAGTTCTTGGGCAATTTTGCTTATATTGGGAGTGTTGAAAGTTGTCCAGTGGTTCTCGCTTTTCTCGTCTTGGAAAGGCATCACCTTTTCAGCAATTGCTTTAGGCATTGTCACAATCCTTATGCAAATATTGATTCAGTTCTCACAGTCGGAGAGATCCACCCCTGCCAAGGTCGCGCCTTCAAAGTCTAGCATTGGGAGCTAATGAACATTAGTAAGTGCTCTGTATTTTCTTGAACAATTGAAAATTCACTGGCCTTTGGTGTCAATAGCCTGCTTTTATATTGAGCCAGATATGTATCATGTAGTGTGTTTTCGTGTAATGAAAAGATATTGTTTTGCACCAAGGAAAAAATTCCGGACCAATATGTAAAGACATTTAGTCTCTGAATTTTACATTTATTCCGACTTTTTAAATTTGAAAAGGCATTGATAAGCTGATCATGGATAGGTGATTAGTTTTGAAATTTAGTTCACTAATTGGATGAAAATTTAGATGTTGCACAGCGCCTAATGAACATATGTGATTCTCCATGTGTTCACATTTGTTTTATTTTTTATTTTTTCAACATTTACCATGTTCATGGTAGTTAACACATAAAATACGGTCATTTGGAGAATGCACTCGTGCATAACACGTCGTATATCATCTAGTAATCGAATTTATAGGTAATTTTCTGTGTGTGTTCAGTGGTTGATTTTTAATAGGAAACTTTTCATTTTAAAGAAAAAATTAACATATTCCTATTCATATATGGTTACCAGGAAATTCTTCCCTATATACAAATGTTTGAAATCAATTACTATTTTCTTTGATCATCAATTTATATATATAGTACATTGATAAACATATCTCCAATATACAAAAATCAACTTCGATGATAATTTCATATGTTTTTATTTTGAAAAATATGGTCTTTCAAGTGTTTAGTGCGAGATTCTACCAGGAAAAGGTATGAAGAAGTGCTGAACCATTATATAGGAAACACAGAAAATGAAATTACTCTTTGCTCATTTGTGACAACCAATTAACGCAATATAATACACACATCGATACTCGTCTTCACGAAGCAAGAAAACGAGTTGCAAGTTCAGTGTTCCTATGAACAAATACATAGGTATTCACGGAATTAGCAAACATTGAATATGCTAATTATCAAACTTATGAAATTGTTTCATAAATCATAGGGAAACGGGGGGGGGGGGGGGGGGGGGGGGTGGGGGGGCTTATTGCCAATTATCAAAATTTATGCTCATGTTTTCTTTTTTTGAAAATTGAATATGACATCAAAATTCAATTTTCGAGAAAAAAATATCTACTAGTTACCCTTTTTTTTCTTCAGAAAATTACAAATACTATGTTTAATTTGATTTTGATTCACAATGAAAGATGATTACTATATTCATGTTAAAAGTAAGAAACATACCTTTTAAAATGAGTATGCATATATATCAACGACAAATAAATATATGTAATATCTTTAAATCTACATAAAAGACAATCAAAACAAAGTTTATGTAGTTTCTTCAAAACAATGTCAGTGTTTACAATAAATTATTTTTAGTCTAACAAAGAAACATCAACCACAAGAAACCATTATATTCTGAGCAAGCCCCATATGTGGATCTAATCAAAACGGAGAATACCAACTTTAATATGAAGCTCCCTATCTACTTCCACAAACTCACAGAGGCATATATCATTTGCTCCAATGGATTGTGTTCTGCACAATAATCCCCATCCTCCAACATAAATTGCTCTTCCGTCAGTCCATTCTCTATATTTTGATTTGTACGTCCTTCCATTAGGGTCAATGAAGGTGATCTCCTTTGGAAGTTTGATATCATTATTTCTCATTATTTCTTTAGGAATGTACTGACATGATAAATTAACAATATTAGTTATATCTCCATAACAACAATTCCAATAATAATAGGATGCCTAAAAGCTTGAGTTTTTTTTCAGTAAAGAGTACGCAAAACGAATATTATACATTTTTCTTCATCGCATCTAAATAAAAAATTTTAAATAACACATTTATAAAATATAGGGATTATTACATCGACCTCCCCTGAGGTTTGGGGTAATTATTGCCCAATCCCCTCGCAATTTCATATTTACATCCACCTCCCCCGATGTTTCAAAAACCTTACATTTTGATGATGTCATCGCCGAATTTCTATTGAACTTCTTATTTTATCCTTGAGGTTACTGTAGCTATTTTTTGGACAATTATACCCTTGTTATGTTTGGTACATAGGAGAGATTTCTTTGCAATGTATATGTATAATTATGTGTTCAAATGTTATAAATTTACATGAAACTTATAATTAGTTAATTTGTTTATATGTATTCTTAAAATAAAAATATAATAACACACCAACATTTTTTTCCAATTTTTTTCATAATGCTTTTACAATTAAAGTACAAGGAAAATAAATAAATTATGGTTAGTTATAAGAAAAAAACATTGTAGAACATAAATAAAAATGTAAATACATTTAACCAGCAATTTTAATAATTTCAATTTTTTCCCAATTAAAGTAAAGTAAACGAATAAATGAATGAATTAGGTTTAAAAGAATAAATGGATTTTAATAGTAGGGTATTTGTATTCTAAAATAAAAATATAAAAACACATCAATGATGTTTTCCATATTTTTTGCATAATGCTTTTACAATTTAAGCACAAGGAAAAGTAAATAAGTTATGGTTAATTATAAGAAAAAATCATTGTAGAACATAAATAAAAAAATTAAATACATTCAACTTTAACATTTAACCCGTAATTTTAAAATTTTCAATTTTTTTCATAATTAAAGTACAAGGATAAATTAATGAATTACGTTTAATCATGAGAAGAAAAAAACTTGAACATTAATTATTAGACATTATAAAAATGCTCACATATTTACTAAAAAAATTCTTAAACTTTTAACTAAAATAGTTATTATAAAATCAATAATTTTTTTACAAAAATTAAAAATACTCGATTTAATGAAATAGTTATTATAAAATCATAAATATTTTTTCAATATTTCTTTAAAATTATATCTTATTTTTATAAAAATACTAATATTAATAAATCAATAAACTATTTTAATATAAACTATTTTTTTTTTAAAAAACCCTCACCATCCCTAACCCCCCACCCCAACCCCGCACCCGTCGGTCCCCAAACCCTCACCCGACGACCCCAACCCAGCAAATCTCCTCCCAGGTCGGCGCCATGGCCTTGGAGGATATGTGCGGGGTTGGGAAGGTGGAGGTGGGGTGGGGTGGGGGTTAGGATTAAACTCTTTTTTTTATGTATAAAATTAATTTTTGCAAGGGTAGTATTATAAATTTGTATATCAATGCAAGGGTAATATTGTAATTTTGTGTATCATTTCACATCATTTTGTAAGATTTTTCAAATTTGGGGGGAGGTGGATGTAATTATGAAATTGCGGGGGATTGGGCAATAATTAGCCCAAACCTCAGGGGAGGTCGATGTAATTATCCCTTGCAAGGGTAAATAGGACATTTTGTTAATCTAATTTTTTTTAATTAAAACTGACTAGGACAATATGGTCATTTCACATCATTTTGTAAGGTTTTTCAAACGTGGAGGGAGGTGGATGTAATTATAAAATTGCGAGGGGATTAGGCAATAATTAGTCCAAACCTCAGGGGTGGTCGATGTAGTTATCCCTAAAATATAATAAAGAAATAAAAATCTCAATCCTAACCCCCCTGTAGGAGGGTGGAAGGTGTGGGCCAAATTAACGAGGAATGTGGTTTGATGATATATATATATATTTCAAATGACTATATTTTTCTAAGAGCATAAACAATCATTTTGCCCTTAAAATTATGATTATGAGTAAAGTTTTAAGTAGACATATCAAATGGAGGTACTATGCTATTCACTACAAATAATTTTGTAACTCAATTTCTTATTAAAACGATATAAGCAAATAGATATGAAGCTCCAAACAATAAACTTACCAGTTCATCCTCACGTTTTTTTACGTGTGTCAGAAAATAAGGATTTCTAGGTATAGGAACATCGCAAGATTTAAGGAGCTTCACACCATAGATATCGGAAATTCTCTTCTTGCGAAGATGTTTTTTACTGATACCAGCTCCATCTAAATGAAATAAATACAGCATTAACATCAAAATCAAAATTAACTTGCAAATTAAGTTGTGGTTAATTAGTTTTTGAACAAAATAATTTTTAGAACATACCATGAGTACCACTTTTTGCTTGTTCACGCACATCATCTTCCTCGTCATCTTCATCATTATTATAATCATCGTTTTCAGTTTCCTCTTTTATTTGCTCTTCTATTTCTATGTCTTTATATTTTCCAACTCCATTCTTCTCACATCCCGATGTGCCATAGAACGTGACATAGAATAGTCTAGGAGAAATATATTCAAACACTAGCATATCCTTACTTTCAATCGCATTATCTTCAACAAATTTTTTCCAACCGTCTTGAAAGTACAATTCATCATGTACTCTTTTCATTTTTACTTGCCACGAATAATTATATTGGTCTTTTAAAACTACCTCTTTTGATATCTCTCTCAGAATCAGAATAGTAAAATCCGAAGGAAGTTTCTAAACAAACAATAATATATTATCAAATCAATTAAAAAATCAAGTCAATTGTAACCTAAAATAAAAATAAAATAAAAAAATAACCAAGTCAATATGCATAAAATGAGTATGCCTCTACATTAATTTTAGAGAACATATTTAATTGGACTTCAACAAAAATTAAGGTTCGATTCCTATAAATTTCATATTGCAAATTTCAAGCATGAGAGTTGCAGAAAAGAAAAACTAGAAAATGGCTTTAATTAGAAATGAAAGTCAAATTTTAAGGAACATGTGGCTTGATTAAGGTTTTATGCGTTTGTAATTTTAAAAATGAGTATGAGATTTGTTTCTAATGTAGGAAAATTTGGATTAGTCTTTTTCTTTCTTTTTCTTTTAGGGGAGGGATTGTAAACATGTGAATGTAAATGAATTTCATTCTAATCATGAAATTTTTAGTAAAACATATAACATCGTAGTTTAATATCTTTTTCAAAATAACAATGTCTTTTGAAAATTTAGAATTTGAGGGTTACAAACTTATAAGTATTGGACTAGTAAATTTAAATTTTGCCCAACATATCCAAGAAAACCATTTTTTTTTATCATTCACAACTCAACATTTTCAATTAAGAATATATTTCCTATATATATAATTTTACATGTAATTTGAATAAGCAATTAAAACTATCGATGACCAACTTTGTCATTGATTCAATAATATTTTCAATATCGCACTAATATTTTTGTATTTGACTAAAACATAACAATAATTTAATAATTTAGAAAGCATAATAAAATTAATTAAAAAATAAAAAAAGATAATAAATTCAAAGCACGAGAACCAGATACACGAAAAAAGCCGATAAAAATACCATTTGTTTTTTTGAAAATGCTGGCATGAAAAATTTAATGAAAGCAGGTCGATTAGCTTTTGGTCCATCCATGATTTGATCACTGCAAAATAAGAAATATTTTGTTGAGTCCGATTTCAAATTGCTGAGTCCAAATATGCTCTAGTCCTATCCAATTCTTTAAGACTAATACCAAGTCCGAAATCGGGAGATATCCAAGATCCGAACAAAAAATCCGTTAAAAAGAGACAATACCATAATTTTGCATCAATCTCCGGTCAACACTTCTCCATTTCCAACAAAAAGTGGAGGATAAAAGAAGTTTAAACCGAAATGATAACAAAAGATAGCATAAAGATTATAGCAGCTACCTTATGAAAATGCAAAAAATAGGTTGAATTAGGGTTTTACTGTTTTGTTTTTCCTATTTAAGTTAATAAAAAACAATATCAGGTTTAAATTGTTGTGGGTTGAATTAATTCATAGAATTGAAGCTAATTCAAACCTTAAACCACTCAAAAAATTCGAATATCCTATTAAAATTGAATTAGTGAAGGTAACTGAAATCTCACCTTCAACCAATTCTATCCAACGAGCATTCTACATTAGCATTTCTAAGTGATTACAACTTAAGGTAAAAGAATAATAAAACTAATTTAAACTAAACTAACAATGCTAGCAAATAAATAATTAAAATAATAAATTAAAGGAGAAAGATAGAAATGGACCTGTGTAGCACACTAATAGCAAAGCGCTATCCCAAAAAATTACTAAAAGAGATTTTAATCTTATAGAGAAGATTTATCTCTTTGTTGATGTGTTTGAAAAGAAAGAAGAAGAACTCTATTTATAACACCGAAAAGATGGAGAAGTTATCTTTCACAAACAATGTGGGATAGTTTTCTTTTAATCAAATGGGCTTAAAATTCCAATCTCTTTCATTTTTGGGCTTAAGACCCAAAACTTCGTTTATTAAACCTGGTGACAATTTTTTTATTCACCTAGCTTTAATTGTATATGCATGCATTTTTCTTTTCGTTTCGTTTTTTTCCTTATATAGTGGAAGTAGAATATAGTAAATAGTGTAATATTAATAATTTGATTTAATTATTGCAGGCTCAATGTTTATTGTAAGGTTTGGGCCAACATAATTTCGAATCCAGCAGTGATAAGAATTTCTTTTTTGTGGTGAAACCAAAGTTATTCGAAAAGAATGAATCACCCCCACCCCCCCAGTAGGGGTGAACGCGGTCGGGTTTGGGCGGGTTTGCATGAAAAAATCAACCCGACCCAACATGTGCGGGTTGCCAATTTTTTAAACCGCACCCGCGTTGTTATTTTCATAAACCGTCCGGTTCGGGTGGAATGGGTGCGGGCAGGTGGCGATCGGGTTGGCGGGTTGAACGGAAACAATGTCATAAAATCTTGACATCCAAATATAAACAATTAAGCATATAATCTTAAGTTCTTCAAACAACAAATAAAATGTGTCAAATGTGTTCACTGTTAATTTTAAAATTAAATCCAAAAAGTAAAAAATACAAAACTATAATATAATCAACGATTTCTTACTAATTAAATCAATAGTCTCCACAAAAAAGAATATTACAAATCCCCACAAAAAAATTCATGACAAATCATCACTCACACGTTACAAACAATAACAAATTAGTGGAGTTTCTTCTCAATTTTTCAACAACAAACTCTTTAGGAAATAATGTGCTAACATATTTGTATCATTAACATTAATATAAACAAGAAACTTTAAGAAAATTTGTTTATTTGTTCTTATTCATTTGTTAATAAATGTAATTTATTTCACACTTTTATTAAACAATGAATAAAAAGTACATCAATGATGATTAAGTGCGGGTTGCGGGTGGATCGGTTTTTTAACCATCAAACCCGTCACCCGACCCATAACGTGCGGGTTTAAAAATTACCAACCCGTACTTGATTATTTTAAAAACAAAACCGGCGGGTTGCGGGCGGGTTGGAGCGGGTCGGGCGGATGGGTCGGGTGGGACGGGTTTATGAACACCCCTACCCCCTAGTCTGGAAAATTGAAGGCGATGGTTTGTTGAGCCTCAATGGAGAAAAATTGGCTCATCACATAAAGATTATTCAACCAACTTTATACTGAAAATAAATTATTCAACCAACTTTCCATACTGAAAATCTCAAGGTAAGTACTAGTAGTAGTAATAATTTCAAATCCAAATTAAACTCACCTTTATTTCCCTTCCCCATACATAATAATAGTTCAATTTGATATGGCTAATTAAAGACTCAGCTAGCTAAGTACAAAAAATAATAATTTCGTATATAAGTCATCTTCAATTCTCATGTGATATTGATTAATTTAATTTAATTTGTTGGTGTGTGTCTAATTCTATGTATGTATGTATATTTAATATTACCAATGATGGCGAAAAACATGAAGGAAACAGTGGGGAAATGGACATAAAAAATGTCAATTTTTTAATTAAAACTATCATCAACAACTCTATTATTGATTCAAAAATATTTTTAATATTGCATTAATAATGTTTTTGTACTTCACTAAAACATAACAATTATTTAATAATTTAGAAAGCATAACATAATCAATTAAACAACAAAAAATACATCATAAATTCAAAGCACAAGATCCAGATACAGAAATTACAGAAAATATAAATAATAAAAGCAGAGAAAAATACCATTTATTTTTCTGAATATGCCGGTAAAAAAAATTAAAGAATGTAGATAAATTCACTACTGGTCCATCCATGATTTGATCACTTATAGCTCTAAGCAACAATCTGCAAAATGAGAAAGAGTTGAGTATGTTCCATTGATTTAAAAGAGAGAAAATAAAATTTAAAGAATTTTTGAAAAAGGGAGCGCTACCTCTGATGTTGTGTGGCGGCGAATAAAAAAAGACTGAGTTATTAGGTTTTATACTAGAAGGAGAAATTATTGCATACAACGGCATCAATATTACCTTAGGCCATCTCCAGCCGAAGGGGGGAGGCAAGCAACAGCCCCCCCGTCGGCTGGAGACGAGCTCCCCCCGGATGGGCAGGCAAGCATCCGGGGGGAGTTGCTTGCCTGCTCATGGACGCGCTTTACATTTCTTTTTTTTTTTTTTTTTTTTTTTTGCAATTTGGTCAACTACATGAAACGAGAGGGAGAAGGAAAAGCATGAAATATTTGCTGAACATAAATGCATTAATTGGTTGAATAATTAGGCTTTGATATAATAATTTCTTTACTTGAATGTATTTTTATACTATAATAAATATATACTGATGCTATATTCGACATTATTCACAAGATATAAAACATATTCTTCTACCTTGTTCTGCTTTTCACTAATCATATACAAACACACCAAAAATTGAAAGGTTTTTTCTCAAAAAATAAAAAGAAAAAAAGGGGAACTTGAAAATGAAAATACCTGCTTGAAGAACTTCCGGAGAGCATTTGTTGGCCAAATGCTTTTCAGCTTGACCTCTGTTTTAGCTTGTAAAGGAAAACCTTTATTTAGTTAATATACAAAAATAGAAGAAAGGAAAGTATGAAGACGAAAGGGAAAACTGTAGTTTTAAGAAGATACTTTACTAAATTTAGGGACCTCCAAGAATGGGGTTTAGAGAAACAATTAATTGTTGTAGATTTCTCCCCATAGGCCCATGATCCAACTTGTTGTAGTGTTTGTTGTGTTTCTTTAATTATGTTTAATTGTTGGTGTTTCCCTTGAAAATTATGTTTTGTTTTATTGTGTAATAGTTGTTTTTCTTTTCACTCCAAGTGCATTAATAATAATTGTTGTTGTTTTTCATTAATTATCTTTACTCGTTTTTATTTTTAGGAATGCCTTATTATTATTATTATTATTGTTGTTGTTGTTGTTGTTATATTTAAATGAGAGTGGGGAAAGTTTGAGATTGAAATAAATGTTTTGAATTGTTGATTCGGTTGGAGATGACTGCCTTGGGAAGACAGGCAGGCAGGTAGGCAAGCAGGCAGGCAGGCAGGCATGAGGGGGCTATTGCCTGCTTCGGCTGGAGATGGCCTTACGATACGCAGAGTTTAATGTTTGGGAGAATTACACCAAACTACCCATAAGATTTAGTGTATTTACACATACCACTCTTCATGTTTGAAAAATTACACAAACTACCCTTGAGGCTAACGTATGTCCAAAAATGCCTTAATTTATTCTCTATACTTTTGTTTCAAGAGAACCCTAAATTTATAACTAAACATCATAGCTTTGATACCCCTTTATTTTTTTTGAGACTTTAATTTGATAATAATTATTGTAACTTTGTTCCCATGTTCAATTTTATGTTCTATTAAGTAAATTTTGAATGAAAGTATATATAATTTTTTTTTCAAGTGTGATTAGACCTATATTGTGGAAAAAAATTAAAGTTAGTCTTGAGTGCTTATTTTGTTATGTTAATTACTTATTTGAAGTTGACATGAAATAAAACAATATGTTGAAGTAATTAAATACTAATTTATAATTCAGATCCGAAAACAAATTCATGTGAATTTTATAATTTCAATTGAACTATTATTCTGCAATCCTTTAAAGTTATGAAAATAAAAATAATTATTATTTTATTTGTCTGAAATATATTATTATTTTTATCCGTGCATAGCACGGGGTGTAGGCTAGTACATTTATATATAGGAGAATGGTCTTTGACTCCAATTAGCCTATTTTGACTGAATTCTATTTTTCTAGAATTATTGGTTGACAGTCTATAATTAAGAGAATTATACCATGACGGTTAACCATTAATTGAACCTTGAAAATCCTCTTCACCTTAATCATTAGTTGTTCGTTTTACTCTTTAGGTTACAGACGTTTTTTTTTCAAGGAAAAGAAAAAAGAAGTTTCCAACTATATGAATGACAATTCTTTATGTTATTATAATTACTAATAATAAATATTTGAGGAAGAATTAACGACATCCCATTTCCAACTTAAAAAAACCTGCCATAAGTTTTATCGTAGGATTTAGAAAATCAACGTTACGCATCAATTAAACTAATTAATACTCAGTCTTTCAAAATATCACTATATATACTATGTATATGAATACTTATTTATCGGCTATAATGTAGCAATTTAGTAAATATTATTAAATCTGAGTATCCATGTACATAATTTATTTATAAATATACAATTAGGAAAAGCTTTGGACTATCCATGTACATGATAATCTATTTATAATTATTAATTATACAATTAGGAAAAGGTTTGACCGCATTATAATGTATATATACCAAATCAAGATTAATTCTACGTACAATGTAGAAGTAAAGTTTCGATGAGAAGGATGAAGGTTGTCCTGCTGCTGGATATATTTACGATTTGAGCTTCATACAATATTATTTCGTATCAACTTTAACTTTCGATTTCTTCTAATATTCATGACTTGCAACTTTCTTATCTTACATTTGTTGTAATCTAAGTTTAACTTTAGTTATGCTCTTAAACTCATATTATTATTTTTTGTCGATTTTTTCTTATTGTCATGCACTTATTTAATTTGTTGGAGTTATGATTTTAGGATTTTTTTTTTTTTCATTCACATGATTTCCATCTCCTGCATTTTAGTTTTATATTTCTCTTAGGACCCGTTTGTTTGACGGGAATGGAATCTGATTCTGGGTATTTGATTTCTAGTAATCTGATTTGCAGAAATATGATTCCATTATAGTGTATGGGTACCACTTGGAATTGTACCAAGGAAATTAATCTAATTCCTTTTCAATGTTTGGTAATGGCAAGGAATGTATTACATATTTAAAAAGTTCACTAAAATACCCCCATCCATATATTTATAATATATTGATTTAAAAAAAATATGTATAATATATTAATTAATAATTTATATATTATGATATATAGTAAAAATTAAAGAACATATATAAAAGAAATCAGTGTTAGAGGAGAGTCGTGTATATATATATATTAATAATCCAAGAATAAGAGTCGTGTATATATATATATATATATTAATAATCCAAGAATATAACTATCACAAGAAATTGTGTAAGCTAATACGTATAAATAAGATAACACTTTCAAAAGCAAAAACAAAATTAAGCGTACAATTTGAAAACTTATTTAAAACCATGAATTATACAGTGATACATTTATATCGCATCAATCAATTTTATTTTCATTTGCCTATACAAGCATTGCATTTGTGGCTTATCATGTTTATGTATTATCAGAAAAAACACCATTAAAAATTTACTGTATAGCGAATTAATTAAATTTTGTATAGTTATCACCGATTCATTTAAACATTTTTCATTTTACATCTATCTTTTATGTCCTTTCCAATATTAACGGGTATTTGTAAAGAATCCAATACATTCGGGATAATTTGGTTATTTTTTTAAAGTTTGAGAGTCATCGTGTAATTACACTAAATTTGAGGGATAATTTGATAAATTTAGAAAAAAAAATCAAGGGTATTATTCAATAAAAAAATTCTTTTATGATGACATCAACGAAGTATTATGAATAATTTTTCAAACTTAATGGCAATTTATCTCCTATGATATTCATAATATTTAATTTACTCCCTATAATTTGAAAAATAACAATTTACCCCCTATGAAAATGGCAATTAGTTGCATTATGATTTTCCAAAGAAAGCTATTATGCAGCCAATGAAAAATACATAGGTAATAACTGAATTATCAAACAAAATCCAAGATAAATTCACAACTATAATGGCAAATTGATGATTACATAACATCACTTTTCTGAATCTTTGTTCTCATATGTTTGTTCTAACGGAAATAAATTAAGCTGCATAGAGGTAAAACTAATCAACAACTTTACGCTATGATCTATGATAAGTAGAGGTTTCCACTTTATGTGCCCGACGCGTCTCGAAAGAAGTTAAACCCTTGGAAAACAAAAAAAAAAAAAAGTAACTTATATCATCATTTTGTGAGCGTGCATCAGATCGAAGAATGACTTCATCGAAATTACTTGTATCGAGGTATATTCATTTATACTTAAAACACCTTGACATAACTTATGTCAAGATCTCTCTATGTTGCCCTGAACCTGCTAGGATCACAAAACTAGAAATATAAACTAAAATGACATCACATGTATAATCGACTCACGTAAATATTTATATGACAAATTCATTAAATAATATCTCAGACTTGAAGCTTTGTTCTCACATATTTACTCCACAGGCTCACCAGCTGCGAAAATAGTATAACTAATCAACCACTTTACCATAAGTAAAACAAGCAACCAAAATAACAAGAATCTCAAAAACAGAATTCATACAAACATGATTTGATATAAAGTCTTACACATGTTACACCTACAACCTAAACTCTTTCAAAAAAACTAAATTCATTTTACAATATTACGCAAATTGAGATTATTTCACAAACACTAACCACTCTCACAAACTACCATCTCAAATGTCAAACAAACATGTCATCACTATTTCATGTCTTGCGTGAAACTGAATAGCCGCTTGAATGTTTTGTATCGAGTGTTTAAGATTTATACTAAAAAAAATGCTATATTTTTAAAATAAAATTATGGTATAAATATTGCTTAAATTAGTTTGTCGTTTTATTATTAGAATATCAAATATCAAGTTTGTTAAAGAAATTATTTAAGTTATTTTAACAATCAAATCTTTGAAGTCAAGCTAGGTAATCAAACTTGAATATTTCGGCACTACTCTATTACATTTGTACCCCGACCATCTCATTGTTCTGTTGCCCTAGTTTATATGAGCAACCAAATTTTAAAGTCGTTTCGGTTTGTTTTTTAGAGAGAGAATGAGTCGGAGCTTAGGGATTCCGGTGAAGTTGCTGCACGAGGCGTCGGGACACATAGTGACGGTGGAATTGAAGAGCGGCGAGCTTTATCGAGGAAGCATGATTGAGTGCGAGGATAATTGGAATTGCCAGCTCGAAAACATTACTTATACCGCTAAGGTACTCTTCTAATTCTCTTATCCTCTACTAAATTAAACCCTTGGTAGATGTAAAAGCTAAGGAAGAAGATTATTCTTTCTGGTGTTAACATTCTGAGGTGTCTGTTTTTCAATTTGTGCTTGTTCTGAAGGCTTGGTTGAAATTTATCTTATGAACCCTAGGTAGATGTGAAAGCCCTGGAAAGAGGATACTTAAGCTGTGAGTTAATTGCTCTTGAATGTGTCATTTTTGCTTGGAGATTTTAGTTCAGTATGATTAGCTGCAATTCTTAAACATTGGCTGGATCCTAGTTTGAAGACCTGTCAATTAGATTACTGCTCCTTGTCTTTTGTTTCTTTTGCAATTTAAACTTCATCCAATGTACTCAAATGTGGTTACACAAGCAATTTCGGCTTTTAAATTTGGTTGTTTGTGATTCCTGTTTCTATATTTGTTTTGAATAGCTTCTTATGGACTCTGTTTATTTCTTAAACCCCAACGTTTCTCTGCTTATTTCTAAACCCCGACGTTTCTTGGCCTATCGCAAGAAATGAATACATATCCTTTGGTCGGAAATTCTAAGTAATATCTTAATCTATAATGATTTTTCAGAATAATTAGTTGTTCATTGTGACTTGATATATAAGTCAATCCAACCCTTTCCATTTTAAGTTCTCTCTTCCAAATTTGCAGTTTTTTTAAAAATGTGCAGTTGTTTATATGATTAAATAAATATGTTTATCCTTTTTTCTAGTCATTGAAATGTTTACAAGCGTACATGGTTTGCCACTTTTCCTATCTGGTCTAGACAAATAAATCTCTATATACTAATATTATATATTAGGAATACTGTGGAGTTGAACATCAAAAATCTATTTATTAAGCTTTTCCATAGACTGAGGAGTGCATGTAGGAGCCTATATTTTAAATGCTTATCAACAATAATCTACATCAAAGATACCCATTATTTGCTATAGCCTATTTATAAGTATGGGAAATATGACACAATTAAACAACATATTAACTATTATATTCTTCATAAGCTCATTCCGAGTAGTCCATACTTGACGCCAAATAACTGAATATAACTAAGTGCACTACTTAAAATTGCACTCTTCTGATTTTAGTCAAATTATTTTTAAGCTAATATGATCAGAAAGTATATTACAGGATGGCAAGGTCTCACAACTTGAGCATGTTTTCATCAGAGGTAGCAAAGTCAGGTTTGTGCCCCCTTCCGTTTAAATTTGTTTCTATGCATTACTCTATGTGATTGTTATTAAAGCTTGATATTTTTTCAGGTTCATGGTAATTCCAGATATGCTAAAAAATGCTCCAATGTTTAAACGCTTGGAATCTAGGATCAAGGTATCATTTTATTGATCAAAGTTCATTTTTTCATATTTGCTTTTCTTTTTCACAGTTTTGCTGATACTTATTGTTTTTTCACATTTTAAGGGCAAGGGTTCGGCACTTGGTGTTGGACGTGGACGTGCTGTTGCCATGCGAGCTAGAGTAAGCTCTTTACCCTGCTATCCTTAATGACATCTATAGACTATAGTATGAATTTGGTGTTTAATTGCATCACAATTTCATTTTATGTTGTTGGTTTGTTATTTAAAGACATTTTGTGTCGAATTTGTTGTAATTAGATGGTGCCTGTGTATCAAAATGTATGTTACAACTTACAAGGGATATTAGAGCCGAATAGGGCTACAATCCCTCAACGAAGGAGAACACGTCACATGTTGATGTTACTTTGATATATTGTATGAGCTAAATGCAAAAACACCCCTTCAGTTTTGCCTAACTATCAACCCCCCCCCCCCCCCCCCCCCCCCCATGTGCTATTTTTATTAGCAAAAACACCATGTGTTCCTTTTTAATTAGGAAAAAACCCATTTGAAATTCCTTCGTAGATTATAGGGAGATTTTTGCCAATTTTAAAAGTTAACAGGGGCTTATTGATATTTTTTTTAGGTTAAGAGGGGTGTATTTGTATCCTTTGGTGGGGGTATAATTGTCATTTCGCCAAGCCCAGGGGTTAATAAAAATGACACGGGGATATTGTTTTGATAGTTAGACAAAGTGTTGGGTATTTTTGCATTTTACTCTATATGGTATTGTCCTGACTCTTGAATTTCTTGTTGGCAGGCTCAGGCTGCTGGTCGTGGAGCTGCACCCGGTAGGGGTGTTGTGCCACCTGTACGGAGGTAAATTTATGCAGTGTATGGCATTGCTATCCCGTGAGTGATGATGTTCTATCTACCTTTTTCTTATATATGTAAGAAATTTGATGTAGAAGGAGAACTTATTGCCAGCATTGAGTTGAAATACATGGGAGCTGGTTTTCAAACGGTTGTAATATCTAATGTTTGAATAGGTGGAGTTTTGCATATGAAATTGGGATCATCTTATCTGTTGGGTTTTTACCAAGAAGACTCAAGTGCCCCTCAATTTAAAACGAAATTATCATATTTAAATAATAAACACTGTTGGAGCCTATATGCACAAACTTCAGTTGGGTTGGAAAATTTGGACTTTGGAGGAAGGATTTCAAGTGACTCCAATATTGAGGGTATTTCAAATTCATCACTTTGGTTGAAACTGTAGCATAAAATGATTACTTGAGAATTTGAAATTCATTCAAAATAAGGTGATCCAAACAAGTTTTATGGATTTTCTATTGTGGATTTAGAATTCATAGTTCTAACTCATCAATCCATAATTGACTACTTGTTGTCATAATGTGTATTCCCTAGAAACCCAGATTGTGAGAATATTAATGCTGGCAAACCGCTGCATAACGTCATTAAGTATATACATGGTGTAGTCTACCAATATATTTGTAATATGTGGAGTGAGATTTCACATCACCCATATTTTGGGTCATGTTTAAAAAATATAGGATTTTAAGAATTTTGTTCACATTGCCCAGAATATAGGTGATGTGGATTATCACTCTACATGTCACAGGTGCATTGGTGTGTTGCACCACGTGTACTTGATGACGTGGTGTAGCTATTGTACTACATAGTTTCTCCGGCAACTGGAGAAAATTTTAACCCAAGTCAGGTTTGGTCGAACTCATCCAACCATAAAACAAGTGATTGATTGAGCGTTATTCAATTTCAAAATAAGTGTATTACAGTTGATATGTGAATGTTTTGGGTTTGGCCAGACCCGAGTAGGCAAGAATTACCCAACAATAGGTCGGTCCATCTACTTATGACAGGTCGTATTCAAATGTTACTGAGATATAAAAATTCCTTAGATTTTTTATTGTTTCGATCGGATATTGGACCTTTTTCAAATTAAATAGAATCTCTATTTTCAAAATCACTCCAGTATTTTTACTAAAACAAGTTTGTTTATATTAATTTCATTTATTTTATTCATAAAAAAATGCCAATTTCATTAATTTAGTTCCCATTTCCAGATTTTGTTAAAAAAATTCACCGAGCTTCAACATAGAAAAGAGCAATGCTCGCCACATTTAATTTCTTACTTCAAATAATACAACATATTACTTTGCAAAAACAGTGGTATTGATAATAATGTATAAAAACGAGATTATGAATGAATTATTAATGCAACAAATGACATTGTGAATGAATTATTAACTAATTTTTTTAAATTGATGGTGTAATATTAGTTATCTTAATAAAATATTATGTATAAATATGTAAATTTCTTATTTACTGTCGGATATTAAAATCTAACGGATCAGATTGATCCAGACTTATATAATTATATTCTTTGATGATTACGATATTTTAGAAATCGGATCAACATAATCAGGAAAACAAACAAACTTACAAAAGTTGTTAATAGACTGGGTCGAGTTCAGTCTGAATTCGAGTTAATATCTGTCCATTGACAGCCCTAGGCTAAAAGCAGCATATCGAGAGGCCCAATTTCTTCCTGATAATGGCCCAATAGAATAAATCGGCCATGTTGTTAATAAATGACAGTTTCTATGGACCGACTGATATGGGGTGGGGAGACAGCTCGCCGCTAGCTGCTGATGATGAGTTTAAGCAAAAAAAAAATTGATTAGGTTAAAACACTTAATAAGTTAATCCCCAATCAATTAGCTAATTACATTTCCCAGTGAACTGTCACCCTTCCCATGCACCACACCACACACTAACAATATCTCCCAAATCAAAGCATTAAACCCTAAACCTCCCTCCTTTGCAATTTATACCTCTGCCTCTAATTATCCAAACCTCACACCTTCAACCGCCATGACTGACCTTCAGACGACGAAGAAGAAAACCAAGTCCAAAGAAGAACAACCAGAAGACAACAAAATCGACGCCGTTGATTTCCTTATAAAGCCCCAAACCCACACTCCCTCAATCGACACCTCTAATTGGCCGATTCTCCTAAAAAACTACGACAAACTAAATGTACGAACCGGACACTACACTCCCCTTCCCTCCGGTTACTCCCCTTTAAAACGCCCTTTAGCCGAATACATAAAGTACGGAATTTTAAACCTCGACAAGCCCGCCAACCCCTCGTCGCACGAAGTCGTCGCGTGGATTAAGCGCATTTTACGGGTAGAGAAAACCGGCCATTCGGGTACACTCGACCCGAAAGTGACTGGAAATTTAATCGTATGCATCGATCGCGCCACGCGGTTGGTGAAATCGCAGCAAGGTGCAGGGAAAGAGTACGTGTGCGTAGCTAGATTGCATTCAAAGGTTCCGGAGGTATCTAAAGTCGCTAGGGCACTAGAGACGCTCACAGGTATGGATGGACCAAATTTTCGAAAGGTTTCCATAAAACAAAATATTAAAAAAAAAAAAAGTCTGTTTTTAGTCATTTTCCATAAAAAAAAAAAAAAGAAATATCGAAAAGCTTAAGTTTTCAACTCAATCTAGAGGATTAGTTCTACTTTGACTTTTTCTAAATGTTTCCATTCTTATATTTTAGATTGACTGAAACATACCACTAAATGAAATTTTAATTATCCATGCTCACAGGTGCGGTTTTTCAGAGACCCCCTTTGATATCTGCTGTCAAGAGGCAACTTAGGATTAGGACTATTTACGAAAGTAAGCTTCTTGAGTACGATGTCGATAAGCATTTGGCTGTTTTCTGGATTTCGTGTGAGGCGGGGACTTACGTAAGGACAATGTGTGTGCATTTGGGGCTTTTATTGGGTGTGGGAGCTCATATGCAAGAATTGAGGAGGGTTCGATCGGGGATTATGGGGGAAAAGGATAATATGGTAACCATGCATGATGTGATGGATGGACAATGGGTTTATGATAATTATAGGGATGAGAGTTATTTAAGGAGGGTGATTATGCCTTTGGAGGTGCTCTTAACTAGTTATAAGAGACTCGTGGTTAAAGATTCTGCGGTAAATGCTATTTGTTACGGAGCTAAGTTGATGATTCCGGGGTTGTTGAGGTTTGAAAATGACATTGAAGTAGGAGAGGAAATAGTGTTGATGACGACTAAAGGAGAGGCTATTGCCTTGGGGATTGCGGAAATGACGACTGCTGTGATGGCTACGTGTGATCATGGAACGGTAGCGAAGATTAAGAGGGTGGTGATGGATAGAGATACTTATCCTAGGAAATGGGGGTTGGGTCCTAGGGCTTCGATGAAGAAGAAGCTTATTTCCGAGGGGAAGTTGAACAAGCACGGGAAGCCTACTGAGAATACGCCATCTGAGTGGTTGAGGAATGTTGTTTTGCCTGCTGGAGGAGATTCTGTTGTTGCTGGTCTTGCGGCAGTTGTAGAGAATGTGGAGAGTGCTGCAGTTGAGGTGGTGGAGAAGAAGAAGAACAAAGGGACGGAAGAGGGAGAAGATGGACATAAGCGTAAATTGGAGGAAGTTGATGGTAGTCCTGCTCCGGATGCTGTTGTGAAGAAAACCAAGGTAGATGTTGAGGAAGCTTTGCCGGTGGCGGTTAAATCTGAAAGTGTAGATGTGGAGGAGAAGAAAGAGAAGAAAAAGAAAAAGAAAAAGAAAAAGAAGAGAGAGGGTGCTGATGAAGGTGAGAAATCAAAGAAGGAGGATAAAGTGAAGGATGAATCCTTGTCATCTGACGAAGACAAGTCTGAGAAAAAGAAGAATAAAAAAAAGAAGATTAAGGATGCAGAAAATGGTGACTCGGTATTACCTGGCAGTGACAACGAAGCAAGTAAAAGTGAGAAGAAAAAGGAGAAGAAGAAAAAGAAGCGCAAAGATGCCGAACAAGAGTAGTAAACATGAAGGATTTGGTTACGAGCTTCAGTTGGGGATTGCGCCAACTGTCATGCTTAATGTCATCTGCATAGGATGCCTGTTTGACATATATATACACCTGCAGATTGCGACCTTGAGCAGTCAACCAGAGGCTCGGTTTATTGCTATTTACTGTTGAATTTTAAGTTAAAAGTTTGTTGTGTTTCTCAAGGTCTTGTACTACATGATCTGGGATATTTTTATTATGAACTTGATAGTAATATAAACAAGTTGTTTTCAATATAAGATGCTTGGAGTTCTACCTTATGGGAAAGAAATGGTATTGAATGGTTTACTTCTTGATATTTGCTGATAAGGGGTTTTAGATGCCTACCCGCAGCTACTTTTTGTTGCTGCTGAAGCGTATGGTATCTTGTGTTACTAATACCTATAAGTTGGATATATGCTCTGGTTTTTAATGCAACAGATTTTATGCTATATTACTCCTATTTTTCTGTGGTAGCTTGTCTGTCTGAGTTGTATGTTTATTTGTTGAGCAAACAAAATGAAATACACAGTGGTGGTCCTTCATTAGGAGTGTGGATGGTCATTTTTTTCCCCTTTTTATTTTTAGCTAAGAGATCTTTAATTCATCAATTATTGGAAATTACATGTAGGTTTGTAATATCCTATGTTATTCGAGTATTCTAGTTATTTCCTTGCATGAAATATTTTGGTTTGATATTTTGTGCTATAATATATATATATATATATATATATATATATATATATATATATATATATATATATATATATATATATATTAAAAAAGTAAAGAGATGAAATAGTTTGCATGTAAGATTTTATTTTACTTTTTTGATAAATTGTAAGATTTAATTTTGATTATATGTAACGTGTGAAATCAATCATATTGTTAATACAATTTGTGAGAAATAGCTTGAGTGTTTGGGCCAAAGAAATGTGATCCAAATAAAAGTTACTCTGAGAGATACAAAATTCACTCTTCCATTTTCGGTTAGTACAAACACAAACGGGTATTCGGATCTCAGTTTCATGATGTGGACGAGAGAGAGAGAGAGAGAGAGAGAGAGAGAGAGATACTCTGACACGCAACCAACTTAACCACCACATAGCAAAAGATTCCCATTTCATTTCCTAGAGAAGAATCAACAAATACTGAGATCAACTCTTCTCTTAAATTTATTTTTGCTGCTCATACAACACACAAAAAAGAGGAAGAAAAAACAAGTCAACATTGAAAATGGAAACCCTCTGCAGCTCAAATCTTGATTTTAGCCCATCTCCAATTTCTAAAATTTACACAAAACCCACTTCAAAGCACTTGCCCTTATGTGGATTATTTCCAATACCGAGGAACCCCAAATGTAGAGTAAAATTTGTTCATTGTTCGGACAAGAAAAATTCTACTCCGAATTCCAAGAACCTGCATAGTTTTGTAGCAAAAAATGAAGATTTAGCTAAAAGGGTAGGGAGAGGAGTAGTTGGATTTGCTGCTGCAGTCTCCATGTTTCTTTATCATGATTCTTCTTCAGCTTTTGCTTTTGCTGCAGAGTCTCTTACCGTGGCTTTTCCTGTTTCTCACGCGCGTGAGGTGATCGATCAAGTCCTCTAAATCTTTTTTTTTTTGGCACTTTGAATTCATTTTCAACTTAGAATATAATTAGAGATGTTGAGAATTCTGTTCTCTTAATTATGATATTGACATGGAGTATTTTGGTAGGTGAACACGGTCCAAAGAACCCTTGTGGAGGCCTGGGGTTTAATTAGAGAGACCTTCATAGATCCAACTTTCAACCATCAAGGTATGTTTTAATTGGTTCAAGTAATTGTAACAAGAGAAAAATGAGGCTTCTAATTTGTATTTGTCTTCTTCAATCAACAAAAATGTGAAAGTTATACATCAACCAGAATTTAGAGCCACTTGGACAAAAGTAAAATGTATGAGAGAATCCTTGTTATAATTGAGCTAATCATGACAAGGTATTTTTTCGCAGATTGGGATTCGAAATTGCAGCAGACAATGGTGGAAATGTTTCCGTTGAGATCCGAAGATGCAGCATATAGCAAAATCAAGGGAATGCTTTCTACTCTTGGAGATCCTTTTACACGCATCATAAGTCCTAAGGTGTTACATTTTGCTAGTTATTTCTTATGTTCCGTACCCTGTACACTCCATGTTATAGAGTGAAATGCAAAAATATATAGCCCCTATGCTAATATAAAATAACACGGGTTTTTTGCCAATTAGACAAAACACGGGGGGTATTTTTGCCTCTTAACTCCAATGTTATATAACTCCACGAATTGTTTTCTTTTCTTCAAGGAATATCAAAGTTTCAGAATAGGAAGTGATGGAAATCTACAAGGTGTTGGCCTATTCATCAATGCAGAACCTAAGACCGGGCACCTGGTGGGTTGATATTTGACACTAGTGCAGTCAATTTTGTACTTTTTTCATTTATTTATGTATGTTTAAAACTAATCTCTGTTTAGTTTATTTCAGGTTGTTTTGTCATGCATAGAGAATAGCCCCGCTGCACGTGCTGGCATACACGAAGGAGATGAGCTAATGGAAATAAATGGTACTTTATTGAACTTATGATGCTATCAATTTTCATATTGAAACCAATGGTTTGCTATTATTCAAGAACTTAATGAAAACATTTGCATTCTGAAGCTACTTAGATGATTTTTTTTAATTTTCTTTTAACGGGAATCAGGTGAAAGACTTGATGGAGTGGCCAGTGAAGCGGCAGCTCAGAAACTCAGGGGACGTGTTGGAACAAGTGTTACTGTGAAAGTTCAAAGTGTAAGAATTTTACATTTTACTACATGGAAGTTTATTATGTTTCAAGATGCAATTAAAGTTGTTCATATATAGATATAGACCCAAAATGTTTTATCTTAAAATTATGTTTAATTTAACTTTCTCTCATTACAATATCCAGGTTGATGACTTCGGGAGCTCTTGCGTTAGAGAGGTATATATCTATTAAATTTGTGCTTTTCTTTGATGCAACCTTAAGATGATTTTTCAGCTAATTTTGGAATTTTATTGAAGATTAAACTACCTCGAGAAGTAATTAAGCTTTCACCCGTATCTAGTTCCATCATTTCCCACAAAACACCTGACGGACATCTATCAAAGACTGGATATGTAAAGTTGTCGACCTTCTCTCAGGTATTCATTGACTATGAATCTTTCTTAAGCATCTCTTTACACGTGAGATTACTAAAGATGATAAAAGTAGTAAGTTTGCATCTCATTCTTTAAAAAGGTCCAAAAGGGAAATTGACAATGTTCGGAATATGGCAGACTGCTGCAGAAGAAATGGAAAACACTGTTTACGAGATGGAGAACGAAGGTGTGCAATCATACATATTGGATTTGAGAAACAATCCAGTAAGTCCCTTTCTTTATTTTGAAGCTAATCTTATATTTCCTTTTCACTAAGTATCCAAATTTTATAGTTAAAAGTGCATAAATTGGAATCTTATCCGTGTTTTTGCTCCTTCTTTATAAAATTTGGGAACTGGATCTTGTTTGCACACAACAAATCAAGTACATTTATAGGGATGGCAAAAAATCAAAGAGTCATGTTATTCTATTTCTATAAAATATTAGACTTACTCTAGTGCTTATACTTGATTAAACAAACATGAGCAAACTAATCCTTTTGAAAGAATTCATCATTATGATTATTCTGTTGTTTGAGTATTAATTTCAATGTGTGAATTACCAAAAGGGCCCTTAAAACACAAAAGTCGACTCATCACTCCCTCCTCACTTGTCCAGGGTGGTTTGGTAAAAGCAGGACTTGATGTCGCTCAAATTTGGCTAGATGGAACCGAGACTCTAGTAAACACGATAGATAGAGATGGCAGTATGTTGCCAATCAACATGATTGATGGCCATGCTTTAACTCAAGATCCTCTCGTTGTCCTTGTAAGTCCAAGTCCTAATCACAGTTTCTTTTTCTTTTTGTTTTTTTGCAATTCCTTCATAGTAAATAATTTCCTTTTTATTTTTGAAAAAGGTGAACGAAGGGAGTGCGAGTGCAAGTGAGATTCTTGCAGGAGCACTGCACGACAATGGCCGAGCAATTCTTGTGGGACATAGAACTTTTGGGAAAGGAAAAATACAGGTCTAGTCGAATGTCATATACTTAATTTTAATTCCTTGGTAATTTTATTAGACTTGCATTGAAGAATTCTTTGATGCAGAGTGTGACTGAACTACATGATGGATCAGCCCTTTTTATTACAGTGGCGAAATATCTTTCGCCAGCACTTCACGACATCGACCAGGTTGGTATAACTCCTGATGTACAATGTACAACTGATTTTCTCAATTCACCTAGAGATACTTTCAAGCATGGAAGCTCAACTTCTTCATCTCTAGAAAGTGATTCTTGTATACTGGTAGCAGAGCATCAACTAGAAGATATTCAAGAATCTAAAGGATCAGCTTCTTGATTAGCCTTGAAACATAGTTTAGAACCACTCAATCTATTGTAAATAAATAATTTAGTAAATAAATAACTGCTCACTCTATAAATTTTATGTGTAATGTGAAAGATTAGCTTCTTTGTATTTATGTGTAAAATGTGTATATACACATATATCATTCTTAAAAGAGCGTCGAATATATTCACTCTTTTAAAATTATGGTAGCATTCGTAATCTATCTTGAATAAAGTTTTATGTGTTTAACATGTTTAACTTCATTATATTTCTCCCTAGATTGTTAACATCTATATCCATAAGTCAAAAGTGTTCCATAATTTGTTTCTTTGGTAAGAAATGCATAATAATAATAATTAAGTTAAATAACTTCTGTTCACCTCTCAAGAACATAACTTTCCTCAACTTGTAAAATCAGACATTACAAGTATGTTTTCTGATTAATCCAACCCTTCAAGTTTAATCAAACATCACTCTTTAGACAAAACAAAACAAACATCCACTCTCAAAAAACACAATTTTTACAATAAATTTCTCTAAACATAAGCTCTGATCATCATGTCCAATTCTTACAAAACTAGGATTTTTTAGCAAACTTGTGTTTGTTCATTAGACTCTTAGTCAACCATATTGCTGTTTCTCTAGAAGAAACAACGTCTTCTCCAAACGGTTTTAGCACGCCACAGAGCTCATCAAATTTGTCCTGTTTAAGTAATCGTGCACATAGTTCAAGCAACGACTCTAAAGCATCTGCCCTCTGTTGCCCTGGATTTTCCCACTCACCCTTTCTTTCATTACTGCAAATTGCAGCTATTTTATTCAACAATTGATCCTCATCACTTGATTCTTGATTTATGTCTACTTTTGAATCATTTGAAGAACCTGCCTTGATTTTCTCTGTATCTTTATTCGACACAACATTTTCTTCAACAAAAGACTCAATTTTGTCACTTTCATTCGCCTTTATATCAAGGGTACTAGATATAGGAGGCACTAAATCCAGTATCTTCTCACTTTTCTTATCTAAATCTTCCGATTTTGTAGTGTTCGTTGGAGAATATTCCTCTTGTTGTTGAGACACTTTGTTTGACGGTAAAGCCAAAGAATCTACTTTAAGTGATAACGAGTCAAAATTCTCCGATTTGTCTCCATTACAAGCGGTTGTCTCAAAACTCGTGTCCCCACTTTTTGAGTCTTCACTGTCATGAGATATAAGTCCAGAATAGCTTGTAGGGTCAACCCTTTTCGTCTCAAGTTTGTCTTTAAACAAGACATCGTCTTTGGCTAGTAGGCTAGGATATTGAACATCATTAATTTCCTCAAACAATGGAAGCAGCTCCTTATGTTTTAGTTTCACCTCTCTTTCTCTGTAGTCTTTCACACAACCGGGGCTGCTGGGTGATTTTTGTTTCATCTTTTTCTCGGTTGAGTTTTTGGGAGAGGGAGATTTCACGGGAAGAAAGACGGTTGATGGGTTGTGACATCGAAGGAGAAACGGCTGCAAATGTGGGTGTCTTAATAGCTCTGCAGCCTATTATTGCACAAATATAGGATTACGATTGATGATACTTTGAGTAATTGGCACTTTGAACCCCAGAAACGCACTATTTTGGCACTCTGCACTTTGAAATTGAAACTTTGGCCCTTTGCTCCCTCAAATTTTACATTCTTTGGCCAAAGAATGTACAATTCAAGGTGTCAAAATTTCAAATTCATGGTGCAAGGTGCAAAAATAATGTATTTTCGGGATGCAAAGTGCTACTCTGATACTTTTGCCAAAAAGACGAATAATAGAAGGGAAAGGAGAATGAAATTTACCGTTGGCCTGTGTTCAGGGCTCTTCCTTAGCATACTCTTTATGATCTGTTTACTGAAATTATTGAAGTCATTATAAATGTATTAATGAAATATTCCATTATTGTTAATTTTTCTCTATTTTAAAAATGTTATTTAAGAAAAAATAGCATTACATATACACCCCTCATTTATCTTGTAACCACGGCGACCCCCTCAAATACGAAGGGCATGTTGGTAAAAAATTAGTCAAATTCAAACTAAATATCGATCATGGGTAAAAAAAATGGACATTTCATTGAAATTTTTGTGATGACATCATCTCTGCCATTATAGAGACTAACAAGAATGGGTTTTCTTTAAGATGAAACCTGAGTTTGGCGAGATTTTGATGTTATAATTAACATCATAGAGTGACAGGGTGTGTGGGTAATGATCCCTTCTATCGATGACAAAACATAAAGTTTTAATTTAAGAATATATATAGACTTACAGAGTTGATGAGTATACAATAGGCAGTGGAGATATCGAACATCTGTTTATCTTGTTCATAAGTCCAGTCATATCCTACATTATTTCGTTTTTCCAAATTTTAGCAACAAACGATATTGTATTCACGAGGAACAATGGTATAAAACGGTTAACTTACGGAAGCTCTAAATGCTTGTTTGTGTGCAGCAATCTCAAACATACAGCAACCTAAAAATACGAAAGAAGACACTGCTAAGTAATAACACAAAAAAACGAACTTGTGATTTCTCATTATTTAAGGTTATTATTACCTAGTGACCATATGTCTGATTTATAGCAGTATGGCATTTCTGCAATAAGCTCCGGGCACATATAGTTGGGGGTCCCGACAACCTAAATCGACGCACATAAGTTATCTAACAATGTTTTTCGAAAACATGTAAAAGTTCAGGTCATAATATAATTCTTACCGATGAGGCAAGAGCTTCCTCGTTAAGAAGTTTTCCTAATCCAAAATCACCTGTAAATTTTAATGTATTTAGAACAAATGGGAGACAGTATAGTTAGCTTTTAAGAGAATGTTGTTTTGACTTCTTACCAAGACGGATGTCATTTTCCCCTGTGACGAATATGTTAGATAACTGGAATTTAAAGAAAAATGTAAGAAACAATCGAAATCAAGAAATGGCATTTTACTATATAACATAATCATCATAGGTCAAACCTTGAGGTCTCCATGAAGGACACGATTCGAGTGAAGATAGTCAATAGCTAGTAATAATTGAGTCAACCATTTGCATAGTTTCTGAGGCAAACACAGCAACATTTAAACACTCAGTGTGAGTTAGTTAGTGCCCAAAAGGATATACTCCCTCCGTTTTTTTTTTATTTGTCGTTTTAGAGGTTTGTACACAGATTAATAAATATAATTAAATACCCACCTTTTTTAAGCAAAAACCACAAAACACCCGTTTAGCCAAATAATCACATCATTAATTAGCATTAAGAAGAAGGGTAAAATTGGTAGAAAAGAATTAACTTTACATTGAACTCCTAAAACGACAAATAAAAGTAAACAATTTTTCTTTTGCCAAAGCGACAAATTAAAAAGAACCGGAGGGAGTATGTATTTTGTAATCATTCATTAGAATACCTGCTCTGGAAAATATGCTCCTCTTGCCTTCCTTATCATATCAGATCTGCAAATTAAAGAAAGAAAAAAATACAAGTCAGCAAGATTCAACCTTTTTGTTCAGTATGTATCATTTGATTTGAATGACTATCACTTAGATTATATAATTCGGAGCACTTACATGTCTCCGCCTTCATAGTAGTGGGTCACAATGCATATACAACTTCCCTGCATAATAGTGAAAACGGAAAGTTGTCTTCGAAGTCAGTTTCATGGCAGCCAAACAGACCCTTTACACAACCTAAAAGCTCTCGATTTGGATATCAAGATTAAGAATCTAAATAATACCTTGTCCAGCCAAGCATCTTTGTATTGGACAATATATGGATGGTGCAATTTTGCAATTGAATCCATCTGCAACAGAGACAAGCACAAGATATATAATGTAGAAGAACAAAGTTGCAGTTATTTATTTCATCTAACCCCTAAATTTGTCCTGAAAAACTCAATAATGGAACAAGAATTTTTTTACAAAAAGTCATCATTTATATGGAACTCATTTTTTTTCCAAGTAAAAAAGGTGAGTAACAAACTGATTAAAAAATTGATAGGAAATATACCAAGAGGAATATTTTTGGTAACGTGTAACTCTTTATATGTATGAAGAAGCTAATCATTTCATACTGAACATGAACCTATTTGCTCAACAGAGAGAATCCTTTTGCAAATATATTAAAAGTATAAATTGTTTTCTGGTTATAAGAGTGAAGTGTATGCTTACAGAACCGAACAAGCTGGAGATTTATAGGTTATAATTTTCAATGCAAAATAAAAAATTTTTTTTAAAAAAAAACTGCTCAAACTACAACACAGAAATTTTCCCATAAAACAAAATAAAAATTAAGTATTCAAAACAACCTCCGAGTGTGCAGTGCGTTTCAACTTCTCTGGCTGTTTAGAGAGACGAATTTTCTTTAGAACATACCTGCAAGACATAATGGAAACGGTTCATTTAGAGATTCATATTACAACCTTAGCATAAAAAATCCATTTTATTTTGTCTAGGATGATACAAGTATCAATAACACAGTAAAATTCCCTTAGCATTTGTTTATCTACGCAAAAGCTTCTTATTTTTGTGGACTTAGGCAAATAAAAATAAAATAATTTGAATATATTTCACCCACATTTAATGTTAAGTCACCAATCTCGGATCCGTCTCTTACCATGATTTCTTTCATGTAGTTTAAAGCCCATTCAGCTCATATTTTGTATTTTGTAGATATACACGAGCATTAGTACACAAACAGCCATTAAAAAAACTCAGAAACAGATGGTCTTCTTACTTTTTGTTCTCAGTTTTGTGGAGCACAAGAAATGAAGCTCCAAAAGAACCTTTTCCAATCTGCTCTATTACTTCATAATCTTCCATCTTGGACTTGGAATCGCCATTTTCTTGCTCCATCAATCCTTTAAAAGTCAAACATTTCAGATGGGTCGGTTTATTTTCAGCTAAAAACTCAATTTTTATACAAAATAATCAGTTATTGAACTTACCCAGCTCCAATTCAAGAAGAACCTTGAGAATCTTTACTTTAACCTCTGAAAGCAACCAAGAAAAAGCAAATCTGGGGTTTTAAAACAGCAGCTTCAAGGATTGAAAATTTGGTTCTTGAATTTATTGGGAGCAATATTGCCTCTTTTGGAGGTGAAGTTGTAAAGTCGTATGACACAATTATGGCCCCAAGCTACAACAATATAGTGAGTGAGCGTGTGCGTGTGATGGGGGTGGGGTTGAGGTTTGGTTGGTGAAGACACTCGAGGAGAGGAGAGAAGAGGCTAAATTATGGTACTAGTATTTTATTTAGCAAGTGTATCCGGCTCTTTTACACACAGATTATTTCTATACAAAAATGAGAATCTCTTTGTATATGAATTCAAATTACATGTGGACTAATTATATTTCCTAATTTGTAAACTCAAAATCTAAGTAGTAAAAGGATTTTGCCATCTCATAAATTCTGACCAACTTAATTAAATAAGTTGGTTTCTGATCATTTTAATTTATCTGCACCACAAATTGAATGCACCTTATTGTTAAAAGCAGAACACAAAATTCATACATAGAATTAACAACATGTGTTGTCCTTAACTGGAAGTTGACGGTCAAAAGCTTTTAAGTTTTTTACCTAATAATTGGTAGAAAGTGGAATAGGAAGAATAAAATTCATCAATTTTTATCTGCATAATTAGAGAGTCTTTCATCATCAACTCTGAAGAATTTTTATTATTATTATTTCTCTTTTAGTAAATAAATATTTCCTTTTTTCTTCTTTTTCTTTTTTGAAGCATGGGCTGGGCTCCAATTCTTTTTTCTTTCTTTTTAGTAATTTACTCATGACTCTAATTAATAGCTACGAAAATGAAAATATTACTATAGTTTTGCAGAGGCTCTTAAGTGTTGGAATTTTAGAAGTTTTTAAACTTCAAAATAATTAAAATAAATTTTGTAACATCAATTGCATTAACATCCCCTTAATGTGCCATTATGTGGCCCTTAATATTTTGACCATTAAGGTCTCCCATGAACACTATAAATAGGAGTGTCCTAGGGTCTTAGGTATACACACTCACTAGTTAGGTTGCATACACAATATATTTTCTATATTGTTATTGGGCACTAGAGATAAGGTCTGGTTCTTTGTCTTCCTGTGAACGTGCTCACAGATGAGGATGCCGGCGAGGCCATTTGGGTTTTATCTTGGGATTGTGATCAGCCGCCAATACCTGCACGAGGGGAGGCAATCACTTTCTTAGGACAGCGTCTAGTGGCGTGACTCCTCTACAGGCCAGTCGTTTTATATATTTTGATTATTATATGTCAAATATCATATTATAAAATTATATCAGTTGTTTATTTTCAAAACTATGATTTATTTAAATTTAGTGTAAAACCAAAATTTCACAACAATCTAAGAAAGTGATTGAATTTATGATTTATGCTTTATGAGAAATTGGAAGGGTATGATATCTCTAACAACTAATTTTATTTTGATTGAGGTACTTTGGAGGGTTTGTGCAAATGAGAAGATTGCCTACTGGAAAAGATTTTGGTATATCAGATGATCATGTATGTTTTTGTACGTAAGACAATTTCAAGTGGTATGAAATTCATTGAAAACTCAAATTGAAGTCAGGTATGATTCAATTATTCGAGTTATTTTTTTTGATTTAACTCAAAGCCTCAAAGGTGATTTATGAAGATTGATATGTTTCCATAGTGTGGACATAATCAATTTAATCACTTGGTACAATATATCAATTTGATTATTTTCTATGTTAAAAATGATATGAGCCGTAAAATAATCAAATCGTTTAAATTGATATGGGAGTTTATTAATTTTGAACTTCATACCGTGATATAAGATGAAACATTGCATAAAGGTTCCAAGCATGTATATGATCCAGATAATTGAAGTGTGAGTTTACTCTTTGTTAGACATATAAATTAGACACTTCTTTGGTCTTATTACAAAACTTTAATATGTATTCCTATTACCTATATCTATATATCGTGGGTATACTTCATAATGAAAATATGGTAGTATGAAGCTTAAAAAAAAAAAAAAAATGAATATAGTCAGGTAATTAGATTCTATAATGGGATCTATTGTTTATTTGATTAAATATAAAAGGTGAGATATGAAGATACCTCTTTCCATGACGTGTAAATAATAGTTTCAATGTTAGAGAGGAGAAGAATTTGAAAAAATTAAATAAAATAAGGTAATGTAATGTAATTATGAAATGAGACAGATTTAAATGTTGCTTGAGAATAGTCGTGATGATTCTAATTGTGTGTGTCAATTCTGTTTTAATTATTTTCACTTGCATTTTGTAAAATGTATTGAGAAATTATACTAGAAAGAATTTTATCCATATAAACTATGATTGAAATGGAAAATATGAATTGTGCATTTAATGGATTTTCAATGTGGACTTTATGTTGAATCATTGGGACAGTTACGTTATTAATTTAAAAAAGAGAAAAAAAAAAAAAAACATTGATTGCTAGATAATCAATGTCATTATTTGGGAGGTTAAATATTGTTTTCTTTCAAATTTTGATGTGAATCAATCTAATATTGTTGGTTCAATCTTTCTAATGAAGCAGTAGACAAAACACTTGGGCAATTGGGCAACCAGGTATGGTTTGAGTCAATTAATATGTTTGGATTATATTATTAAGTTATAACATTGTTCAATCATCCATAGTCCATATCCTATGAAGAAAATGATATATGAAATATTATTTTGATTAAGCTATAATTTTAAAAATATTTGTAAAAATAATTGTCAAGTAGTAATTTTCACAGGCATGAAAATTGCAGTGATCAAAATACATTGTAGATTATTTTAAATGTAAATTGAAAAAATTATTTGACTTTGTGCATAGCACGGGAATAAGCTAGTAATATATAATGAGATAAAATGTTAACTGTGGAATATGAAATTCAGTTCATCTCATTATTAGCACTAAATTATTATCTATTTATTCAATGGCAAATTAATGCTTTAAAACTGTTATAAAGGAATTTAAGTCTTTATATTTTGTTTGTCAAAATATAGTATTTGAGTGTTTTTTGTGCACAATTTGGATTTAAAACAAATCTTGATATGCTTGCTAATTTATTTTATGGCTACTTAAATGATAATTATAAAATATAAATGACATCAATTTAATGGATTTTATGTTAAAAAAAAAAATGTGACAAAAGAGATAGTGGAGTTAACAACACTTCTAAAGAGGAAAAAAAAAAATAGCATGCTACTCTTGGTATTCTGAAGAATCCTTAACCTATTAAGAAGTTGGTGGATTATAGAATTGTTGTTAAACATTTTATGTCTCTTGAATTTGCAGTTGATGACAAATTTTATGTCTATAATATTATAGTTAAAATAATGCTTTAAGTGATACCAATAGAAGATTAGGTTCACTCTGAATTCAATGATGATGATGGTGTAATAAACATTGGCACAATCAGGTATGTACCTATTTATATCCACCATGTTTACAACATTTGACATGATAAGTTGCTAACAATATTATATGACATATGCAAGATGGCATGAAATTTATTGCATTTTATGATCTGAACCACATTATTGTCTACCACAATTGCATAAGAGTTACATGCATCTATAATGGGTGATTGATATTTTCAATGTTATAAATTAAAACGTCTTGAATGCAAAACCTTGAATGCATAATTTGAGAGTTACTTTTAATAATTTGTTCTTAAATAAAACAATATTAACTCTCAATACGATAAAATATGAGTTATTATATGGAATTGATTTTATGATCACACCATATATAATTGTCTAGTTATTAGGTGCAAGTGCAGCATATAAAGGGGAAAAGAAAATCCCTGGCTATTTGTCTTGATTTCTATGAATGCCTTGTAACGTGATGGATTAATCTAATCCAAAATCCCATTAAACAAGAAGGTTGCTTTGAAGAGACTTTGACCTTATAAACTACTATTACATAATAATTTATTATTTAATCTTGATTTTTAAGACCTTAATTGTGAAGTTATAGCATTGCACTATATTGAAATAAATGATTCCGGTGAAACTTGATTGTGTGTATGAAAATAAAATGAACATGTAACTAGATCAATCTAGAATAATTCTTGCTGCAATTCAGTTCTTATGAACACTGCAATTAAGTTAATCATAATTTACGAAACACTTTTGTGAATGAAAGGAATTTTTTTTTTCATATAAGAAAAATGTGGGGTTTTAATACGATTATTAGTGTGTTGAACATGATAGTTTCAATTTTCAACTGTCATTTACAATTTATTTTTATAAATGTGATTTACATGTGTTATATCTCGAGTTTAATGAGATTAATTCTAAGTGGTGAAAAGTGAGGACTTCAAAACAATTATAATTAATGTAGTTAGTGTTTACCTCCAACAACTTGAGTAGTGATTGTTTTCTTATAGCTAAACTATAATTAAGTCACGAAATATGGTGTCTTATCATTCATGTATATAAGTTACATCTTGGGATTGACGTCGTAATCTATGGATACATGTTCAAATTTATCTATCTTATATATTAGATATGGCCACAATAAATTTGATTATCATGTAAGATGATTTGGTTGGTCATGTGGAAACAATCGAATATGTGATTAAATTGGATACTTGTTTCTTGACCTAGCAGCTATATGATCTCGGGAAATGTGGGGGTTAATCTTGATAAATTTTATCCTCTCTAACATTTGCCTTTAATAAAGGTTGTGAGGGAAAATAAATTTTGATAATATTTTGACAAAAGCTAATATAGTGGTGCTTGTGGAAGCTATAAAGTAAATAAAAATGGCAATGACCAATTTGAGGTATTTTTATTAATTTATTTGAGATATTGTTAATTTATTAATCACTTCTGTTGTGGAGTTCAATTTTGTACAGGTGCACGTGCACGAGTCAAAAGAATATTGAAGAAATCATATGCAACGCATATCATATGAAAAAAAAAAATGTGAAAATTAAAACTAAGAGACAATATATAATAATTTCACGAGGTGGAATTTTGTCTCAGGACTAGATATAAAGGCTAGATCCTTAATCATCGAGGGGGATGGGCGTAAGCCCGTAAGGGAGTCACCTCCGGGAGTAACCCAACCTTTGTGATTGGAGACCCCATGAAGAAGGTTCAATGGGTAGGAACAACCTGTACTGCGTGACTCGTTTAACACTAATTCTAGGAGAACACCTCCTTCCCATCCCTATGGTGATAGTGTTTCATAGTGTGATATTACGGTTGGGTTTAACCCTTAATGAGATCAAGGCGGAAATTCCGCAGGGTATAGGTCGCACGTACCCTTGGAGGTTTCACCTAAGTGAGAGTTGCCATGGGGCCGTGGCTATGGGTTTGGGCTGACCCTAGAAACTCTCATGAGAATCAAGATTCGAGCGCATGGCCGTTAACGCGCTAACCCGCGAACTAAGACCGATGTCGATACTGTGTGTGTGATGTATTGAAGTTTGACCAAGGGACCTAATTCAAAGCGCTTGCGCCATTATGGTTTCCTCAAATGAAAATCATCAACACTAAGTGTAGGTTCAAG
This sequence comes from Penstemon newberryi var. newberryi, assembly GCA_030819805.1. Lineage (NCBI taxonomy): Eukaryota > Viridiplantae > Streptophyta > Magnoliopsida > Lamiales > Plantaginaceae > Penstemon > Penstemon newberryi. The sequence goes on from JAUALY010000002.1 coordinate 550,527, forward strand.
CCCGGAAGGCTCCTGCACCCATTGCATAGTATTTTAGTGCCCAATTATTTTATATGCATATTTTGAAGTTTTAAAAACTTGTGGGGGATTGTTGGAATTTTAGAAGTTTTTAAACTTCAAAATAATTAAAATAAATTTTGTAACATCAATTGCATTAACATCCCCTTAATGTGCCATTATGTGGCCCTTAATATTTTGACCATTAAGGTCTCCCATGAACACTATAAATAGGAGTGTCCTAGGGTCTTAGGTATACACACTCACTAGTTAGGTTGCATACACAATATATTTTCTATATTGTTATTGGGCACTAGAGATAAGGTCTGGTTCTTTGTCTTCCTGTGAACGTGCTCACAGATGAGGATGCCGGCGAGGCCATTTGAGTTTTATCTTGGGATTGTGATCAGCCGCCAATACCTGCACGAGGGGAGGCAATCACTTTCTTAGGACAGCGTCTAGTGGCGTGACTCCTCTACAGGCCAGTCGTTTTATATATTTTGATTATTATATGTCAAATATCATATTATAAAATTATATCAGTTGTTTATTTTCAAAACTATGATTTATTTAAATTTAGTGTAAAACCAAAATTTCACAACATTAAGGGTCATCAAGCATGCTCCACTGCGGAGAAAATAAATGAAGTCAATAAAATAAAAGGAAAAGTAAGAGATTATGCCTAATATTCCACACTATGGATTATCATTAATTTTGGTGGGTGTTGAATGTGGAAGTTTCGTCATAATAATTAATAGACAAATTATTTTGTAATTAGCGAAACTTTTATGTTCAGGCGTTTAGCTGATTAAATAAATGGTGTAGGTGTACGTGTAGGTGTAGACACATATCTGTCGAAAAAAACTACTTAGTTCAAATTTGACATGATCATACCAAGTTTTTGTGATTTTAAACACTTTTAAGAAGTTGATCAATCAAATTAAATCATCCATGATTGAGTTTTGGTGAATAAAACAGTGTTTTCACAATGTCAAATTGGCTTATTTATGTCAGTGACCAGACATAAAATATTGTAAGAGAGGCCTTCAAGAATATCTGTAGGTGAATGGTCATTTTCCACGTTATTTAGTACTTTGTAATAGTTTTGTCCACAAAAAGGAAAAAAGAAAAAATATTGTCGGTAGAAAAGAATTGGTGGCCAGCCACTTTTCTCATTTTTCATTTTCAAGGTAGCTTTAAATTTAATCCTCCATATATAATTGAATAAATAACACAACTTTCTGCATTCAATAGTACAACACCAAACGAGACTATCTTCAGAATTATTCATTGATAATTAGTTTTTAAATTAGGTCTCATCTAACTGTTATTTTTAATGTCCATCAGATGATGCTGTCAGATGAGCGTGGATAAATAATAAAAATTATTAAATTGTTTGGTCGTTTGCTGATACTAATAACTAACATCATCTAATCCTCATCCATTAGGACAACCTTCTTCTCATAATTGATGGTATTAATTATTAAAGAATAAAAATGGGCCATTTCAAGGGTGCTACATTGTGCACTTAATGTTCTTTGAACGCAGTCCATACAAGTCAATAGATGCAGAATTTTTTAAGTGAGAAAATAATTGAGGTTCACTCATTCATAACGAGTATCAAGAAATTTAATTTTGAAATAAATATTCAAAATCCTAAACCGTAGTGGTACGTTTGGTAGAACGATATGTTGGTATTCCCCCTTTCGCTCATGTTCTTTTACAAATGTCCCAAATTTCCTTTCTAGAGCAATAATTTCCCCTCAACAATATCTTATCATCGATAAAACAAACCGTGTCAAACCAAAGGAAATTTGGGATGCTTCACAGTGGAAAACCCAAAACCTCTACCTCAAACAACCCAATTTTAAAAATCATCTCTACTAAAAACAGACCTAGCATATTTTATCGTTCGAAAAAATAATAATTACTATTAGTCGAATTTTTAAAAGACCAACCCAAACATATTCCATCTCTCTAAAATATTTTAAAATCATCTCAAGAATACTCTTAACGAAAACACCCTAAGAAAAGCAACCCAAACAAGCAGAGAACATGGTTGATCTATCCATGACCATGATGAAGCTTGAGTGAAACTAAGTGGAGGTACGCATCATGTTTGGTGTCAACATTTAAGACCTAATAATATAGAAACATTTGTCTAAAAACCATCATAAATACGCGAGCACTTAGAAAAAAAGTTTTGAGGATTGTATACAATTTAAATTAAGACAAGATGGAGGAATATAAAAGGTTATGGGTACAGTTACTTTTGTTTGGAAGTTTTTCGACTTTCAAGTTTTCTTCTAGCAGCTTCAAACTCTTCTTCACTTGGCTCTGGAGGTGCTTCACCTCCATATTTTTGTACAAGAGATGAGAACATCGAATCAATCCTGCCCTTCCTCTCATTCTGCCGCTGAGCTATTACAGCATACAAATCATCTGAATTTTTCTTTGATCTGCAGGGGTATTTTAAAGGAGCATTAGATTTGAATAAAATACTTCTGCTTGAATCAGAAATATTTGAAGAATTTAATGAAACTCAAATGACTCACTTCTTTCTTTGTCTTAATGGACTTGTAGGAGGTTTGATTTTGGATATTTTCTTTACCCATCTTTCATAAGCTTTGGTTGAGTTAGCATCTCCTACAAATACACACACACATCAAAAGTAAGAGTGGGGGTAATTGACACACAAGAATAAAGAAAAGAAAGAAGAAGAGTTACATAAGACTATGTTTGGTTCTTGATTTCAGTGAATAAAATGGTAAGGAAACAAAAATTGAGCATAACTATAAAATCCAAGAACCAAACTTAGCCTAAAGGAAAAGAGAAGAGGAAGGATGTTGACAAAGCAGTAAATAGTGTGAAACAAAACATCAGCTCCTATCCACTGGTTTTAAATTCAAGCAAAAATGATGAAGAATTGGCCAACTAGCATGATAAATTATACAAAGCACAACATAGTAAAACCATTGATCCGGAAGATATAATACGTTGTAATTGTATTGTTTCTTTCACCATGTATATGGGGTATCATCCGAGTTCTACTCAGCTGCACAACTACACGACTATACAATGGCGAAACTTGACCATAAAGAAGCATTACCTGAATAAATAGCCTCATCAATGATATCCTTGAACCGGTGGGAATCTAGCTTAGGATCAGAGCAAAGCATGCAGCAGAAAAGCCTGAAAACAAATTAAAAAAGATTAATGAGGATAAAGTACAAAGCTAGTAGTGGATACCAGATATCCTACTGTGATGCACCTGTCCATGTTTCCCTTCAATTTTTTGTATAGCTCAAGCAAATCTTTTTGCTCTGAGTTGGAGCCTCTGTAGTTTGCTTCAAACTCTTCAATATCAGCCTCAGTGACCTGCAAGTGATGTCCAAGAATATGAAATTATAAATGAACTTGTAATAGAGAAAAACTGCCATAAATCACAGTGATATAACCTTTTTATACATGGCTCGGAAAAAAGTCTTCAAATTCTGAACGACATCCCCTGCTAGGTCCTGTTAACAAGCTAAGAAATAAGAGTGTTGAAAGGCTGGAGCATTATATGTTTAATAGAACTTAAATAGCAATGAAGTGAGCCTTGAGTGATCCAGTTTCATGATCTAATAATATAAATTTGATATTATCATGATCTATAAGGGTTAAAATTGTCCGACATAGTTTACATTAATAACTAAAAATATGCACAAACAAACACTTCCAGATAGAATCAGATACGATGAAGCAAAAGGGGAGGAACTTAGAGTTTATTTCTTCTACCAGTTGATCCAATAGGAAGAGTACGAGGATTTCATATGTTAACAGTATGGCGAACTGCAACAAAACACATGTTAACAGAATGGCAATTTGCAACAAGATATTTATTATGTAAGTGGCTTAACAACATATGGTTTTATTAGTAAACATTTCATACCAAACAAAAAAACAAACAAACAAGCAAACTAGAACCCAGGAACCAGATTGAGTTCTACAGGAGACATCCCATTATCAATAGTGTAAAACTAATTGTAAGAAAAGAAGGTTAGCTATGACTCACACAATCATCGACGCAGCCAGTCTGGTCATACACTGCACGCTTCTCTTCATCACCAAGAATAGATATAACTTTTTGCAGTTGTTGAAATTTTTCCTTGGCATCCTACATAGATAAACTTGAATCTTCAAGATCTTGTAAAAGACCAGAGATATTTTTGCAGTAAGAGAACCAAATGCAACACGATTCAAACTAAAATTACCTCATCATCGGGATTTTTATCAGGATGCAGTCGCAGAGCTAACTTGTAATAAGCTTTCTTAATTTCCTGCTGAGAAGCAGCTTTGTCTACCCCGAGTATCTAAAATGAACAGGTCTAGTAAATAACTAGTTCCAGCTTAACACTCAGTTACATGAAAGGAAACAGAAGCTGATATTCACAAGCAAGTTCCAGCTTAAAGGGAAATTTTTGACAAGCCTAGTTACTGATATGGCTGAAGCCAAAAAAACTAGGAAAGCACAAGCATGGTCTAAAAAAATCCAAGTCCAGCTACAAAAGATTTATCGTCATCTTATGCAACCAATGCACGTAATTATGAGTGCAATCTGTCTAGATATGTTACATTAATTTTATCAGAAACCAGTGAATGCCAACATAATACACTTTTTCAAGAACATCTAGTTTCAGTAACAATATGCAAGGAGTTTGTGTTGTTATTTTCTGCCTCGCTACAAAAAGTAAGAACACAAATTAGTAATGTTGGTTGGTTGCCTTAACAAAACTTTGACAGAGAGTGTACATTCCTATGTATATGATTCTATGTAGTAGCAAAATCCATAATTTTCCCTTTATTACTGTTTTCTCGCTTATATATACCAATTGGATAAATGTTGCATACAACACAAAGATGCATAAATAACATCAATATTTAGAAAAGGCAATTAAACAGCACTTTGTCTTGTTATTATGTCGGTCTAATCTCTGGAAAGTACATCATAGCTTTACAACAACACAGATCTAATAGTTATGGTGTACTTTTTGATTGTGCATCATAATTCTCTCAGTACCATGTACTTCACTTTCAACAAAGATGGTTTTTTTTTTAAAAAAAAAATTAGGGTATAACTAGAAAATATTCGGGAAAAAAAACATAAAATTGAATTCGAATTGAATATCATCAAACGATAATTCTTGTGTAAAATAATGTAAAAAACGTACTTCGTACAAGCCTTTTTCGTATGAGGAAGAAGATCCGTTCTGATTTTCCTGATCGTCTTTCATTTCTTCGTCTTCTTCCTCAGAAACCCTAGCTTTTCCTCTCTTCCCCATTTCAAAAACCCTAATTTTTCTCAAATTCGAAACTTGATAGGTGTATATTTCTATTCGAGAGTCCGAGACGTAGAATATAAGTCGACGGAAATGTGAAATTTATATGCCACGTGAGTTGAGATAATTCTTTCCCGCCACATCGCGCCTCATATTTGCGTGTTTCCCGCTATGCGGCCCATTACACTATGTCTATGTCCTATCAATCATAGCCCATAAGTCATATATATATATATATATATATTATTAATATCTATATATGTTACTAATGTTAGGAATGGAAAGCCCAGTAGACATTAAATGTTAGGGCCCATTAGTCATAAATTTGTTTTTAATTCTTGGGTGGTATGGTATCAGGAAATTTAGATGACCTTTTCTTTTATAATTAGAAAATTTACATGTTACATGTTGGTTCATTTTTCAAATAATGTGTCTTGAAGAGTTTTTTTCAAAAAAGGAAAATCTGTTTTTGTTATTGTAAACAAATAAAACACGTGTTATTTGAAGAATCCACCCATCCATCACATAGTGTAGCATTTGAGTTCTCGTGTATCTATATTTCTTGCAAGTGCCAAAATAATTTTTTTTTCTCATTCATGTTAGAAGTTAAGTCATGAAATTTAACTTTTATGTTACATTTAATAATTTTGCTCCATGCTATGAAACATGCATTTGTTGTACATAATATATTTTTTATTTACAATTAACCCGAGTTGCAATGTTGCTAAAATTATCAACAAACAAATGACCAAGTCTTATTGGTCAGGGCAAGAAGACACAAAAATTATATTGATTTATTTAAAGCCAACAGTAACATGTTATTGGTTTAGGTACATTATAGTTTGTAAATTGTAATCAAGCCATGAACGTGTTACAAACTAAGCCCATTCCTTTGTTTCCTTCCTAAGAAGTAAGAATGAAGTACATGCCAAAATAGCAGATGTAAACAACTTTTTTTATTCAATAAATAATCAAAATCGCCCAGTGATTACCACAATAATATTAACGGTTTTTTTTTTTTTTTTTTTTATCTATCTTATTCTTATATGTAACCAAAATAGCCTCAATTTTCTTTTTCATGTATGGTATTATTTTAAAATCGATTAATTTTCTCAATAAAGTAAACGTACAAAATATTTTAATTAGCTTAGCAGGGATAGATCAATCCAAACATCCAATTATTTAGTGCTATTGTAAATTATTTGCCTTTTGGTAATAATATCTATGATTATTTGAAGAAATATGTGAATGTAAGTATGAAGAAACTTCATGATTAATAATCAAGTTTTACTTGAGCCCAATTGACAAAATTGTAGATAAAGTTTAGTGAGGTGTGAACCCAACCGACCATATCTTTTTTCTCATTTTTTGTTCTTTTTAGGATAATGATATTAAAAATATTGACTTTATTTTATTTTCTTACACTAGTCTGAATTAGCAATTCTTTTTAAACAGTGCTTAATTATTAGCAATGATTGGAAGAAAAAAAATTATAAGTATTTAACTTTAATAAGAATAAAAAGGTTCATAAAGGAATGCCGAGTAGTATATTGGTAAATCTTATATAAATACTGCGACGTACAAAGGTGAAACAGAATCGTAAATTAAAAACCAAACCTTCTCTCTTCGTTCTGTTTTTTCTTTTTATCCCTTCGCCTCTCAAATTGCTCCAATTATCTCCCAAATTAAGGTATTCGTCAAGCTTATTTGCACTTAAATTATTAGATTTCTCATAGAGCACGATTTCGATTCAGTGATCTCCGTTAGAGTTTTGTTTATTTCGTGTAAAAGAGGATTCGTTCTGTTTTTTCTTTTTCTTTTTCTTTTTCTTTCTGGGTCAGGAAAAACTAGCTTAAAAATTCTGATTCGGTTTTGCGAAGTCAGGATCGACTAAATCTTCAAATTTAAGTGATTTCACGGTGAAACTGTTTTTATATTTTTGCTAGGGTTCAACTGTTTTGTCTTCAATTTCCAATTTAATCCCCATAGATTGATTGTGTCGTTTATATGTGTGATACTTCAAATATAGTCACTAGTAATTTTTACTTTGGTATTACTCTCTATAAGGATTATTTATGATGTTTATATAGTTATTTATTTATTTATATTTTGGCGATGAATTGATGGTGAATTATAAGTTTGATGAATCATGGGATTCTGGTATTTGGTTTCTAGACTCAACAGGTTTCCAAAAAGAGTGGGAATTTTAGATTTTTTAACTTTTTTTGGTCTGGTATTTAGGTTTTTTGAACAAGGAACAAGGTTTTTTTCTGTATTGATTGTGATAGCTGGTTTTTGGACAAAATTTAATATTCAAAAGATTAAAGTCTCCGTTCTAAAATTAATCTGAGAAATGTATTTTGAGAAGATAGTTTTCTTTTTCTTTTTTCTGGATTTCTTTGCATTATATTCTAGGTGCTTCTTATTGTGATAAAGATGGAAAAAAGATGATTGTATTTATGTCTTGCTCCCTACTTTCTGATTGTTTCTTAACAAGTTATCAAATATATGGCATAGAATTAGTATAAATTTTGAACTACATTTTGTAATTGATCAAATAAAGAGAGTCGGTATCTATTGTTTCTTGTAATTTAAAGTCTGGTTATGGTTCATAGTCATCTATATGACTAACTCAAGGTCACTAATCTTGTATCCTATAGGAAAATGGTTCACAGTGGATATCGTGTCTTCTATTTTATGGTTTCATTATGAAATATAATGTATGGTTCTATAGCAGAATGGTATGGCTGTATATTCCTGTGAATTTTAGATAGCTTAGTGCTTTACATGTCGAGCTATTTTTCATCTAGCCATGTCCTTTTTTATTTTCAGTTTAGTTAACTGAATGTGGAATTCTATTGTTCTTACTCATGTATGGAGACGGTGTTTCCTTGAGTCAATAAAATGCACGATTATTTTATTTCTTTAATGCGTTTGCCTGTATGTTGACTACCTTTTAACATTTGGAAAATGTTGTAGTGAATTTCAGAATATTTGTATAAATGGAGTCTCCCAAAGAGACTGAGGGCCCCATTCTTTGCATCAACAACTGTGGTTTCTTTGGAAGTGCTGCCACCATGAATATGTGCTCTAAATGCCACAAAGACATGATATTGAAAAATCAACAGGCCAAAATTGCAGCAACTTCCATTGAGAACATTGTCAATGGCAGCAGCTCAAGTACCATGGATGATACAGAACCTATCTTTGCAGTGGAAAATAGTTCAGTTGAATTGAAGGTTGTTCCTCAAGAACTAACTACTGATTTAGAGAAAAAGGTGCAGGGCCCAAATAGGTGCACTACTTGCCGCAAGAGAGTTGGTTTAACGGGATTCAACTGTAGGTGCGGAAACTTGTTCTGTTCCGTTCATCGTTACTCTGACAAACACGAATGCCCGTTTGATTACCAGGCTGCTGCTCGGGATTCTATAGCAAAATCGAATCCTCTTGTTAAAGCTGAGAAGATCGATAAAATATAGGGGCAAGGTAAGAAAGCTTATATGAACTGATGTATGATACTTCCTCTTTATAAAGTCCGTTTTCGTGTCAGTTAGCCAATTGTCTAGCGCAAGAGGGGTGGGGTTGGGGGTTAAAGTGTGATTTATTGCATACCATGGACTCGAGTTCTCGTCAAATTGGCTAAGGATTACTATGGTTTGCTCCAGTGTGTAAGTTGTTATTTCCTGCTTGTATTACTTTGTTATTGAATTTGTGCTCATCTCTTACATTGTGCAGTTTATCATATTCTTGCATTATTTTAGGTGTTTTCAATTGGGTGATTAGGCTTCTTTTAAATAGGTTTTGGTTTTGGGATTGGAGTTGGTGTTTGAGAGACAAAAGTAGGAGATATTTGTCGAATTAATGTTTCTATAGAGAAAAAAGATGTGATGTGTAAGATTAGGTTTATTAAGTTTGAATATACAATTAGAAACTTGGTTTTCGTGAAATCTATGTCTCATCGTTGTATGGATTGTGTTGGTTCTGTTTCGCAAAATCGCGTGAAAATTAATTGGAATGAAGCCTTAGGGTTTTAAGTTTAGGCGTTGGGCGAAGGGCAATCCCAAACTAATTTTGTGTTCTAACTTCTGATCGTAATTGGGGTTTAATAGTTGATTTTCAGGCTGTGTTTTGTTTTGAGCCTTGTAGAAATTGAATCTGAGCAACCAAATTCCTTGTAAATTCAGATATTAATTCATCGAGGTAACCAACGTGTTCAAAGCACAGTAGTAAGAATCGTACGATTCGAATCGTGAATCGTACGATTCGATACGAGTCGACCTCAACACGAGTCAACTCGTATGAATTTATCGTTGGACCAAAGAATCGTACGATTCTTTTGCGATTCGATACGGAATCGTACGTATCGCGATACATTCGCGATACGTAAGATTCTTTAAATGTCCGGGTCGCGGGTCCAAACCGGATCGGACCGGATTGGATTTTCGCGACCCGGTTCATTTTAAACATATAATCCGTTTTTTTTTTCAAACCTAGTCATTTTTTATGCCTCTCTCAAGCCGTGTCCTTCAAACCCTAGATTTTTTTCCCCAAAATTTCCTCAAAATTCAACTAAAAACTATAGTTCCAAGCAAAATTAACTTAAAAATTGCAATTCCAACAAAAAAAAAATCGCAATTCAAGACCTTTCTAACCAAACTGAAGCGGTTCACTCGAATTTTTTTGCTGGCCTTTCGGATTCCGGTATGATTCTGGCCTATTTCCGGCCATTCCCCAACTTGGGCATTCTTGAGATACACAAAAAGTCCATAAATACCTTGTTATTGTTATTATTTTGATTTGTAAGTTATTATTTTAGATTGGATGTTAATGTTTACTTGGTTAGTAGTTTAGTTTGTTGAATGGGTATTAAATTATCAATATTTAGTACTTTAATTTGATGATTAGATGTTAATGTTTAGTTTTTGTTTTGGATTATCGTTTTGGATTGATATTTTGATGTTAATTTAGTGAATACTTATATTTGTTTTTATTTTGTGACTTGAAATTTGAAAGTTCATAACTTGAAACTTGATTTAATGATGTTTTTGGCTTTAATTGGTTAGTTTTGAGACTTTGATATGCTTATGAATTTTTTTAATTATGTGGAAAATATGATTTATGCATTTTTTTTACAGTCGAATGTATCTTATGATTCGATACACGATTCGTATCGATACAATGGGTCTCCGATACACGATACGATTCACGATTTGATAACTATGGTTCAAAGTATTTTCTTCTGATTTTTTCTCCGTTTGTATTATTGCAGAAAGAACAAATAATTGAACAATATCTTAAACCAGATCCGGATAGAAGTAGGAAATTTGTTTCACTTCGATACACTCATACACCTACCTATAAAATCGATTACTTTTCATTCAAGCAGCTAAATTCACGTGAAATAGAATTTATCTCCTACAAATCTTAATTTGGTGTTTGCTCTGGACCCTCAATTAGAACCCCATTTTTTTCCTAAACATATGATGTATTAGTAAATAGCACATTATTCTCTAACCCATATTTAAAAAAATAAAAAATAGCACCTAATTAATTTTTCATGCATATATTATAAATTGGGGTTGGTTATTTATTGTAACAAATTTTTGGGCCTTATTTTGTAGTATAGTTATGGAAGTACTAAACTTATATTCATATCACTATAAGAAAGAAAGAAAAAATCAACTGAAAAAACATTAATTGATGGTGTTTAACTTGTCGATATTTACAAATATTAAGTTACATTGATAAATATTACAAACACAATAGTAACAAGAATGTTCTTAAGCTGTTAGTAATTTTTTGTTATTAGTTTATCACTAATCAAATAATATTAGCTGTTATTGGTTATATAGGTCATGACAATTAAAAAATATTACATTTGTAAAAGTATCATTGCGAAAGAAATCAAAGGAAAAAGAGTCGATGATATCACTCCTTGTAAATAAATATTAATCAAAAAGATGAAATGGCATAACTTTTGGTACATTATTCACGTAAATGTATAAGAATTAAGAAAGTAAATTGATCTATTTAATATAATGGAAAAAAAATGTTGATTACTACTATATATATAAAGAGATTAATAACGTACAAACTAGAGAAAAAATCTAAAAATACGACAGAAATAGTCTTTGTCATTAAGCTAAAGTGTGTCATGTGAAGAGAATTTATCGGCCAGTGTAATTTTCGAACCTTGTAATGCTTTTACCTTTAGATTCTCAGGCCAGAAAAAAAGCTGCAATAGTAGTTCGTATTATTTCACTTTTCAAAGTTAAAAAACAAATTTTATTGAAAGTCAACTTGTAACTTAGTCCAAAATGACCTTTTTCTTTAACCTTTTGTCCTGTGAAATGACCAATGCATTGAATGAAACATGCTCCTCCTCCTATATGATATGATACACTAGTAGGGTGTATTTCGATGGGTTTTTTGACTCGGTTTTGCGGGTCTCGGTTTAAGAAAAATTATTTTTTTGGTTTCGATGAAACATTTGAGACCTCATTTGGATGAGTTTTGGCTGTAGAGTTTTGTGGTTTGAATAAATTGAAACTCCACTTTGATTGAGTTTGGATGTTGGGGTTTAGGGGAAAAAGTAGGTGGTAGGTGTCAAATCAATATCTTTTTTAGTGAGATTTGGGGGAAAAAGTAGATAGTAGGTGTCAAATCAATATTTTATAAGTTTGAAGAGTTTGAGTGTGAGTTTCTGAATATTTTTTTGATGATTTTATAAGTTTAGTGAAAATTTATTTGAAATGATTTTGACTCAATCTCGCAAAACTCGTAAGACCGGATCAAAACCCACCCACATACACCGTATTGTTTTACTTCTCATTTGGAATGCGAAATGATAATGGTGGTCAGTCACATAATTATTGAAAAAAGTAAACATAAAATTCACTGCATATTCACTTTCTATTGCTTTTTGATGATTTCTGCATGTAATAATTTTGTATTTCTACATGTTGTTTTACTTTAATTATTCGTTTCTTCCAACTTTTGGTTGGCATTGGTAGTCAACTAGACTTAGGAGAAAATAAGTTGAAACGTGGCTTCATGAAATATTATTGATGTTGATATTATTTTTCGGTTTGGGTTCTTACCTAAAGTCGGATTGATGCTGAACTGCTTCTTCGTTCTTAATGATTACGTAAGGAATATGGTATTTATAGTTCTTATACTACTATTATTTTCTTTATTTAATGCAGTGTTTCTAAAAAGAATTCTTACTAATTGTAAAGAAAGTGTGATATTTTTTCTTTATAATGTCTTTTCCTTATAATTATATTTATTTAGTGCACTCTTCTTCATATATTTTCTTTATTAAGTGCACTATTTCAAAAAAAAATCTTTATTAATAAATGTAAAAAGAATACGGTCTTTTATTTTGTTTAGAATATTACTTCCTTATTATTTTGTTTATTTAATGCACTGCCCGAAAAAATTTCACTCCCCCAATAAAATATGTCTAGCTCCGCCACTGAATGAAAACAAAGATTGTGAGCAAAAATATTCGAATAAAATGAGACTAGGTTAAACTTGGGTATATCCTTAAGAAACGCTGGATGGGCCTTGATCGGGATGTTGTCTCTTTGTGAGAGAATCATATTCTTTAAGTTTTACTTTTAAGCAATTATGAATTTTTTCATGATTCCCTTTTTCTAATTAAGGTTATGGAACAATTTTCTCTTATTTTTCAAAGAACATTTTTACCTTAAAAGACTTATCTCATTTCTGAATGAAAATCTAAAATAAATCTTATTTTGATTTGATATAAAATAATTCATCTCGTGCCCTATTTCCATTGCTTGACAATTTTATTTGACATACATTATAACATATTTCTGTTCTAAAAAAAATACATATTTCTTACCTCACTTTTTTTTTCTTCTTCTATATTCTCGGAAAATATTTATCTATATTCTAAAATTAAATATATTATATGTGTCATATATCTAAAAATTCCAAGAATACCCCTCAAAAGATTCTCAAAATCCCTGGATACGCTGTAAGATGACTCAAAAGATAAACTCTTGTTATTTAAACAAAAAATAAAAGTAAAACCTAATGTGCTTTGTTGTGCACTTGTGCTACGAAAATATAAGTAGATAGAAATCCAAAGCATGTGTTAGTTAGAGTGAGTTTGGCCCAGCGATTGGAGCTTTTAAAACCACTTTTAGATCTTTATTGTGATTTTTGAAGTGTTTGGCCCCTATTATAAAAATTACTTTTGCTCAATCGTTATTTTCATGGTGTTTGGCCCCCAAGATCATAATCACTTTCGAGATCTCGAGGCAAAAAATCAACTTATTTTAGAAGCTACTAAAATGTTACTTTTGCAAAAGCTATTATACAAAAGCAATTATTCTATAATTAATTTTTATTATAATCAATTATTATCAAAATCAATTTTAGTAAAATTAATTCTCCTATAATTGCTTTTCGAATCCCCATGCCAAATTCACCCTAAATAATAATAGTAATAGTGTAATACATTGGGAGTGTTTTCTAAAACACAACAGCTTAAAATTCTCTTAAAAAAGGTCAGTTACCGTACAAAAGTGAGAAGCTGGTGGTTTGCTGCTTCTAGCTTGTAATGACACTTTTGTTAATTATTCTAAGTTTGTATGGACATTTTTATCCTTATCAATTAATTGTTAACCCATTTTACCCCTCAATTCTGTTTACTACTCCAGTATATTTCATTAGAAATATTTTTTATTCCTTCTCCTTCCCATTTCAGGGCACACCACCAGCCCTGATCCTCTCCTCCACCATCGGCGCCAACGCCAAGAACAGCAAGTGAGTGAAGAATCAATCATCTATGTAATTTTCATTTTTTTATTTGCTTATTATTTACTTTACCCGTGGTGCAAAGTTTGCTAAAATAGATCTAGGGCAAGGTAAATATTCTTGGATTAGCTTTAATTTGGACAAGGTAAATAAATTGTTGAATATTTCTATGCAAATTTGTGTACGTGCATTCATCATTTTATTTGTGTGAAGAACTCTTTTTTCTTATATAATGAAAATATAAATATTTTTTTGTATTTCTTCTATTTTTTTTTCCTAAGAACGGTCAATATGTTAATTTTTAGATATATTTCAATTTGCAAAATAAACATGTTTTGGTTGAGGGCATTTTAGTCTAAACTAGATATTGAAGAAGTTGAAATATATTTTGCAAATACTCCAATGTCAATTTCAGCACTAAAATCTCTACAATTGCAAACACCTTCAACTTTTAATTATAATCTGATTTTAAATTTTTTCTAAAAATCTCTAAAATAAGTTACCCATCAATCTATTGAAAACACCACCATTATACATATAGATAGATTGAATAGATGTAAATAAAGGCAAAACTCTAATGCAAGTCAAATATTAATAATGTGTCTTTCTCAAAAAATAATAATAACAATGTGTCGTTTATTTTTCTTTTCATGATATGGACATATGGTTGGTGGAAGGTCAAGTCCAATAAGCCATTGTCCCATAAGTCAAACCTCATAGGATACTCTGTTTCCATATAATCACGAAAGTGAAGTTAATTTTGCGTTGCACAAAATAAAAACAACTTGTGAAATTCATGCCACGCCACAATTATGAAAGTAACAAAGCTACCTTCTTGGATTTGAGATTGAACAATCTTTGAGACAATAGTAAGATTATTGTTTTTTTATTCAAGTATTTCTCTTTTTTTCATTATAAAAAATTGAGTTTCAACTTATTATGAAAAGATTGATGAATGTATATCATTATGTAACCTCTTAGCCTTTTCAGTTATAATACTCAATTTTAATTTGATTATAATTACATATATAGGTTAGAATATAGAGGCATTAAATGATTTGATAAGTGTCAAACTGAGATCTACTAACGTAATACAATTCATATTTTACATTAATAATAACGATCTTAACTGAAATATTTCATTCTCGAACTAAAAAATGAACTATTACTTGAATTGACCAAATGACCCTAAAATCAAACTGGTGGTTTTCATATTCTAAGCTTGTAATGACACTTTTGTTAATTTTTCAAGACTAGCTTAAGACTATTTCAATTGATCTTGATCTTAAATCAATCATAAGTTGACTAGTCTTAAGCTAGTTGTTTATATTTTTATAAATCATTTACTTTTTTTGTAAAAATATGTGATTTTTAATATTATTTTTCTCACATAAATAATTAATACGACACTATTAACTCTTGACTCATTTCATTAGAAAAAATATCTAAAATTTACTTTTTCAACTTAACTTAAAACTATTCGTTAAAGCAAAAATAAAATAAATGCATATTAGGAAACAATAAATTCCTGTACTTATTTGATTGCATCATTGCACTATTGAGTTGTTAGCTTTCAACTGGCACATACCCCTTTCAAAAACTCGAGTTTCAATATATGGCTTAAAAATGAGAGCTTCAAAACAAAAAGCAATTGAACAACCAATGCGGTTTTTTTTTTTTTTTTAAAAAAATTTACCCTCAATTCATTCTCAATTATTATATTCCATCTTCTCATTCTCTAAACGAACATTCCCACTTCACATGAGCGTACGCAAAATCTAAAACTCCATTAACAAAAATCCAAAATAACTCACTCTGTTCTTCTCCAATGGCCACCACCTACAAACACACACTATTTCTCTCATTAACATTCTCCTTCTTCCTCTTTAACTCTGCAATTTCTGAAACCGAAATCTTACTCCAATTCAAGAACTCAATTGAAGACCCCATGAATATTCTCTCAAGTTGGTCAAATGAAACAACTATCCACCATTGTAACTGGACTGGCATTTCCTGCACAAAGGAAGCTCCTTTTCTTGTTTCTTCTCTTACACTTCAAAGTTTGAATCTTTCTGGAAAAATCTCAGCTTCCATATGCAATCTTTCTAATATTACTCATGTTAATCTTGCTGATAATGTATTTAATCAGCCCATTCCACTTCTCATCTCTCAGTGTGGCTCTTTAGAGACTTTAAATCTCAGT
The DNA here is from genome assembly GCA_030819805.1 of Penstemon newberryi var. newberryi. Lineage (NCBI taxonomy): Eukaryota > Viridiplantae > Streptophyta > Magnoliopsida > Lamiales > Plantaginaceae > Penstemon > Penstemon newberryi. Next base: position 566,838 of record JAUALY010000002.1, read on the forward strand.
AATAATCTCATTTGGGGCACAATCCCAGAACAAATTTCACAGTTTAAGTTAATGAAAGTTCTTGATTTGGGTAGAAATCAAATTGAGGGAAAAATCCCAGAGAGCATTGGTTCATTAAAGCAGATTGAAGTTCTGAATTTGGGGAGCAACTTGATTTCAGGTAGTGTTCCATTGGTTTTTGGGAATTTTACTGAGCTTGTATTTCTTGATTTGTCTCAAAATCCATTCTTGGTTAGTGAGATTCCTTTAAATATTGGTGAAATGGGTAATCTTGAACAGATTTTGTTGCAAAGTTCAGGCTTTTATGGAGAATTACCAGAAAAATTCTTCAAGGGTTTGAAGGGTTTGTCAATTTTGGATCTTTCACAGAATAATCTAACTGGGGTAATACCAAAGATTGAGTCTTTTCTCCCAAATTTGGTGTCTTTTGATGTTTCACAAAACAAGCTTTCTGGGTCATTTCCTAATGGGATTTGTGAAGCTAAAGGTCTTGTAAGCTTAAGTCTTCATAACAATTTCTTCAATGGTACAATACCCAATGATTCTACCAAAAAATGCGCAAATCTTGAGAGATTTGAAGTTCAAAACAATGGGTTTAATGGAAATTTTCCTTCTTTGCTTTGGTCATTGCCTAAAGTTAAGCTCGTCAGAGCTGAAAACAATAGGTTTAATGGTGAAATACCTGATTCAATATCAGAGGCTACTCAACTAGAGCAAGTCCAAATTGATAACAACTCTTTCACTGGTAAATTTCCTCAAGGGATTGGAAAACTAAAAAGTTTGTATAGATTCTCTGCTTCATTGAACGGTTTATATGCAGAATTGCCTCCCAATTTTTGCAATTCACCTGTGATGAGTATTATAAATCTCTCACACAATTATTTCTCTGGTAAAATTCCAGAAGTTAAAAAGTGTAGAAAGTTAGTTTCTTTGGCTCTAGCGGATAATAATTTTGTTGGTGAAATTCCGGAATCTTTATCTGATTTGCCGGTTTTAACGTACCTTGATCTTTCTCATAATAACCTTACTGGTTCAATTCCATTAGAGCTTGAAAAATTGAAGCTTGCTTTATTTAATGTATCATTCAACAAGCTATCGGGTAGAGTTCCATCGTCACTAGTTTCCGGACTTCCAGCTTCATTTTTGCAGGGAAATCCTGATTTATGTGGCTCAGGGTTGCCTAGACCATGTTTAGAGGATAATAAGTCAATGAACAAACCATCTGGCTTTGCTAAATTGACATTTGCCTTGGTTTTTGTAGCTCTAGCTTTTGCAATGTTGGTTTTTGCTTTCGGATTCTATCTTATTCGATCCCACAAGAAAAAAATGGAATTGGGTACTTGGAGATCGGTTTTCTTTTACCCTCTTAGAGTTACGGAGCATGATTTAATCATGGCTATGAATGAAAAGGCATTTAAAGGAAATGGTGGAAATTTTGGAAGAGTTTATATAGTCAAGTTACCGAGTGGTGAGCTTGTTGCTGTGAAGAAGATATTGACTTTTGCTAGTCAATCTTCTAAAGCTCTGAAAAATGAGGTCAAGACTTTAGCTAAGATACGACATAAAAATATCGCGAAAATATTGGGATTTTGCTATTGTGATGAATATATGTTCTTGATATATGAATATCTACCGAAAGGGAGCCTTGGAGATCTTATTGGCACACCGGAGTTTGATTTGCCGTGGAGTGTGAGATTGAAGATTGCCATAGGTATTGCTCGAGGGCTGGCTTATATTCACAAAGATTATGTTCCACGTTTACTACATAGAAACTTGAAGTCGAATAATGTTCTTCTTGATGATGATTTTCAACCAAAGCTCGTTGACTTTGCTTTGGATCGAATTATTGGAGAAGATGTGTTTCAGTCAACAGTCACATTAGAATCTTCATCTTCATCTTCATCTTCATCTTCCTGCTACTTGGCACCAGGTATGAAAAAGTCCCTTTTATAATCTAGGAAAGTGGAGATTATGTGATTCATGTTCTTGAGTTGGAACTAATTCATTTGGTTCATTTCAGAGTATGGTTACACAAAGAAGGCTACTGAACAAAAGGACACGTACAGTTTTGGTGTGATTTTATTGGAGCTCTTGACAGGCCGAAGGGCCGAGCAAAACGAACCTTCAGTTGATGTTGTGAAGTGGGTAAGAAGGAAGATCAATATCACTAATGGGCCTTTGGAAGTTCTTGATCCAAAGGTTTCCAGTCCTTCTTCCAAAGAACAAATGCTTGGGGCTTTACAAGTTGCTTTGTGCTGTACTTCTGTATCACAAGAAAAGAGGCCATCAATGTCTCAAATTCTTCACTCACTTGAACTTCTTTCATTGTGTTGAGTTTTGATTGTTTACTTTAACTTTGTCCTGTTTTTTCGGATGGGAATTTTGTCTTGCGAATTCACTTTTGTTTTCATGAGTAATGTATGCTTGGATTCTACTATATTTTATATAATTTGTTATAAATGCGTTTCACTTAATTCAATTTTTAATATGTCCATTTTAAAAAAGTTCAACATGTTCTGATTATATTTGTTGAATTAGTCAAACAACTTCTAAATTTCTAGATAATATTTAGTATTTTACAGTGTTCATGGTGTCTATTCCACTTATTTTGTTTGTAGTGTATGGATTGATTGTATTAAATCTCGTATAATAGATATTAAAAAGATTTTAATCAATATGGTCTTGATACATGCAATTTGATCCCTTTACTATTTTCTAGCAGGGAAGGTGATGATGTAGATAACCGATCAAATAAAACTAGATTTTATTTATTTGTTTATTTGTTTCGATAAAATAAAAAAGAGTTCTTGGGTTATTTTGAACTTTGGTATTGAAAAGTTTTGGTTTTTTATTTGATTTGTTTTTTTTTAGCTGAGTTAACCGTAATCAAACTCAAACGAATACAAAAAATTCAATAAACGTTAAACAAATATAAACCATGGAACTAAATTTATCTTTTAAATGGAAATAAATGGTAGATGGAAATTTCAGTTCAATACAGTTTGATAGAATGCACACCCATAACCAATATAGGCCTGAGATCACTTTTCAATACGTGACACCAAAGTATGACACGAATATGCTAGACCTTAAAGAACCCAAACGACAATGATGACATTCCACACGAAATGATATAGTTTTCACGATTAGAAAACACATGCATGTAGGAATTGCATCTTCTTCCCTATTTCTGCCAAATTGTGTTCTTCCCAACTAAGCATCCATAATCTATCAAATATGCTGAATACTTGTGCATGAGCAACAGGTTAGATTTATCATCCGCACTAAAGCTATCTCATCAAGAACCCCCCCAAGAAATAAGTATTTAGGTTCGGTCCTTGACCTTGAATTTTGAGTTGTAGGAGAAAAAGAACTGTTGCACCATCATGTACCAAAAACCATTAAAGGGATTTGTTTATGAGTTAGCATTTAGCAACTCAAATGGAAAATAGGCATTATTATGTCTCGACAACATCGTCGAGAATCACTAGAGAAATTGACAGGTTCCTAGTGAAATATGCAATCTTCTGATAATTGTTAAGTCTCTCCTAGATCCACAAAGCAAAACAAAGAATCATTCAACCTCAAAAGAAGAGTCTATGCTATAACAACCATAGAACATAAAGTATATTGAGCAAGGCATGTAACTCAAGTTAAAGTTCAAAACTGACTCAAAGTTGATTGCTCTTAGTTTCTTTTAGCTTCCATCAACTACTTAACTTGCACATATGCTTTCACATACTCTTTCATATAATTTGTGCAACTGTGCCTAGTATGGCTTCAGTTAAATAGAGTAATGCAGTATTGGCCAAGAAGATATTTATCACGTTTACAAAAACTAGCCAAGTTCTTGTGAAACGTGAATTTATAAATGCCCACTTATTTCCCAACCGACACTCAACAATTTGCAATCAGAGTAACCTAACAGATTTTATATGATGACCCTTCCTCAAGAAAAAACTTGAAAATCACAGGGAAATATTCCCAAATCGTTAATATTGATGCAAATTTCCGGCGTAATATCATACATTACATGACTTTTGTAGAATTTCAAACAAAATGACACGTTTCACCTTAAGGAAAATGTTTTGAGAAATATGAAGCCACCATTTTAAGTCGCTAATCTCCCATCAACATAGCAGCATTTAAGACGTCCAAAAGTAATACTAAACAAAGTCTTATAACTTTATCTTATATTCGTTTAAAAGTCACCCTCATCCTCTATATTTCTCTTATTCAAGGTGTACCAAAGCCCATGTCATAAAGTTACAGATCCCTAATTATAACCTCATGAAATGTTGTTTTGTTAGCCGTTTTCCTATACATCTCACATTAAAATTTACTACTACTTATTTTCCTAACAGCTAATAGCACTCCAGTAACACCCCTACCATTAATATATATATACCAAACAACTTTCCAGGCAATAGCATAAATTTACTAGACCTTCAAAGACAATGCAAGCAAACCCAGGTCGAATTGGTTGTAAAATATCAAAACCAAAAAGTATAACCGACTAAAACACTACAAATAAATTCCCCAGTTCCCAACTCATTAGCACGGATTCATAACACACATCATAAAATTAACTAGCTGCATAACCGAAAACAAAATCAACCATCTTGAAAATCCAAGTAAATTAAACATCATATTCAAACCAAAACACTGTCAAATTACAATTTATTTCTTCCAAAAAAGGCTACTGCACATGCACATGTTCACGCGCTTTCATAAACGAAACCCGGAAATTAGAAAAAAAAAGACATCCATACCCCCAGTAGTTTCTCAATCAGAGTCGACGGTCTGAGCGGACTCCAATTCGAGCCGCTCTAGGGCTTTCTGGTGGGCCCAGGTCTCGATCGTGAGATCGGGCTTAGCATTGAGGCCCACTCCAAGGATCACGATTGTGAGAAAGCTCGTGAGGTAACAAGGAAGCTCCCAATCTTCCCACTTTCGGGACTCACTTGAAGGGGGGCGATTGAAGAGGAAGCCTTTGGGCTGATCCTCGTGGCCCGGGCTGGTCCAACGGCTCGGCCCGTCTCCGCCGGATCGGGACCGGAGAGATGGGCTGAGGCGGGCCCGTAGGGTTCCGGCGGCGGTTGATAGGGATTTTATGGAGGGCATAATTTGGCGGAGGGTGAAACGGAGAGTGAGATTATTGTTATTACTACTTGTGATTGGGTTTTGATATCTGGGAGTAGTGATGCGGTGTCGTTCTGGGGATGGGTATTTTGAATTTTGGTGCTTGGAGTTGGGGAAATAGCAACTCTGCCCCGTGATTTAGAACAAAATGCAACTTTATTTATTTATTTATTTATTTTTGGAGAAAAATGCAACTTTATTTGGATATATTTGAATTGTTTGCATACATATCGTTTAAACCACCACATGGTATAAACGAGGCAAATAGTGTCAAACGAAACATTGTTGAAGATTGGTTTGAATTTTATATCGAGCTTTAAATTGTGTTTGATTTTGATTTAAATGTAAAATGAATCAAGCTCTAACAAGTTTGAGAATCGAGTAGATTTTTTTTGTTCTTTTACATGTATTACATTAATTCTTAGCTTAATGAGTTGAGCTATTCAAGCTTTTAAAGCTATAAAATGAAAAATATTATCAAAACTTTTTGTATATGAATACGATCTAAAATTAAATGATTAGCTTTTATCGAATGAGATCTCAAAACCTCTTTTCTTAACAACAACAAGAAGACCGATTCATTCTCCATTCAGTGATCCATTTTCAAGCCCCATTATATTTTCTCAATACCCAATTCAACCCAATAATACCTTACCAATACATGCCAAATTGTGTTAGTAACTGATGTTTGTTTTTCTCTTAGTTTCACATTAGTGTTTGATTATTGATTATCTTTATAATTTAATTGTAATTCAATATATTTTTTATTTAATGATGTTGATGTAATAATGTTAATGTAATTATTTTTTCTTTAAAAAAAAGATTTTTATGCAATATGATCTTAGTTTTTATATTTGCCACCTATAGTTTATCTTTTAGCAAAAGAGGAGAAAAGGAAGGAAGCAATATCTGGCAGTTAAAAATCTGAGGGCATGTTTGTTTGGTGTTTGGGAAAGTAGTTTCGGAGAGTAGTGGAGGTTTGTGAAATAATCTCGATTTGCGTAATGTTGTTTGTTTGGGTTTTGAGAGAGTGGTTTGAGAAATAAAGTAGGTGTAGATTTTTTTTGGAAGAGTTAAGTTGTAGGTGTAAGATGTGTAAGACTTTATGTCAAATCATGTTTGTTATGTAAGATAAATTGTGTAAGAGATATGTTACTTTATGTCAAATCATAGTAGAGTTTATATAGGTTTTGTTTAGAGAAAAGAAAATTGTTGTTTATTTGGCTTTTGAGAGATTAGTTTGAGAAAATTGAGATATAAAAAATTTATTTAAGAAAATAGAAAACATGTTTGTTTGGCATTTTCCAAACGCGAATTTTTTTTAGGAAACACCAAACAAACAGGCCCTGACATTTTAATTCAGTAAGAATAAATATTGTTTTACACCACAGAATCCATCAACCACCTCATCATACTTGAAGCATCAAGATTGAATGACTCTTCAAATTAGTAGTCAATATATATATATATATATCAATATACTCCACAAAATAATAAGCTAATTTTCCTCTCTCTAGATAACCTTAATATGGATTTCCAGCTAACAGTTAGTATAAATGGAAATCCAAAATGCTATAAAAACCTCCCTAATATCCGATATATACAAACCTAGCTACTCGAAAGATCCCTTGCCCTCGTTCACAGTTCCATTTTCGGCTGACTTGAGTGCAGGGAAGCTGTGCCAATACAAAACTTTTGATTATTTTTGTTGGTTAAACTATCAAAAAACAATGCCTGGAATTTAAAGATTCATAACAAACCCCTAATCAATATTTAAGAGACAAATTAATAAATTATCACCCAGCTGAAATAAGGGGGAAAAGGATATAAAAGAAAACTATTGATTCATTACTAAATTCTGATGTACCTGAATTTCATGTAGAATCGTAACTTAGAAGAGAAGGCTCTGGGGTAATGAAATTAGACTTGTCTTCTTCTTCTCTGTCCCACACAGTTTGTTGATGAAGTTCACCAAAATGCCACAACTGTTGATATTGTTGTTGTCTGATTCCATCGCTTTGTCCTTCATGCCACATGGATGGAATTATTTCCGTGTAGCTATTATAAATCGAGCAGCCACTCTACATGAACAGTAATTCACATTTTTAATTGCAATTCTGAAAATTTCCAATCAGCTGAAGGTTGAAATCATAGTACTTACTTCTGTAGCCAAGATGGTATCAAGGTTGAGATCAATGTTTGGGTTAACAGCAGCAAGTCTCATAGATAAAAACTGAAAAAACGGAAAAAAAAACAATTAGCTCAGGGTTTAAAGGCAATAAAAGATATGAAAAATACTAGATAAGAAGAATAAGAACTTTTCCTGTTTTGAAGATGAGACTATTCTTATATAAATATCTGTTTGCGCTTTAAGTATCTATTATTTGAATATTGGTATAAATTGATTTTGTATCCTCAAATCTGAAATGATATTCAGTGTTAGGCATAAGTGGAATAAAGAAAGCTAATCTCTGAGTTCCTCCTAACTCCTGAAATGAAGATTTCAAGTTCTGTGAATTATGAGTATTTTGCAAAGTCTAATATGAGCACTTCTATAAATAAATCTTCTTTTCTAAAACTGGGATTTATTTAAGTATCTACAAAATTTAAGGCTGATTCAGGAAAAGCACTTAAATATTGGCATATAGTAATAATGTATAAAGTCAAAAAACCATTTTTATTCCGAGAAATTTCACCTAATATTATATTTAATCCGACCATAGTCCAACATATTGAGTCTAGCATTATACTTAATATGCAAGGATGTGCTGAGTATGACCTCCACTTCACGCTGAAGGGCTTGCACGTGATTAATAATCTCATCCAGCACCATTGCAGTACCTGAAATCTGTAGAAGAAAAAACAGTTATTTAACTCAGACATAATAAGGAAGATTGGAAGAAGAAAAAGAGTCTCAATGAAGGATTGAGGAGCTGGAAAAGTAGTCTCGTGTATCGAGTTAATAATAAAAATTATACTTAAAAACTTGCACTTTTTAATCATGTCACTATCCTCTAACTTCATAAAAATTTCTGATAACAAATGGTTTCCTCAACATTTCTTCCTTCCCTTATATTGAAAATGTCATCCCTAAAGAATAGCATCAACAAAAAGGCCAACGTTCAAGTTTATAATAGTTTGAACTTGACCAAGAAAATGGACACTTGACAATTTTAAAAGATGTATGCACATTGTAAATCAAAAGAAAACTCGATTAAGTACTAAGAATATAAGGATAGTTGACATTATTGCACCATTAGTTGGTAAAGGACCCATCCTGTGAGTTTTTTGTTGAGGTTAAAAAATGTGTTTTAGGGCATAGCACACAGAACAGAGTACAGAAATGTTTGAATAAGTAGTACATCATTATAGACCATAATTAAGAAATCAATTTTGTTGTAAGAATAATGTTAACTGTTGCATTTTATGTAGTAAACTGTAAATCCTTACACGGAAATCTGATTCAAAATCAAACAATTTGCTCGTTGAGAATTTATCTATTGAACTCCTTGATATTTCCTCTAGACATTTAACTAAACTATTTCAAGTAGTATCCTCAAAATAATACTCCAGTACTACAAAGCCTTTTAATAATATACAAAAAATTATTGGTGGTAAATGACAAAAATGCCCTTGTTAGGCCATCTCCAATGGAGATGGCCGGGCTCGGGGGTGGGGAGGGAAACCGTCTCCAGCGGCTGGGGGTCGGGGTCGGGGTCAGGGTGGGGAACGGGGAGGGAACGCGGAGCCCTGCGCCCAGCCCGGGGCCGCGACTGATTTTTGGGGAAGAAGAGGGGCGCGTGATTACACGCGCCCCTCTTTAAGTCAGGTGCCGCCAAGTGGCGGCACCTGACTGGTTACTTTTTTTTTTTTTATTTCTTTTTATGTTTTTTGTTATTTAGAATTTTTATATATGCAAAATTAATTATTTTAAGTAATTTTTAATAAAATTAAAATTTTCTCCTAAATAAATTAAATGTGTAGAATTGAATTATTTAATAAAATATTTTAGTATATTTATTGTATATGTACTAATATTTAATAAATATATGTAGTCACCAATTTTTAATTGAATTATTTAATATAATAAAAATTAATTTTTTTAAATTAAAATTATTAATAGTTTATTAGAATTGTAATTAAATTTATTTATGGACAAATCATTAATAATTAATTTCAACATTTTATTTTAATTTCTTTTATTGCAATTATAAAATTAATCATTTAATTATAATATTGGTGGTGGCTATATAATTTTTACTCTCTTTAATTATAATATTCTTGTATCAATTTTAATTTTATGATTATTAATTCTCTTTAATTTTAATATTTTAATATAATTAATAATTTAATTATATTAATAAAATAATTATTACTATTATTAATATTAATATTAAAAATAAAATTAAAACCAGAATTATAGGTGAGAGTGGACAAGGGAAGAAAATGGAATTAATTCCATTCCGGAGCCCTACCATTGGAGACGACCTGGCAGGGCTCGAAGGGGGGGCAGGGCTGGCTCGGGCTCCGGAGCCCCGGGGTTGGCCTCTCCATTGGAGATGGCCTTAAGGACGAATACGAACCAGACCCAAAGGCCAAAAGGCCAAAACACGATGTAAGCATTACGAGAGAGGGACAATTCAACAGGAAACAGGGGCCCCGCCACTTTTCTTGCTGCAATAGCCTTCAGCTTTTTCTTTTTTTTAGTTTTTCTCCAATTAAAACCACCCATTATATTATTGTTAAATATTATAGATTTTATCAATTTGGGCATGTTCATGGATTAGGCATATATTAATGTCACTGAAAAGTTAAACAATTTTTTTTTTTTTTCAAAAATAAACTAATCCTCTTGCAATACTATCTCTTATATTACTTATGTCACATAAAAAACAATATTTGATATAATACAACATATTTATAACACTATTTTTTATATTATCTCTAAAAAAACTACTCAATCCTAAAATTCAAACAAATAACATTACAAAAATCAATTTAAAAAAAAAAAACTTAATTTCAGAAAAATGAGACAGACGTACCCATACAAACTAACAAAAAGCATATACCGTCATGCTTATTGCAATTGATAAGAAAAGGGCATATATAATAATATGGTGCACATGATCCAAAATGTAATCTCCTCACAAAAATTTTAACTTAAACATATTGATTACTCCTATACAATAATTAGTCCGTACAGAATTAGTAATATATGAAGAACATTGCGTTATTACACAGCTGACCTTGTTGCATCCTGGGACCAGCTCTTGTAATAGCTTCATTTTAGCATTAATTTTCTCTCTCCTGGCCTGTATAAAACTTAAACATAATTAGTGTCTACTAATCAAAGATTAACGAAACATTTCGTGATTAGTAATAGGGATTTAGAAAAGTACTCTTTCAGCCAAGCTGTGGCTGTCAGTGGCTTGGCCACGGCGAGCTCTGACGTGAATGTAAGGCAGCTTCTCTCCACCCCGATCTTCATTTTTTACCTCTTTCTTACTCTTTTTACTGGATTCTTTAACCTAAAAAATGATAAAACTCAAATTACATGGCGTAGGTTACCGAAACCTTGTGCTGAAAAATCAAATCAAGAGTTTGAGTTAGTTTGTCATACATTTTAAACATAACATTTTTATTTGGCAAAACCTCGGTTCAAATTCTTCATGAGTTAAAAATTGACAAGATACGTATACAAATAAGAAAGATATGTTCGACTCGAGACCGTTGAATTAAGCTCCAAGAAAATTTTAAATTAAATATAAAACTCAAATTACTCACACTTCTTTACGAACATAGGCACAAGCCAAGTTAAGCGCTATTGGTTGGGTGGAAATTACCTTTTTCTCCCTCTCCTTTCGCTTGGTGGACTTTAGAGTGATATGATTTAAGAAACAATTGTGCTGCGAATCCATGTCCGAGTCCTGTAGCTCCTGCTTCACTATGTCAAGCTTCATGGAGCTCGAATTCGACAAGTGTGCGTTGTTGATCTCATTATCGGCTGAAGCGAAGACAGAAAACTTGGAAGCGCGGTCAATTAGGAAAATATTGGAAGGAAAAATTGGGGGAAAATCTTCCTGTACTAAGAGTTCCACCGCTTGCGACGTAGGGAGTTCGAGGAGCGCCGTGAACGAACTATTTTTGCCGGTGGTTTCCGGTGGACCACACATGAAACTTCGGATCTCGTCGGATCCTAACCCTAATTCCCCGTGTTTTTGCCCGTATATTCCGGATCCAAATGGTGCTTCCACTTTTGGTTCCATCTAACTAAATATTACCAATAATTTACCAATTTTTAGGCCGAAATATCAAATAAATTGAACTCGATTCCGTCACTATTTAGCAATATTGCGGTATGGTGGTGATGATTTGAATTCCGAGGGGTTTTAGTATAATGTAGTTTGATTTACGACTTAATTCTAAAAAATGAGTATAAGATAAGGAGATTAATGGTGGATTTCGAATTTATTGAATTGATAATACTCTATATTTTACTCCAAAGGGAAGAGAAAAGAAAGGAGGAACTGCAGAATGAAGATTTTCTCCTCTTTTTTAATGTTCTTTTATTTCCTTTCAGATTTTTATTGAATGAATGGGGACTGGGGAGTTGTGCAGACAGTGTGAAAGCTTCAATATCAATGGCGGTCAAAATATATTCCCTCGGCTCACTTTCTCTCTCTATAGTGTTGTCTGTGAGTGTAAAATTCATTCGCCCTTTTTCTTTTCTTTTTTATCAGTAATTATCAGAAACCGCAAGCTGTGATGCGAAAGCTACGTTTGCCTTGGTCCCTACTCTCTCCCTCTACTAAAGAATTTATTTGGAAGAGTTTTGACTCGGTTTCACGTTTTGGTTTAGAAAAATGATTTGGGTAGTTTCGTTGAAATCTTTGAAACCTCGTTTGATTAGGTTTTGGATGTTGGGTTTTTGTGGTTTTGAAAAAGTTGAAACCTCACTTGAATTGGATTTTGATGTTGGGGTATGGGAAAAAAAAGTAGGTGGTAGGTGTCAAATCAATTATAGAGTTTGAGAGAAAAGTAGGTGGTATGTGTCAGATCAATATTTTATAGGTTTCAAGAGTTTGAATGTGGGTTTCTGAATAATTTTGTGATGAGTTTCATGAGTTTTGCCAAGCTCCATTTCGAAGAGTTCTGGCTTAGTTTCGCGAGACCGGGCCAAAACCCAACCGAATAGGTTCTTAGTATTTCTTTCACTTTTTTATTACCAAATAATCAGATTTTTTCAGAAAAAAATCAGTTATATATATACTAGTATTTTTATATTTATTTTTATTTTAATGGTAATTACATCTTATATCCGATTTATTCGATGGTTGATCTAATTATTTAAGAATATCTCCTAAACTTGTGTTAAATTCACTTATAATATATATGTAAAGTTGTATTAATACTTTAACCAAGAAATAAACTTGTATTAATTCAAACGGGAGTGGATTCTTAGCATTTTGCATTTCATACTTAGAAAAACGATACCATTGCGCTTATAATCTTGTATTTTTTAAAAGCATTTGACATATATGTAAGCAGGGGCGAATCTACTATATGAATTGGGGGGCCTTGGCCTCCCCCAAGATTTTTTTTTTCTTTAAAATTTTATTCATGTATATATATTTAGTTCATTTGAATGACTATTGATTTCTTTTAAAAGCTAAATTATCAAATTTTGTAATTTAAGTGATATGCTTATCAATAGTATGACTAAATTAATTAAATTATTTTGGTTTTTAAACTAGTATGATAGCATGTGTATTTGGATATTAGTTTATTTATTATTTTATATGTTCTATATGTGAAATATAAAGTAAAGCATGTAAAAAATAAGCTTGAAAACAAGATACAAGTTTATTTATTATTTATTATTTGGCTAGTATTTTAATTCATAATGAGAATAAGATTAGTTTTATTTGAGACGATTTTATAGAATATTAATGAACATCATGTACAATTATAATATAGTGAAAATACATTTTAGAGTATATTTTTTTGTGTCCATCTATTTATGTAGATTTTTTTTTTCTGATAATAAAAGTTGGCCCCCTTGACTCTGGAGTCCTCGATCCGCCTCTGTCTGTAAGGTCTTGGTCATGTTGTAGAAAGTCTTCAATTCGATCCCTGATACATTTAATTCTATAGAACATTATAATTTTAGTATTTCTAGTGTCCTAGGATTAGTTAATTTACACTCTTAAAATAAATAATTAGTCGTAAGATACTCGGTAGGATGATACTTATAATTGTTGGCCCAGTCAAACTTAATATGATTATAAATTTTCTTCCATCCAAATATTAGCATGAAAACATGATTTAATTTTTTCCAATCACAAATAAGTTTGAAACATTAGGCATATGTATTGCACCAAAATTTCAAAATATTCGAGAAAAAAGAGGCGTATTGGTATGTCTTTCCCCTTTTTGGCAATTATGTACATGGGGCAATGAAGATTCTTGGGGGGGGGGGGGGGGGGGGGGAGGGGGGGAGAGAATTAGGAAATGCTGAAGTTTCGAACCTATCAAATTATATTTCAAGGTACGACTTATAATTTTCTTACTTAATCCTCTTAAAGTACAAGTCTCGCACTATATTCTGGAATTTAAATAGCAGATGTACTTTGACTCTTCTTTAACATCTTGATAAGTATTATAGAGCACAAAATATTTCTAATTACCTTAAAATGAAACAAAAATATGAAACATATTTAATAAGCATTATTTTTTTTTATGATTTAGATCACGCATTGTTCCATATTTAGAATATGCATGAAATATTCCTAATAACTTAACATGAACTACTGTTTTAGAAGACAAAAACAACTTGAGAAATTCCTTTTTAGGAAAGGTTCTTGATATAGCCAGAGCAGTTTCCCTAATGCCAGAGCAAAAAGAGAGCAATTGACTTAGATACCCTTTTTTTTTAACACTTCAACAAAAATAGGAATGAAATCATTTATTCCCCTCGTCTTTTTTCTTTCTTGGCAACGACACCAATTTGACAGCAAGTGATGCAATTGGAGGTTCGGGGCGACTCCGACGACTTTGGAGTTCTCAGTGGACATGAGGATCTGGAAAGATGTCACACATTTATCAAGATTTTTTTTTCCCATTTCATTCACCAAAAACTTCGATAATATGGAAATCCATTCTTTTTTCTTTTTCGTCTGGTTTTTTTTCTTTGCCTTATGGAAATCCAAGTAATATAAATTGATGTGTTAACATGTTTATTTCCTTATTTTACTTTTTAAATTCATGCATTTTTCTTGGGAACTTTAAGATCAACTGAATTTCATTTTAAACATCCGTATCGAGTGTTTATGAATCCATACTTGTAAAAACATATACTAGTATAAATTTTTTTACTTTTTGTTATAGTATTACTTTATCTTAATTAAATTTTGTTATTTTATCGTAACTATCATTAAAATATCCCCAAAAAATCTTCGCCCCCCCCAAAAAAAATATCACCTAGCCAGTATATGTGGTTGATAGTCTAAATTTTACCAAGAAAGACAATCTTTTACATTTCCAATGAAATTATGACAATGATAAATATTACAATGAAAATCAATTCGATATTGTATCATCTCAAACTCGAGGGTTATTCACAAAACTAACACAAGTAGTTATGAATATAAAAAATATAAATTGAAGCCAATGTTTCAGAATATTATTTGTGGAATGTAATAGCAAATTCAAATTCTGAAACAAACCGATGCTTAGTCTAATAGTAAAAAATAGTCTTCACAGTGTATCAAATACATTTCCAGATTCCCGCTTGGAGAGGTGGGCATGCATATGTGTCCGATAGTAATTTGATATATTAAATCATGTCTAAAATACGAATATCCTTGAAAAATACACACAAAAAATCATTATTTTAATTATTAATGACTTAATTCATTATCAATGTGGAATATTATCTCCTTAAATTGAAATGTGAAGATCAACATCACGTAAGGTGGAATACTTTGAGTGAGTAAATTGATAATTGAAGAGAATAAAGTGATGCAACTATCCGTTTAAGGGATAGAATGTGAACTAGCAATAGTTGAAGGTTGTAAAATAAAATTTGCCATGGGAACAAGCAAAATGTTACACTTCATCACTTTTTCCCAAAATAATGCAATTAAAACTTAAAAGCACAATAATAGAGCAGGAAAGTGAGATACTGTGAAGGGTGTCTGTGTACGGCAAGGAAAAGTAGGCAAATAGGCACAACGTCTAACGAATCGGGTCGGAGTTAGTGTGGGGACCCTGCCCGACTGTCGCCTTTGATGCGTAGTGGATGACCCGTCACTATCTTTCATTTACTCTACCAAAATCCATACAATAGAAATTTATGTAAATCTTCAGAAAAAAGAAAAAAAATCGTAAAAATATTTCATTGCCATATGACCTTCTAAAATTTGTACTACTCCTATTCCAAATACTTACTCTCATTTCTTTGAAGTCCCCAACTCAAAATTCAAATTTTCTGAAGTAAATGTTTGTCAAAACTACAATTTTATTGTGTTAGATCTTAAGCATTAGTAACTTATGTGTTTGAAGGACCCCAATTTTTTTTCATTCATGTGTTTCCCTAATAATAATAATGTTTAGCTTTTTCATATATGGATAATATGAAACAAAATTAGAGAATAAAAGTCGAATAGAATTGAACAACACATTGTATATTATGTTTTGTATTTTTTTTATAGAGCTTGTGATTGTGTTTAAATATGAAATTTAAATAAACCGAGTTTAAAAAAGTTTCAATTAAGTCAAGTACTAGTCAAGATAAAATGATTTTACACAAACTTCGTTTATTTTGGCTTATGGAGGTTCAAACTTGATATAATATGTATAACGAACATAGCATAAACGAACATTGATTGAATTCGATTTTAAATATAGAGTTTATCCTTACACAAAGCTGTTTACAAATATATATTTGGGGTCATTTTTGTTGTATCGTTATAAAAGTACGAAAAATGTATATTAATTGTGTAATCTTGACAAGTGAAAAATATGTTCTAATAAATTATCTAAAAAAAAAAGTATGCTCCACTAATATGTTTTGTTATGAAATACTCCAATATTCATTGTACTTGTAACAATTATTTCCGTCAGAAGACGTTTCCCATTTAAATTAATAAACAATATTTATTGTTGATATATTTAAAATTGTCGGCCCACTTAAGTCAATTCATTATGAGTCCATTAGTTGCTCCAATTATTGAGAATTGGGCCGCGTTTTGTTTTGGCGTTCATTTACTCAGCATTAATAATGGACCAATCAATTAGTACTTTGTCTTAAATCTTACTCCATAATTGTTTTAAGCATATTTTTACCAATAAATGTAGCATTGATACAAGCACAATCCAATTCCCTACATGTACTTGATTTAACATTAACACTAATTATTTTTAACGCACTAATTTATTTGAGATAATTAATTACTCCGTCCCGTCCGTTCCACAATATCTGCGTTTTAGAGAATTTTCTTTCTTTCTAAATATCTGTCGCATTATGATTCTAACTAATGCAATATTAATTACCCCATTTCAAATTTAGCCCTTATTTGTTACACCTAAAAACTCTATATTATATTTCAATGCAATACTAATTAAGGGTATTTCAATTATATCTTTTGTATTTTTTTTAAAAATGCATGCTATTTATTAATTTCTTTAATAAGTGTGGAAAACTATAAAATATTACAAATTGTTATAAGTCAAAGGTTGAAAATAATTTCCCCTGAAAAAGGGCAATTTATCCAACAAAAAGGGCAAGAATAAATATGTCCGACGTGTAAAGGTGTGGACCATTTGTAAAATTGACATTTTTTTTGGAGCGGTTTGCAGCATTGATAATTAATGGCCATAAATTCACCAAATGCAGAGAAACTCGGATCGGAAAACGAAATCTCATTCTTTATCATACTGGGCTGGGCTGGGCTCTTCGTATTTGAAGAATAATAGAAGTAAATGAACAAATGGACGACAATACTAAAAATATTTATTATATTTACCATTGTTTATAGGTATGTGACAATAAAAAAAGAGTTCATGTACTGTATATGACAAGAGTGTTATCACTTAAATCAATGGACCAAATAACGATTGATTCTCACATATGAATAATTTTACTTTAGTGAATATATAAAATATTATTTTAAATTTAATTGTTTTCTTTTGGTAGATCAATCACTTATTAACTAATTTGAATGATTGAATCACATTATCAAGGCCCACATAAAACACTAAAAAACCATCAACAGACCAGTAGAATACAAAACTTATGGGATGATGCAGAAGACCTATAGGCCCACACAAGAAGAAAGAAAACAACACCTGTTTCAATCTACCCAAATATGGGACCCACAGAGGAAGTCCAAGGAGTAAAGAAAATGTCCTAGTTGGCCCACTAAAAAAATGATTGGTTTACTTTTACCGGGGCAATGTCCTTTTCACCGGTTCGAAAGAAAATCTACTTATAAATATATTTGAGATCAGTCACTTAATTGTCAATTACAAATTTTGACTCAATTCTAATTTTACAGAATTTATAATTTTCTTAAATTCTCCAAAATTATTACCATAGGAAGTTAAAATTCAAATTCCAAAACCCACGGACAGTTTCTCCTCCACTCTCCCCCCACTTTCTCCCCCACGATTTATACTGTCAAATTCCACCACCATTAATATTTTCAACAGATTTTCCCCCAAAATTTGTGTCAACTCTCTTCTATATTCCTATTACCAACAACATAACCTCTTTCTTCTTCACCCATGGCAAATTGTTCACACTATACTACCCAAAATTACAAAATCAGACCAATTTCCAGATTATTGTGAGGAGATTTGCAAAACCCATAATATATGTGAGCATTGCAACATCAAACGATCGGACCAAGAGGAAGAAATTGAGGGGAGTAAGAAACATCTAAATTCCATTTGCTTTGCTTCCTGGGTTCAAACTGCAATTTTTCTTCAAATTCATAACAACAATTCACGAAAGGATAGCCACAAAATGGGGGAGATTTTGGTGTTTTTTATTTTGTAATCAACAGGTAAAGTCAACATTTTTATATCTTAAATTTATTTACACAAAGTTTTAAGTCTTTAAATGTTCTTCATTTTTTGGGCTTTTAGGATCACAACACTCTAACCTGCTGATTTCTTGGTAAGATTTGTTCCAACATCAATATTGTATCTAAATTCCATTTTGCTTTGCTTCTTGGGTTCAAATTGCAATTTTTCTTCAAATTCATAACAACACTTCACGAAAGGATAGCCACAAAATGGGGGACATTTTGGTGTTCTTTATTTTGTAATCAAGAGGTAAAGTTAGCATTTTTATCTCTTAAAATTATTCACACAAGGTTTTAAGTCTTTAAATGTTCTTCATTTTTTGAGTTTTTAGGATCACAACACTCTAATCTGCTGATTTCTTTGTAAGATTGCTTCCAACATCAATATTGTATCTAAATTTCATTTTGCTTTGCTTCCTGGGTTCAAATTGCAATTTTTCTTCAAATTGATAACAAATCTTCATGAAAGGATAGCCACAAAATGGAGGAGATTTTGGTGTTCTGTATTTTAGGTAAAGTCGACATTTTTATCTGTTAAATATATTTACACAAGGTTTTAAGTCTTTAAATGTTCTTCATTTTTTGGGTTTTTAGGATCACAACACTTAGAGTAAAGGATATCTTAGGGAAGCGCAGAACGTTCACAAGATTTTGGTGGGATTCTTTATTTTGTAATCATGCAAGGAGGTAAGCATTATATGACACTAATTCTTATGTCGTTTTTTATATATTAGAACACTTTTATGTGAACCTACTTCTAACTTCATGTTCATGTTTTCAGTCTATATGATCATTACTTCTTTCATGGGTATTCTATTTCTACTCTGTAATTTGATTGGCCTTAGCTTGAGAGAATAGAGTTAAGGCTCCACATTATTATAACCAGAAAACAAATATAACTTCTTACTTTTTGTATAGTGACGAAGGTCAAGGAAATGAAACATAGTCGACCTCGAAATTATTTAAATGCTTACTTCCTAATTTAGTCCATGGTGATATAATGGTAAATTTAAAAGTGAGTGCAATATATGAGTTCAATAGATTGAAAAATCGAGATTGGTGTAGTGACGAAGGTCAAGGAAATGAAATATAGTCGACCTCAAAATTATTTAAATGCTTACTTCATAATTTAGTCCATGGTCATATAATGGTAAATTTAAAAGTGCGTGCATTAGTATGAGTTCAATAGAATGAAAAAACGATATTGGTGTTTACTTTATTGTTTCATTGTTTTGGTTGATAGATATTAAATGTTATTGATTTTGTCTTTATACTGTATAAATTCATTTTGGTTTGTCAATACTATATTGAGGGGTGAAATAGTTTGATTGCTCAATGCGGGGAGAGGTGTGTCAAAACTTATAAACCAAAAAACTGGAAGTTATTCTTCTTCTTATCCATACCAATATTTATCATGAAGCATTCTCATGGCATTCTTATGGCTGATTTCTTTCTTATCGAGATTGGTGTAGTGACAAGGGTCAAGGAAATGAAACATAGTTGGCCTCAAAATTATTCAAATGCTTACTTCCTAATTTAGTCCATGGTCATATAATAGTAAACTTAAAAGTGGGTGCATTAGTATGAGTTCAATAGAATCAAAAAACGATATTGGTGTTTACTTTATTGTTGATTTTTTGGTTGATAGAGATTAAATGTCATGGACTTTGTCTTTATAGTTTATAAATTCATTTTGGTTTGTCAATAGTATATTGAGGGGTGAAATAGTTTGATTGCTCAATGCGGGGAGAGGTGTGTCAAAATTTATAACCAAAAATCTTGAAGTTCTTCTTATTCATACCAAAATTTATCATGAAGCATTCTTATGGCCGATTTCTTTCTTATGGAGTCATTATGAGATATTCGAAGTTGTGTATGATTTTAACTGATTTACTTTGACCAAAATACTGATTCAATAAAAGTAAGATTTTCCTTAAATTTGATATCATTATTATGACAGTCAGCTAAAGTTAAATACAAACCCATATGCTTGCAAAATATATTAAGTAATTTTTTGGGATTAAAATTTATAAAATTGTTTTCATGCTAATGCATTTACTTTTATCATTCTGGTGCCGCCGAAGTTTGCGAGACCACATTCTTGTGCGGTTAAATTTGTTTTGCATGTAGACTGGTCTGAAGAATGCTCATATCTTCCAAAGAGATGGTTGATTTTAGGTTAAAACAAGTAAGTCATAATTCATTACCTTAAATCCTAAATATGCATGAATAACTCAATTATGTTAATATTATTGACTTCTCTCTTGCTCATTATGCAGGTATCATTTCCACATCGATGGTGTACAAATAACTCCAACTTAATTATATTTGTGACTTAGATGTCTAGAGTAATATATTTGTAAAGATTATAACTCCTTCCTCTATCACCTCCATGGATATTTAACATCTAGGTTTTTTTTTTTTTTTTTCCCCAATAAATATTGTCATTTTACATGTTGGTTTTATACTTTTTAACCATGACGTACATTACACAATTCTATCATATTATGCAAGGTAGTTGACAAAAATATATTTAGTAAGAGTCCTTGCATAGCACGGAGCGTATACTAGTTTCTTGTTATTCTTTTTTCACCTTTGTAATTTCAATTTGAGTCCAACTCGTTTTATTGAGATGTTCATTTAATCATAAAAAATTCAATTAATTTAATATGATTAAAATATTATGTAATTCAAAACAAGTGGACTGAATATGAATTTACATCGATCAATTATATCTCAATACAATAATAAATAAAAAATAATATTTATTTCTAAATTAATACAAATATATATAATTTTTAATAATAATATTAATATATAATTAAGAAGACATGAGTTTATATTGTATCCCTGATATCATTTTTATATGTATTTTTTAAATAACAATATTAATTAATTTTGATACATTAATTAATTCAATACAACCATCTTCAAAGTGGTACGTTAAATCATTTGAAACAAACAAATAAATATATCGAGCACTGATATTTTCTTAGTTGTTGGTTAGCAGAGTATGAACAAAAGGTTGAATGAGTGAGCTAAATAAATTTAGTATGAATATACTAATTATGAGAAATAATATTTCTGAGAATTTTGAAATTAATTTTCTAACCGGACACAAAAAATCCTAACTCCCACCAAATTAGTATCCAACAGAACTCGGATTCAACCTAATTTATATGGGTTTGGATTTAAATATAGTCTAATCCGACCCATTGTTCTTTTTGGTTGCTCTTTTCTTGTTCTCTCCTCTCATCTCCTCTCAATTTTCAGTACAACCAACACACACACGAATTTGAAGTGACAGAATTGCACAAATGAAGTCTGCAGCTTTGAGAACAAGCAACCTTCCCAAACAGGACCTCAAAGGCAAATCTGTTGCTGTAAGCCGCCTAACCTCATTCTCTGTAATTTCCAACTATTGCGTATGTCATTTTCAATAATGGAATTTTTACCCTAATAGTATATGAGAAGATTGTCTTTTTTGACGCTTCAGTCTGTTTGTTATGTCAATGTCCTGTTTGAAATTAATACAGATGATGATTTTGAATGTTAAAGTAGTTTAAGCAGTAATTAACAATTTGTTACTGCAAAAAGTGTTGAGTTTATGAGAATCATGACACTTTATAGTAGTACAATTTCTTGCGTTTTTATTTGTCAACTAAGAATACTAAAATTTTCTGATGTTGTAGAAAATTGCCTTTGAGTATTGGTGGGTTAGGTTTATGTGGAAGGGAAAGAGTGAAATGCAAAAATACCCCCTGTGTTTTGCCTAATTTGTAAAAACACCCCTGTGTTATTTTTATTAGCTAAAGACCCCCGCCCATGCTGGAACACATATTTTGCAGGAAAAATGACAATCATACCCCCATCAGAAAATGCAAATTTCAAATGGGTTTTTTTGCTAATAAAAAATGATCACAATGATTTTTGTTAATAAAAATTACTTACAGTTTTCCTGTCAATTAGGCAAAGCACATGGATATATTTGAATTTAGCTTGGTAAAAATATTGACTTGGAGTACCGATGATTTGAAATTGCAGATTATAGGTTTGGGAAAATCTGGGATTGCTGCAACAAATCTTGCTCTTGCTAGAGGTGCTTCAGTTCTAGCAGTTGACCAGAATGAGACATTGAGACCACTAGAAGTAATGCAGCAACGTTATTTTCTTTCTTTTTCTTACCTTAAAAAAAATGATACATTTTTCTTCGGTGTCTTACTTACACCATCATATTCCATAATTGCAGCAAAATAATTTAAACACGAAAGATGGTAATCTGAAGACAATTCTTGGTTGCTTTGACCATGAGCTACTTGACAAGGCTGATATAATAGTTGTTTCCCCAGGGGTTCCTTTGGAAAATTATGGTCTATTGTCTCTGTTAGAGACTGTAAGTGTGCTATTTTGCTATTAGAATCCCACTCACACAGGCAATAATAATCGTAAAAATGCATTTTTAGTTCCACAAGATTGGACACTCAGCACTTTTGGTCCCACACTTTTCAAAAATGGCAATTTTGGTCTCGTCCTCTCCCCCCATTTCCATCCATGTTTTTGCACTTTTGGCCCCAAATTGGACTTGGGGGGGGGGGATGTGAAAAGAATTCAAAAGGGGGACTAAAAGTGCTATTTCCGAAAGTTCAGGACTGAAAGCACTGAATCTGCAGTCCTGTGGGACTAAATTGCAATTTAGGCTTTGTATTCTGTTGGCATGCATATTAATACTAGTTCTTAAGATCAGTTCATCACTTAATTCTATGTAGTGTTTAACTTGAATTTAGGGAAAGAGTGTAATATCTGAGTTGGATTTTGCTTCAGAAGTTCTCCCAAGGTGCACCAAGATTTTGGCTATTACTGGAACTAATGGAAAATCAACTGTAGCCACTTTCGCTGGACAGGTTTGCTTATTCCTATTTGTTCTTGAATCATTTTAGCTTTCTGCTGTAAATATATGAAAGAACCCTTTGTAAATTATTACAGATGCTTAGCCATTTGAATATCAAAACATTTGTTGGGGGAAACCTTGGTGTTCCTCTCTCAGAAGCTGTTTTACAGTGCTTATCGTCACCTCTTCAACTACCTTTTCAGGCAAGGAGGATTTCATTTTTTTTTTTAATTTAATGATGCCTATAATTGTATCTATTGTGTATTTTCCTAGGTTGCTGTGGTGGAAGTTAGCAGTTATCAGCTCGAAATTCCCAGCAAGTGTTTCTCCCCTTCTGTAAGTGGGGCTCGTTTGGTGTTCCATACTTTCACTCTTGTTGTAGTAGTAATTCAGCCACAAATTTTAATCGTGATTAATTTAGGTTGCTGTGATATTGAATCTAATTCCTGATCACCTAGAAAGGCACAAAACAATGATAAATTATTCCATGATCAAGTGCCGCATTCTTTCCCACATGAGAGGAAGAAAGATCGCTATTCTCCCAATAGGTATGGATCCCTTTTTTTTTTTTTTTTTTTGTATTTATATCCATCTTGTATGACTTGAATAAACTCATATCGTGGATAACTTTCACATCAATTCTTATATTCTATGAGTTCGTGGAAATAAATAGGTGACATTAGGTGATTTATCAACTTTTATATTTTGTTTTGTTGTGGTGCCGCTGATAAATAAAGTGAGTCGACTCATAAACAAAGTGATAATCCACCATTTTAACCTTAAACACCTTTGCAGGAAATCCATATATAGATGATGCAATTGCTTGTCATACAAATGAATCTAATTTTGCTTGGATTGGTGCTTATCCTGGTGTTAAAGTAAGAAAGAAAGATTATTGTTGGCATTTACGTGAATACCCTTGTGATTATATCAATTTTAATTAATTTCTGGCAACATGCAAAGGTTGACATGGAAGCTAAAATTGCCTACTTTGAAGTCCCAAAAATTGGATTCATCTCCCAACTACCTTTGGGTGCAATGAAGGCTATTGGAACACACAACTACTACAATGCTGCTGTTGCTGCATTAGCTGTTATTGGATTGGATATTGGAATTGATGGTCCAGCTATCCATTCAACTATCGATAAATTGCGAACTCCACCACATAGAATGCAAATTGGTGAGTAGTGTTTAGAATATTGAAATTTGACAATTAACTTTCCTGTTGAGAACTATTTAAGCTTTGGTCATTTAATATGATAATGGGTAGGTTATTGAATCACGTATGGTCCGTATAATAACATTAAGGGCAAAACTACATTGACCGGACCCTGGACACTTTTGGTCTCGCACTCTAAAATTACACTTTTGGTCCCATTTTTATTCCAAATAAAAATTGTACTTCAGGTCCCGCACTTTACAAAATTGCATTGGCCCCAAATTTTTAAATATTTTGTAAATTTGATCCCCGTAGAATAGGTTATGTTTGGTCCCAGAGGACTGGCTCAATTTTGCACTTTTTGTCCCAAATTAGGTGAAAAGGAGACCATAGGACCAGAAGTGCAAATGATTTTAACGAAATTAGAACAAAAAGTTTAAATTTGTAAAGCGTGGGACTAAAGTGCTGAGGTTCTAGTCCTGTGGGACTAAAAGTGCAATTTTTCTTAACATTAAGTGTACTAGGCTACTAGCAGATTAAGTTCAATATAGTTAAAGCTATAATGTTTCTAATAATCATAACAGACCTAATACAACATTGTACTACAGTTTTACTTTTACCCATGGTATGTCAAATTTCATGTAAGACTGTCATCTAAAGCTTATATTCTAAATTTTATAATTGGAGACATTATAAGGTATATCAAATTAACAATTTTTAGGCCTTGCTCTCTACTTTGTCCCCTCATAGAAGCAATTTATTTAATATTAAGTAGTTGGTTGAGCATTACTGCATTCATTTGCAAATTGCCGATCAACATAAAAATAAAGATATATCTTGATCAATATATTGAATATACTTGCAGTCCACAAAGATACTTGTGGAATAACTTGGGTGAATGATAGCAAGGCAACCAATGTTGAAGCAACATATACCGGATTGATGGGTCTCGAAGATCAAAAGTCGGTAATTTTACTTGGTGGGCTTGCAAAGGTTACAATATTTCAAAGCAATTTTTACTTGTTCGTATGCTGTTTAGGTGTATGATGTATATAAAAAGTCATAGCTATTTATTATTTCGTAGGTTTCACATACAAATGATTTCGAGAAACTAATAGAACCACTCAAGTACCATAGAGGTGTTGTCACTGTAAGTCATCCCTTTTCTGATTTGGCAAATGTTTTACGAAGTAATTTACTACTATGAAATTTTCAATTTTCGGTTTCATGTCCAACTTACATGTTGTTGTGATTTTGAAGTTTGGTTCTTCGGGTACAATGATCCAAGAGACGTTGTCTTCTCACGGTCTCAATATTCCTTGCATAAGGGCAACAAATTTAGAGGATGGGGTGAGGTTGGCTAAGAGTATGGCAAAACCAGGTATTTTTTTTTTCCGGTTTCTTTACCAGAAAAGGATTTGAGAACTAATCAGATTGTCTATTGGGCTGGACCCTCGGCATTTTGGTCTCGTACTTCAGAAACTGGTACTTTCGGTCCTAACTTATTAAAATATTGTGCACGTTTGGTCTCATCGCCTCCTTTGGGACCAAAAGTGCAAAACAACAACATTCCGGACCAAGAGTGATTATTACGGGACCAAAAGTGCAATTTCTTAAAGTACGAAATCATAGATGTTGAGGAAAAAAGCAATATTGAGCTGAGCGATTTGTATGTGACATTGTTTTGGTTGCAATACATGCAGGGGATTCAATTGTACTGAGCCCTGCTTGTGCTAGTTTTGATGAGTTTAAAAACTTTGAGCACAGAGGGGAGTTCTTTCAGGAGCTTGCTTTCTCAATCCGATATAATAATTAGCCAGTCAGTCAGTCAGTCAGTCTTGTATCTTTCTTATTTTCATAGTTAACTAACAGGAACTTCAGTTCAAGACATTTATAAATGATACACATTTAATAAGGTCTGCTTGCTTGCTTTGATTTAGATATCTTAAAAAATTACATTGATAAAGAATTTCTCAACTGCTTAAAGATCAAGCAGTATAATTCTCTACTGATAAAGGATGCAAGAATTTTCTCAAGGATAAGGCGCCAATCGAGGGATTCCCCATGCATTATATTCTGATTCTTCTATGCCTATATATATATATTTCCATTGAGTTCCAAACTTAAAAGAAGATATTATTATTTATAAGAGAAACATTATATTGCAGTGTTTGTTTCTTTTTGTTGTTGTTGATATGGGTTCTGATTCAAGCACAAAGTACTACAGCAGGCAGCAATTTGGTTCAGCTCCGATTTCTTTGCTTCAAAATCATGCCAATGGAGTTGCAAAAAGTAAAAGACTGGGTCCACGAGTTTGCTCTCCTGCCTTTTTCTCTCACCTCACAACAATAGTGGATCCACGTGATGAAAGTAGTGCAGGGAGAAAGCAGTCTCCAATTAATCTTGTTGATAGTGGGGCTGTGGTACTGCCGAGTGCCGGCAGCTTGATAAGAAACTACAAGCCAGCTCCTGCCGTCATAATAAACAGCGGCCACGATATTCAGGTAAATTATTGGATAGGAGATGCATAATCGATCTCAACCTGGCTGCAATTAATTAATGTTTAATTCTTATATATGATCTGGTGCAGGTGGATTGGATAGGAGATGCAGGAGGGATTTTGATAAATGGGATCGAGTTTAAATTAGAGCACTGTCACTGGCATATTCCTTCTGAGCACACCTTGGATGGATCCAAGTTAGTTAATTAGTTGCTTCATATTTTTCAGGTATTGCGAATGAATGAAAGCTCACTTAGATTTATTAATATTAATGCAGAAATGTTATGGAGCTGCATATTGTTCATACCAACTCCCGCGGAGATATTGCTGTGATTGGAGTCCTGTACAAATTCGGATCCCCTGATCCTTTTATTGCACAGGTGAGATCCAATTCTTGCTTTTTATATTTGGATGTTGATAATTTCTTATTTATTTAAAAGGAGTCAGATTTAGATTACTTTTGATCTGCAATTAATTTTTATGTTGTTTTGAGTTAAAAAATGTACAGATTTATCCACATCTGATATCAGATGTTGATCATGAGGACGGAACCGATGTGGGAATAGTTGATCCATGTGACATCCAGTTTGAAAGCAAAGAGTACTACCGATACAATGGTTCTTTGACAACTCCCCCATTCTCAGAGAATGTTCTTTGGACAGTAATCAAGAAAGTGAGTCTAATTCAAAGTTTTTTTTTTTTGTAGTTGTTCATTATCATTTAATTTCGTCCATAAAGATATATGTCATGTTTGATATGCGCAATTTTAAATTTAATATATAATTATGTTTGGTAGTTTTAACTGCATTTGTAATTGTGCTAAAATACCCAAAACACCCCCACTATTCTTAGATGGGTTATAAAATTTAGACATAAAGGAACAAAAAAGTAAATGTAATTTTCTATTAGGATTTAGGGGGTGGAAGTCAAGATTTTAATTGCCATAAAAACAATAGGATTCAAGATTGCCATAATATAGCTAGTGTTTAGGTTAATTATGAGTATTTGAATTTAGGTTTTTGATATGATGATTAAACAACTAAAAGTGGTGTTTCTTTTGTATGTAGGTGAACACAGTCTCAAGGGAGCAAGTAAAAGCACTACAGGATGCCGTGGATGATGTAAGTGATTTACATATATATTTATGCTATGCTTATATATAATTTGCTAATACTTAATCTAAACCTAAAAAAATTGTTCAGGATTTGCATGCATGGATGACATTAACAAATAAAAATAAAAATACTTAATATATATCACTCTAACATGGAAAATTATATTTTGAACTCATAATTCAATCACAGGATAATTAGCTAGATTTGCATGTAATTTTGCATTGGGATTGAACAAACTGTTAATAAAATTACACATTCAAATACCAAATATATATGTTGTACCTATATATAACCGTCATTACTTTAAATTATTTTTTTGGTAATTAACTTTACTTATTTCATATACTTTATATATATATATATACCACACTGGGGAGGACTTATACCATTTGCATTCTTCGGTCCGAGCTGTATATACACAGTCTAGTAGATAAAAATATATATATATATATATATATGTATATATATATATATAAATATAAAAAAATCATAAATATATATCTTCATTATTACACATTGCTAGAGCTGATCGAGTTAATTAATTATATTGTATTAATTACAGGGATGTGTAGGGAATGCGAGGCCAATTCAACCGCTGAATGGAAGAACCATCCACTTGTACCAGCCAAGAATCTGCTTTAATAGTATAAATAAATAAAGAAATAAAAAAGATAAATAATCAGGGTTTGTTGAATAAAACATAAAACTATTAAGTAAATTAATTATAATTAATAGGCATCACTGAAGCTTTTAATTTATAATTTGAACCCATCAAGCGTAAACTTAATTTTACGTCATATTTTCTTTTATGAACTTGGACCAGGGACAAATTTATATAATATTTGATCTTATAATTCTCAAGTTCATTTTGATTTACATTCTGTAATAATTTTGATGTGTATTGAATTATTGCTGGGGAATATCAAATTAAAATGGATATGATGGGGCTACGATTATCCATGAAAGAGTCAAGAAAAGCTCAAGAATAATCAACTGGAGAAAAACTAAGCAACATGAAGGCCTTCGACCTGGTCAAACAAGACATATTAGTTGGGGGTGTATAACTTAGAAGCTTCCGACCTCTAAGGAATAGATTGTATGGCTGGAGGGTTGTCTAAGTGACCGGGATCTCCAAACCGATCGAGTACAGCTTTAATCAGCACACACCGATCAACTATTCTTACATTACAAGGGACAACGTAATTAAACAAGTCGAGAGATAGAACGGTATAATAATTTTATTACTAATAGTGATGTCAGATCGTACATAACAGAGTTAGGATAAGTATAAATCCATATCATAAATTATTGAGGAAGAGGCACCGAAACACATGATATATACTTTACTAGGACCTAAACCCTAGAAATTTCCCCGTTATATAAGGTATATTTTAGTTTTACCATTCAAGTAAATACTTTACATACATCTTAAGCTTTCTTTATCATTTATGTCCATTGATTTAGAGTTCATGAGCATTTATATTACTTAGCAGCATTGGAAGGCTTTCATCATAATCAACTTCGTCATAATACTAACGAGACATTGAATCACAACAATGATCGTTGATAGTTTGAACTGACCATATCAAATCACATCATTTGACGTTGTTCGTAACAAGTGTACAAACCCATTGAATGAAAAGTATGCCAACATGATGTTTGGGATGACGGACATAATTTTTTCGTTGAAATGAATTATTTATCAAAACAATTAATGTTATAAAATTTAATTTATTACAAATAAAATTTGAAGATAATTTATCAATGGTAAATAAATTTTTGATTTGATTTCACGAATCAAATTTTAAACAAATTGATTTGATATTTATATGTAAGTCTAACTACAATTTCATTTTATCTTCGTTTGAGCAGTTCAATTTTGTCCTCTCTTCCTTAAATTAATTATTAAATGCCTACATCTTATTCCTCCCGGTGAAGCGAAAACAAAAGTTGTCTAACTACTACACGTTTTTAAACAACACGTAATATAAAAATATAAAACCAAAGATTCTTCTTACCTTCCTACTCCTCTAGTCTCCTTATAAAATCAAATTTTGTTGGTTAATTTATTCGAAAAGGAAGAAAACACAGCCCAACAACAGTACTTAAATAAAGTCCAGGAAAGGCACATTAGACACGCCTACACCTACAAAGAAGCTTACATTAGTCAAAAGAATTCAACTCAATATGATTCCCCCTTAAATAATATATTGAGTGAGATTTTGCCAAGTTAACTTTATATGATATATTTAATGGACAATTTGATATGAAATTAGACAATTTATTTTTTTGTGAAATGAAATAATGAGCAATTTACCTCCATATGATATGAAATAATGAGCAATTAACATCTTCACTAGTAGAGGTGTTGCACACACACTCTATAATGCGGATTGGGACTTCATTTTTTATCAACCAAAACAAGATATAACGCAATCGACCAGGATAAAGGAAAACCAATCGCCCAAGACTAAAGAGACCGGGACCACCTCGATCAACCAAAGCAAGATAGAACACAATCGACCAGTAACATGCCACCAACAACGCACATCATCAAGTCTAACTATTCTGAAAACCCAAAAGATATATTCTTGAAGGTACTTCTGGATTATATACCGAGTTCCATCTCCCCTTAGACAATGGCAGATAAACTACAGGACAACCAAGCAATATTTTTGACACGTGGATTTCAATTTTCATGTTAAAATATAACCAATTTAACCTTATCATTGACAACATATACACCTCACTTCACTCCCTGTGATATTTGCAAATAGGCAATGTACCTCCCTGTGATATGAGTAAATTTACACTTTACTTTCTGTGATATATATTGCATATATAATGAGCATTTCACTCTCTTGTAAAAATGTAAAAATGTAAAAATGTAAAAATTAAGAGGGATGCAGTGTGCTTCTTTAATAAAAACACAAGAGGTATTTTGCCCATTTATTTATCACATGGAGTTGAATTGACTATTTAGAATAACACGTGGAGTTAATTATCTATTCACTCTTTATTGAGTACTATGTATTAATATTTTGGACGCATACCTTCTTAGATCTATGATTCCATCTTTCTTATTGAGTAAATTTCTGTCACCCGGGAATCTTCTTTCTAATTCTCGTGCCTGTTCAAAAAGTTTCAACTCAATTAAATTGATGACCATGTCAAAAGGTCCCTATTTATGGTCAAGAAATTTGAATAATTTAAGGATCTGGTTGTTAGGGCGAAATAAAAAACAAAACAATAAAAAATGTTTTAAGAAATAGGATTATTACACAACTTTTCCTTTCAATTTTCAAAAACTATCTCCTTAACAAGTTCTCTCTTAGAGCAAGTCCAACATTGAATGCTGCTGAGCTCAAATTTTGGATCAGAATTTGAAAATCCAAAACTCTTTTTATCATATAAATATTGAATAATTGTTATTTGCATGTCTCTTTATTTTTGAATTATCAAGAATTCTTTTCAACTACTATATTAGAATAAATTTTCAAAATCATATTTAAGGGTAGCTTTTTTTTCAAAATTTATGTTCCAAATTTTATCTCATATAATTCTAGTTTCAAAATTAACAATCTATTATTTTTGTGTATACATGGTCTACAATTGACAAAATTGATCACTAACATTTCGAATTTTATTTATTTTTAATTTAGTCTAAAATTACTTTTGATTGCGTTATAATTAAATAGGCTTTAATTCCAAGTTAATTGTTTTGAAAAATTGGATTCCATTATTTATGACTATTGTTGGAGTAAAAACACTTTCACAGAGAGTGCAAAACACTGTATCAGATTGCAAATGAGTGATTTGGATCCAATTTTTTGGTACATCATTGGTGACTTGGTGTTGCTCTTATATGTTAAAAAAGGTAATCATAAACAAACTTTACTTGAATTTGACATAAAACAACTATTCATTACTCTACTTCACTTACATAACAATTTTGATTTAATATAAAGTAATCCATTACTTAATCTAACTTTACTATCTTCTTTTCATAATTTCTGAAAACTTAAAAAAAAAAAAGAATTTACTATTTATTTCATCTATAAAAATCCAAAAGAAACAATATTTTTGTCACAAATAAGAAAACCGAAGGGCATACGAAAATATATTTTCTTGAAATCTAAAAAATAGTTTTAGAAAACTCTAAAATAAAAGACTAAGACGTTTTGGTTCAATTACGCGCGTGCTTCATTAACTTTTAAAAAGTCAAGTGGTTGACTGGTTCAATTATATAGGCAATATTGCAGAAAACGTCCCAAACTAATTAGTGATTTTGGGTTTTCGTCCCGAACTATATCACCTCACCGAATTTCATCCCGTAATCTAATATTTTTTTGGAATATTGTCCCAAACTAATTACTAATTTTGGTTTTTCAACCCGAACTATATCAACTCGCTGAATTCCGTCCCGTAATTTAGCATTTTGCATGAATTTAGTCCCAATATTAAATTTCTAATTTAATGGAAATGACGGTTCAATCTTGTAATTAGTTTGGGACGAATTTCGCAATATATATTGTATAATTGCTTATGCTAAAATTTGCCACGTCATGACACGTAAGCAACCATGTGGCAATTTAACGGACACATGCGCAATTTGGTCTCATAATTAACAGTGGGACGATATTTCAAAAAAATATTAAATTACTGGACGAAATTCGGTGAGGTGATATAGTTTGGGACGAAAACCAAAATCATGATTAGTTTGGGACGTTTTATGCAATTTTGCCAATTATATATTTAAGGGTAAGAAAATGAGCCCAGGCATTAATTATACATGCCTATAAGCCTATATATATGTGTGTACTAAGTTCTCAACATACACTACTACTCCATATAATTAAACCTAAACCGTACGTATTTGTTTAATTCAAAAGAGCACATATAGATATATAGAATATCTATGTCGTCTGTTCATACGGATTCTGATCAATATTCAAGAAGTAGAGAAGGTGATGAAGGAATTTGTATGCCTCATGGTGTAGTACTGGAAGATGATGATGCAGGTATTAATAAAATATATATATTTAAGGGAATAACGAATTAATTAATTAGTAGATGGTTTAATATATATATATATATATATTAATTAATTAACATGAGTAGGTAGTGGAAGAGCTGGAGAAAGGCAATCTCCAATTGATATAGCTCATGATATTGGGGCTCATCATGTGGTAAAGCCAAATGCCGACAGCTTCATCAAAAACTACAAGCCAGCTCCGGCCACAATCACCTACGCCAGCGACCATGTACGTAACGTGCACGTGCACGTGATTAGATTAGATTAAAGTCATATATATATATATATATAATAACTAATTAAATGTTTATGATGATTTGGTACTGCAGGTGGAATGGACAGGAGATGCAGGAGGGATTGTGATAAATGGGACAGAGTATAAATTAGATCAGTGTCACTGGCATATTCCTGCTGAGCACACCTTCAATGGAACAACAAGGTTTAATTAATTAATATACATATATACATACTAGTATTAATTTTTGTATTAGCTTCTTAATTATATTATTATTATTATTATAAATAAATTCTAATGACATATAATTATATTAATTGATGCAGATATGATATGGAAATGCATATTGTTCATACCAACTCCAGTGGAGATACTGCTGTCATTGGAGTCCTATACAAATTCGGAGCCCCGGATCCGTTTCTTCAACAAGTGAGTGAGATCGATATATATACTGTATATATGTTAATAATTAATTTATTCAGATTCATTTTCTGCAATTAATTAATAATTTTCAATATTGTCTCTCTGACCCTTGAACTTTGCTGTTCAGCTTTATCCACATATAATATCAGGTGATGCTAACGAGGAAGGAACAGGAACCGATGTGGGAATTGTTGATCCATTTGATATCCACTTTGATAGCAAAAAGTACTATAGATACAATGGCTCTTTGACAACTTCTCCATTTTTAGAGAATGTTGTTTGGACAGTAATCAAGAAAGTGAGTTAACTTTAATTAATTATTTAAATTTGGTATTTAATAATTAATATCATCCATATAAATTAAAATAGTATTTATATATGTTTATGTTAGTAAATTAAAAGTTGTCTTTCTTTTGTACGTAGGTGAACACAGTGTCAAGGGAGCAAGTAAGAGCATTACAGAATGCTGTAAGTGGTTTATATATTAATGATTATAATTTGTATATATTTGTACATGTCAAGCGATTGCACATAATTATAATAATGTCACATTGTCACATAATAAAATATTATACTTATATGTAATTTCGATTTTGCTCATATATAAATTAACTCTACAATTAATTTCAGGGATTTGCAGGGGATGCGAGGCCAATTCAGCCACTGAATGGAAGAAAAGTCTACTTGCATAAAATATCTCTTACAAGACGGTTGATCTCATTATTTCAAAATATCTCCTAAACTTGTGTTAAATTCAGTTATAATATATATGTAAAGTTGTATTAATACTTTAACCAAGAAATAAACTTGTATTAATTCAAACGGGAGTGGCTTCTTAGCATTTTGCATTTCATACTTAGAAAAACGATACCATTGATGGTATTTTTTTGAAGATATCATTGCGCTTATAATGTTGTATCTTTTAAAAGCATTTGACACATCTGTAAGCAGGGGCGGATCTACTATATGAGTTGGGGGGCCTTGGCCTCCCCCGATATTTTTTTTTTCAATTCTATTCTTGTATATATATTTAGTTCTTTTGAATGACTATTGATTTCTTTTAAAAGCTAAATTACCAAATTTTGTAGTTTAAGTGATATGCTTATCAATAGTATGACTTATTTAATTAAATTATATTGGTGTTTAAACTAATATGATAGCATGTGTATTAGGATATTAGTTTATTTATTATTTTATATGTTCTATATGTGAAATATAAAGTAAAGCTTGTAAAAAATAAGCTTGAAAACAAGATATAAGTTTATTTATTATTTATTATTTGGCTAATATTTTAATTCATAATGAGAATAATATTAGTTTTATTTGAGAAATGAACATCATGTACAATTATAATATAGTGGAAATACATTTTAGAGTATATTTTTTGTGTCCATCTATTTATGTAGATTTTTTTTCCTGAAAATAAAAGTTGGCCCCCTCGACTCTGGAGTCCTGGATACGCCCCTGTCTGTAAGGTCTTGGTCATGTTGTAGGAAGTCTTCATTCGATCTTTGGTACATTTAACTCTATAGAACATTATAATTTTAGTATTTCTAGTGTCCAAGGATTAGTCAATTTACACTCTTAAAATAAATTAGTCGTAAGATACTCGATATGATGATACTTGTAATTGTTGGCCCAGTCAAACTTAATATGATTATAAATTTTCTTCCATCCAAATATTAGCATGAAAACATGATTTAATTTTTTTCAATCACAAATATGTTTGTCCGTCTTTATAGTTTGAAACATTAGGCATATGTATTGCACCAAAATTTCAAAATATTCGAGAAAAGAGAGGCATATTGGTATGTCTTTCCCCTTTTTGGCAATTAGGTGCACGGGGCAATGAAGATTCTTGGGGGGGGGGGGGGGGGGGGGGAGGGGAGGGGGGGAATTAGGATATGCTGAAGTTTCGAATCTATCAAATTATATTTCAAGATACGACTTATAATTTTCTTACTTAATTCTCTAAAAGTACAGGTCTCTGACTATATTTTGGAATTTAAATAGCAGATGTACTTTGATTCCTTCTGATTAACATCTTCATAAGTATTATAGATCACAAAATATTTCTAATACCTTAAAATGAACAAAAAGATGAAACATATTTAATGCATTATTCTTTTTTTTACGATTTAGATCACGCATTGTTCCATATTTAGAATATGCATGAAATATTCCTAATAACTTAACATGAACTACTGTTTTAGAAGACAAAAACAACTTGAGAAATTCCTTTTTAGGAAAGGTTCTTGATATAGCCAGAGCAGTTTCCCTAATGCCAGAGCAAAAAGAGAGCAATTGACTTAGATACCCTTTTTTTTAACACTTCAACAAAAATAGGAATGAAATCATTTATTCCCATCGTCTTTTTTCTTTCTTGGCAACGACACCAATTTGACAGCAAGTGATGCAATTGGAGCTTTGGGGCGACTCCGACGACTTTGGATTTCTCAGTGGGCATGAGGATCTGGAAAGATGTCACACATTTATCAAGAATTTTTTTTTTCCATTTCATTCACCAAAAACTTCGATAATATGAAAATCCATTCTTTTTTCTTTTTGGTCTGGTTTTTTTTCTTTGCCTTTTATGGAAATCCAGTTAATATAAATTGATGTGTTAACATGTTTATTTCCTTATTTTACTTTTTAAATTCATGCATTTTTCTTATGAA
This sequence comes from Penstemon newberryi var. newberryi, assembly GCA_030819805.1. Lineage (NCBI taxonomy): Eukaryota > Viridiplantae > Streptophyta > Magnoliopsida > Lamiales > Plantaginaceae > Penstemon > Penstemon newberryi. The sequence goes on from JAUALY010000002.1 coordinate 603,101, forward strand.
CTTTAAGATCAACTGAATTTCATTTTAAACATCCGTATCGAGTGTTTATGAATCCATACTTATAAAAACATATACTAGTACAAATTTTTTTACTTTTTGTTATAGTATTACTTTATCTTAATTAAATTTTGTTATTTTATCGTAACTATCATTAAAATATCCCCAAAAAACTTCGTTGATTTTGGCTTATCGAGGTTCAAACTTGATATAATATGTATAACGAACGTAGCACAAACGAACATTGATTGAATTCGATTTTAAATATAGAGTTTATCCTTACACAAAGTTGTTTACAAATACATATTTGGGGTCATTTTTGTTATATCGTTATATAAGTACGAAAAATGTATATTACTTGTTTAATCTTGACAAGTCAAAAATATGTTCTACTAAATTATCAAAAAAAAAAAAAAAGTATGTTCCGCTAATCGCCAAGGATCTTCTGTCCCATTTAGTGTGTACCACTTAGTGTCTCATCCATAATAAATTGACACGTGTCAAGTACATTTAATGTGCATTAACACATGATCAATCTTTATTTTTAAAACCAACCCACGTCTCCGTCTCCGTCTCCATCTCCATCTCCATCTCCATCTCCATTTCCATTCTCTATTTCTTTCCTAATAATCTTATCACAAATCTATGAAAACTTTAAACATCATCCATCTTGTCATATGTTGAAATTAAAACATCATAAATTAGAGATACCTAAAACTTCTATCTTAAGCCGTACCATTCAAAAATCTTATTGTGTAACTTACTGCAAATTGATTTTCTATCTTATTTTTTCAACTAAAATTCCTCCTCATTGATTAAAAATTTAGAATATGAATTAATGGGTATCTGAATGCGAATTGGTTTTTTATATTAAAATCCCCCTTTCTGACTAAAATTTTACTATATGAATTAATTGATGTTATTTGAAGAAATCAGTAAATGTAAGATCTTAAAGTTCATTCAGATTTGTGCCTTTAAGATTTGAAACAAAACAATTTAAAGCAATAATTGTGGTTATAACAATGAAAATCACTTGTTTAATTATGTTCGAAACATAAATGGTGAATATGATGGGTAAAAAAACAAATTAATTTTCGTTGGTAATTTTGTATTTATATCCATCTTGTATGACTTGAATAAACTCATATCGTGGATAACTTTCACATCAATTCTTATATTCTATGAGTTCGTGGAAATAAATAGGTGACATTAGGTGATTTATCAACTTTTATATTTTGTTTTGTTGTGGTGCCGCTGATAAATAAAGTGAGTCGACTCATAAACAAAGTGATAATCCACCATTTTAACCTTAAACACCTTTGCAGGAAATCCATATATAGATGATGCAATTGCTTGTCATACAAATGAATCTAATTTTGCTTGGATTGGTGCTTATCCTGGTGTTAAAGTAAGAAAGAAAGATTATTGTTGGCATTTACGTGAATACCCTTGTGATTATATCAATTTTAATTAATTTCAGCTAAAATTGCCTACTTTGAAGTCCCAAAAATTGGATTCATCTCCCAACTACCTTTGGGTGCAATGAAGGCTATTGGAACACACAACTACTACAATGCTGCTGTTGCTGCATTAGCTGTTATTGGATTGGATATTGGAATTGATGGTCCAGCTATCCATTCAACTATCGATAAATTGCGAACTCCACCACATAGAATGCAAATTGGTGAGTAGTGTTTAGAATATTGAAATTTGACAATTAACTTTCCTGTTGAGAACTATTTAAGCTTTGGTCATTTAATATGATAATGGGTAGGTTATTGAATCACGTATGGTCCGTATAATAACATTAAGGGCAAAACTACATTGACCGGACCCTGGACACTTTTGGTCTCGCACTCTAAAATTACACTTTTGGTCCCATTTTTATTCCAAATAAAAATTGTACTTCAGGTCCCGCACTCTACAAAATTGCATTGGCCCCAAATTTTTAAATATTTTGTAAATTTGATCCCCGTAGAATAGGTTATGTTTGGTCCCAGAGGACTGGCTCAATTTTGCACTTTTTGTCCCAAATTAGGTGAAAAGGAGACCATAGGACCAGAAGTGCAAATGATTTTAACGAAATTAGAACAAAAAGTTTAAATTTGTAAAGCGTGGGACTAAAGTGCTGAGGTTCTAGTCCTGTGGGACTAAAAGTGCAATTTTTCTTAACATTAAGTGTACTAGGCTACTAGCAGATTAAGTTCAATATAGTTAAAGCTATAATGTTTCTAATAATCATAACAGACCTAATACAACATTGTACTACAGTTTTACTTTTACCCATGGTATGTCAAATTTCATGTAAGACTGTCATCTAAAGCTTATATTCTAAATTTTATAATTGGAGACATTATAAGGTATATCAAATTAACAATTTTTAGGCCTTGCTCTCTACTTTGTCCCCTCATAGAAGCAATTTATTTAATATTAAGTAGTTGGTTGAGCATTACTGCATTCATTTGCAAATTGCCGATCAACATAAAAATAAAGATATATCTTGATCAATATATTGAATATACTTGCAGTCCACAAAGATACTTGTGGAATAACTTGGGTGAATGATAGCAAGGCAACCAATGTTGAAGCAACATATACCGGATTGATGGGTCTCGAAGATCAAAAGTCGGTAATTTTACTTGGTGGGCTTGCAAAGGTTACAATATTTCAAAGCAATTTTTACTTGTTCGTATGCTGTTTAGGTGTATGATGTATATAAAAAGTCATAGCTATTTATTATTTCGTAGGTTTCACATACAAATGATTTCGAGAAACTAATAGAACCACTCAAGTACCATAGAGGTGTTGTCACTGTAAGTCATCCCTTTTCTGATTTGGCAAATGTTTTACGAAGTAATTTACTACAATGAAATTTTCAATTTTCGGTTTCATGTCCAACTTACATGTTGTTGTGATTTTGAAGTTTGGTTCTTCGGGTACAATGATCCAAGAGACGTTGTCTTCTCACGGTCTCAATATTCCTTGCATAAGGGCAACAAATTTAGAGGATGGGGTGAGGTTGGCTAAGAGTATGGCAAAACCAGGTATTTTTTTTTTCCGGTTTCTTTACCAGAAAAGGATTTGAGAACTAATCAGATTGTCTATTGGGCTGGACCCTCGGCATTTTGGTCTCGTACTTCAGAAACTGGTACTTTCGGTCCTAACTTATTAAAATATTGTGCACGTTTGGTCTCATCGCCTCCTTTGGGACCAAAAGTGCAAAACAACAACATTCCGGACCAAGAGTGATTATTACGGGACCAAAAGTGCAATTTCTTAAAGTACGAAATCATAGATGTTGAGGAAAAAAGCAATATTGAGCTGAGCGATTTGTATGTGACATTGTTTTGGTTGCAATACATGCAGGGGATTCAATTGTACTGAGCCCTGCTTGTGCTAGTTTTGATGAGTTTAAAAACTTTGAGCACAGAGGGGAGTTCTTTCAGGAGCTTGCTTTCTCAATCCGATATAATAATTAGCCAGTCAGTCAGTCAGTCAGTCAGTCTTGTATCTTTCTTATTTTCATAGTTAACTAACAGGAACTTCAGTTCAAGACATTTATAAATGATACACATTTAATAAGGTCTGCTTGCTTGCTTTGATTTAGATATCTTAAAAAATTACATTGATAAAGAATTTCTCAACTGCTTAAAGATCAAGCAGTATAATTCTCTACTGATAAAGGATGCAAGAATTTTCTCAAGGATAAGGCGCCAATCGAGGGATTCCCCATGCATTATATTCTGATTCTTCTATGCCTATATATATATATTTCCATTGAGTTCCAAACTTAAAAGAAGATATTATTATTTATAAGAGAAACATTATATTGCAGTGTTTGTTTCTTTTTGTTGTTGTTGATATGGGTTCTGATTCAAGCACAAAGTACTACAGCAGGCAGCAATTTGGTTCAGCTCCGATTTCTTTGCTTCAAAATCATGCCAATGGAGTTGCAAAAAGTAAAAGACTGGGTCCACGAGTTTGCTCTCCTGCCTTTTTCTCTCACCTCACAACAATAGTGGATCCACGTGATGAAAGTAGTGCAGGGAGAAAGCAGTCTCCAATTAATCTTGTTGATAGTGGGGCTGTGGTACTGCCGAGTGCCGGCAGCTTGATAAGAAACTACAAGCCAGCTCCTGCCGTCATAATAAACAGCGGCCACGATATTCAGGTAAATTATTGGATAGGAGATGCATAATCGATCTCAACCTGGCTGCAATTAATTAATGTTTAATTCTTATATATGATCTGGTGCAGGTGGATTGGATAGGAGATGCAGGAGGGATTTTGATAAATGGGATCGAGTTTAAATTAGAGCACTGTCACTGGCATATTCCTTCTGAGCACACCTTGGATGGATCCAAGTTAGTTAATTAGTTGCTTCATATTTTTCAGGTATTGCGAATGAATGAAAGCTCACTTAGATTTATTAATATTAATGCAGAAATGTTATGGAGCTGCATATTGTTCATACCAACTCCCGCGGAGATATTGCTGTGATTGGAGTCCTGTACAAATTCGGATCCCCTGATCCTTTTATTGCACAGGTGAGATCCAATTCTTGCTTTTTATATTTGGATGTTGATAATTTCTTATTTATTTAAAAGGAGTCAGATTTAGATTACTTTTGATCTGCAATTAATTTTTATGTTGTTTTGAGTTAAAAAATGTACAGATTTATCCACATCTGATATCAGATGTTGATCATGAGGACGGAACCGATGTGGGAATAGTTGATCCATGTGACATCCAGTTTGAAAGCAAAGAGTACTACCGATACAATGGTTCTTTGACAACTCCCCCATTCTCAGAGAATGTTCTTTGGACAGTAATCAAGAAAGTGAGTCTAATTCAAAGTTTTTTTTTTTTGTAGTTGTTCATTATCATTTAATTTCGTCCATAAAGATATATGTCATGTTTGATATGCGCAATTTTAAATTTAATATATAATTATGTTTGGTAGTTTTAACTGCATTTGTAATTGTGCTAAAATACCCAAAACACCCCCACTATTCTTAGATGGGTTATAAAATTTAGACATAAAGGAACAAAAAAGTAAATGTAATTTTCTATTAGGATTTAGGGGGTGGAAGTCAAGATTTTAATTGCCATAAAAACAATAGGATTCAAGATTGCCATAATATAGCTAGTGTTTAGGTTAATTATGAGTATTTGAATTTAGGTTTTTGATATGATGATTAAACAACTAAAAGTGGTGTTTCTTTTGTATGTAGGTGAACACAGTCTCAAGGGAGCAAGTAAAAGCACTACAGGATGCCGTGGATGATGTAAGTGATTTACATATATATTTATGCTATGCTTATATATAATTTGCTAATACTTAATCTAAACCTAAAAAAATTGTTCAGGATTTGCATGCATGGATGACATTAACAAATAAAAATAAAAATACTTAATATATATCACTCTAACATGGAAAATTATATTTTGAACTCATAATTCAATCACAGGATAATTAGCTAGATTTGCATGTAATTTTGCATTGGGATTGAACAAACTGTTAATAAAATTACACATTCAAATACCAAATATATATGTTGTACCTATATATAACCGTCATTACTTTAAATTATTTTTTTGGTAATTAACTTTACTTATTTCATATACTTTATATATATATATATATATATATATATATGTATAGATATAAAAAGAATCATAAATATATCATTATTACACATAGCTAGAGCTGATCGAGTTAATTAATTATATTGTATTAATTACAGGAATGTGTAGGGAATGCGAGGCCAATTCAACCGCTGAATGGAAGAACCATCCACTTGTACCAACCAAGAATCTGCTTTAATAGTATAAATAAATAAAGAAATAAAAAAGATAAATAATCAGGGTTTGTTGAATAAAACATAAAACTATTAAGTAAAGTAATTATAATTAATAGGCATAACTGAAGCTTTTAATTTATAATAATTTGAACCCATCAAACATAAACTTAATTTACGTCATATTTTCTTTTATAAACTTGCTGTGGACCAGGGACAAATTTATTAAATATTTGATCTTATAATTCTCAAGTTCATTTTGATTTACATAATGATCCTCTTCCATTCTGTAATAATTTTGATGTGTATTGAATTATTGCTGGGGAATATCAAATTAAAATGGATATGATGGGGCTCCGATTATCCATGAAAGAGTCAAGAAAAGCTCAAGAATAATCAACCGGAGAAAAACTAAGCAACATGAAGGCCTTCGACCTGGTCAAACAAGACATATTAGTTGGTGGGGTATAACTTAGAAGCTTCCGACCTCTCAGGAATAGATTGTACGGCTGGAGGGTTGTCTAAGTGACCGGCACCGATCAACTATTCTTACATTACAAGGAACAACGTAATTAAGCAAGTCGAGAGATAGAACGGTATAACAATTTTATTACTAATAGTGATGACAGATCGTACATAACAGAGTTAGGATAAGTACAAATCCATATCATATATTATTGAGGAAGAGGCACCGAAACACATGATATATACTTTACTAGGACCTAAACCCTAGAAATTTTCCCGTTATATAAGGTATATTTTAGTTTTACCATTCAAGTAAATACTTTACATACATCTTAAGCTTTCTTTATCATTTATGTCCATTGATTTAGAGTTCATGAGCATTTATATTACTTAGCAGCATTGGAAGGCTTTCATCATAATCAACTTCGTCATAATACTAACGAGACATTGAATCACAACAATGATCGTTGATAGCTAGTTTAAACTGACCATATCAAATCACATCATTTGACGTTGTTCGTAACAAGTTTACAAACCCATTGAATGAAAAGTATGCCAACATGATGTTTGGGATGACGGACATAATTTTTTCGTTGAAATGAATTATTTATCAAAACAATTAATGTTATAAAATTTAATTTATTACAAATAAAATTTGAAGATAATTTATCAATGGTAAATAAATTTTTGATTTGATTTCACGAATCAAATTTTAAACAAATTGATTTGATATTTATATGTAAGTCTAACTACAATTTCATTTTATCTTCGTTTGAGCAGTTCAATTTTGTCCTCTCTTCCTTAAATTAATTATTAAATGCCTACATCTTATTCCTCCCGGTGAAGCGAAAACAAAAGTTGTCTAACTACTACACGTTTTTAAACAACACGTAATATAAAAATATAAACCAAAGATTCTTCTTACCTACCTACTCCTCTAGTCTCCTTATAAAATCAAATTTTGTTGGTTAATTTATTCGAAAAGGAAGAAAACACAGCCCAACAACAGTACTTAAATAAAGTCCAGGAAAGGCACATTAGACACGCCTACACCTACAAAGAAGCTACATTAAAGAATTCAACTCAATATGATTCCGATTCCCCTTTCATAATATATTGAGTGAGATTTCGTCTAAGTTAACTTAACGTGATATATTTAATGGACAATTGATATGAAGTTAGACAATTATTTTTTTGTGAAATGAAATAATGAGCAATTTATCTTCACGTGATATGAAATAATGAACAATTTACCTTCTTGCTAGTAGAGGTGTTGCACACACACTCTATAATGCGGATTGAAACTAATTCATTTTTTATCAACCAAAACAAGATATAACGCAATCGACCAGGATAAAGGAAAACCAATCGCCCAAGACTAAAGAGACCGGGACCACCTCAATCAACCAAAGCAAGGTAGAACACAATCGACCAGGAACATACCACCAACAACGCACATAATCAAGTCTAGCTATTCTGAAAACCCATAAGATATATTCTTGAAGGTTCTTCTGGATTATATACCGAGTTCAATCTCTCCTTAAATGATGGTGGATAATCTCCAGGACAACTAAACAATATTTTTGACACGTGGATATAAAACTCTTTTTTATCGTAAAAACAAAATCTATCCTCATCAATTTTCATGTAAAAAAATGATCAATTTAACCTTATCCTTCACAACATATACAACTCACTTTACTCTCTGTGATATTCATAAATAGGCAATGTATATACCTTCCTGTAATACGAGTAAATTGACACTTTAACTTCCTGTAATATTGCATATATAATGGACATTAATTCACCCTCTTGTAAAAATATAAAAAGAAAGATGCAGTGTTCTTCTTTTATAAAAACACAAGGAGATATTTTTCTCTTTATTTATCACATGGAGTTAAACTGACTATTTAGAATAACATATGGATTTAATTAGCTATTCACTCTTTATTGAGTACTATGTATTAATATTTTTGACGCATGCCTTAATTCTTAGACCTATGATTCCTTCTTTCTTTATTGAGTAAATTTTTGTCACCCGGTAATCTTCTTTCTAATTCTCGTGCCTGTTCAAAAAGTTTCAACTTAATAAAATTGATGATCATATCAAAAGGTCCCTATTTATGGTCAAGAAATTTGAATAATTCAAGGATCTGGTTGTTAGGGCGAAATAAAAAAACAAAACAATAAAAAATATTTTCAGAAATAGGATTATTACACAAGTTTCCCGTTCAATTTTCAAAAACTCTCTCCTTAAAAAGTTGTTTCTTAGAGCAAGTCCAACACTGAATGCTACTAGATCAGAATTTGAAAATCCAAAACTTTTTTTTTATCATATAAATATTGAATAATTGTTATTTGCATGTCTCTTTATTTTTGAATTATCAAGAATTCTTTTCAACTACTATATTAAAATAAATTTTCAAAATCATATTTGAGGGTAGCTTTTCTTCCAAAATTTATGTTTCAAATTTTATCTCATAATTCTAGTTTCAAAATTTACAATCTATTCTTTTTGTGTATACATCGTCTACAATTGAGAAAATTGATCACTAACATTTCGAATTTTATTTATTTTTTATTTAGTCTAAAATTACTTTTGATTGCATTATAATTAAATAGGCTTTAATTCCAAGTTAATTGTTTTGAAAAATGGGATTCCATTCTTTATGACTATTGTTGGAGTAAAAAAACTTTCATAGAGAGTGCAAAACACTGTATCAGATTAACAAAATTAATAATTTGGTCCAATTTTTTGGTTCATCATTGGTGTTGCTCTTATATATATATATATATATATATATATTAAAAAAAGGTAATCATAAACAAACTTTAATTGAATTTGACATAAAACACCTATTCATTTCTCTACTTTACTTACATAACAATTTTGATTTAATAAAAAATAATCTATTAATACTATTACTTAATCTTACTTTACTATCTTCTTTTAGTAATTTCTGAAATTTTCATCTATAAAAATCCAAAAGAAACAATATTTTTGTCACGTATAAGAAAATCGAAGGGCATACGAAAATATTTTTTTCTTGAAATCTAAAAAATAGTTTGAGAAAACTCTAAAATAAAAGACTCACGCCTGTTTTTGGTTCAATTACGCGCGTGCTTATTAAATTTTAAAAAGTCAAGTGGTTGAATTATATATTCAAGGATAAGAAAATGAGGGGTTCCAAATATCCCAGGCATTAATTATACATGCCTGTAAGCCTATATATATGTGTGTTCTAAGTTCTCAACATACACTACATGCAACTACATATAATAATAATTAAACCTAAAGCGTACGTACTTGTTTAATTAATTCAAAAGAGCAAATATATATAGAATAAATATCTATGTCGTCTGTTCATACGGATTCTGATCAATATTCAAGCAGTAGTGAAGGTGATGAAGGAATTTGTATGCCTCATGGTGTAGTACTGGAAGATGATGATGATGCAGGTATTAATATATATTTAATAATGAATTAATTAATTAGTAGATGGTTTAATATATATAATTATATATATTAATTAACATGATCGATCGAGTAGGTAGTGGAATTAGTGCTGGAGAAAGGCAATCTCCAATTGATCTAGCTGATCATGATATTGGGGTGGTAAAGCCAAATGCCGACAGCTTCATCAAAAACTACAAGCCAGCTCCGGCCAGAATCAGCTACGCCAGCGACCATGTACGTAACGTGCAGCACGTGATTATAGATTGGATTATATATATAAAATGTTTGATTTATGATGATTTGGTACTGCAGGTGGAATGGACAGGAGATGCAGGAGGGATTGTGATAAATGGGACAGAGTATAAATTAGATCAGTGTCACTGGCATATTCCTGCTGAGCACACCTTCAATGGAACAACAAGGTTTAATTAATTAATATACATATATACATACTAGTATTAATTTTTGTATTAGCTTCTTAATTATATTATTATTATTATTATAAATAAATTCTAATGACATATAATTATATTAATTGATGCAGATATGATATATAAATGCATATTGTTCATACCAACTCCAGTGGAGATCATAATGCTGTAATTGGAGTCCTATACAAATTCGGAGCCCCGGATCCGTTTCTTCAACAGGTGAGTCAGTGAGTGAGATCGATATATATTAATTTATTCAGATTCATTTTCTGCAATTAATTAATAATTTTTATTTTCTGACCCTAGAACTTTACTGTTCAGCTTTATCCACATATAATATCAGGTGATGATAATGAGCAAGGAACAGAAACCGATGTGGGAATTGTTGATCCATTTGATATCCACTTTGATAGCAAAAAGTACTATAGATACAATGGTTCTTTGACAACTTCTCCATTTTCAGAGAATGTTGTTTGGACAGTAATCAAGAAAGTGAGTTACTAACTTAAATTAATAAGCTTATTAATTATTTTAATTTGGTATTTAATAATTAATTAATTTCATCCATATATTTATATTTATAAATTAAAATAGTACGTGTTTATATATGTTTATGTTAGTAAGTATATAAATGCTATTAATTAAAAGTGGTCGATCTTTCTTTTGTACGTAGGTGAACACAGTGTCAAGGGAGCAAGTAAGAGCATTACAAAATGCTGTAAGTGATTTATATAATTTGTATATATTTATTTGTACATGTCAAGCATAATTATAATAATGTCACATTGTCACATAATAAAATATATATAAATTAACTCTACAATTAATTTCAGGGATTTGCAGGGGATGCGAGGCCAATTCAGCCACTGAATGGAAGAAAAGTCTACTTGCATAAACCAAAAAGCCTACTGCTGAAATAAAATAAAACTACTGAAATTAAATAAGAAGGTTGAAACGTTGAATAAAAGAAAATGCTAGTAATTCTATTTTGTTGTGTTAAAAATTAACTTTTTCTATTGCAGTTTCATTTAATATTTGTACCCAAGTTCATTTTGATTTATTTATTTGAAGTGAACCTATATACTATTATTTTGGTTATTTTTCTCTGTAACAATTTTCTGAATCGAACCATGGGGCAAGTCGAGAAAAACTCCCCAGTTAAAACCTAGGCAAACCAAAGGCCTTCAACCATAGATTGGGCTCAATTTTATTAGGACGAGATTGGCCCAAATGGCAAACCTAACTACTACTCTCACTTAAGTCTAGCACTTGCCGGATCAATTGGAAAATAGTAATTAAGAAAAAAGCCTTTTGTAATCATATAATTAAGGTTAATTGGAAAATGCTCATCCCAAAAACAAAAATGTAGACACTTTTCAGTTTTGCCCCTCCTCTTTTCTTTTCCATTCAATAATTGTGTTTCTTTATTTTGCATGACAGGTTTTTAATAAATGTTTAAAGAATGTTTTTTTTGAGAAAATAATTGTATTTAAAAATGAGTCTAATTTTTTTTGGAAAGAATAGGTTTTCACGGCCCAAGTCCAAATAAAGCCCCTTTAAAATTGCAATATATAGACAGCCTAATGCCATCACATTTGACAAAAGATGCATTTTCCTAGAAATAGAAACCACAATAAAAAATAAATAAAGAACACATCATCTCCAAAACTAATTTAATGTAATACAATAGAAATAAGTTTCTTTAATTTTATCGCATAAGATTGCACCAAATAATTTCACCTCCAAAGAGCATATGCCAAAAGCCTTTCCCCATCACATATCGAGAAAAAAGTGAAAAAGAGAGAGAGATCAAAAGGTAATCTAATTAGTTCCACAATTATTTGGTCCCCACTCCCTCGTTTTTGTTCTGTTTTGACAAACAAATGCCCAAACATTATAGAGGACATAATTAATTAATTAATTATAATACAGGCTATAAATTTTAAGAAAAAAATTGGGGTTGAAATGTATTAAACAACTAATCTAAAATGTTAATTTACTAATTTTTTTGGTTGATGGGTATTTAATTTCACAAATAATAGTATTTAATAGGAAAATAGACATAATAAAATAATGTACTAAAAGTTAAAATTGACCTAAAACTTACTACTTTTCTCTACAGTCCCTCTATTAACCAACTTTTCTCCAGCCCCGAAAAAGCCCAAATCAAAAAAAAAAAAAAAAATCCGAAAGAGCCCAAATCGAACTATACTATTGATTAAACATGATTGTCTAGAAGTTAGAGCCATGTATAGTTAGAACCAAATGTATCATCACGTGTCCATGTTTCCCTTCGTACAAACACCTCCCCAAATATGTGAATTGTCTTGTAAATTTCATAATTGTAGATTGTAGTACACTATTTCAAGCTAAATTCAAACCAAACACACCCTTGGTTTTTTTTTAAAAAAATTATTGACCATAGCTGGGGACCATTCTAAATGGTCATTAATTTATTTTTATTTTTATTTTTTTAGGAGATGGTCATTAATTTTTTATTTAACTTCAAAGAAATTGAACAGGCACGAAAATTAAAAAGAAGATAAGCCGTGTGACCCAAATACATTTGGTAATGAAATATTACTCCGTAGAATCACAAGTCCCAAAATTACGGGGTTTGTTTGTTTGGTATTTCTAAAAATTGTTTCGTGTTTGAAAAAAAAAACGAAACAAACTTGTTTTATATTTTCTGAAATAAATTTATCTTCTCTCAGTTTTCTCAAATTATTTTTTCAGAAGTCAAACAAACAACAATTTCCTTATCTCTAAAAATTTTATACATATACAAACTCTACTTTTATATGACATAAAAGAAACCATCTCTTACCCAACTTATATCCATATAACAAACATGATTTGACATAAAGTCTTACACATCTTACACCTATAATCTAATTCTTCCAAAAAATCTACACTTACTTTATTTTATAAGCCATCCTCTCAAAATCCAAACAAACAATATTATGCAAATTGAGATTATTTCACAAACACTCATTACTCTCCCAAACATTAAACAAAGAGATCCTTGTTTGGTTTATTTAGCATCTGATTCGTCTAGCAAAAGAAAATAATTACAAGTTTAATTTTATTTATTATTATGTGTAGCATAAATAGGCACGGATAATGGGAATTGTTTTTGTTCCAAGAATGTGCTGATTAATTGTTTTTGAGGAGTACATTATTTACATAAAAGTGTGAATCTAATTCCTAAAATCTATCAAAACTTAATCTGATCCGAACTTCAAGTATAAGACATGCTATGTTCCCTTAATTCCACATATAATGAAGTCATGGAATTTATGTTTCATCATTATAATTATTTTACATATAAGTTGGAGCTTAGTTCAGTCAAATTAAGCACAGTTTAGTTGAGATAAAATTAAACTTTATACCAACTTTTATTCTAATTCTAAGTAGACTTATCCTAATGTTATTCCAACTTTATCCTCCCACTTTTGAATCTTATATATATATATATATATTCTGCGTCATCTTCTTTTATCTGTTTTCTTTTGGGATTTGAGAAAGGAATGGATTTAAGACAAGCAACATGGTCAGACTGTAGCCTTACAAATTCTCATTTAAAATCTCAAATTAACTATAACTATTAGTAAGAATATTATATTGTGCTTGTCCATGGAAGTAGTTTTTTTCATTTATAATATTAGTATGAACTTGGATTAAATTAAGTTTATTCCTTTGGGTTGGGCTTCTGATTAATGATTCGTGTGGGCCGTGGGGACCGACTGATGCGGTACAGTACTGTTTGAGTGAATCTAATGCGCTGCCTGCGTTTAGACAAACCTCTGACAAAAAAGTAGTAGTTGTATTTTCTTTAATAACCAATTAATAGAAATATTAAATATATATATTTTATAATATTGTCTACGTCAAACAAATTTTTTGAGGAAAAACTAAACAGTTACTTATTTCCCAAATTAACTTCTCCCCTTAAATTACCAAATCAAGAAAATCAGTACAACTTATTAGTATATCTAACCCAAACTGTACCAACTTCCAAAATGTTTGATACTGCTTTCCTTTTTAGAAATTAATTTCTAAGGTTATATGTGGATGGGTTTTAACCTAGCTCGCAAGTTTTACGACATCATGTCAAAACTCTTTTAAATGAATTTACGTCAAACTCATGAAACTCATCACAAACCTATTCCCAAATTTATCTCCAAACTATTGAAACTTATAAAACATTGATTTGACACATACCATTTATTTTTTCTCAAAACTCTCTAAAAAAAACACTGATTTGACTCTTATTACCTATTTTTTTCCTCAAACCCCAACATCCAAAACCAATCCAAGTGGAGTTTCAACTTTTTCAGAACCACAAAACCCAACATTCAAAAACTAACTAAATGGGCTTTCAAAGGTTTCACCGAAATAATCCAAACTATTTTTTTAAAATCCAGACCCGCGAAACCGAGTCAGAACCCATTCAAATAGTACTATCCCTTAAATAGAAACTTTTTGTTTTTTTAATTCCAAAACTCGAAGGTCACGTCTTAAAGAAGAAAGTAAACTAAATAAATTTTCTTAAAGAAGAAAGTGAATTAAAGGCTGCAACTACCTTCTCCTTTAAAAAATGTTTTTCCACCAGTCACCATCTCACTTTCTAAAACAATGGAAAAATTGCATTTTTGGTCCACAAGATCAGTTATTGGTATTTTTATCCCAAGCTTTACAAATTCATACTTTTGGTCTAAGTTTTTTAAAACTTTTTTCTCATTTTCAATCTCGTTACCGCCTTTCCTTTCAAATTTAGATAAAACTAAAAAACTCAAACGTTCCTATAAGACAAAAAATGTTAAACATTGTTGGAGTTAATTGTATGATCGAGCCGAGGGCTAGATAACATAGTAGTTTTTTCCAACAGTATTGAGACTAAATATTAAATCAAGAAATACAAAATCTTTAAAAGATGGAGAGTAAAAGTATAACCTCGCAAGAACAAAAGTGATAAATATTTAAAAACTCGAGATCAAAGGTATAAAGTACGAGATAAAAAAAAATGGCTGGTTCAATTTTATAGGACTACAATGCAATTTGCTATGTTAAAATTTTTAACCCAATAAAAGGAATAAAATGTCAATACCCAAGTTCAAGTTCAAGTTCATTCCATTTCTCAATCTTTACAGACAAAAAATTGTTGAAAGCCCAGATCTTTAATTTGCTGCTTCAATCACAAGACTCGACAGCTTAAAAATCAAGCAATTCAAATTTCAATTGATAAAGAAGGTTCTCAAGGATAATGTACTGAGGGATTCCCATGCATTATCTTCTGATTCTTCCATGATTATATTTCCATTAAATTTTTTTATAAATATATATATATATAGAAACAAACAGTGGTTCATTATAAGAATACAGAACAGAACAGAACAGAACAGAACAGAACAGAGCATCATCAAGTATATAGTATTTAATTTGTGTTGATATGGATTCTGAATCCAGCACAAATTATTTTAACCAGAATAATAATAATAATAATTCTGGAGGGTTATTGAGATTTAGGTCAGCTCATAGTTCTTTGCTGGATAATTATGTCAATGTCAGTGGAGTTGAGAAAAGCAAAAGATTTGGTTCAAGAATTTCTATGGACGATGAAGCTATTGGAAAAACCACCGTTGTCAATACTCTGAATTATTCACAGTTGCCTCCGCAGTATCCTCGGCAAAACAGTGGCGTATTGGGGTCTGGTCTCATGAGGCAGAACAGTTCCCCTGTTGGCTTCTTCTCTCACCTCAACTCTCAAAATGGTACTTTTCTTTTTTTATTAATTATTTGTTGTAATATTTCTTTTTTTATTTTTATCTTTATTTGTTAAAGACTGGCAATTTTGAGGGTAGAACCATTTTCTGCCCTTTTTATTTTTTATATATTTTTTTTGTGCTTCTAAATTCCTGTTTTCGCCCGTGTAAAATCTACTATCTATGAACGTAAAAGGGGTTTAATTTAATAGGTATGATTTTGGTTATTGTTCTATGAAGAAATTTATTATGATCATTAATTAAAGATAGGTCTTTGGTCTTTTGTGTGATTAGCTTTATCCTTTGACAACAAAGAGTGATTGAGTACTCATTTTTCTCAGAATTTTTATCATGTAAACTATGGAATTTGTAAAGTGATTTATTGAAATATTATCAGCATTTTACAGGCTATGCCGGAACAAGAGGAATCGGGAGCTGCAGATTGGCTGATGGCGGTGCAAATGAAGACATAATAAGTAGTCCCAGGTTAAAGAATAATCATATGACCTTGTCATCTTCTCTAGGATTGTTGTCTCAAATTAGGGAAGTCGAAAACGAAAATGGCCTAATGCCATTTAGTTCTTGGAACGATACTTCGATTTTTGCTGAAAGTTTCACTTCAGCTGGGATCAAAAGGGAACTGGGTCTTGATCATGATCTCTTTACTGATACTCAGGTATTTTTTTCTTTTTTGGATGTATAGTACATGTGATTCAATCCTATATTTTTTGCTAATATGTGAACGAAAAACAGAACGGGGAGCTCGAAAATAGGCCAAATATTTTGTCACACCACCTAAGTCTTCCAAAGACGTCTACTATTGAGAAATTCTTGCAGCTTCAAGAATCGGTTCCTTGTAAGATTCGAGCCAAACGTGGCTGTGCGACTCATCCACGAAGCATTGCAGAGAGGGTAAGAATTTTTATTCACAGTACCCAAAAGTTTTTTTTCCAAAATTCTTGCAAGTTCCTCAGGAATCTGAGGTCTAAACAAGTTTTTATATTATATAGGTAAGAAGGACTAGGATCAGTGAAAGAATGAGGAAATTGCAGGAGCTTGTACCAAACATGGATAAGGTATATTTTCATTCAAAATTGCAACTATTTAATTTCTCATTCTATATTGCATAAAAAGTACTGAAAAAACTTCATTAATTTTGGACATGCAGCAAACTAATACATCAGACATGTTAGATTTGGCTGTAGAATACATCAAAAACCTCCAAAAACACTACAAGGTACATAGATTATATATAAATATTTCAGAAATTAATATATTCACATTGTCATAATTTCTTAAATTTATCTTGTTCATACGCAGACTCTTAGCGAAAATCGAGCAAATTGCAAATGCTTGTCCTCTCAAAATTGAAGACTGTTTAAAACCAAATGCATTCTCATATCATTATTCAGTACAATATGGGATATATATAGTACTTTAGTTTAGGCTAAAAAGTTTCTATGTTTGTTTAGGGGAGAAAGGTATATATCAATTGTATAGGGGTGTGCTCAAGTCAAGGACATTCTTGTTCTGTCGAGTATTTTCCTTTTTTCAGCAATAAATTTTGGGTTGGACTTTAATTAATTTAATTTTTTTGCTATTTTAGGTATTACCTAGATTATTTTATTTAATTTTATATTGTTTTTGAAACTGACCTACCAATATGATGATGTTTAATTGATTTTTGTTTGGGATGTATGGTGTATTTATACCCTGCCCATATCATTCACGCCTTTCAACATTTTTTTATGACCTTTTTGTCAGTGTCTCACCAATTGAACCTTACAGTTGTATAATGTATTACACAAAACATTTTAGTAAATCAAGGGTAATATGACATTAATTTTGATCATTTTAGGCTTTTGAAATCATGTTGGGCTATTTGAGATTATATATATGTTTGAAGATGTGAAAATGTGATGGAAACAGTCATATAAGTAGAATGTTTGGGAACACATAGATCAATTGGAATATTTTAATAATAATATGTCTATTTTTTAAATAATTACATTATTAAGAATTACACATGTTAGGTCACATGTTATTATGTGAAAGGTTAAAGTTTATGTGACACATAATACGTCAGCAACAACACTACATAAATCGGTATATATAAACACGACATTGCATATGACTTGACAAAAAAATTGAATAGTTTTCTTATTCACTCTTGAATTATCAAAAACATTCTTGTATTTTATGCTTTCTTTAATCTATATGATGATGTAGGCATAGTTATTTGGGAAAAATAAGTTACTTTTACTCTTAATATTTATTCATTTTAATTCTAATTTGATATAAAATTTTCCAGATTTGCCCCTTATGCAAAATTTATGCTCATCAAATACTATGGCTATCTAACTCAATTATTTCAGTAGCCCGTTGTAGGAACTGTGCATGCTCTATATATCTAACTCGGAATGGGATTGCTATAATGTCAAGATATTTTATCCAAATATAAGGAGGCAAAAAAAAAAAAAAAGGGAGGCTATGAAATCAATGTCGTACGAGAAAAATGTGGGAGGTAGGGTTTGGACTTATTTGGAAAAGTGAGTAACTTACCAAGAATGGCATTAGTGATTTGAGATATAAAGACAAATTTGGCCCACTATTAGGCCTGTTTGTTTGGCGTTTTCCAGAATTTTTTCGTGTTTGGAAAATGCCAAACAAACATATTTTCTATTTTTCGAAATAAATTTTTCATTCATTAATTTTCTCAAACTACTCTCTCAAAAGCCAAACAAACAACAATTTTCTTATCTCTAAACAAAACATATACAAACTCTACTTTGATTTGACGTAAAGTAACCTATCTCTTACACAATTTATTTCACATAACAAACATGATTTGACATAAAGTCTTACACATCTTACACCTACAACCCAACTCTTCCAAAAAAACCTACACCTACTTTATTTCTCAAACCACTATCTCAAAACTCAAACAAACAACATTACGCAAATCGAGAATGTTTCACAAACCTCCAATACTCTCCCAAACTACTTTCCCAAACGCCAAACAAACAAGCCCAATGAATTTGTTACTTGTTAGGCTTTTTTTTTTTTTTGTGTGTGTGTGTGGAATGTTATTTGTTAGTTTAGTTGCACGGGTTTTCTCATCTTACAATACAATGAATTTGTCAGATATAAGGCTTAAATATTTTAGGCAATCCAAAAAATTAATTTAGTTACAGATATATCATCGATCTGTCTTCTTGTTCCTGAATGATTTTTTTCTGAAAAATGTGAGACGTCCTTTCTTTTTAGAAGACTCTTTTTTATGTCCCTTGGACATTTTCTTGGGATGGCACAAACAGTTATCTTTGGATTTACATTTAATCTCCAAATGAGATTTCTTGCAAGCTTTATCGAGATGTGTTTTGTTTTTCAACAAAGACTTGAACATGGTTTGTTGCTCACAAAGCTTTTCAATTGTTGCAATTGCAAACTGGTGGATTTCTCCAAGAGTGAGAGTGTTTATCTCCTTATGTGCGGCATCAATGAACCTATTAAGTTCTTGATGAATCTCTTTTGGAAGAGAGGCAGCATAGACATGCTTGAGATTAGGATCATTGCTTCCATTCAGAGTATAGTAGAGCTCTGACATCCTTTTAACTTGGATAACTGACTCGTGTATCTGGAACACTGTGGTAAAAAGTCATTCAGATAATTAACTATTCCAAAGAACTGTTGTATTTCCTTAGTTGTTAAGTTTTCATCCGGAAATTTATCCAGATGTGATCCCGGATGTTCTTGCGATGAACAATCCGACTCTGAAGACGATGATGAAAGTGAAGCTAGCCGACGTCGAAGACGAAGAAAGGCAAGAAAACAACATCTTTCTTGCAAAAACAACAGATCTGATGACCCAGATCTAGATCCACCATCATGTGCTCAATCCCTGCCTTGTTACAATGAAGCTTTGGCAATCTGAAATAAGAAAATTGAGATATGAAAAAAGTATTGGAAATGAGTTGGTGAAAATGTAAGTATTGGCCCAAGAACGCACGCCCAATGACTTTGGGGAAGACCAAGGGAAATGGGGAAGTACGTGTTGGATCATCATTTATGCCCGGCCCAAACTCGTTTTCCGTAGAAATTATTTTTAATTAGCAGTATTTCTTTGTCATCAACAAATTCAAACTCAGATTAGTTTGTATTTTACTGAATAATCTTGTAGAGTTAACTTTTTTGTGGATGGGGACCTCATGTTTGAAGTGCTATTTAACTATCAAAAAAAAAAAAAAAAAAAAAGGAGTGCTACCTATTTGCATTATTGTTTAAAGTTTACATATTTTTTATTATTAATAATCCCTCTTTTGGAAGTGTTACCTAGTTCATAGTCACTTGAATTTCAATAAGCTGATTTTTATTTTACATTATCATTCTTATAAGAAATTATCATATTAGTTGTTATTAATTTCATATGACGTGTTGATTTCAAATTCTTTTAAAGTACTTGGCAGAAAGATTTTGAAGATAACTAATGAATAATTTTACCCAAAAACCGTTAATGGTTATTAGTTTCTATATATTCACAACATAATGTAGCATCTCCTCTACTTGCAAAAAAATAAATTACGACATCTCACATAAATTATAGACTTGTACGTTCTGTTTCTTATAGGGGCACAAAAAACCTCCAGATTTGCATTAACGCGTACCTTTCAGATTGATATTCTCTTTCGATCAAACACTAATTCCGATTCTAATCCAAATTCCCAATTCCCTTATTTCTGCATGGAACCTGTCCCACTGGAAAAATTGTCACATTATTATTCATTTTTCACATGATCCATCATCGAAGCATGGAAAAATAATAATTTTTGGGGACTAAATTTCATTGGTTGGAGGATAGTTTGCGACGATGTCTAATTTATATGGAGCGGATTTTAATCAGAAGATTGATTATGTGTTTAAGGTTGTTCTGATCGGAGATTCGGCCGTGGGGAAATCTCAATTGCTGGCTAGGTTTGCAAGGAACGAATTTAGTTTGGAATCCAAGGCTACAATTGGGGTTGAATTTCAGACCAAAACTCTCCTAATTGATCACAAAACTGTCAAGGCGCAGATTTGGGACACTGCTGGTCAAGAAAGGTTTGCTCTCCCCGCTCATATTATTGGTTTAAATTGATCTTAAATTTCGTGAATTTTCCCCCAATTTTGTTAGTTGCTATGTAGACTTAAATAATTCATGACGCAATATGTTAATGAGATCGTAGACTATAATGTGGATTGGATTGGATTGGATTGGATTGGATTATTTGTGATTTACTGCTAAAGTATATATAGTGGTATCATGCTCTGTTACAATCTTAAATTGAGATGGAATGCCTAATTCCTAAAGTTGATTTAATCCTTAAGACTTGTTTTGGACCCGTCTTCCAGAATTCAATGGAACTAACTAAACTAAACTACATTGTACTTACAAAATTGGAAAAAAAGTTATTTGGAGAAGGAGAAGCCAAGATGTTTAGTTGCATTTCAAATGAATGCACACTTTCTTATTTTGTTTAGGCTATGTTGGTTCATGGATTTCAGTGACAAGAAATGGAGCTCACTGTCGCATCATTTCATTTGATGCAAGAAAAAACATTTTCCTTAGCGTTTTACCCACTGAAATCCAAGAACCACACATTGCCTTAGCAAGGTACTCGTGGATTCCAGATTGCAACCCGTTTATGTTTATCGTATTTTATGTCTTTCAAGAGATGATACTATTGGCTCTTCTTGTATACACTACCAGTGTCTACAAGTCTTAAATTCGTTCTGTTTCCTAGGTACCGCGCTGTAACAAGTGCTTATTACCGAGGTGCAGTAGGAGCAATGCTAGTCTATGATATGACAAAACGTCAATCTTTCGATCACATGGCGCGATGGCTCGAGGAGCTGAGGGGCCATGCTGATAAAAACATTGTAATAATGCTCATTGGGAACAAATGTGATTTAGGCACTCTTAGAGCAGTCCCTACAGAGGATGCTCAAGAATTTGCTGAAAGAGAGAATTTGTACTTCATGGAAACATCAGCACTTGGAGCAACAAATGTTGAAAGCGCGTTTTTGACCGTTCTGTCTGAAATATATAGGCTTATAAGCAAGAAGAATCTGGCTGCTAATGATCAGGGATCGGATTATGGGAAATCGACGTCTCTTAAGGGTACTAAGATAATTGTTCCGGGTCATGAATTGGATCCTAATGCAAGAAAGTCCGGTTGTTGCATGACTTCGTGATTTTTTTGTTTTTATTTTGAAGTAGTTCTTTAATATATTTCATTCTTGTTAATGTGTTGTGTTGTACTTGTATCACACTTTTTTATTAGATTAATCTTGTTTCATTATTATAGGATTAATTCGTCATGTTATAGGGTAATCTCACATTTTGAAGCGAATATAATTAAACTGATGAGAATTATTTTGTAAAATTAAATACATTTTCTTGTTTGTATATGTTGCCTCGGAGATGAACCTCCATAATGTTTCCATATGATTCTTTAGTTTCTTGATTGATCTGAGTACATGCTGATTGATTTGTTAAAAAATTGAGCCCGATGATATAATAAATAAAATATAATTATGTATTGTGTAAGTAACATTAATTAACAATGTTTTATAGTTAGTCTATCCCCATTAATGATATTATTTTCATATATCAAATCTCAAATAACAATATTAATCAATTTAATGGTTATATAGTTGTAAGAAACTTTTTTGTTGACAAAGATTGTGGTGAATTAATAATGCTGCAAAATTGGGAATCCTATTTTTATATGAAAATCCTTGCATTTTATGGACATGCACCCCACTCCAACTCCACTTAAAGAAAATAACCTAAGTATGAATCTATGCCAAATCGGATCTGAATGCAAAATGCAATCCCTTAATTCTAATTGAAAGTTAAAATATTGTTGAAAATTAAACCAAATTATTCGACATTTTACGCAGTTTTAACTGACAAATGTTCGTTTTAGATCGGCTCATTATATACGTTGAACAAATTTACGAAGTGTTGTTTAAACTCAATAACTCAAACCAATAAAATTCAAACCATTTTCTTTGATTTTTTACCCTAATTGCTGAGTATTAAAACTAGTAAGTACTATATTAATCAACACTCGAGATTAGAAAATCGTTAAGAAGAAAAAGATGGGGCAAGTATATTACCTTAAAAAGAAATGTCTGTCCTTGAGTCAACCCTGGGTGAATTAAACTTAGCTGTCAACCAAAATTCAAATTTTGAAATGCAACAAACTTTTAACCACATCGCGCTCACGTGCCTAAACTTAAAATTTTCATTTTCATTTTTCATTTTTTAAAACATCATTTCCGAAAAGCATAAAATACCGCCCAAATTTCAGTTCGAAATTTGCCAATTCACTTCTCTCCCCAACGATTCCCTTTATTTCTCATCTTCTTCAGTTCCACGGTTAAAACCCTCGCCGAAGAAACTCCCGGAGAAAAAGATCAAAGGTACCAAATAATTTCGCTATTTCCATTTGATTTTCGTTTCTGTGTGCGTGTGTGTTTCTGGTTTACTTGAAGGTCAGAATAGAGTCGCTTGTTTGCTGATAACTGAATTCATTTCACCTGCATGTTTGTTTTTCAAATCTGAATTCATTTTCTAATTTCCTCGGAGTTGAGTTGGATATACCGAGTGTTTTCGTTGAATATATGTAATTGATTAGAAATAACTTTGTTTAGATTTCATGAATCTTTAGGAAAAACTAAGGCATTGTTTGTTTAAAATTTGTTTAGAAAATGCCGGAAGGAAGAGACAGATTGTTGAGGAACGACGACGTTTTAGCCACTTACAGTAACCGGAGACGGATTTCTAGTAGCAGAAATGTTGGTAGGGTTGATTCCATCATTTTTGTTCTAGAGGATGAGTCCGATGAGGGGCAAGCTACTGGAACTCCATTTCGCTGGAGAACTACACCGATGGTTGGTACACATGGACCTATTGGCAGGGGTAGTATCGGAAGTTCAAGATTTGGTCGTAACCTTCGGTCTCCTGCACTAATTACAGGGAGAGAAAACTTGTCACATAGTGGCCGTGGCAGAGGGCGTGGAGGCAGCGTTTTGCCCTCGTGGTATCCAAGAAGACCTCTCCAGGACATCACTGCTGTTATGAGGGTACTGTTTATATTTGAAAAATTCAATAATTAAATATTATTATCTCATAATCTGATACACATAATGCACACAGGGGTATGATTTGTGATTGATTGTAGGTGAAATAGGTTTAGTCATTGTTAATTTTCTTCAGTATTTTTTTTTTTATATTAGGTAAATTGTTTGTGATTGATTGTAGGTGAAATAGGTTTAATTCATTGTTAATTTTCTGAAGTATTTTTTTTTGTCTATGTTGGGAAAATTATGGTTGCTATATTGATGATGTCAACTGAATTCATGGTACTTTTGCCTATTATTATTATTCTAAAAAGATGATAATTAGGTAATCAGAATCAATTAATGAAGACTTAAATTCCTACATCAGATTCTGATTTGTCATTGGAGATGCTTCACGTCTCAAAGTATGTAGAGAGTAGTTGTGTAGGCCTAGCTTTGATCATCATCACTATGGCTAAATGTTTTTGCGTATATCATTCATAATCAGCTTAAAGTTTTGGTTTCAATTCATACCGGTTACCCAAGTTTACATATTAATCACTTCTGGGTGTTTCCCCCTCGGATCCTGAGGCCTAGCTTTGCTCATTTTCACTATGACTAAATGTTTTGCCCATATTTTTTTGATGGTTTAAGATATCATTCATAATCAGCTTAAAGTTTTGGTTTCAATTCAGTTCCGTTACCAACCTTTGCATATTATTCATCACTTCTGGATGTTCCCTCTTTTGATCCAGATGTTATTTATTAAACTTCCTTATTTATGATGGAATTGATCATTTGAACATGTACAATAAACTTCCTCAGTGTCCTATTTATTATTGATTGTGTTTAAGTCTTCTTTGCATATGTAATATGGTAGTCGTGTACATGCTTTGGGAATGAATTAATTGTTTCATTGTATCTGTGCATTGAGGGCTATGTTGATATTGACTTTTCTCAATTGTAGCAGATTTTGGACTTGTCCTGGATCTAGTTTGTCAAAGTTAGAACTATACTTCTTTCTCATTCATTTTTTCAGATATAATTTCTTCTGATAGTTGGTTCAAATATGATTTCCCTAAATAAAACATGCATTCAAATATGTTCTTGTAGTTTTCACTACCTCAGTGAGTTTTACTTGAACAAGCTATGATAATCATAGGATCTTTAGAGTATCGTATATGAACTCATCGTGAGATGGTTCTCTCCATAGGCAATTCAAAGAAGAAGAGCGCGTTTGGGAGAAAGTGAAGGCCTACAACCCGAGAGTCCTATGCTCCAGGACCGAACAGTTCATAGTCCTTCTGTGTCTACATCAGGTGCTCCACTCGAGCACGATTTATCTATGATTTCCCCATATCCCACAATTGGGAAAAGGCTGTGTCCACGAACAATTGGGAAAGTACCCAAGATATTGCTCGATATCACTAATAAGAATGATGAGGATTCAGCTTGTTTAACACCGCAGAAGAAGCTCTTGAACAACATCGACACGGTTGAAAAAGTGGTGATGGAAGAGCTTCGTAAGCTTAAGAGGACACCTTCTGCTAAAAAAGCCGAAAGGGAAAAAAGGGTACGGACACTGATGTCAATGCGGTAATCTGACTGTTTGATTTCTACTTAATCATGTCATCAATCAAGGTTGAGATTTTAAAGGTGTTGGGGAAGTCAAAGGGATTGTGAACTTTAGCTCGGTGCTGTATGATGATCATTTCTCGATGATCGGGTTCTTTTGTTATGTGGATCATCTCTTGATGATCAAACTATCTCTATTCATATACATCTATTATAGTGTAAAGTGCTTGTTTTTTCATTTGGGTAAGATTTTAGTTAGGACCAGTATTGTAGGATTACCAGTACAATTGTTTTCTTCTCACTGTTAATGCTAGAAGATTTTGATTTTTGATCAGTTGTAAACCAAAGACTGGGTTCTTTATAACCCCTTTTTTGCAGAAATATTATTGTATGTTTTCATTAGAGTTTTGTTTGTGTCTGGTCTGATGAAGTTGAATTAGTGGTTTAACTTTTGGCTTGACAAATTACTAAGACTTAAATGTTCATCTTTACTGCAGTGAAACTATTTGGAGTTGTGGATTTATGCAGGTATTGATTTCTATTGAAAGGTGTTAAAAACTTAAAATTAGAGTGAGTTGGACTGGAAAAGGATTGGGTCATACGGCCCACGCCTCAGTGTCCTATTTAGAAAGGAGGGAAATTTAGGGCTTATCTGACTAAGTGTCATTAATTTAGGGCTTATCTGACTAAGTGTCATTAATGTCCAACTTGTTAATTTTTTTACTTCAACCGGTTCAATCTAATCTCACTATTTTTTGTTTATTCCAACTTAACTTAATTAGAATCCAAATATAAAAAAATATGAAATTGGATTAGAGTGATTCAACTTCACTAGTTTTGGTGCTTAATTTTTTTCATTTGAATTTTATTCCTTTTCATTATTTGCTTATCTTTGTACTAAACTTTAATGCTTATCAAAAGCAAGATTTTATTGTAAAGTCTTGAGTAAATGAAATATTTGTTGTTTCTTGGACTAGATTAAATAATAAGATACAACTTATGGTGTTGTATGGAGTGAAAGACAAAAACACCCCCTATACTTTGTCTAACTCCCAAAAATCCCCTTGTGTTATTTTAACTTCCAAAAATTCCTCTGTGATTTCAAAAAAGTGCCAAATTTACCCCAGAAAAGAGAGTGTGTTTCAATCGCTAAATTTGCAAGTATTTGTTCATATTTTGCTTTTGATATGACAATTTTACCCCTGACATCGAAAGACAAAAATACCCCATATGTTTGGTCTAACTCCAAAAAAAAAACCATGTGTCATTTTAAATCCCCAAAACCCCCCTGTGTTTGGTTTTAAATACCACACTCAACCCAAGTAGTATGTACTTAATTTTTCAAAAAAAAAAATTAAAAAAAAAAACAAACGCATAGGGGTAATCTTGTCATTCCACCAAAAATCAAAAGTAAAATTATACTTGGGTTGAGTGTGGTATTTAAAACCAAACACAGGGGATATTTTGAGAGTTAAAATAACATAGAGGGATTTTTTAGAGTTAGACAAAGCATAATAAGGGGGTATTTTTGTCTTTTGCTCTGTTGTATGAAATCATTTCTGTATGAATATGACGACAACTAGGGGGCCGTTTGGTAGGGTGTATGATATTAAGGTGGATTAGATCAGAGCCGGATTGAAGGCCATATTAAAAATATTTTTGATAGATTTGATTGAGTCATATTACATTAAAGCAATAAATTGTAATATGTTTGGGGGAATTATGAGGTTAAGCATATTTTAATATATTTTCACTACTTAATTGAACATATTATGTTAGTTAATATATATCAATTCATCGAAGCCATTTGTATAATTCGTATAAGAATAAAAGTTGATTTTTAGTTCGAATGCCTCCATGTTAATTGTAAATTGATATATATTTTAGTTTGTGATTTATTTATGTAGAATGTGTTTCCATTTTCAGAGATTTTAGAAGAATTTATGATATTTAATGATATGTTAAAACATGTAATATGTAAATTTGAGGTTATAAGTAACATTTCATCGAATTCATATTCACCCGGATTAACTAATTTACCCATGTCTGGGTGGATTATAATCTAGTCTTAATACCGGGTCATAAGGATTTAATCCATTTGACCCGGTATTAGAGCAATGCCACCAAACATTGTATTATCCCATATTGACACATATAATAAGACATAATACTCCCTATTAGGTCCTACCAAACGGCCCCTAGGTGGATTAGATTGGACTTGAGCGTTAAACTTGTTCGAATTAGAGTGGGCTGGATTACAAATATTTTGGGCCACATCTGATAGGCCACCCGTTGAAGTAAATTGTGGGCTAATCTGATCGAGTGTCATTTATTTGTAATGCACTTTAATTGAACATCTTCAATAATTTTAGTCTTGTTCAATGGCAAATTCTCTCAAAAAAGAAAAAGAAAAAAAAGGCTAATAGAATTTAAAACTGTATTAAAATGGTTCATCTTCACTAATTTTGCATTTTGTTCTTATTAATTTGTCCATTCGTAATACAATTCTACTCTATTTCATTATTGGCTCCTCTTTACTAATTCTAATGCTTGTTAAAAGTAAGAATTTATTGTATAGTCTTAGCTAAAATATTGGTTGTTTCTTGGCCTAGATTAAATGATTAAGATATACGTTTATGAAATTCTTCATGTTAGAGTATATTTTGTGTTATCATAATATAGTATTGTTTATTTAATTAAGGTTCAAATAAGGGTAAAAAATTATTGTGATAATCTTATTTATATGCACAAGTGTATTAATTAGAAATAATCTTTAAATTTAGTACTCCCTCTGTCCCAAATTATTTGTCGTGTTACATGTTTTCACACATATTAAGGTACCTACTAAATAGCCTCAGTTTTAGGGAAAAAAATAAATTATATACCTAATATAATCTTATTCTTTATTTATCTCACCATTAGCTATTTACACATTATTCAAGTTTTACATTCTCTCTCTTGCTTTTTCTTTTATATACTTAAAATATATAATTAATAGTGTACTGAAATCCTAAAGTGACAAATAATTTGGGACAAATTTTTTTTCTTTAAAATAACAGATAATTTGGGACGGAGAGAGTATAATACAGACTATCAGTAATATTAAATTCTCCAATATTCTCGTTGTTAACACTTACTTTAAAAATGTAAAAAATCAACTTTAAATTTAATTACAAATTCATCAAGTTTTATCCGGTAGGCCTTGGTCCCATCAACCGTATAAAAAAGCGAAATTTGATGGATATGCTGAGGTGGCATGTGGGTCCCCACACTGAAATCCACCGTGTCGGGTCACACAACCTTCTTCTCCGCCCCCAGTTTTTCCTTAGAGATCCCAACAAAATTCTCTCTCACGCAGAGACCCATTTTTCAATATTTTCTTTGGTCACATATTTGCATTAATTAGTCTTTGATTTTCAACTCTTTAAGATTATTCGCATGTGGATTCCAATAAATTTCATCCATATTAGCTTTCTTATCAACGAAATTATACCTCGTTAGATCTAGTTTGCCTTTGATGTTATACAGATTTGTTTTTTCTGTCTGGGTGAATGAAAATTTCTTAATTGCGCACATACTGAAAATCTTGTTCGCCGTTTTCTGTACAATTTAGTGTAAATTGATCGAAAAACCCAATCTTGAGTGATTTCTTGAGGTTTTTTCAAAAATCATACAATTTTTTTATTTTATTTTTTTATTTGGGTGGAATTAAAGAATATGGTTACTGTAAATCTTGGAACCCTTTACTATTTACTGGACCATGTTTATGGTGCATTGTTGCACAGAACAAAGATAAGCCCACCATTCTTTTCAAGGGGTTGGGGTGGGACACAGCTTGAGCTACTGGAAAGAATGATAAATCAATTGTTTCCTGAAGTAGAAGGTCAGAATTGGTCTCCTGTTCCAGTGCAACCCATTTGGAATACAGTTTGGGAATCAAAGACTGCTTGTCTTAAAGAAGGGGTATTTAGGACCCCTTGTAATGAACAACTTCTCAATGCATTGCCCCCTGAGTGTCACAATGCAAGAGTTGCTTTCCTTGCTCCAAAATTCTTCCAACCCGAAAAGACGGCGTGTGTTGTTCATCTAGCAGGTAAACAATGGCATTAAAGTTATAGTATAATCTTTTACTGGTTGTTGTTTAGTGTTCTTTTTTATGGATTACTAGTTTAGTTTGGTTTGGTAATGTAGTCCTATCTCTGTGATTAGTTGGTTTATGTATCTTTCTACTTAGTAATCTGAAGAGATATAGGCCTAAAACTCTGTCTGTATTTTTGATGTGGTTCTTTAGGATAAATCAAATTAATCATCAAAAGAAATACAAATAGATGTTTTCAGAAGGTTTTCATGTGCATTCTTGATAAATCAAATTAATCATCAAAAGAATTACAAATAGATGTTTTCAGAAGGTTTTCATGTGCATTCTTTATTTGCTTCTTCAGGACAAACCACATTAACCACCAAATGTATAACAAAGAGATGCTTTTAGAAGTTTTTCATTTGCATTCTTGAATTATCTATGTACAGTTGAATGTGGTAAGAAATTCTTCAGATGAATCCAATGATAAGTTTTTCACCATTTCATTTCAGTTTTTCTTTTGAATTTATGGGTGGAACTTTCTTTTTCCCGAGGTCTATGATGATAGAAAAATAGGTGAAAGTAAATACTTAGTTCTTTCTCATGCTCTTTATTCACTTTAGGCACTGGAGACCATACATTTGAGCGGAGATTGCGACTTGGTGGCCCCCTGCTAAAGGAAAACATAGCAACAATGGTGCTTGAGAGGTTGAAATGAAAATTCATAAATTAATAGCTCCGATTAATAAATAATTCTTTTCCGGATTATGAGATCTAATTCCAACTATCCATGTTTTTTTAGCCCTTTCTACGGAAGAAGACGTCCTATGCTACAGCGTGGTGCAAAACTGTTGTGCGTAAGTGACTTGCTCTTATTAGGAAGGGTCACCATTGAAGAGGCCCGTAGTCTTTTGTATTGGCTAGACAATGAAGCAGGGTTCGGCAAAATGGGCATTTGTGGACTTAGCATGGGTAACTTTATCTATTATTATGAGTCTTGTTTTGATACAAGCAACATTGGTTCAAGAAAATACTTTGACCTATTTTCTTCGGAGATTTACATATATGTTTATCTTTTATATGCTTTATAGGAGGTGTACATGCTGCTATGGTTGGATCTTTGCATCCCACACCTATAGCTACACTTCCATTTCTGTCACCACATTCTGCTGTAGTGGCATTTTGTGAAGGGGTATTAAAGCATGCTACTGCTTGGGAGGCTCTCAGAGAAGATCTTTCGGTGCAAGAGGCTTCCATGACACTCGAGGAAGTAAGGGAGCGGATGCGAACTGTGCTCTCTCTAACTGATGTGACTAAGTTTCCGATTCCTAAAGATCCCAATGCTGTCATATTTGTCGCTGCTACCGTAAGTAAAACACTCAACATTTATTCCGTTTCTATGAAGAGAATTTGTCCATGATTTTTACTTTGTGAGCAACCTTAAATATGATTAGTTGAGTTGAGTGAAATTAGAAAAAAAAAATATATCTTTAGTCCCCGGATTAGTTTTATATTAGCACTTTTGGTCTTGCATTTTACAAAATTGCACTTTCAATCCCATTTTTCTAGAATGTTTTTTGATTTTAATTCTATAACCTATTTCCATCCTATTTCTTCACTATTGGTCTCAGAACAGTTTTGTTTTGCACTTTGGTTTAACATGACTGTCTAAGTTCTGCACTTTTGGTCCCAAATTGGATAGAGATGGGGCAAATAGGAAAATATTTACAAAATTTGGACTAAAAATGCCCTTTTTTATTTTATTAAAACGATAAAAGGTGCTGAGGTCCAATCCAGTGAAGTTAGAAGTGCAAGTTCACTGTGAAATTAGATTCTAACACAAAAGGTTTTACTTATTTTCTTAGGATGATGGTTATATTCCAAAACACTCGGTATTGGAGCTTCAAAAAGCATGGCCTGGCTCGGAAGTAAGGTGGGTTAATGGCGGCCATGTATCGTCTTTCCTTTTACACGGTGGTGAGTTCCGCAGGGCCATCGTTGATGGGCTGAATCGATTGCAGTGGAAAGAATCTCACTTGTGAAACTTATCAACTATAACGCGAAGAAGAGGCCATTGCCATGAATTTGGTAAAGAAAAATACTGTATTTTTTTTCACCTCTAAATTGGGCTTGTATACTGAATTATAGATGGCTTGGAGCTTTGTATCATTCAAGAATCAATTCTTCTCAATAAAATAATCAAATTGTTGATGTCAATCTGAACTTCTTCTCAGTTTTATGTACCAGTTCCATCACATTCATATTTTACTAACTATATATATCTGATGGACATATGAGCAAAATGGACCGGAGGCTTTGCAGCACATATTGGACTATATAACTAACTACATATAAGTTAACAACTAGGCTTACAAGCCCATAAATAGACTAAAGCCCACTAAAAGGTCCAAACGTTTATTTAAAAATTGGTAGACAAGTATAACAATCGGCGGATAATGTAAAATTTCTTATCTTATATATATATATACGGAGTATTTAATTTCGGCAACATTATGACCATCGGTCCCAATTTTTATGAATATTATGGGTTTTTGGCCTCAACCATCTTTTACGGCTAAAAGTGTAAAACTGAGACAACTTTATGAGATAAAAAATATTAAATACAGACTATTCTAGACTAAATGTGCAAAATTACTTTAAGAAGATTTGAGATCAAAATTGTATTTTGTAAAGTGTTGTACCAAAAGGGTCAATTTATTTTAAAAGTGGGGACTAAACTTTTTTCAAAAATTGGGATAAAAAGTATAATTTTGAAGTGGGGGTAACAATTAACATTGTCATGTTTGATGCCTAGGTATTTTGTTCACCAACACGTACGCGCATGCCATAATAATATATCTATATAATGCTTAGAAATTAATCACGCCTCATATAAATTCACACTTTATATATATATAACCGGCCGATGACTGGAAAAGTTAATATCTCTTGTTCAACTTTTATGGTTGAATCTAGGTGATCGAGGATTTAATATTAAGAGAGAGCAGTTGCAAAAGAAGAAAGAAACAAATTAAATAAATACAATATCCGTTGAATTTAGTATACCTACTACCAACTACACCATAAACATTTTCCACACTAATTTTTTTTTGCCATTTCCACGATTTCTTGCTTTATTCCAGGTTATATGTCTATATTTATTAAATAAATGTAACAAACCATTGCTTAAATTATTGTTTGACTATGTAGTACTCTTGTTTTATAAGTATTTGACATGCTACCTAAGTTGCCAGATTCTTTTTTTAGAAGTACAAGAAATTATACACATAATTACTCATTAATGACATAAAATAATAATGACTAAATAACTTTTTTTGTTTTCTTAATCGTGTAGAGTTCGAACAGTCTTCTAATTACGTCTTCCAAATTTTCCATTTCTCTAATTTATAAATTATTTCATGTATAGCGCAGCACGCTAATAAGAGTAAAGACGTTGTCCTATATGTATTCTTAAATGCATGAGAGTATTTTCTTTGTAATGAAAATTAGGAACCAAGCAATTGGAAAATTAATAATTCAAGAACTGATTTTCCTACTACGATTTTTTATTAAATGGTAGCATTTTTCTCTATGAATAATATATAAAGTTTTCATTTATTTCGATCAATCAAAATTGGTTGCAAAACAAGTGACCTTTTGCCAATTCAAGCCGAAAGATGAACATGCATATATATGTACAACAAGAAAAAGGAAGTTTTAATTAGTTCTACTTTTACCATCTTAATTTAGATCCACCCTTATGTCATCTATGTACATCTATATGATCCTTTTTTTTTTTTTTTTTTTTGATGAAAAAAAAAAAAAACAGTTTTAGAAACATAAATTAAGCTACTAATTTTTTTTTTAAGAAAGTAAACTGAAAATATCTAGGAATATTATCTAGCACTAGCTAGGGATTTTCTCTTCATTCATCCACCCCTTAGCTATTCCGGGCGGGGGCGTGCCAACCAGAGGGAGCTAAGAGCACGAAGGCGGTGGAAGTACTCGGCAATGGCCAGAAAACACCGGGCAGCTTGGCGGATGGTCAGGATTTGGTGCAGCCGGTGGAGGGTTTGATGCCTCAAATTATCAGCCTACAAATTAATTAATTTTTATGAATTAAATTATTATCTAAAAATATGAAACAGGAATTAAGAAACAAACTTGTGATCATGCATGTATATTGACCCTTTTAGGTACTTAATTTGGTTAACATATTATCTAACACATTTGAACATTGACACGAATATATAACTAAGAGACTTGTGATTAATTTACATAATCTCTTACTCTTATATTGATTTATTTGATTGGTAGTTGATGAAAATATAATAAATAAAAAGTACACATCAAGAGACTAGAGCCGACCTAACTCACACTATGTTTGTTACAATTATATTACCCATTAACACGCATCTAACATGCATATATGTGCGCACCAAGTCAAAAGTTAAACCGGTCCATAATGAGTCCATTGTTGATAAATGGTGTGAATGTCTTTACTCATATTACATCCGTTACGAATATATTTATCATTAACACGCGTCTGGCTGCATGTCTACATACACCAACTGAGTAAAACGTTAAATTCACCCACCGAATTCATTGTCATGGAGCGGTGCAAATGTCTATTCTAACCTTTCGTTTTCTAGAAATTTGAATATAGAGTACGAAAAATAACAAAATAAAAATAAAAAATACATGTCAGACAAATCGAGTAAAATTAAACCATACCCGTTACAACCAAACGAATAACCTAGTAAGTTCATGAACCTAATAATATATGTAGCAAAACCGTATAGAGGAAATAGATAACAATTTATTCATATTATTTTCATCATAATGTATATCTGGTGAGAGAGAAAAAATTAAGCTTATAAACCCTAAGACTCCCCAAGCATGCATGTTATATGTATTCTTTCTCTGAACTTGAATTTGTTACATTCAAAATTAAACAAAAAAAATAATAGTTTGTTTGTCAGTGTTAATCTATTATAGAAATTAATAATTATATAATTACAAATTCTATGTAAAGTTAAAAGTCTCAATATATATAAAAACTAAAGCATGGACATACATAAACAAAACCATTAGGCTATTTATAACACAGAATTATTCCGTCTTAATCATCACAAACTCAAAATCCATGTTCTATTTGATGTGGTTTAGGTCAAACGGTTATGAAAATGACATCATGAAAACATGGGCCTAAATCCTAATATCTCCATGATGGAGATTTATATCTTTGTCAGGCTCCTTCTTTTGGAGACTCATTAATGCTATTTTAGAGTTCGAGCATATATTCCTTCTATCTTAATAAAATTATGCGACATCATATTTAAAACTTATTTAATTTTGTTATAGTTATACTTATTATTAATATTAATGTAATTTATCACTTCTAAGTATTTTCTAAATAAATTTGTAAATCATGATAAATTAAATTAATTCATGTACCTGTCGAACAAACCCTTCAACCGTCGATAGTTTGTTCATGGCTACCGACATCTGGCCCATGTAGTTACCCATATTGGGTGGGATACTAAGCGAGTCCGAGACGATAATCTCAGACAACGATTGATTCAAGGCCTCCAACCCTTGTGAGAGGGCTTCTTCTGCCTCGTGCGTGGATTGTTGTAACGAACATATCCCAAATAATTGTTGTTCTGTCAATGGCTCTATTTGATTCAAGATTACCTTGCAGTACACAAAATATTGAAATTCAAAGTTGCATAATATTGAAAAATAAAATTGTTTTACTACGAAACTTAAATAAATAAATAAATAAAAAATTGAAGTTATTATTTATGGGAAATGAAACACATTGTTCAAAATGGGGTTAGAATCCAAAATTAAGTATAAGGTTGTGGCTAGAGAAAACAAAAACTATTTTTTGCATAGGTGATAAGGAAATAATTAGGTGTGCATGAATCATCACATCCCAAAATGTGTAGTTATAGACATGAGCTTTATAGCTAGGTTCGGAATAAAACCCAACCGTAACTTAGAACAGCAAAGCATCATGATTCCATTTCGTCATTGTACCTACTGATTCACACATGAAAAATTCTTTCGCGTAAGTGTATAGACAATTTCCTGTCCCACCATCCATGTAATCATCATATACATGTAGTATATCAAAATTGTTTATTATATTTTGAAATCAAACATATAAAATAGTAAATAGGATCCAGATTGAGAATATTTTGAGGATTCAATTTACAAGTTCGACACAAATCATAAAACAAGGGTTTTAATTTTGTTGTAATTTGTTATCCGCAATACGGATTACAAGACTTATATGTGATCAATTTGAATCGGACCAAAACAAATTTAAACTATAAAGATTTTTTATGTATGTGTACACCTACATTATCAATTTTTCTCATAAATGTCCAGGATTAATCACATATAACCATTTAATATGTTTGCAAAAACAATAAATTCACATGTAATTAATAAATAATAATTTAACCGTGTTTGTCAACTTTTTAACTAGGGTTTGCATGACTATATATTTCCCCTTTCTTTTTCTACTTTATAGCAATATATAAACTTAAAAACATGGGTTGGAAATTTTTATACCTTAATGAGTTCAGATGGGCGGAAACCACCCATCCACATGAAGCAACGCTCGGCCGGAGTTTTCCACATGCCCGAGATCAAATGAAACACATCGGATTTTGCAATCATACCCTTTAGGTTCATAATCTGATCATAGTGTGCCAAACAATTGTCCACAAATAGCCGGAGCTCGTTTTCCGGCAGGTGGTCATGCACCGCATTCCGAAGCTCCACCATCATACGGTGGTGCTCCTCCAGCCAACGAGCATACTCCATGTCGAATAACCCCGTATCTAATTAATTAAAATTAAACCCATACAACTAAAATTATTTTATCTATCTTATATATGATGATCAAAGAAATTTGGAGGAAAATTATCTCACTTTAATTATATTAATTAGAAGTTGCATAAATTTAAGTTTAAATTATTATCAAAGTACATACCTGAATTTATGTTGCCCATTTGAGCAGGGACGCCTTGGTCTCCGCCTACAAGAGAATTTCCTCCTACATAAAATCCCTGCAGACAAAATGATTAAATAATAGTAATTAATTATATGTAAATTATCAGTAGAGATCTTTTATCCCATTTTTTATTAAAAAAAATATTCGTGTCACAATTTAGTGTCACACATTTGATAAATATCTAGATTTATATCTTATACGGATCCATAAATACATTTGTCGATAGACGACGCATAAATTAATGTGATATCCCAATGTACGTATATTTATATATATATATATATATATATATATGATATAAAATCTTTATTTCAAATTTCACGCGGACCCACAAGAATACAATTAATTGTGAAAATATATAGAAGATATTATATTCGTAAATTATATATTATTAGAAGGATAAATAATTAATTAATAAAACTATGTAGCTCACTTGGGATCTAGCTCTTTGTATTTCTTGCTCTAGCTGAGTAAGCTTCATCCTACTTGACTCTAGCTGCTGAACATAAGCCTGAGATTAACACAAATAGATTATTAATGAGAACTTTGTAATTTTGTTACAAAATAAAATGAAATTAATTTTTATTCAATAAAATTGAAATTAGCGAGACTAATATTAATTTTTTTATGAGATCGACTTACCTTTTTTCTAAGTCTGCTTTTCCTGGCTGCCTCTCTATTCTGAGCAAGCCTTCTCAGAGTCTGCATATAAATATATATGTCCTCGAATTGAGTAATTAAATTAAATTTTCATTTAATAATTTCCATATATATATATATATAAAGTGGAATTTTGTTAAGAAAATAAAAAACCTTAGGGTCTGGTGTTTTTGGTCTGTCATGCTCTGAACTTGAGGTAGGCCCTTTGCGGTTACCTTCACGCTGCCACAACAAATTAAGAAAGCAACATTAATTACAATTATTTAATAATTAATTATTGTCAAATGGAATTACAACATATATAATTAGTAAGTAGAAAATCTCAGTTTATAAACAAGAATCTTTCTTCAGTACTTGAATAAATTATAGTATTAATTAAATCATGATCTATAACTAATTTATATTATTAACCTTAACTGCTTTGGCCGGTTGAGGAACATCATTGATTCTAGGGTTAGATAGCTCCATGGACGGCTCAGATGATGATTTCTTAGATCCACTGGTAGCTGGAGAACCTAATACATTACTAATTGGCTACAAAACAAAACAAAGCAAAAAAGACTTAAAAAACAAATTAAATTATTATTTTAAAAAAAAAATTGAAGAAATTGAAGAAATTTGTTGAAATCAAGAAAGTTATATAAAAAGAAAGACTTTAACTGTTATATAATTTAGTACCTTTGATTGTGTTGGCGATGGATCAACATGCATGGGCTGAGAAGGGAAAATGTTGAGAGTTGGTGGCCTCATCCCAGAATTTTCTGCAAATTAATTTATAATTGAAAGAAATTAGAAAATACTAGTATATATTTCTAGTTGTATTACCGGCAAAAAGTTTGTTACATGTTGTGGTGTGGTCCAAATTAAGTTTCAGAATCCATTAATTAAAATCAAAAAGACAGATCAATTGAAGACCATTTCTTTGATTTTCTTTTCTTTTTCTTTTTCTTTTTCCCTTGAGAAATTAATGAAAATTGGTTTTGCTGTGAAATAAATTAAAAGGATCTGGTCAAGGAAAGTACAACCGGCGGAGTTCGTGATCATTTTAGTAGTGCCTATCTAGCTATGTCCTTACAACATACTTTCCTCATGATCCCAAACAACAATATTCCCAAATTAAAAGAATCTCAACAAATTTCACATTTAATCTTTTTTGGATAAATCATAAAATTGCTGAAATAAAAAATACTCTTCATTTGTTTTGTAACATTTTTGACAAAATATCATAAAGATATAAAATTAAAAAAAGGTTGATAAATAGTAGTTAAAGATGAAGAATTAATTTATATATATATATATATATATAAAAAAAAAATAATCAATTACGTCTAATGATGTGATTTTGATCTTGATTATCTTGGCTATCAAGATACAGAAAAAGAGCTTGATCAAGTTCACCCATGTCGTAAGTACCACCACCACCACCACCACCATCTTTGCTTCTGCATATATATATATATCATTTATCAAATTAAAAAAAATAAGAAATGAAGACACCACATACACACACACAAATTACTACTAATTAAAAAGTTGATGACTTACATAGTGAAGATTCCTGATCCTATAGGATGTGCTGAAGATGACGATGAAGAATTAGATGACTGCATCATCATCCCAAATGAAATTTCATGATTATTATTATTATGTTGCTGCTGCTGCTGATGATGATTGAAAATTTGATTGTGCTGCGTAAGATGATTATTGGAATTGGACATGATGAAAGCTAGGATGATGATGATGATTTAGATCTCTTGCGCTATCTCTCTCTCTCTCTCTATATATATATATATATATACTAGTAGTCTTTCCACATGCAGTGAGTTGAAGAAAAAATGAAAATACTAGATAGATAGATAGATAGATGACCGAGTAGTAGGCTAGCTAGCGCTATTTATTACCCTGTAACCGCTTAATTTTTATTTTTTATTTTTCTCATCACTTTATTACAAAATCCACCATAATATCAATACAGATACATACAAAAAGAGAGAAAAAGATAGAGAGAGAGAGAGAAGGTTCAGTCGGTTATGGAGGATGTATTGAAGCCATGAGAGAGAGAGAGAGAGAGAAGGGATAGAAATGAGGGGAAATTGAATGCAAAAGAGTAAAAGACAAATCCTATTTTAAGCTTATTCCTACCCTACCCCTCTCTCTCTCTCTCTCCAAAACCAGTAGTACCCAATACAATGAGACGACTTTTTCTATTTTTTTTTAAAATGAGGAAAAACAAAAATCAAATACTTCCTCCATACCACAAATCTTACTCTTATTTTTTTTTTTTTTTTTGTGATGTCCCAATTCAACACAATTTTTCTTTAAATAGAATTGTGTATTCCAGAATTACCCCCTCAGATAAAGTAATTAATGATTTCACATCACTAATTCTCAATCACTAATTTTAAGGGCATAAATGTAAAATTATCAAAAACTTTAACTTTTCAACTCTTGCATAAATCTTTGTGCCAAAAATAAATCGAATATAAATAATGGGATAGAAGGAGTATATATAGAAAATCCCTAAGCTTGCCAACAAGGTCGCATCCAAGTTGCAAAGCGAATTCTTATTAGCGTGATTTTTTTGTGCTAGTGTTTGGTAATTATTTACTTTGTAAATTGTAATTGTATTGTAGTAATTGTTATTGATATAATAATGTAATTATCGTTTCACTAAAAAATATATCCCTGAACTTTTCTATTTTTTTATTTAAATTTGTAGATATAAGCGGTGTTTTAAATTATATCTATTATCTTAATAAATATCTTGTTCTTTATAACATTTGAAAATGTGTAACTTATTCACAATCGACTATTTCACAAAATATAATGAATTAATGCCGGTCTCATCCACAGAAAGTACATATACCTCCGTTTTTTTTATTTGTTGCTTTGTTAAAAAAAAATTATTTACTTTTATCCGTCGTTTTAAGAATTCAGTGTAAAATTATTATTTTCTACCAATTTTACCCTTCTTGTTAATACTTATAATTAATGTTAATTAATGATGTGATTGTTTGGTTAAAAGGATATTTTGGAATTTTTGCTTCAAAAGAATGGTTA
This sequence comes from Penstemon newberryi var. newberryi, assembly GCA_030819805.1. Lineage (NCBI taxonomy): Eukaryota > Viridiplantae > Streptophyta > Magnoliopsida > Lamiales > Plantaginaceae > Penstemon > Penstemon newberryi. The sequence continues at coordinate 643,526 of JAUALY010000002.1, forward strand.
TATATTATATTTCTTAATATGTGTACAATCCTCTGAAACGACAAATAAATAATAAACGCAGAAGAGTGGACCCTCATATTTTTTAGTCACACATATTACAAAATTGTATTTCTTTGTTTTTTGTACTATTTCGTATTTTGAACAATGTTTTAAAAACCGGATCGAACATCGAACTGGTAACCTTACTAGTTACTGGTTAGATCGGTTTAACCGTTTTAACCACTGGTTCAACCAGTATGACGTCATTACGAAGTATAATCTTATTTAAGTTTTAATATATGTAATCAACTATTTAAAAAAAAAATCTTATCCATTTTTTCAAGTTTATTTCCACAAACTAAATGTTATCTCATGGTCAATTATTTTTCCTACAAATCTTGAGTTGATAATGAATGATAGCAATAAAATTACAAGTATGATAACATGATATCAAGACAATAATTTAAATTATGATGAACATCATATCAAAAATAATAATTTTATTACTAATCGCCTATGGAAAAGAGAAAATATTGCTGAATTTTGTCACCGAAACATTTATATATAAAAAATGAAATACTTGAAGTTGGAGAAGAAATGAGTTTTCTAATGAAATTGATGCTCAAATATAATTCTATAACTTATTATATAAATATATTTTATTTTTGTTGATTTTGTTTGATTCAAAGTGAAAAATAGAAGAAGAGATGTTAGTATTTTTTAAGTTTAAAGGCCGTGGATAAGTAAAAATCCGTTGCGTAAACTTTTTATTTCTATAAGTGGACCAGTGGTTTAATCTGTTCACTGGTTTCACTGATTTTACCGGTTTTTGATCGATTTTTTCCAGTTCAAACTGGTCAGGAACAAAGCTGATTTTTGAGAGTTAACCAGACTGAATTGGCAATCGGTTACCGGTTAAACCGGTCGAACCGGTCGGTCCGATCCGATTTTTAAAACACTGATTTTGGGTTTTATCACCTCATTTTTATCCAAATTGTAAACAAAAGTGCAAAGCTGGTGTAGTATTAATTAAGCAAAAATGTCAAACGGTGGTGCCCCCAAAATACCAAGTTTACTAAAAAAAAAGGGTCTAAAGTACAATTTTATGAAAGTGTGGAGCAAAAAATACAAATTATTTTAAAAACTGAGAAATAAGCGTTGACGAGCTAACGTTGTTGGACTAAAATTGCAATTCTAACATTAATTAAAGAAAGTAGAATGTTAAGATTTAATCAATATTTTTGGATTATTACAATCAGAACTAGAAAAATAAATTTGTATAAGTAATACATTTTTAATAGTATAGAGGCTCGTTTTAAAATATCACTTAGCCCCAAAAGATTAGGACATCTCAAACTATTAAGTCTATTATTTTGTTGAGTATCTTTGCAAAATCATAATATAATTAAGTAAATATATTTAAATATTATATAGAACAATCATATCAAAGAAGTTTAGGGCTAGCTTAATTAAATATTTAGCTAGGTGGATAGGATACAAAAGAAAAAGAAAAGTGCAAAAACAAATCTTGACTTAGTTTATTTGTATAATTGTACTTCTTTGTCCCACTTCAACCATCCTCTTCTCTAAGGATTTTATGTTGAATAAACATAAATTGGATTAGGTGAAAATAATCAGCACGCACCTTCACAATATGCAAATTATCGTTTTGAAAAATAGTTTATTAGGTCTTTTGTTAAGGTAAATTGAGCAGCTAATATATTATTTTACCTACTCTTCCTATTGGCCAAGTAAATCCTTCCGACAGAAACGACATTAATTATTCTATACTTAATAATGGAAAACCAGTTTATATATAATTGATAAGATATGTTGCAAATTCCTTTTTAAATACACACTTTCTAAAGCGACGAACTCAAATTCGAATAACGATTTCTACATAGTGTATTCGATGTGTCTCGAAGTGATTAAATCAGGCCTAAGACCTAATATATTTATATATACCATTGAGAAATCGAAAAAGAAAAATATTTCCTCTAATATAAAAGCACAGCCTCAAGGTTCTACGATGATATGTATATAAAATACCACTATTATAATTAGAACAAAATTTACGAAATTGACCAATTAAGGGAATTTGGATTTTTTAAAAATTGAAATGATTGACTTGACTAAATAGAGTTAAATCAATTCTTCAGAAACATATACAGATTCAATGCATCATAATTAGTTAACCTCGCTTAATTAACCCTTTCAATGTCTGAACTACCACTAATTAAATAATTACTCTATAATTAATATTCTTTTTAATTAGTGTTGACAATCTATGATTCGCATGCATTCAACCATATATTCACACAGCTGCTTGTTTATGAAATAAAAATAAATACTCTTTTTGTGAGGCTTTTGATTTATTCTCCTCAAGACAAGGTCATATATTACTGATGGCGAGATTTACATATTGATCTAGCAATAAATTAAATCTTTGGTAAATTATCAATATATAATTGTTTTGTCTTAAACGTGTTGTGTACACTGTTACCTCAATCTATATACTCAGTATATAACTGTACTTGTAGAGTATTTCGTCAAGTTTAACAAAACAATGAAAACAAATTAAAAATAAAATATCACCGTATGTTCTTAAAAATAATGTTTAAAACGCCTAGTATATATTAGTATGAAGCATGAGAAAATACACTTATATAAATTTTCAAGCAAATATCATAAACATGGAATGTACTTGTTTTACTGGGAAAAAATGATGAGTTTGTCAAATACTCCCTCATGTTATCGGTAATTGACAAAATCGTATTTATTGTAAGTTTAATGCAAAAAAAAAAAAAAAGGACTAGCTAGATGCCTAGATCTTCATGCCTTCAGCATTTTTATTGTTTTCAAGGGGATCTTAATTAATCTCATTCTTGATCGTGATAATTAACAATATGCTTAGTTAATTAAATACAAATTTTCATATATAATGCTATGGTTTTCTAGAGTTTGTGCACGTACTTTTTTATACACGCAAAAGAATCATTATATCTTCTTTATTGTCGTACATGTTTTTCACATGAAATTGGGGTAGACACGTGAAAGAAAATACAAATTTAATCATGAAAAATAAAGTCCCGATGTTAGCCTGTCAAAATTTTCCACTTAATTAAAGGCAAATTTTGGTATGCTTAAATTCCTGGAGTTACCTTCGCCTTTGCTTTTTCTTTCTTGCAGGAATGGGTAACCATAAGTTGAACAAAATTAAACGGGAGATTTTAGTATTTTATCCAAACATGATTATTTCTTTGTTAATTAGTTAATAAACCATATGATACCTATATTAGACATTTAGACAAGATTTTAATTTTCCAACCAAACTCTCATTGTGAATAATATTTCTACAAAATGTATTTTATACATAAGAAAAGATCGTTCTTTGATAAAATCTCGGAATAACTCTAACACAATCTGATCCGACTCTTAAATACTAGTAATATGCTAAGATAGTAACAGTTTTACCAAGATAATTCATCATAAAATATTTATAGAATACAATTATTTGTGATTTTATGGAGTTAAATATGAACTATAATTTCACAAAGATGTGAATTCAGATTGATGACAAAATGTATTTATTGATTGATGATCTTTGCTTTTGGTGGGGAGTAAAGTTTTATGCTAAATTTAGGAAAAAACCCTTACTTTGAATTTATTAGCATGGGGCTTAAAGGGGTTTCTGGTTGAGGGACCCAAAATATGGGCTTTAATAATAATTCACACACTACATCAAGTCCAAAGAAAATTCCAAGTGGGGCCCATTAGCCCTCTTTTTCTGGTTTCTATATTTGGAAATTGTTGATTTTGTTGGAAGAACTAGTGCCCAAGGGAAGGGTCTTTGTTTTAAGCTAGCCTCATTCAAACATGACCACTTATTTCCATGTTTTGTTTACATCACATTGTATGCACACTGATAAAAGAGAATAAGAGTTCCACCTCAATATAATTCACAATATAATATAACCCTTATACCAAACAAGTTATAGCCAAAAAAAAAAATCAAATGTTAATCTATTTTATACGAACTTTTAACTCGGCACATTTTATATCTATTTTAAATTTATAAAATATTATGTTTGATTTCTTTTGAAAACTTTGGCTTAGGTGTGTATCGATATGCGAGACAAATATTCAAATTTACTCTATATATGAATATCGATTTGCTCATAATTGCATTGCGTTCATCTCGAATAAAACTTGTGTCGTTTATTCTACGTTCATTCACAATTAAACTACGTGTATATAAGCACATTATAAATATAAATAATAAAATCTTATAAACTTAATTAACCAATATTTTACACACCTAACATCTCACCTCTTAAGGTAAACAATACATATTTACATATTAAAGCATCGTGTAAATTATATGAACTTTCTAAAATTGGTAAGATATCATTATTTTAAATAAATATAAATATATGGGCTTTAAATGAAGGCTGATACCGGCGTACAAAAGTGTGGGTACGATCAAGGAGTTAAATAACTAGGCATGAAGTCCAGGATTAAGATTGATGTTGGGCCAGATCCATTCTTCAAGGTTCAGGCCCATGGCCCAATTTAGTTTTTTTTTTTCCTTTGGTCACTGCTAAAGATGAAGAACAAATTTTGATATGGATATAACTTATGTTCTGATGCAAGGATATATAGTTTTATTATTTTACTGGAGGAACATGATAAATGATAATAGCTATTGTATTTTTTTTTACGATAAACATGTTAATGAGCATAACACTCTGGTGGTAAAAGTAAAAATTCACTAACGAGATAAATGTTAGAACAAAAAAGTAAATAAAAAGACAGTTATAGACTAACAAGTATGCATGTTATAGGGCATGATAGTTTTCATCGTTTCCGTGAAAATTATCGGTTTTTTTTTAAATAAATAAAAATGAAAATAAGATGTAATTATAAATTATTTTATTACCTTAAACTCTCTTAATTTTCTAAATTAAAAAAAAAACATTATTTTCTAGTATTTCCAAAATTTCCGAAAATATCTCTACAAGTTTTCAAAATTTAGCTGATCAAAACGTACACTAGAAACGAAATTTTGATCCATGATAACTTATAGGTTGAGAACGTTCATGCAATATTATTTTCCTTATGATTATCCTAAATAATTTGTTTACTAAAATTAATGCTTCAATATTATTATTCCTTTTTTGGAGAATTATTTGAGCAAATAAAAAGAAAATTGGCTGGAAAACAAATTTGCACAACATAAATTGGAGGCCATAATTATCACTCTAACCAAGACAAACAAGAAACAACATAAGAGAGGACTAGCGGTATTGCCAGAACAATAATTGTTACTGGCAAAGCAATGCTAATCATAAGATTTTTGCAGTGTTTAATCTACTGCAAAGCGAATTAAGATTGCTGAAATTTCTCTTCAAATCGGGAATTAAAAATACTTTTTTTTTAGAGAGAAATAAAAATATATAGGAGGAAATAAAGAAAAGCACTTGAAAATTTATGTTATTTTCTTCCCGATTAATTTTTCATTTTGAGGTGGGTGGGTGTTACTGGGTAAGGGGATTTTCGAATCTTAAAATATTGTTTTTAAATTAAAAATAAATCGTTAAAGATTAAAAAAGATAAAAGAGGTGAAATTGAAATTTTGAGATATAGGTATGCCAATGATATGTATTGCTTTCTGTAGCATTTTTAATTTTACCTCTATCATGGTGGTTTCATCACCAATAAATTATATTTACTTAAAAGAAATTATTTTAATTCGTATATTTACTTAAAATTAATTTAACAAAAAAAACGTGGATATTTACTTAAAATTAATTTTATCAGTTTATTCATTTCTGATACAAAGTGGTGCGGAGGTCTTAGTTAGAAGTGGAGAAAGAGGTGGAAAATGGAGATCTCTTAACATGGTTAACTATCGAAACAGGGGAGAAAAGATTTACTATTGTAGATAAAAGGATCAAATAATTAAATCAATTTAATAAAGGGTGTAACAGAAATTTTATAGAAATTGCTCTGACCGTAACAAACAATTGAATTGTTCAACAGGGAGAGAGCCCTTTTGACTTAGATTTTGGTTCCTTGGCCGGATCTTTCTTTTGACTTAGATTTTGGTTCCTTGGCCGGATCCATAAGAAAGAGAGTGGGTAAATGTAACTTACTAAAGTAGTGCTTCAAATAACTCGAAGATTACTTCATTTTCAAGATTCATCCATATTCAACTTAATGTTTAATTAATACCCAATTCAAAAGAATGTTTTAAGACATTTGTCACAATAAATAAATAAATATCACAAATTTCTGGAGATTACATTTATGACTTGGAACTGCAATTAAACTAAACTAATGCCAACTTGCACTAGTATTATTAATAAAATATAAAATCTGCCTTGGAACTCAAGCATAACCACCATGTCACATCACTAAATTCAATTTCAATAATAAAATAACATATAAAGATCAAAGATAACATGGTCCGAAACATATTACATCAAAATGACAGCCTACAATCCTACAAATTGCCATGGATCTTTCACTAAAGAAACAACCAACTTCACAACAAAGAGCCTTAAAAAAAGAACCTTAAAACCCACAAAACATGCTAGTTTCACAAAGACAACTTACATATACTTCGATTTTGCTTGCTTGCTTGCTTGCTCACAACATACAGTCTGTGCGTGCAGGCAACCTTCTGAAGAAATTAAGTGGCACCGAAGGAAGCTTGTACCGAAACCTAGGATGCCTCAAAACGTAAAACCCAGTGACAAGCGCCACCACTTGAAAAGGTGTCACATACAGAACAATAGCAGCAACCAAACAGAATATAACAAACAGAGCCGTAGCTCTCGGGTCCCGCCAGCTCAACAGCGATTGCAGCCTTTCCCCTTGAGTCGCCAAGTCACCAACCACTGTCTGAATCCTCCCTGCAATACTTCTCAAACGATCATACCTCATACGAACAATATCCGCAGGCCTCGAAGTCGGGAAAGTATCAAATTCCTCGTCTAGTTCATCCGGATGAGCATTATCAGCACACGATAAACGAGTGTCCATGTGAGGAGGGTGCCTTGGTCTCCATCTATAGTACCATACCCCAATCAAGAAGAGGTAAAGGAAAATAGTCGGTAAAATGAGCTCCGGGTATAAAACGAGTATCAGAAACAAGATGTGAATTAGAACTGTAGTAATGGGATTCTTCCAATTGCATATTTGATCAAACCATTTTCCGACAGCGATTATCCCGCTCAAAACACCCATGATTCGGAAAAAGTTCGCCTTGCTTCGCCTCATGCTCCACATGTGGGACCCCACGTCTAACATATACTCGACTACCTCCTTCCTCAGAGGCGGCTCCGCACGGCTTAGCCTCACGGAGACTATCTGAGTAGCTTGGTGCCTCAAACTATCAAGTTGAGTGACAGTTAGCGGGTGAACATAGTGCATTTTCGGCAATAGTGGTTGGGAGTACATATGCATCATGTTTAACAAAGACGAGCAAGTGAATCGTACGGCCATATGAATTTCGCCCATCTTTTTCACACCAGAAGGGTGCAAAACTAGAAGTGGGTACGAGTGAGTGTAAACTCGATCAGTTTCAAGAGTCGAAAGACGAATCCTAACCTTCCCGATTCTCGAATCCCTCCCTGATTTATCGCCACCGTGTAAGTGGCAATTATCAAATACGCCGATACTTACAACGGTACAAGGATCAAAAACTTCCCAAGTGTATTGCTCGTTCCACTTAGGGGCAAAACTATCAATTATCGTCCTCGTCCTCACCCACTTCTGCCCATATTTGGCAACACAATAAGCATCGGTCGTTGCCCGCCCATCTTTCGACTTCATAGGCGATAGCCCATTAGCATTCAAAATCCCCAATTCAAGAACCCCAATGGGTGCCTTCCATAGTTGCTTTGCCGTAGGTCTAAGATCGCTACTATAGTGAGTGGACTCATCAAGAACATGGTAACCACCTTCCAAACAAACTCTCATATGAATCTTACTCGCAAACTTGACATCCTTCTTCTTTTCACCATCGACTAACACATGTTTCTCGAGATTAAACCACCTAGTGTTAATCGGCTTATGATCCAATCTCCTGTCTACATACTGCAAAGGAATAGCACATCTTCCGAGAACTTCATCTTTATTAGGCGCAACTCGATCCTCTACACTTAAAATAAGTGGCTCCTCAAACGGCTCTGAAGCCACAAACATCAAATCCTCGTTCCACATAGGATTGATACTCTTACTCATAGAAACCCGTGTCCTCAAAGCCTGATTTCCGAGTATAGCTTTCACGTAAACTTCCGGAAACCGACTTTTATCACTCGGCTGCAAATCCTGAGCTTCGATCACATTTACTCTCAAATACCAAAGCTTAGGCGATAGATACACCTTCGACTTAATATTAGCAAGACCATCAGCACCACTAACTGTCGCAGAATCCGAGTGCCATGCCTCGGGAAACGCCTCGTCAGCTTGAGTACCCATCCAAACAGCCAACATTAACTCTCCTTTAACCTTGTCATTCTTCCGATCCTCCAACCTATACCATTGTGGGGCCAGGGGACTGTCTGGGGGTACCCTTTTCGGAACCTCGTTCAAATCGAAAAGAACCCGACCAATAAAATCGTCCTTAACAACATCCTTATCTTTTATAGTGACCTCGAGAACGGAAGCTTGAATCCGATCCTTGGAGAAAGCAAACACTTGGTTCCATTCTGGGTTCGACTTTTTCTCAAAATGACGGGTTGTGCCCTTGTAGTTTCCGAGCCTAACTTCAACATAAGGATCGCAGCTACCAGTGACATCCTTTCCGGGTAAATCTTTTGCCTTTACGACCCGGACATAAAGGTACTGCATTTGCTCGACTAGGTCATAGGTGCTTGTGAGCTTGTCTCCGGTGACCTTCCCACCACCGAGGTGTGGGTTGGTCTCCTTCAACGAGAAATCATCCTGTGGGGGCCTCTGCATCTTCTCAAAATTCTTTAACACCTGAAAATTACATATACTATAAGGTAATGAAAATAGAGAAACTTAATACATCGCCTTTCCAGATCTCAGCAAAAATTACAGGTCAGTCCTTGTATATATTTAAGAAATCTCATGAAGTGCATAAATAATGATAAATTAAAGAACCTGAATATTCAGAAGAATCTCATAAGCTTTCGGAGCTTCAGATCTGAACACTCACAACCTGCAGAACAAAAGTAACACACAAGCTAGTGAATAAACAGAGACGAGAAGTACTTCAAAATATAAAAATGAAAAATAAAGAATTGAGGCAAATAAAATCGATGAGCAGCACCAGTAAAACCTCCAATTAACAGTATATCTAACCCTACATAATTGAATACACAAGAAAGAATAAAAACGAAAATACACAACAATTAGATCTTAGAATGTACAAAACCCCATAAAATTACCATGGATAATAAATAAAGAATAACAGAGCTCAAGGTTTTTTCCTCATACCTACCAACAGTGAAATAATCTTCAAACTAAAGGTATATACAAAGAGAGAGGTATATGAATATACCTCGAGGGTTCACGATAAGGTTCTCTGTTGAGAGATTGAAACAACTGAGCAACCAAAAAGAAAGAGAGAGAAGCAAAAATTAAAGAAGAGGGTTCTTGTTTTTATTGCTTTTAGGAATCAAGAGAAAAAAAAGAAGAAAAGGGAAAATGCGGAAACACAAAGGCAGGATTTTCCTTTTTCTTTTCTGGGTATTTTCTTTCCTTTTTCCTTTTTCTTCTCTTTGTGAATGTATGTATAGAGAGAGAGAGAGAGAGATAAATAAAAAGTGTGGTGGGGGACACTGGGTGGTGAGATCTGATGAATCTGCTGCTGCTTTGTGAATACACCGAAAAACCCCACTGCGTGTACTGTGTGTGTTTCCTTTATTTGTATGTGCAGTACAGATATGTATGTGTGTATGTATGTATGTATGTATGTGTACTCTGTCTTTCCTCGTAAAAATCGGATTTGACCACGTCACGCGTGTGAGGACTTTGGTCGGGATGTTGCACGTGCCGCTCCGTGTATCACTCTCCAAGGCTTATCGTTTGATTTCTTCGTTAATTTGTGGAACGACAATTAATGTGAATTAATTCTTCAAGTATGTAATAATGCTCTAAAAGTCCATCTCTAGTCGAAGCCAGTATTAACTCCATCTTGTTTGTCTGCCTCCCTGCTTGTCTGTTTGCCTATTATGTTATCTTCAATCGAACCAAAAATTTAAAATATTTAATTCCATTTCAAAATCTTCCCGACTCTCACTTAAAAATAACAATAACAATAATAATAATAATAATTTTCCATGTTTTTATATTTTTTGTGCTAAATTAAAACCTTTTAAAGTTAAGTTTCTTAAATTATAATATTCTAAGTTAAAACAAATTAAAGTTATGTTTTTAAAAACTAATAAATTTCACACAATAATAAATTAATGTTAAGTTTCTAAAATTAAAGTTAAGTTCATTTAAATTTACATTATTATTTATTAGACTTACATTTGTTCTAAATAATTAAACTTACATTTACATTTTTTTTTTATATATTGAACTTACGTTTCTAAATAATATTACATTTTGGAATGCCATTCGGAAATACAGCGGCAATAGTGGCTGCTGACGGGGAAGAGAAATGATGATAGGGTTTGGGTGATTGAGTGTGGGGCGGGGGTGGTGTTACGGAGTAGGGTGGGGTGTGGGTTTAATTTATTTTTCTTTCTTCTAATTTTCAAATAATTATATTGATTTCCTTTTAATATTAAAATTATAATCTATGTTGACCGCCTCTTTAGAACGAGTTATGAGTGTGAGTGGTGCTAAATAATAAAAAAATGCTAAGTGAAAGTTCGAACTTAAAGGAGACCATAACTTCGACTGAAAGCGTTGCTAGTACTTAGTAATTAGTGTGATAATCTCAGAAAATAGAGATTTTGTTTGGCAATTTAAGAATTCATGCAATTAGGCTCAATGATTTCGAAGCTATAGTTATCTAGGTGATTCCAACATTCTCGAATTATGCATACCCACACACACGCAGGAACTACTTGATAGAATACATAACATTTTGAAATTGATGGTTAGTAGTTTGACTTGGGATGCATGATTGTAAATGTTCGTGTCGTTGTCTGAGTTTTTGTCATTACTCGAGGACGAGCAATAGTTTAAGTTTGGGGGTGTGATAACTCTGTGAAAACGGTGTTATCAAGTCTATTTCCTTTACTTGTTGGTTTACTTTTATTCGAGTTTTGGTCGGATCTTAGGCAATTTTAGTTAGTTTGTGTTTTGTTCGCTCAAGTCATTGGTTTGATTGTTTTGTGCATGAAATAAGGTATTTTCTTATATATTGTGTTCATATTGTAGGCCTAAGCTAATGTGGATCTAAGGACATGATTGGAAGTGAAGAACAACGAAGAAATTATCCAACGAAGTCAAATAGTGCAAAAAAAAAACGAAGAAGGAAAAAGCTGTCAGAAACATTGTTGTGCACTCCGAGGACCATAACTCTTTCAAGGAAATTCCAATTGATATGAAATTCGACTATATTGTAGAGGAAGGAGTTAGCTACAACATTAACTTTACGGATCTTGATTTAGAGTTCGGAGCTGAAAGTTATTCCACTTGCAAAATTGTTGCACAAAGCTGATGCGATTTTCAGCGGGATTTTAAGAGAAAACTTGGGTCCAAAGTCTCCTACTAGGCATCAACTTGGTAGATCTATTTAAGGACTTCTAGGTCGCTAAATTATACATCTTTGATCAGCTTTCAACTTACTTTTCTCATAGAATACACCTAAAACATCAAAGATCTACTTGGAGAAAGATTATTAAAGAATAAAAGAGAAAAGTCTTGAAGATCACCCAAGCAAGAAGAACGTTATATTGACGATCTTTATCTCGGATTCATCGTTTTGTCTATAAAACCACATGAACTCAGATTTGTTTTTCTTTAGTATTTTTCTTCATATATTTATCATGAACTAATTCTTTAGGATCTAGGGTTTTTATGAAACTATGTTACTTTGATTATTTTTATTGGATTATTCGTAGTTAGGGACAATTCTTGTGTTTGATTCAATTTCGTTCTCTATGCTTGCAACTTGATTGATCACCTAGTTGTTAGATTTAATATTCTTTTTGAACTTGGAAAAGGGAGATTGGGATTAGATAGAAATTGAATAGTAAACGACCCTTAAGATAGGAATATACTTGAGGCGTTTATATACGTTACATGAGGTTTGTGTTTAATGCTTTGTTTTATTTACTAATCACCTAGGGATAGAGTTGATTTGGATAATACATTAGTTCTTACGTAATTTGGAAGATACGTAGGAAAATACTTGCATTCTCGGGTAGCACTCTTGTCACCACAATAACTACGGAAATCTCAATTGAGCAATCAATAGATAACATAGTGGATTATAACCCTAAGTTTCTCTTCTCACTATTCGAACTCAATCCAAGTACTTAGGTTAGTTAATTCTTTTAGTTAATCTAGTTAAAAACCCGAAATAACATATTTGAATTTGGAATCATATTAAAAGTAAATTAGGAATTAAAATTGGTAGATATTTAGTCAAGTCCCTGTAGAGACGATACTTTTATACTTACTCTTTATTACTTGTTCGATACGTGCACTTGCGTTTATTAGCGTGTGTAAATTCTGCAACAAAAATAATATATCTTTTAGTGAAAAATATGTGGTAGCGTTTAAAATATATTTGGACTATATGAAATATAAACAATAGTTTTGTGTATACAAGTGAATTTATACGCATTAAATATAATAATCAAGTTATTGAAACTGATTAAATATTGACTAAAAATTAATCCATTCCTTTTATCACAAAGTATTTGAAAGTCAATTACTCTTTAAAAAAAATTGCAAATCAATCATTTCAAATTTATGATTGATTAATTATTTGAAAAGAAAAACACTGATGATTGATTAATGTGAGATTATTACAATTCACAAACCACGTGCATTTGGACCCGGTATATAAGCAATCCGGGTCGACCCTAACCATTAATTTTCATGTCTACAACTGCACTTATAGTGAACACACTCAATTTTTCCTTTCCAAAAATATACCACCCATCCTTCTCTCGTGATATTTCATATCTGATCGGATCCACGCGCCGACGCAATGACAGATAGCCCCGCCGCCGAACAACAACCGGAGACACCTCCACCTCCCGCCGCAGCCTCCGACCTCCACATTCGTCGAGAGCCCTTCGAGCATGGTCTTCTCCCCATCCCCAAACTCATCTTCACCGATGGCACACAGGCCCTATCCCAATTCAAATCAACACTACTCTCATCCGATTCCACTCAACGAGTCAACTCGGAAACCCTAGCTCAAGTCCTTGGAGTCCCCATTGAACATTCGCGGCTTCTGATCGAGACTATATCCTCCGTTTTACACGATGAATCTGATCCTTTGGTGACGGCTAAGAATTCGAAAGAGATTGATGAAATTGGGGTTAATGTGTTTGATTTGCTTATTTTCTTGTATGTACAGAATTATAAGAGGCTGTTACCCAAAGGTCACAAGGATTCTGCGGCTGTTGCTGATGTTTGGCCATCCACGTCGGCTTTCGATGGCTTTTTATCTGCTCTCTCGCCTTTACAGGTGATTTAATTCTAGTATTTTATGTATTTATTGGATTTCTTTTTGTGGTGGCTTTTGATGGAAATGATATAGAAGTCCATATTTATTCCAATACGAAAATATTGGAAGATTATTAATCTTAATTGGACGCAATTTTGATCATATGTAGGGCTGAAAATCAAACCAAACACTTGATATTTGACTCGAGCTTGTTCAAAATTGTTTTAGTTCAGTTTGTTATACTTATCAAACAAGCTTGAACAACATTTTCCGTTTTTATCATTTTGGAGCTCATTTAGACTTGATAAGCTAAAAAATGATAAATCATATGTAAACAACCTACTCGAGCTCTTTCGATGAAAGCTTTTTTGAGTTCGGTTCGTTTAATAATTAAACTAATATGTTGTTCGATATAATATTCAAACCAAACTTGAATAATGTTTTTTTAAATATTTTGTTTAGGTTTGCAGATGTAAATGTGGTATTTCTCTGGTGCATCAACATTTGTTCCGTACTTACTTTAATATAACTGCCAATAACTGTAATCATACCTATTGCAGTTGGTGCGCAGCAACAGTCGTAAATTTATGCCATCTCAAGCTGATGAAGAGGCTCATCAGCTATCATATTTGCACAAACACATGGGCAATATTCTTTCCCTTTTGGCAGACTCCACAGATGAGGAGGGTGATGAGTCTCTAGTATGTAAAATTTATTGGTTTCTTTTTCATCTATTTGTATAGAATTGTTCTCTCTAAATTGTCAGGAGCTGCATAAGTCCTGAATAACTTTTTGCTATGATGTCCCTCTTGTGGATACCAAAACATTGTGATGGTGTTAATTTTAATTGCTTTTCACATTATTTTGAGCTTTTTAATATATTGCTGAGTTGTCCTCGCTGTCAGGTTTTATCCATGGATAAATTTGAGCATCTTGGGTTTCTGATCTATTTTGGAGAAAAGGGATCTGAGAGAATCCCCTTGAGCCAAAATACTCCATTTTTCGCAAATTCAGATCCTGATATGCCTGCTGCTCCTGTTCCTGCACCACAAGTTCTCGATTGGCTTCTCCAAAGTATATCCTCTACCCTGGGACATATTGCTGATAGAGTTTCTCCAAAAGAAAATGGGCCAAGTAGTCTTTCTGATCAGGATGTAACAATGGCCGACGTTGTCACGAGTTCGACGAAGCCCTCGAGCAGCATTAGAGGTCCAACTCTTGTTGAGGGGATATCTAAATCATCATTTGTAAAACAGGCATCTGAGCTTAAGGGCACAACAGTGAAGGTAAACGACATTTAATGTTTGCAACTCCTCTTCTATTGTACTCTTGTCAGTTTTGAAACTTCACCAAATTAGGTTGAACTGTCTAGTTGTGTCAATATTGTATAAATTTCAAGCATGATTTTTTAGTTCACATTGCATTTCAACCCTTCGTCGAGTCTACTTTCTCCTGATTTATAACGGCCTTTTAATACTGATTCTCATGCTCTGCACATTGGACTTCATACTAGAGTTCAAACAAGATCTTATGTCTTGCCTCTACTTGTTTGGTCAGGTTGTAAATTGCCATGAATCCGCGATATACATTTTGGCACCACTAAGATATGCAACGATCTATGGATGCTCCGATGCAACTATTGTCCTTGGTGCTGTTGGCAAGGTGTGATATGGTTAAAATAGCATCTACCTTGTGTGAGTATGTTTATTATATTTTGTAGCTTGATGCATGCTGCTGATGATGAGTTTAAGTTATGAAGAATATTAAAGATTCTAATCCACATATCAATTCTTTAAGATGATTTAATTTAGATTTTATTGCAAAAAACACTAAAGCTATATATGCCTAATAAAAGTGTGATACAGGCCGTAAGAGTTGAACATTGTGAACGTGTTCATCTGATCACTGCGGCAAAACGTATCTGCATAGCAAATTGTCGGGAATGTGTATTTTTCTTGGGCGTTAACCAGCAACCCCTCATTGTTGGTGATAATCATAAATTGCAGGTGTGTATTGTTTTTCATTACATCTCTAGTATTACCTTGTGCTTTATTGAATCATAGTTGTCTGGCTTGTTAATTGCTTGCACTTTCTAAACCATGGATTTCGACGAAAGAGCCTGTCTCTTACAGTTGCCGAAGTCATGTTTTTCTTCTCTTGTTCTATGAGCATTGCACTTAAAAAATATTCCTAACAGGTGGCTCCATATAATACGTTCTACTCACAACTGGAAGAGCACATGAATCAAGTTGGAATTGACTCTAAAATCAACCGGTGGGATGAACATGTGGCACTTGGAGTGGTTGATCCACATGATTCATTATCCCATCCTGCTGGCGTCGCAGATGTTCAAGCTGAATTAGCTGCACGCATAGATCCAGATCAGTATACCAATTTTGTGGTAGGTGTTCTTTTTAATGTAAAATTTAGGTGATGACACATTGTAAAACAGATTTAATGTTGCTAAGTAAAACTGATTGTCAATAGTTTCTGTTGGAAAAAAGTGTTCAAAATATCTGGAATCTTATATACACGAACTCTTGTGTATTTGGCTCTATATATTTTGACTCTTTCCAGTTCATTGTTCTTGCGTATACTAATATATATTCTAATCATGCACAGTTTCCGAACTGGCTAGGAAGTGAACAAGCCGGTACCACAGAACATAACCCCTTCCCTTTACCTGATGCTTACCTTGCATCGCAAGAGAAAAATGTATGTTCAAGTACTATTTTGTTCAGGTGGTGCTGTTCTTTGACTCAGATTTCGAAGAGACTAATCAATTTCTTTTTTCTCATGGACTTGTAGGTCAAAAGTTTGGAGGAAGTTAAGCAAATTTTGAAGGGAACTCAACTTGAAGATAGCCGGAAACGAGAATTATCAATTGCTCTCCATGCATGTTTTAAAGACTGGCTATGTGGTAATGCCTGTTACTTTAGTAATTAGGGTCTTTTACATGTATTGATATATGATGATGCATGTTATGCCTATATATCTGAGTCAGTTTACCTACAAATAATATATTTTGGCTGTGTTCATGCTATTATTATGAGATAATGATTCGATTTGACAGTTTTGTTTGCAATTAAATAATCAAGTTGTTAGTCTCCCTCTTTTTACATGAGATGAAAAAGGTTATATTTTTTAGTCAAACAAAGCATTATGGTTTAGAACTTAGCTGCAAAATCTGTTTCTTCTATATTTTGATGCTTCGTTCCCGTTATTTTGTTTTGACTTCATTCGGAACTCGTTTAGAGTGTTGAATATTAACTCCCATGTTTTGATGAATTGACAGCATCGGGAAATATCAGGCAGCTTTACTGCTTACAAGGTGAATAAGTGCAAATGGAGCAGAACAATAGAAAATGGAGTTAACTTTCTCTTTGATTAAATTTTCAACCGGTCGAAGTTCCCCTTGCCATTTTTTTATGCTGGAGGCTGCTGGGACTTTGCTGCTGTCGGTTTGTTGAATTAGTTTGAAGATTTAAACTTTCTTGTATATTGCAAACAATTCCACATGCTAATTTGTTGTATTTCCAGTTCATGAATTGATTAACTTGAGTCATGAGTTCAAACTTTCTTTATTGCTATTGCATTGAATTTTAGAATAGAAAAAAAGTTACTTATTTAACCTCATGGTTTGAATTTTTATCTTATTTGTTGGATTGGTAAACAGTGATATTCTATTTGAATTGATTCATGTTAACTGAAAAGTTTTAAGTATCAAAATAAAACTTTGAGTGATTATATTGACTCTCTATAATAAGATATTGTCGTTCTTACTTAATAAATAATTATAATCGAATTCAAACTTTTAGAGAATCAAATTTGTCCAAATATGTACTCGTTATATATATTTGGTATTACGAAACTTTTCAAACAGATCAAAGTCATTAAATCTAGGATCTAAGAAATATCCAAATAACAACTATTCAATCAAATGATATTGAGCATATTTTCCATCTCTTCTCGAGAAACAAGTGGGCTATTTCTTTGCAAAATTGTGCTCAATTTTGTATGTGACAATTCAGCCAAGATCTCTTCGTTAGTTGGGGGAAGAATCCGCGTGAATCGAATTTTTTGAGGAACATATCGAGAGAGAATTTGATTGGTTTTGCGCCATATATATTTGAATGGGATCAAGACATTATTATTATGTTCATTATAACAAGAAAAATATATATACTTAAGCGCATTTATGTTTCATTTTATCTTGTGGTACTATTCATCCTACATTTACCAAAAACGATGCTCAGCAGCTCAAGGCAATTACTGCCCTAATAAATTTTAGCTCACCTAATCTTCGTTTCATTCTTATCTTCTATCCCCTCATTAAAACACAGAATGAAGAAACTATACCTGTATTATAAGCAATTATACTCTTTGAAGCAACAAGGAAATCCAAGATATAGTTGAAACTTTGCTGTAAAGTCCTTCAAAACGACACACTGTTGATTTTACATGTCAATGGTTTTAAGCGTAAAATATGTTTATCAAAAAAGAGATTGGCATCTCAAGGAAAATTAAACATTAACAGAAAATTTATTAATCCATCCACTGAGCATCTGGAACGGTAAGAAAGATGAGCAACCAGAAAAAACAACCCAGAAGTACATTACATGTCTGAAAACAATAGCGACAACACTTGAACTAATTAACATTTGGCCTTTTCTTGACGGTGTAAGGATAATACTCCTTGCCAGTGTCCATTCTTGTGGTCTGGCCTCCGACATCAATGAATGCAGAAGTGACTGCAAGTGCAGCTCCAGCAGATATTGCTGTTTTAATACTCCTCCCTGAACAGATGATAAATTATTGGCCAAATTTCAAATCACATTTTAGTCTCACCACTTTAAGGAAACATACAATGAATCGACCGTAAACATAGATCTGTTAATCTTAAGCGAAAAATGGATAAGATAGAAAGACGGGATCAGCAGAGCC
The DNA here is from genome assembly GCA_030819805.1 of Penstemon newberryi var. newberryi. Taxonomy (NCBI): domain Eukaryota; kingdom Viridiplantae; phylum Streptophyta; class Magnoliopsida; order Lamiales; family Plantaginaceae; genus Penstemon; species Penstemon newberryi. The sequence goes on from JAUALY010000002.1 coordinate 662,067, forward strand.
TGATATTTAAGTTATCAAATAAGCCATTCTCTATTTTGAAGCTTCAATATATCGGAGAGTCGTATTGCAATGCAGAGAGCAGAACTACTTTACCCGCTCATCTTTTGCTAGATGTGTGAAGCCATAGTGGAGGCAGGAAGTACGGTGGAAGGTGGATTTGGTCCAATATAATCTATAAATTGCAGAAGATCAAAGTTTTGGGAAGACGTTAAGGTTTTCGAATTAGAAATGTTATGCATTGTTGCCCCCCCGAAGGTTCCTGAGATTTTCACTTGCTTGTCAAATGTGTGTTTTTGTCACACTGATTTAACCAGCAGTAGGTGGTAAGACCTAATTTGAGATAATTTGGCAACATGATGAGGACTAAATGTGTGATAAGTGATTACTAAATGCGTTAGGGTAATTAAAGGTTTAGGACTAAACGTGTGCTTACATTGGTTACAGGACTAAGAGTGTGGAACACTCTACTACCGTGGAATACAGATATAATTTTGTCTCATTTTTCAAACATTTAGACTCTTCTAAGATGAAATAGACACCTATGATTGAATAAATACATTAAAACCAACCGTAGATATAACACACACATTACTACATTTGCTATCAGCCTACACTCATAAGCATTCAATAATTCAATAAAATACAATAGAGAAGTACTGTTAATATGGGAAGCCATTGACAAAAAAAGGCCGACACCAAAGATAGCAGGTGTGTATTATTTTCATAACAATTAGCTCTGGAAAATAGCCAGTGAACAGGATGCCTCATCTGTCAAATGTATCAACACTTCAACAGAACATATACTAATTTGTTATAGCCTTTTGGAGTCCTTAAACATTACACAAAAATCTTATAATTCCATGAGGAGTATGTGCACAGGAATCTCATAGTAAGTAAAATCATCAGGTTTAGAGAGTGGAACAATAGGACATGACATGGCATTTAATCCGCATGACATCATCATATCCACTTCCACTCTTATGGACTTTCAGTAGATGAACAAACACATATATATGCATTGATAACTGTAGGAGTGTAGGACAATTGACAATTTTAACCTCAAATACACAAAATATCCAAAATATCATGTTCACATTCAGCCACGCACAGAAGATTGGATGACAAATTTACACTCCTAATAACTATGCAATAGAGGTATAGTTAAACAAGAGAGTCACCTTTGAAACCCAAAATAGAAGCACCAGCAACAAATCCACCAACAGCACCATTAACAAAGTCCCTTTTCATCCTGTAGTTCTGCACTAACTGCTCAACCCCAATGTAGACTCCACCAATTGCAGCAAATGTTGCCCCGTGATTACCCATCATCTTCAGAGTCCGTATCAGACCAGGAAGTGCGACACTCCTCTCAACACGAGGTACATCATGCCAAGTAGCGACAATGGTACCCCAAATAGTGCCAGCTGCTAAACCTGAGGCTGCACCCTTTAATGTTTTCACCATCGCAGACTCTTGATCTTCCAATTGCCTAAGCTCCGCAGTATCCATAGCTTTACCTCACAAATATAACAACAAAAGCTCTAACAGAAAAATAAAGAAAAAAAGTGAGTCCTCATTGCATACTATTCTGTTATCAATAAAATCATTATTATCAATTCAAAACTAGCAAAAAAAAAAAGTCTCTATCTCTATCGTTATGAACGGAAATAATACAACATTTCTAAATCCTGATTATAAGGTCAAAATAATGAAATTATACTGGATTGTATCAAACTCCGCCCTTTCTAAATGGTGAGCCCTAGAATTGAAATTTTACACAGCTTCTCACGGGAGATACATAAAATAAAGATCAATATGTACATACGCCTGAATATTTATTTCATCGCATTACTGATTAAGATATATACGGAGGTGTAGCTAACCTCGACTGGGAATGACCTGTCCTAGCTCGATTTAGAGAGAGAAGCTTGGCAGTGAATGAAATTGATGAAAATGTGAGGACAATTTTGTGGGCCTTTATTAGCAAATGGATTCAAGTAGGACTGTCACCGGGTTGGATCATCCAGTACTATTGGGTCCGACATGTCTCGGATATGGTCTAATTCGGATCTGTAATTATCGAGTCCGTAATCATATTCAGATTTGGTCGAACTTTTTTTTTTTTTTTCTGTAAAACAAAATCTTCAATTTTAAATTTCTCTATGTTATGATAAATGTATGATATTTCTTCGTGTTATGCAAAACTTCTTGTGAAATTTTTATTGCACAAAAATTCCTTGTACTTTCATATTTTCTGCAAAGAATCCATTTTCGTCGTGTATTAATTTCACTTGACACAAAATCTACTTGTACTTTTTAAACTTAGCATGAAATCCTCTTGTAATTATTAAACTTATCACATAATTTTCTTGTACTTTCTAAACATAGGACACAATCCTCTTGTACTTTTCAAACTTAACATGTAATTTTCTTATATTTAGGGATAATTTAAGTATATATATCAACTAGAAATTAATGGTGTTAGACAACCAACGGAGTAAGAAGAGACTGTGCAGGGAATCTGAAAGTATAAGATGATTTTGTGCAATAGAAATTTCACATGTGAGTTTTGTGCATGTTTCGCATAAAAGGTGTGAGTATCATGCAGTTTTTCCAAATTAAGTAACATTGTATTTTTATTCGACTTAACTGACGTATTCAAAATTTCTATGATTTAGTAAAATTTCACTTGAAAAAGATAAATTTTTGATACATTTAATCAATCATAATGAACTTATGTTAAGAGAAACATACACAAAAATGATACCGTAAAAGAAATATTAACTCATGTCATGTTAAATTCATGATAAAACATTATTAATTTTTACATAAATAGAATATATGCATATGTATAATTATTTTATATTTATTATTGGATTTTGATCTTAAACTGATCAAATGGATCTTCATTTTTATTTTATCCATATATTTTAAGCTATAAATCTTCATAATTAAATCAGATTTATCTTTAATCAAATAAATTTCTTAATAAATCGAGTTAAATTCGAATTGAAACCCGTCTCATTGACTGTCCTAGATCATTCAAGGTAGCTCAATTTGAGTCTTTAAAAAATGTGATTACAGTTTTCTGGGCCTATATTCAAACAAAGCCCAATTTGTATTCTAAGCATCGAATATGCTATAAGCCTATAACCACTGCACCGATAAAAGAAAAGCTTTAACCACTGAAAATTCTGCACCGATTAACAAAACCCTAATTTTCGCGCAAAAGAAATGCAAAATCAAGACGAAATTCGAAACCTTCCGATCGACATCGCATTTGCTCGCCTCGGAGGTAAGATCATTCATAAAACAAAAAAATGTTCATTTCCATTTCAAATTTATTCGATAAGAAAATAAATACTGTACTGGCGTAACTGAAGAATGGCTGGTGGATCGAAAGAAAATTCCTCTGGATTGGAGAAAGCGATTGGCAGCTGTAAGGGCGAAGATTGCGACGTCGTTTGCCTCAATTCCCAAAGACATCGATCCTTTTTTCCTAACCCTCGATCCTGAAGGTTTCTAATTTATCACTTTTTTTTTTTTTGTAATGTTGTTATAGCATGTGGTAATTACTAGTTTGATTCATGACACTCCTTACTGTTCCAATTCTAGGGATTGGGTATCTGGAAGCTAAGCAAATATATGAAATTCTTTTGAAATCAAATCCAGAAAGCCGTAATATTTTTGGCCGGCTTTCAGGTGCTGCTGTAAGATATGCAAAGACTATCTCCTTTCAGATTATGAGCATAATTTGTGTGTGTGTGTGTGTGTGTGCTCATTTTTGAGCAATTTCTTAGAGGTTATAATAAATATTCCTAGCTTTGACAGGGTGACTGGGACACAATAGTGCGCGCATATGAGAAAGATCATATTTTTCTTGGAGAGGCTGCTCAGATAATGGTCCAAAATGTTAACTACGAAATGTAAGAAAATCGTGTAGTTCATTTTAAAACATAGCATTTGTCTGCGACCTTTTTTATTATATTCATGATCATTTTTATTTCATTTATAGCCCGTATCAGAAGAAGCAATTCCAAAAGATTCAACAACAGCTTGTGGAATTAGAGAGGAGGGAAGCTGATATAAAAAGAAATGCAGCTCTTTCTGCTGCAAAATATTCTGAGGCTTGTCAGGAGCTAGGATTGCAGGTCTTGATTTCGGTTCCCACTGTTTATCTTTATTGTTTTCTTTGTAATTTACTCAATCTACAAGTAATTCACACTCTTAAGAGTCTTGATGATTTTGCAGGGTATTGATGTTAGGTCAGAGTTACTATCAACAGCTGCAACATCTCTTCCAAGTACTTTTAGCCGGATCTTAGAAGTATTGAGCAGTGATTCTGTTTCAAGGTCCATTGAGTTCTACTCAACCTTTGTTAAAGAAGCTCACACAGAAAAGGATGTAAGACTGTTTGAAAACTGATTTTCCATTAGTGGAAGCTGCAAAACAGCTTGATGCATTACCACTGGCCTCAACACCCCCTTCCCTTTCATTTTAAGATTCTTTCTTTGCAGAAAACTCCTGACCCTGTGTTACCAAATTTGATGGATGTTCGAGAAAGGCCCCCTTCTGTAAATGTTTCTGCGAGTTCGGAGGTCTTCAATGCTGTTAGTGATCAAGCATGTCATGACGAATCTACGCTCATAGCTGGGACAACAGACTTTGCAGCCGACAGCATTGACTGGGATATCACTTTGGATAGCTCTCAGATTGATTGGGATATCGGTGCTGTGGAAGAAACGGAAGAAAACGGCAACGGGTTGGGTGGGCCATACGAAATAGTTGATGCTAGTGATATTGTACCGAATTCTCCGCATAAAGATTGTGTAGAACCTCATCATATCACCGAACACGCAGATGTCCCTGTGGTTCCAGATGTCTCCATATCAGAGATTTCTTGGGATGTGAGTGTTGAAATCCCGCAGGTTGATGGGGCAGAAGAGTCCAGCCTAATAAGCACTCTCACTGAATCTGGTTCAACCTATAATTATGCTAAAACTGAGGAACTTGGTAGTAACCATGAGAGGAGTCGGCTTCTGGAGACTGAGTACAGGAATAAGATTCTTGATGACTTATTTGAGGTCTGCATTTACTTACTGCATTGTTATATCTGATACAAAATATACGTAAAAATACGACTTCCTCTTGTATCTTTATGTTGTCTGCTGAGTTTTTGCTTATGTTTTTGTCATTGACTTGAAATACTACCATCAGGCTAAAGCATTTCTGAACCAACGGTTACTTGAATTAACAAATGAAGAAACTTTATCTTTACAACACCAAGTCCAAGCAGTGGCCCCATTTGTGTTCCATCAATATGCTTCCGAGTCAATTCAGGAAATGCTGTCTGATATATCACTAGCCATCTCATTACTAACAAATAGGAAAACTCGAGATCTGATCATGATACTCAACTCCAAAAGGTATCTATGTATACTGACTGAAATTATCTGTTGCTTTCTCCTCCTTTTTTTTTTTGGTAATTTTTCTCTGATGATTTACACTAACTGCTATCTATCCATCCATTTATCCTAGTGAAGTTCCTGTTATTTTGTCTTTGTAAATGCAATTGCTTACTCCGGCATCCTGTTTACTCAAATTGATTTTGCAAGTATATTATTGATCGAGTGAAATTATATTGTTCTATATATTAAGCTTCAACTCGAAATCTTCCGGTGACATGACCATACGTGGAGTTATTAACTCTTGAACCTTTTACTTACTCTTGGAATATTCAAGTTTCTTGCTTTTAGATTTTGTGGAGTTAGTTAGTTCTAAAACCTTTTGCTTCCTCATTTAACTTTTCTCCTCCTAGTAAAAAAAAAAGGGGGGGGGGGGGGGGTAGGTGTAGCTCTCATTTGATGTCATCGTGATAAAATATGTGTGCAGTTTTCTTGACTTTCACTGGCTCATGCTGCCACCTACTCTCGTGCTCTTAGGGCAGTTCTTTTGCTGAATGTGAATTCCACCCAATAGTCATTTCTCTAAATCCTCTATCAAATACAGATATCTCAACTCAATTACCAAGTTGCATGCTTGCTTAGAATGGTCATTGACTCTGTAATTTTGTCTAAATTTCAGATTCTTGGATCGTTTAGTAAGTACACTGGAGGAAAAGAAACACCACGAGGTTAAGTTAAAGGAAGGTTTGAAAGACCTTCATACTAAACGCCTTGAGCTGCAAAATTCATTATCATCGTCATGGCCAAAACAAGTGAGGGCATGTTTATGTGCAGTTGGGTACAATTTTAGCTTTTAGGTAGACTTTAATTGTAACATTCTTTCTTTATTATTATGCAGGAAGCAGCTCTTGTGAAAACGAGGGAGTTGAAGAAGGTTTGTGAGAGTACACTTTCAAAACTGTTTGATGGAAGACCTGTCAATATTATTGGAGAGATCAATACATTGTTGAGTAGTATAGCTTAAATGTGTAAATCTCCTGCTTCTACTAATCGTACATTCTAGTCCAAAGTTGCTAACGTGACAGTATACATTACAAATAAAGTTTGTCCTACTCTCTAGTATTGTAGCAGACTGCTTACAACATCGACAAGGAAAAATCTATATTTCTCAGGCGTTTTAGGTGCTTTATATACAAGATTTAACTCATGTAGACAGAAAATCTGTGCTGTAAAACATTTGCTATTAACTGTTGAGTTGGCTTCCATCAGATGGAGTATTTAGTCTTTATTGTTGTGTTTTTTATGTTGAGCTATCCAGGATTGTTCTTTACAGTGAAAAATTGTAACACATTGCTATGTTGTGTATTTATCTGATATATTTAAAATGTTATGGAGATTCAAGTGTTTCGGAACAGCAACAAATTAATGTTACAGCAGAAATATTATGAACTTGATAGATGAGTGACATAAGAATGATTTTATTTAGATGAATATTAAAAAACAAATTTGTTACACAGATAATGAGCTAGGACTTGTTGGCTGCAACAATAGAATAATAGTGAAGTCCTCGTTATGACAACATAATTTTTGAATTTGTTTGTAATAAAGTGTAAACTATAGTTAGTCATAAATCAGTAGAAAAAAGTAAAATTTATAAGTGATAATTTCATATATGCGAGTGCTAATTGTGACGAAATTATGTAAACCACTTCATTTGTCAACTTTACCAAATATTGCCTGATTATCCTAGTATAAGTTATAAACATTGTTATATTAATTAACTAATAAAAGAAATCATTTTACTGAGCATATCCGAATTTCTCTTTCACCTTAGCCCTTTTTGCATCGTTTTTCCTTAGGCTTTTCAATATATTTCGATATACAACAAAACCATATCTTCTCAAAGGAGTTTAATTTAATTGCACAAGTAACTTTTTCTTCTTTCCCCTCTGACGTAAAACATAAGACCAACTGACCAATTTTTTACTCCTAAAAACTTTTTTGTTTGAATATTCAGTTTCTCCAATTTAACTTGGTATTCCTTTTTTCTTCTTTGCTGAGTCCACGATCTTACATAATCCACTTTGCTTTACAATTTGCACGCTTCGTGTTCGACAAATTGCCTAGCTGATAAAATTCTGATTAGTTTTATTGATTGATTCAATGTAGTAAATGGTACGAATTTACGGTCAATCTGATGGAATTTAGCTGGTGAGAATCCTTTTCTTTGTTTCGGTGAACAGGAATATGATAAAAAGATTACAGCATAATCTCAGATGTACATATAGTCTGCATGTAAACCGTGGAATTCAAAATGTAGCCTTTTCCAACTTCAAGAATGAGCATTCATTCAATGATTACATAAGCTCTTTGTGCAAGCAAAAACATTTCAGAAATCTCCTTCAAGCTTATGATATCTTAGAAAAGAATGCTGATTATTTGGTGTATCCCAGCACCTATGCTCATTTAATCTTAGCATGCTCATCTCTGAAATCCTTGGAATATGGAAGAAAAATTCATAACCACATCTTGAAGTCAAAAGTACAGCCTGATATGATTCTTGGGAACCATATTCTCAATATGTATGGAAAATGTGGATCAGTGAAGGATGCCAAAAAGGTGTTTGATAATATGCACGAGCGAAATGTGGTTACCTGGACTGCACTAATTGCTGGATATTCACAAAATGGTCCAGAAATGGAAGCGGTAAAATTATATGTTGAAATGCGAGAGTCGGGTTTTTTGCCAGATCATTTTACGTTTGGAAGTGTGATTAAAGCTTGTTCGAGTCTAACTGATGCTCGTTCGGGGGGTCAGTTTCATGCCCAGGTACTTAAATATGAATTCGGTTCCCACCTTATAGTTCAAAATGCTTTAATTGCAATGTACACCAATTTTGGTCAGATTAATAAGGCATGTAATGTTTTCTCCTGCATCAAGTCAAAGGACTTGATTTCTTGGAGTTCAATGATTTCCGGATTTTCAAAACTTGGTTATGAATTAGAAGCTCTACAATGTTTTAAGGAGATGCTCTCTCATGGTACATACCATCCAAATGAATTCATTTTCGGCAGTGTATTCAGTGCTTGTGGCAGTCTTGGAGAACCTGGATATGGAAAACAAATGCACGCAGTAAGTATAAAATACGGTCTTGAAGGAGATGCTTTCTCTGGTTGCTCTTTGACTGATATGTATGCAAAATGTGGTCTCTTGTGTTCAGCAAAAACGGCCTTTGACCTTATACAAAGTCCCGATATAGTGTCGTGGAATGCATTGATTTCGGGATTTGCCTATAGTGGTGATTTCAATGGAGCCATGTCAATTTTTTCCCAGATGAGGCATTTAGATTTCAGACCAGATGATATAAGCGTTCGTTCTTTGCTCTGTGCCTTTGTGAATCCTTTGGGACTTTCTCTAGGAAAACAGGTGCACTCCTATATTATAAAAATGAGACTCGATTTAGACATTTCCGTGTGTAATACATTACTCACAACATATGCTAATTGCTCGAGTTATATGGATGCATATAAATTGTTCAATGAAAATCAAGTAAAAGCAGATCTCGTTTCTTGGAACGCTATTATTACAATGTGTGTTTATTACCAACAACTTGAAGAAGTTTTCTTGTTATTTAGAACAATGTTGTATCTATTTCATGGGAAGCCTGATCATATTACTATAGTGAATTTACTCGGGAGTTCCGGAAAAATTGCATCTTTACATACAGGAGATCAAGTTTATTGCTATTCCTTCAAAACCAGGCTTGACTTTGACTTCTTGGTCATGAATGCTTTGATTGATATGTACGTGAAATGTGGGTCCCTTGAACGAGCTAGAAAGCTCTTCGACTCCATTGGGTATCTAGATATCGTTTCTTGGAGTAGTTTAATCGTAGGGTATGCTCAGTTTGGTTATGGAGACGAAGCTCTGAATCTCTTCACAAAAATGAAGAATCTAGGCGTAAAGCCAAACCAAGTGACGTTTGTCGGAGTTTTGACTGCTTGTAGTCATGTTGGGTTAGTCGAAGAAGGGTTGAAACTGTTTGAATCTATGGAAACAGAACATAAGGTGGTCCCCACAAGAGAGCATTATTCTTGTGTAGTTGACTTGCTTGCACGAGGTGGACTTATTCAGGATGCAGAAGCTTTTATTAGTGAAATGGGAATCGAACCTGATATTGTGATGTGGAAAACTTTACTCGCTGCTTGTAAAACTCGGAAAAATATCGATGTGGGTAAAAGGGTTGCTGAGAGGATATTAAAGATAGATCCTTGTAACTCGGCTGCTCATGTTTTGCTTTGTAGTATATATGCGTCTGCTGGTGATTGGAAAGATGTAGCTCTGTTGAGAAGCTTGATGAGAGAAAAAGGTGTGAAGAAAGTCCCGGGTAGGAGTTGGATTGAAGTTAATGATAGAATTAATGTTTTCTCAGCAGAAGATGGATCGCATCCAGAGAGGGATAAGATATACTCAATGCTAGAAGAGTTGTGGTTGCAGATTCTTGATGCTGGTTATTTGACATTCCTGGAATAGTTTTGGAATATATGATCAATATGAACTTGAATAAAACATTTGAGGATTGAGAGAGCTCATCATTCATTGTTACAGAGCTGCTGTAATTATCAAAACAAAAGGGTATGTGACGTTGATCCCACATTGGTAGTATGAGATAGATACTAATGTGGGGTTCATGTAATAGTTAGCGTTTGGAGTAGGGCTAATGTCATGACAATTGGTATTTATTAGAATTCACCTCATGGATTGGGCTAGGTCCACTCACATAGTAAAAGCTTCTAATATGGTATTAGAACTCGGACCAAAAGAAGGTCATGTGTTTGAATCCTCCGCCACCCATTTCTAAATTTCACGTGTTAGGCTTGAGTAAATGGCGTGTTAAGTGATATATATTAAATGATTTCTCTCTCTAACAACTTAAGCTTTTAGATGAGCTGATCATGACAATTGGTATTAGAGGCGACCACGCTTTTAGCCATGCAAGTGGAAGGGGTTATCACAAAGACGAGCGAAACCACTTAGAGTGCGTCCAAGTGAATAATGATCCTAATTGAGAAAAGATGTATGCTGCTACATGGATCTCGTAAGGAGCTCTAAGAAAATTCATCCCAGATGGATATGTCAATGTCTTGCTCTTACTCTTAGTTGTTGCCAAGCGTATGAAACTTGATCCTGATAAAATGGGATGCATATAAATCATAATAGAAATGAGTTTATACTTTATAATTATTATCGTCTGCATATATATATAAAAAAAAAAAAAAGAATTATTATCTTTTGGAATAGGGTTCTACCAGGATTGAATTGTAACAACAAACAACATATGAAGAGCATTCCTCTCCTTAAATAGTTAGTTGTCTTTCGAGAGTTATATAGTATAACTCGAAACATCATTCAAGAAAATTTTTGTTTAATGTTTTAAAACCTTATATACACTTGCCTCATAATGGATCCATTTGTAGCAATTCTTTTTATGTAAATTTGTTAATGGACAAATTCCTTGATTTGATTTTGTTTGGGAGTTAAATTTTCTAAAGAATTTGCTAGAGTTAACTATTAGTATATCCGATCATAAAATTAAAATAATAAGGATTCGTGTTCATTTATTGATTTGATATTAAAGTATGACTAATAATATAATACTATATTCCACCCAATAATATAACCGGACTTGGATTAAAAAGAAAATTTTATCAGTAGACTCACTTATCAAAAAATATTCCAAACATTTCACTTTTAGCCCATACGCAAAGCCCAATTTGAAATGTTGGACTAGGCCTAACCAAATAACCAAGTTACCAAACATTTTTTTGAAGTTTTAATCGTATTCAATACTACTGAGTATTGAGTAATGTAATGGAGGGGAGGGAATTTTAAAATTGCCCCTATGGAAAACTTAAATTAGACAAATGCCATTAAATATTTTAAAATTGTAAAACTGCCATCGGATTAATTAAGCCACATAATTAACTTAATTAAATCTCCTTAATTAAACAACAATTTAAACAAACTATTATCTATACCCCAACATTTCTAAAAATTAAAATCACAACCCATTCTACCATTTTTCATTCCCGCTCTACAAACCCTGACAAAATTCTCCCACAAAATTCTAAATTTTCACACACATTCACTCAAATCAAAGAGGAAAAGGAAGAACAACAACATATAAGGTTAGTATTTGCAAGTTATTTTAATTTTTAAGTGAATTTTTGGTGATTTACGGGCAAATCGCGAAAAAAAAAAAAATTTCGCAGTATGAATATCACCGCGGTGAGATATACACTCACCGCGGTGAGTTTATATACTCACCGCGGTGAGATATAAACTCACCGCGGTGAGTATATAAACTCACCGCGGTGAGATATATACTCACCGCACTGAGTATATATCTCACCGCGGTGAGATTATAAACTCACCGCGGTGAGACATTTTGCCTTCCGTCTCCGGAGACTGGAGACTGGAGACCAAACTCCAGTCTCCAGTCTCCAATTGGAGTCTCCGGAATTGGAGACTGGAGTTTGGTCCAGTCTCCAAGTTATCAATTCACATTCTCCAATGTCTGTCTCCATTCACATTGGAGACTCCAGTCTCCAATGTCTCCTTTCATACTGGAGACTGGAGTTTGGTATGTCAAACACCAAAAATCAAAATAACATATTTTTTTTAATTTTAAATGCTTTTTTTATTAAGATAGTTTGTGAGTTAATTTTGGTTGTTTACTTGTAGGAATGGACAAAATTATACTTTATATTTGGTATGGCGGTGAATTTAAACGCGATACGCATGGAAAATTGGAATATATTGATCATAGTAAATCTGGTCATAGTAATTCTGTGGAGACATTCTTGGTGGATAGGACAATTTCGTTTAGTGAACTAGTTGACAAAATATGCAGAAAGTTTGATTTAGATCGGCATATGAATAATGTTGAGATATATCGTCAATGTGGTGCGGCAGTTGGGTACAAGGTAGTGATTATATCAGATGAATCACACTGGGAGATAACAAAGTACTATGTCCGAAATTTGGATGAATATAGTTTGTACGTGATGTGGGATCCGAGGATAGAAGAAACTCCAAGGATAGAAGAAACTCCAAGGATAGAAGAAACTCCGAGGAGAGAAGAAACTTCGAGGAGAGAGGAGACTGTGAGGAAACTTGTAGTTCGGGCTAAAAGAAGAAATATATATGACCGAGCTAGTTTCAATCATAACTTTGATGGATGTGTGATCGAAGGATCAAGTCCATGTGATGATGCTAATCGTCCACCTCAATAACGGGTTCTTCGTTTTCCTCTTCCTCTTCCACTTCCTCACTTTCCCCTTGCTCATTCCCCTCCTCGTTCTCCTCCATATCAATCCCTTGCCCATTACCCTCCTCGTTCTCCTCCATATCAATCCCTCTGTTTTGGAGGTCCTTCAACATCAAACTTTCAAGGCGAGCCATGGTTACACTAAGTTGTTGATGCGTCTCCGAGATTCCTGTAATCTGTCCAAGGAACCTTCGCTCCATCTGGACTTGATCATGTCGAAGCCTCTGCTCCATCTGGTGTAACTCTGTCAACCAGTCTCCAGGTATTTCTTGATTACTTGGACGCGGTTGAGATTGGGAAGTGGAGGCATCATGGTCTCTTCTTGGTAGACGTTGGCGTTTCGAGCCGACAACTTGGCGTACATGTGCGTCCTCATGGTGGGGTGGCCGGTTAACGCCGTCGGGATGTCCCTCTTCATCCCGAATAATACAATAATTATCGCCAAAAAAGCGTGTCAGGCGACGATATGTTGAAAATCGACTATCGGGACTAATATCATCGACCCACAGTTTTGTAACCGTATAATAATCAGCCCGAGACTCCACTTCATCCGGCATTAGTCGCGGGATCACAATCTAAAATAATTAACAAAACACAGATTATTTATTTAAAATATATACAAATTCATGACATTATAAAAAAAAAAGAGTAATAATAACTATTAACGTACCTTAACTTTACCAAGGTATTCGTCAACATTATCACAATTTGGAAAATTGGCGCTCCCAACCGTCCAACGTAACATTCTCGGATACGAAAGAATATTTTGAGACGTTATTGATGAACAATTGGCCACTTCAGACAAGCCTTCAATGCTCTCCAACATCCAAAACTGCACAAAAATGGCCTAAATTTAAGAAAAAAATAAAATAAATAAAAACATATTCAAATCGAATTGAGTGGACAAAATACCAGTATAAGAAAAGGGCATCCATCCGCATGCCATCTACGAGAGGTCTCTTGTCTCATATGAGGAGCAGAGCCAATTTTCTCCAATATATCACCTACCGTAGCTTTCCAGATTTCATTAGCCCATCCATACCTTTCGCATACGTCCAGGTCATCACATACCTGTAATATATTCAAAATTTATATGGATAATTAGTTGTCGAAGCAAAATCAATATAAAAAATTACATTTGAATTTACTTACCCTAAAAATTAAATCATCAACAACTTTATCACGTGTAGGCATCAACACCGCTGATATAACCCATACAAATAACAATTTCATAATATCATCATCACGGTCATTCACAATCAATAATCTCCTTATTTCATTTACAACTACCTCGACAGTTACCCTATCCGTCCCCCATCTTTCAAACCTTCTGTCTTTCAGGGTTGCACCTTCCGCAATATGTTGCGCATCGTCATAATTCTGTTCACAAAAACGCAACCCCGACACAAGGCTAAACTCCTCCGCCCCAAACCTTAGTGGCTTTCCATTGATCAAAAACCAATACTCGTATTCACTTCTTTCTGATTTTGCTTTTCGTTTACAAATTCTAATCATCAAGTTGTGTAACACGGCCCCCTTAAATCTGCCTTCCCCACTAAGCAACAAAAAATTCCCAATTTGCGGGTAGTTTTCCAACATCTGGATATGATGAGGTCGCATCAATTTTTGCATCGAATTAATTTCCGACCACATAGTATGTTGTGTGATTTTTCCTTGTACTACCACTTGATTATAGTGGAATGGAGGTAATTGGGGAAGGGTGTGCGTCGGTATTATGCCATATCCCTATAAAACAAATATGTCATTAAAACATAAATTTTGGATCAATTTCGAGTTTAAATTCAGTCTCCACATGTTAATGAATTCTGGAGACTGGAGACCAGACTTCAGTCTCCAGATCTCCAGATGTTCATGAATTCTGGAGACTGGAGACTTGAGAACGGTCTCCAAATCAGCTTGGCTCACCGCGGTGTGCTCTAGAGACTGGGTCAGTCTCTGACAGTATGAACAAAACGCAATTTATGCAATTTATGGTGGAATTGAAAAAAAATTAAACTTACGGTGTATGGGTGTGGTGCTTGAACTTCTAGGTTCATTTCCTCGCCTTCAATGTCGTTGTTATGTGCCATTTTTTAGAGAGAATTTATGAAGAAATTGAAGTTTGGGTCGGTTTGTTCTTGAGGTGAGGTTGAGGTGAGGTCGCGCAGATCTGTGAGGAAGAGTGTTTTTTTCCTTTTTCTCTTTTTCTTTAACATTCAAGTAGTGTAAAAATAAATAATTAAAGAATAGGAGGTGTATTTTGCAATTTCTACAAGTTTTAAACGCCTTCTTTATTTAAATTAGGAATTAAAAAAAAAAAAAAAAAAAAAAAAGGAAAATTGCCGATGGCATTTTCCTAATTAAAGTTTTTGGTAGTGGCATTCAGCCAAATTTCCCAATGGAGGGAGAAGAAAATGAAGATTACATGGGGGACCTATCTCAATTTCTACCGCCAGAAATTTCTCAATCTTCCTCCACAAAGGTTTGTTTACAGTTCTTCATTCATTACATAATCTATTTATATGAGTTTATGCTCTTTTTTTCCCCCAAAACCAATGGAATGTTTATTAGAACCCTAATTCCCAAATTTCTCCGTGTAAACATCGTTGATAAGTTCAGCATTTTCTTATTGTTTTTATTCCTATCATCATCGGAGGTTCTGAAGATTGTATATTGTTCATATGGCGTGTCCCTTCATGGTGATTAATTAATTTGAGTATTTACTTTTGGTATTTCGCTATGGAATCTAAAGAGATTTTGGTTAGTAAGGAGCCTGCATTATCTACATTTTGTTGCTAAAAGTTGAATCACATCTTTAATTTGAAGGATAAATTTGAATTTACTAAAGTATGATAACATTTCATAAAGTCATTTAACTTTAGATTTTTATCTGCATTTTTTTACTAGGCTACTACTTCTAGTAGTGGTAAACTTGAAGTACCGAATTCGTCAAACAAGAAAACCAAAGCCAAAAATTGGCAGGATCATAGAAAGCTCAAACGGGAGCGGAAGCAAATAGAAGAGGATCAACTGACCTTGGAGAAAATGGGCTCAGCTATTCCACAATCTAATATCGGGTTCAAACTGTTGAAACAAATGGGCTATACTCCTGGCTCAGCATTGGGCAAGGAAGGGTCTGGGAGGGTCGAACCAGTGGGGCTCGAGATAAGGAGGGGCCGAGCTGGAATTGGTAAAGAGGATCCGAAGTTAGAGAATATGAGGAGAGAGAAAGAGAAAGCCGAGAGATATGAGAGAAAAGAGGCGGAGTTGATGGAAGATTTTGGAAGAGTCCAGAAGGAGCGGTGGAAGGAAAAGAGGATTGTAGTGAATTTTAAAAAGGCAGAGGCTGTGTTAGCACAGCTTGATAACAGGGATGCAATTGAGGTTGAAAAGACGGGAGATGAGGAAAAGGAAGAGGAAGAAGAAGAAGAAATCATTACGGAAGAGGTAAGTTGGTTATTCTGTAATGTGGTGATTTATGTTGTTTGGTTCTTGAATTTTAGTGAATGAAGATTAAAGTCTAAGTTGATTTGATGCAAGAAAAATATTTTATCTAATGTTTACTCATTAAAATATGTGAATTCTGATTGTCGTAAATGGCCTAATCAGCTATGAGTCTTTTATGATCTACCAGTTTACAGAGAAACCTTGATGGAGCTTATAAAAGTGAATATGTAATATGGATGGAAACTTTTGTCGCTGCGCTAGACACATAAACCATGCCTATTTATACTTGTTTTCCTTGCATTTTAATTCTAGTAGGTTGTGTGTGATTTTGCATTTCATTGGATGTACTGTGGTTAAACTAAGGTAAAAATCATAAAGCTGCAGCAAGTGTGATCTCATTATTTTGTTGATAACAACTTTTGAATGGCACTATTAATTGTGTCACAAATGCTGTCATTTGTTTCAATCCAAATTAATTGAGATTCTAATAGTGGCTGGCCTTGTGAATGAGATCTTATCGGCTCTTGAAGTCTAGAATCTAGTTATAAATAATAGTAGAACTTTTGGTAGAAATTAGTTATGTGCTTGAGCAAATTACTTGACCATCATTTAAAATGCTTTATGACAGCTCTGTATTTATAATCACATCTCTCCTTTGATGCAGGATTTGCTAAATATACTGCTGAAGCTAAGAAAAGAGTTCTGTTATTGCCTCTTTTGTGGATGTCAGGTAAATTAGACCTCATAACAGTAATTACCATTGTCTTTCTTGTGATCTCTGTGTTATAACTGGTATATTGATATCAAAAGACCTTGTACTTTTTCAGTATGATACAATGGAGGCACTATTGTCCGAATGTCCCGGTGTAAGTGAAGATGAACACTAGATCAGATTTAGCTTATGGATTTTTATAACGGGATCAGATCCATCGAGGCCCACGGGAAGCTAGAGAGGATAACGCTTCCAAGATACCTGTTGCTTCTCCAACGAGTGAATCATGCAAGGTTGCTAAATAGTAAGAATTTTCATGTTCTTCGTAAGAGCAGAAACTAACTGCGACGTAATGCATATATTATTAACTGCAAATTTGTTTCAAGAATTTCTGAAGGTGTATGTACTGTTTTATGAAAATTACAACAAAAAAAATGAGTTTGGCATCAATGAAACCTTCATTCTTCAACTTTCTTGCATTTACTATACAATTTCACAAGGTACCAAATCTTTTGTGACATACATTATAGATGAAATACCAATTGAAACTATTAGGTTAGGGACTTTGGGGTGTTCATTATGAACTAAATAGAATCGAAACTCCATTTGTTCAAACTTACGGTTCAATATCTGATTTCAGACCGACTTTATTTTGGGTCAACTGAAGTTTCCAAAACTATAATATAAAATAAAAACCATGATGAATTCCAAAACTAGATCTTTAGTACCTTTTTTTTTCTTTTATAAAACGAGAACAATTGTATATCAAATTAACAATCTACAAATCTATTTAAGACTTCAATGTTTAAACAAAAAAGAAATGGAAAACAGATGAGAATAAGTAAATACATTTGAAAATTAAAATGTGATATGAAAAAAGAAATAAGAATAATTAAACATAATTGAAATTACCATTCTTGGCATGGTCAATTTAACCTTCGAGGAACCATATTAAAAATACGATATTTGACTACATAGATCATCAGTGAGATGTTCATCATAGATCAGACAAGCAGTTTAAAGACACGTTAATCGAACGTTCATGCCTGTTAATCCAATGACATAACATACATACACAAGTCTGTCTGCCTGCCTGTCTGCAAGGAGAACAAATAGCAACACACGCAAATGTTTTTTTGAACAATTATTGAAAGCATAAGACACGAGCAAGTTGAAGAATTCGAACAATTTAAAGTGACCAGTTCATATGCTGGACTGAAGAATTATACCCCCTCGAATGATCAATTTCATGGAATTGACCCTCGTTCGGTTGACCCAACCCAAGCTCTCCAGTATACTGACCATTACCCGAGTGGGAAATTTGGCCTAAACCCAGATCAGGATTCATCTCGTTGCTATTATAGGGACCTGCAATTTGACCAATGGCTGCACCATGGTTGACAGATGGTTGAACCATGGTCGAGCCATGGCTGCCATTGGTACCAAGAAAATTGTTTACGTTTACCCCAAGACTCGAGGAGGATTGGCCTCTAGAAGTCCAAGGTTGATTTGACAGAAGAGAGAGAGCACTGTTGGAGTCAGAGACTCCATCGAAACATTCGACTGACGACACTCCATGATTATTAGAGTAACTTCTTGGCCTAGTAGTCGAACCTTGCAAAAGATCGGGTATAGGATTTCCCATTCCTCGTTCATATGTTGTCGTGTTTGGCCATGAAGTTGGGTAATTGCTGAAGTCCATCACAAGGCCTCCAGTTTTGTTGGGGTTATCTGGCACGACAAATATCAAAATCGAACTCAGGAATGCAACAAATTTGACCATGTTTGATTATTGAAGTTTAGCGAGTAAAACACTGAGTAGGGAAAATGTATTTCTTGCATCACATAATAGGACATGTTTTTTAGGTGAGATTATGTGTTTTACCAACCTTCATATTTTGTTTGATAGCATAGCTAAATATATCGGGTCGACCCATTAACACGAATAAACCCGCCACAATGAGCTCACATCCAATTCAATGGTAATATATAATCTCCATGGTTTTGTGGGGGGGGGGGGGAAAAGACGAGTGAAGTGTTAATGATGACTAACCGAACATTGTTTGAGAAAGACTTGCATAGCGAGGAGACATTATAGATCCCGGTGGTGGCTTTCTACGACGCTCATTGTGGCCAGCAAGGCGTCTGCGGCAACTTCGTTTTCCTTGGTCAAATTCAGGCAATTGATGAAACCTATAGATATGTTAAATTGTTAACAACCCAATAAGCTATTAGTACAATAGAAATAGAGATGTAGCTAGATTAGGCCAAACTTGTGTACTTTCCGAGAGCATCTCCAGTTATGGAAAAGATTTTCAAAATGTTGTAGATATATGCATAATGTGTTTGAATTAGTCTTTTAAAAGTGAGTTGCTACATAAAAGGCCTAGTTCAATTTTCACTAAGTTGTTGCAATTAATTCGTTGATAAACAGCATCCAATTAAGCACAATACAAAAGAACAGGACATGATTAATAAAATTCATATATTTTTTTTCTTAATGTCCCACAGAATCACAATCACTATCATGAATATATATATATATCATCACTAAAGGCCTCTAGAGAAAGGAAAAGGAAAGCAACTTGACTACAAAACTCAATCATAGAGGACAATTAATTAAGGAATAAATCATAATAATCAACCCCACCACACCAACAAAAATAAATATAATTAAGGAACAAAAAAAAAGGTTAGACAACCTTATCTGTAGTAAAGCAAGTGCATGAATGATGCATGATTTTTTTTTTTTTTTTTTTTTTCTGATGAAGAAAAAAGAAAGAAAAGGTGAAGGGGTGACTGGTGAGTGACCTGCTGCACTGCTGGCAAAACCTTTGTTGAATTCCTGAAACAATGACCTTTGAAGACTTTGAATGCATACCACAAACTTTGTGCCTTGAATAGTAAGCCTTTGCATCACTCAGATCTACATTACATCCCTCCACCTGACACCTAGGCGGCTCCGCCCCGCTCCTCCCTTTCTTCGCCGGAGACGCCGGCGGAGGACGACCATCACCACCAGAGCCCCCCTCATAGTATATTTTCTTGCCAAATTTCAAGCCATTCACTGAGTCAGAAGCAGAGGAAGAAGAACCCTTTTCCATTTGATTAATTATGTCTACAACCCTTTTCCATTCATTGCTTCTCCTGAATAAAAAAAAAAAAGAACATACATGCATTAATTATACACCAAGTACCAGAGTTAAACTCAACATAAATTCTTTGATCCTAAAAAAGCTAGCTGAGACCAAACAAAGAAATTTTTAGAGGAGTACCTGCAGGTTTAAAAATAAAATAAAATAAAATAAAATGTGGGATTTTGGGAGTAAGTAAATACTAGTAATTAAATAAACAGAGCACAGGTCTTGATATGGGATTGTGTGTGGTGTAAAAAAAGTAGAGAAACCTGACAATGGGCCATACTGCCAGCCAGCAGTTTTTTTTCTTTCTGAATTTTGAATTTTGAAGAGACTTCAGACTTGTGTTGTGTTGCGTTGTGTTGCGTTGTGTTGTGTCAAAATAATGGAGACAAACAAATGAAGTAGCCGTACTATAATTATAATTATAATGAAAATGAAGAAGAGAAGAGAGAATATCTCTGTGTGTTTGTGTGTGTGATTTATTGAATGCTTGCTTTTCAGGAGGGAGTTCTCAGTAGCTTTATCAAAGGGAAAATTAACTACGCACAGCACTTACTTCACTAATTACAGTCATATCTCTTATTGTGAGTGAAATGGAATGTTTTTTTTTCTAATTTTAATTTTTATTACTATCAAATTTCTCTAAATGCCTTTTTTTATTATTAAAAGAATCCAACAAGTCTTAGGACATATTTTCTAGAAAAAAATATGAAAATACCATATTCATCCTAAAAAGCAACATCTGTCTCACTTAAAAAATTGGCAATAACTTTTCGATGTGGGAATACTTATATATTTATTAATCATGATTTGCGCGCTTATAATATTCAAGGATAATTCTTCATGTGTGTAGTAAAGTATGATAACCAAAACATGAAGTGCTCTCGGAAATCATCTTCTTTTCCTTTACCCTCTTAAATTAAAATCTTCCACTTTAGCCCATGTCTACTCTCTATTTAATAAAGTACTAATTAAGTACGGAATATATGTCAAAACTAACTAACCCTTATCTTTGTTTTTTTTTCTTATATAATGAATGGTCTCTTTCTTTGAAAAGTAAAGTAATACGTATGTAATGATAGTTGGGGATTGATTATAAAACCTATGGCTATTATTTATTCTTGCAGATTAAATTAGAGGTTGTACTTTTATCCGGAAATGGACCGATCACTATCAAAAACCCTTGTTTGGCAAATAAATTAGGTACCAATCCCATGTCTTGAGACAGAATATATATTGCTTATATTATTTGCATAATGATCGATGATGCTTTTAGATAAAGGAAAGGAATGAATTGAAGCCGGTAGATAAATATAATGCAAATTTATTGTTTCAACTTCAGCTACAACAAAAGGTAAACTATATATACATCTCGATACAGCCAAAATATGAAACACAAAAAAGAAACAAAAATACATGACCTCGGCTCAAACTAGCTAGCTAGCTAGTCCATACATTACATTACATCGTACGTTTAATATTTTGGAGGGTTGTGCAAAATTATTGGCCTTTCCCATCTCTCCTTAGCTCCCTGGCCTCTTTGTCATATATAGGATCTAGTTTCTTGTTTCATTACTAGATTTTGCTATCTCCAATCAACCGTCTCAATTTTCCATGATTAATTTCAAAGTACTTTAGTACTAGCTAGTAGGAGTAATTTGTATGAGCTAGCTAAGTTGTGCCTAAATTCTTTCAAGAAAATGCATGGAAACCTAGCTAGATTAATTAATTCATTTGTGTAACTAATTAATTAATGTTGGAGAATTCATCAACACTACTTTATTAGATTTTCCTTTCTACTCCATTAAAATTAAATAGTCTTATAGCTAGCTAGCTAGCTAGTATTGTATTTCGGAGTGGTACGTGCCAAAACATATAGTAGTAGTAATTTGAGGGGTGAAATTAATTAATGCACCTTAATTAAGTAGCTAGCTAGAGCTTACCTTTCATTCTGAGCTTATTTATACTAAATAGTAATTAAACAGTGCCAAACATGACAAGTTGACAGAACAAACCTTAAAATATCTTCACATGCATGAAGAATTTTCACTTCTAAATTTTTAAATATTAATTGGTATCTTTAATTTAGTTTCTTCCAAAGGGCAAAAGTCCTGAAAGAACACTTTGGCATCTTTCTTTTTAAAGAAATATTAACAATTACCATAACAAGTAGGAATTAATATTAATTATACATGAGGTTAGCAGGATTAAGAAATTAATTAATTAGGCAAATCTTTTCTCTAGAAGAATAATTATTTTAATCATAAAGTAATAGTATTTCCCAGTACTGGAAGTACAGTGCACATATATATATAAACCCTGACCCAATGTTCAAATTGATAATTTCAAGGGAACCAAATCAAATAGACAAATACCATCTATAAACATTTGCATGTGAAATTTCTTGTATGAATCTGGTGTACGAGAACCTAGCTTGTAATTGGATTAATATTACGGGTCTCAGTTTTGGTTCATGAGATCCATTTCCATGCAATGTACAATTTCATAGATATACAACTTTAATAATTAATTAAATACTAGTACAGATTTTATGTGCGACGATACAGTTGTTTTGCTAATTAGATAGATAGGTCCAAATTATACAGTGTGTGGTTAATTACTCTCAAGGATTTCTTTTAGGTCAAATAAATGTAACTAGTATACGCCCCGGGATCATATTAAATTATTTTTATATGAGCTTTTTATATAGATAAATTGTTGGTGGAATCGTACACCTTTTTCTTAATCTTCATAGTGCTTAAGGAGAGGAATTACAACTTCAATTTTATTGCATTCTGAAGTTATTATCTTCATATCTTTTTTTTAGTGATTCAATAAGCATAAGATATAAATTCTTATTATTATATCCAAAAATGGATTTTTTTTTTAAGTCTGAACACCCAACAGCTAACCCCTGTCCTTTAGATCACCGATTCACTGTAATATAGATGTGCAAGCTTTGCTTTTAATGGAGCTCAAAAAATTGTCTGCTTTAGGTTACCATCTATTCCAACCAATTTATGTGACAATTACTACATTGAAGATCCAACATGTGAGCCACCATTTTGTTATAAAATTAATTCATTTCATATTACAGAAAAGAATTTGTAAAAGTGCATAGAAATAAAAAAAAAAAAAAATCATTATACCTACTGTAAGTGAGAAATATAACCATAAACAATAACATTTGCTACCAAAAATTCTCAGACAAACAATATGACATGAGGAGAAATCTTGGAGGTGTTACAGTGGAGTATAATTCACCAAAATCTCTATAAGAAATAGTATCCAAACACGTAGAATAACTAAAATGAACTTTACACATGAAGTAATAATACATTAACGATTGCCATCAAATAAATGTAATTTGCTAATGTGTTGGGTAGTTACATACGTTTGGACCGGATATGATCAATTTGGAATGTTAACAAATCAGATTCGGGTCATTTGTCATCGACTTTCTTTCAAAAAAAAAAAATTCGATTTTTAGGTCACAGTTCGACCATTTATGATAAGATTTTCTTAAAATTGAGACGCATGGACAGTTGGAAACCAATATGGCAAGAAAGGCTCTTACTGGTCCGATCAGTAAATTTGTTGGCCATTTATTTAAATGAGACAAACAAACCAGGCCCTCCTTGAAATTTGTAAATTCTAAATTTGGGCTTAATTGATAGTGGAAAGTATTAAAAAACCCGAAGCCCGAAAAGAAAGGCCCATTTCTCAAAACATGAGGACGTTACCGAAGATTCAGATATAAAAATCAAAAGTACAATCGGGTTAATAGGGTACTAATATAAGCAAACCTTTTAATCACAGGACATTAGACAAAAAGTACTTGATAAAGCCCACAACGCAAATAAAAAAAAAAGGTCAATTCACAGACAACCATTCTACAATAGGACAAGTAAAGTAACTACACTAAAGATTTGAATTAAGTACAACGTTTTTGGTTGATCACCCACCTGTAGTACTCCCTCCGGATAAAAATTGGATCCATCTTTTGTGTTGAAAAATGAAAACAAGACGCGGGTTTGAAACTATGTGTTTGCATCGGGGACTTTCAGATTTTTCTTAATTTAGTATTTGCTTCACAATTTTTCGTGATATTTTCATAATGTCTTTGAAAAGTTTTTGAAAATGTTTTGATATTTAGTAGACTGAAACATATACGAGAAACGAAATTTTGATCCATGAACTGGAAAACACCGCAAATTTATCGTTAATTTAATCCCTAGATGAAAAGTAAGCCAAGCCAAGTTCAAATTCATGAACATTGTTCTGTTTGAACGTATCTGGCAAAGAGCAAGTAAAAAATAATCACCCATTAATTTCCAAACACAAACACAACTAGATTCAAGACAAAAATAGAACTTCATTTGTCATAGTAGTTCTTGACACATAGTTTCAAACACGCTACAAAACCAAAAAGACTCGTTATGCTAAAAATCAAACGCATTAGCATTACCAAAAAAACACGCCCTCTGGAAAAATAGAAGCAAAACTGAAGATGCCCATTTAGGCCGATATCATTTGCACTCAACGCCAACTTCAGCAGCCCTTCTAGGCTTATTTTTTCTTCGACTTCCGATTTGTCTGTACCCAATAGATTTAATCGCTTCAGTTGAGTTAGTTTTTGCAATTTCATCTTTCACCAAATCCTCATTCTCTTTCACTTGTGAAGGCCTCTTTCTTTTCGTGCCATTCGCTGTGGCAGATTGATTATTGTTACTTTCATCTAATTCTTCTATCTTTTCAATTTCATCTTCTTCCTCGATATCATCCTTCAATGGTTTTTGTGGCCTTCCTCTTCTCCTCACTGGTAACTTCTCATCCTCTCCACTTCCGGTATCAGTTAGGGATTGTTTCTTCCCTTTTCCTCTCCCTCTACCCATTTTACGATTCTGCAATCTCAAGAAAATTCAAGTAAATCTGCAATAAAAAAAATATGGTATCAAGAACTCAAACAAATATCGAGTTACGATGGATTATAAAGTTTGAATAAGGCCTCATCCGGATTGATGGATTTGGAGTTGATATAGTATGATTTAGAGAGAGGATTTCAAAGGACTACAATATTAGGTGAAATTTCACATTCATCACTTGGTGAAATAAATACTGTAACAAAAAAGCGTCTTAAGGATTTCAAATTCATCAAACAAGTACAGTAGATTCGTTGTTGTAGATTTCAAATGCTCAACTCCAAATCCATCGACCTAAATGATACTCCATATACCTAAAAGAAATTAGAGAGTACCAAATAATCCAAAATGTAAATTTAAACAATCATAGAAAATCATAAATCTAAAGCTTATATTTTTTTTAATTTTTTTTGAGAAATTAAAGCTTATCTACTCACAATTCTCATCCCTTAAAATATGTTACAATTAAACAGAACAACCAATAAAAAGTATTCTCTGAGCAAACTTAAATCAACAAAAAGGGATTCCATATAATACATCAATCCAATAAACCCTAATTAGGGGTATCACCTAGTAAACCAGAGAAAAACACAAACAGCTCATCAATAACACAACATAAGACCTCAAAACATCTTCCAATTTATAAGCAAAATGCGAAGATAAACAATCCAATCTAATTGAGCACAGGAGATCAACATAAACCCTCAATTAAAATCAAATTGCAATATTCTGATGATTAAGAGATTAAAAGAGAAAAAGCAGAGAGGAACATACCAAATGGAACCGCACTCATAAGAAACAGCATCCATTTGCATCGTTAATTAATTTAACAGTATTTAATTGTAATTGCAATATCAATCAATACTTAATATTTAGATGTGTTTCTGCTTGCATGAACACTTTCGATATCAGTGCAAGTTGAAACAAAATGAAGTAATAGAATATGAGTGAAAATCGATCTGACTGGTGATAAACGAAGGGTTAGATCAAGAGAACAATACAGAGTGAGATTTGAAGAGATTGATATTTTTCACCATTGAAATGAAAGGTTGAAGAATGAATTTGAGCTAAAATGGAGAGAAACAAAGTGAAGAAGATGAGAAATAATAATGTGTGTGTACCGTGTCTGTAGTAGTTAAGTAACAAGTGGTGAAAGGATATTTTAGTTTCTATGGGCTGTTTGGGAATTTAGGGTAAATTGTAAACGAAGATATATTAATATTCTTTATTTTGAGACCACTCCAAAATGTAGGAGAAAAAAGAATAGGACTAAGTTTTGTAAAAAATAGTTGTTACCACTGAAAATTAAATTAAATTATTAATATTCTATACAAACTCATTTGATGAAAATTATTTAAACTTGATTAACATATAAGTTTTGAACAATTTTTTTTATTTCATAACTTGTGGAGCTCATTTCAGGCTTGTTCGATAAACTAAAAATTAATAAATTATATGTAAAATTTAATCAACTCGATATTCGACTCTAGTTAGTTTAATAAAAACTCGTTTAAGCTAGTTTATTAAATAATCAAATCAAATTCAAGGAATTGCATTTTTCATAAAATTTGACGGAGAGAGGAAACGTGAAAAAAAACCCTTCAATTTTGATATTAAATGTGTATTATTCATATATCTAAAGTAAGTAAAAATTTAGTATAAAAAATACAATTCCCTCTATTTTTAAACTCAAACCAAACCAAACCAAGATTCAAATCAAACTCTTGAACAATGATTTTAAATTACTCAGACTCATCACCACCTAATGATTATTAATTATGCTTTGATACATTAACTTTTCTAGATTTTTTTTTTTTGATAACCCAGGTGTCCAGGCTTACACCAGACTAATCCTGGACCTTCAGAACCCTGAAAGATGTAAATCGCGGGATGTGCCTCCACCAAGCCTCGGTATCCCACCATACTACTATACACTATGCGCATTGAATAAGCAAAAACATTACCCACAATAATGGGGTAAATGCAAAATACTTTCCTATGTTATGATAAACCTGCAAGAAACTACCTTGTGAAATTTTTATTTCGTCGAAATTCGTTGAGTTTTCAAAAACCCTGCAAAAAATATTCAATTTATAAAAAAATAAGTCATTTTGGATCGACATATTTCAAGACACCACTTGTAAAATACTTCAAGATGGTCCCTACAACTTCACGTGATATATTTTTAAAATTATTTATTGAAATATGCCGATCCAAAATGACCTATTTTTTACAAATTGAGTGTTTTTTGCAGGGTTTTTAAAATTACAAGGAAGTTTGGCGCAATAAAAAATTTACATGGTAGTTTCTTCCAGGTTTAACATAACACAGAGAAGTATCTTGTATTTTCCCCCACAATAATTTGGAATCAGTCTTTTGTCAATTTGTTATTTTTAGCGTTGTTAACAAAATTGATGGTTCATTTAATCCATAACTAACGATGTTAAATTTGTTTATTAATTAGAAGCCAAAGCTCAATTTTTAAAGATTCAAGTAAACTTATAAAATTTCCCCAAGAAAAAGAAAGTAAACTTATAATAGATTTGAAGACTCCATGATCATTTCCCATTTTATAATACTAATATTTTAATGAGAATTTTTGTACTATTCTTGAATTTGTACAATTCTTGAACAGATATAATCTAAATCTGGCATGCTCACGTAAACTAATATCATGAAAATATATTTATTTTCTATATCCGAATGTATCATAGAGAAAATACATAAATGTACCACCTATAATCTCCACGAAAAAGATTTTGGTATAAACCATCAAACCGAGGAGTAATAGTAATACTAATATTCCTTGCTTGTTAATTCGTTTTTTGGGAACATAACTTTTCTATCAAGTGATTAAAAATTAAAATGACAAAAATGACCCTCACGCATTTGTAAAATATTTTTCTTTTGGGCATGGGGAATGGGGACCACGCGTTGAGCAGCTGGGCGCCAATAAAATAAACTGATAGCTGGACCCTGTCAAAGCCTCGTGCTTAGAATCAATGTTTTCAGAACCGGACCGAACAGTGAACCGGTGAGCCAACTGGCCACTGGTTTTACTGGTCGAATCGGTTGGACCGCTGATCGGACCGGATGACGTCATAATGATATAATAAATATATTTAATTTTAAAGTATATATAATATTCATAAAATTTAAACATTATCCTACAATTGATTAAAAATATATAAAATCTTTGAATATATTTAAATTAAATCACATAATATTTACATAACTTATATCATAATTGTAATATGATACTAATTTGTAAGCTCATATATATATAATATGACTATATTTCTTTATAAACATTTAAAAGTGTAAGTTAAAAATACAACAAACTAGGAGATTAATAATTTTAAAATATGATTATGTATAAAAGTCTAATATTCAAAATCAAACTTGCATAATATATCGATTTGATTTTTAAAATTTTGACACTCTTTATCTTAAAATAATATTGGAAAGAAATATCTTATAGAACAATTTTTAAAAAAAAATTATTATTTGAGTATTAATTTTCATTGATAATGTGTAAAATGTTAATTTGAGTTATCATAATCTAATTTATAAACAAATTTGGCTACATGTTTTCTGTAATTTATAAATTTGTTTTGTACTAAAACTCCAACAAAAATGATGTAGCTCAACTGGTAAGGAAGTTATCTTTCATGCAAGAGGTTATGTGTTCAAATCCCACCTTCTACAAGAATTTTTAGTTTATTTTTAACATTAATAAAATTTAAAAAAAAATAAAAAAAAATAAAAAAAAAGAAATTCTAAATCGGGTTGAACCGGCCCAAACCGGTTCGCCGGTTCACCGGTTTTGGACCGGTTCAACCCGGTTCAGATTGGGTTTTGAGTCAACTGGTTTTAGGGGGTAAACCGGACCGGACCATCCTCCGGTTCGCGGTCGAACCGGCCGGTCCGGCCGGTCCGGTCCGGTTTTAATAACATTGCTTAGAATATAGAGTATTTATTGATTTGATTGGTCAAAAATCAAAATGGCCGCGTTTCGTTTAACATCTCATCTCATGTATAGCTGTTTCGGCCACAGTGCAAAGACACTGTGCTTAAATCGAAAGATATTGGTCTAACTTCTTTTGGGCCTTTCAGAAGCCCAATTTAATATATTTTGACATTTCCTAATTTGTGGTTCATAGGGTAGATTTGAATTCGGATCCGTATCCAATTTATTAGAATAATTTTTCAATTAAAAGATTCGTAATTCGAAATACATGGATCTACAATTAAATAAAATTGTAAAGTTAATAAACTTGTTTTAGAAAAACATATTAATGTAATTTTTTAAATGAAAATTTTATTGAATCTAAAAAAATCTGATATCCGGCTAAATCCGTTGGATTAAAAAAATCAAGATCCGAACACAATCCGACAAGATCCGAATTCGACATGATCCGATCCCATATAAATAGAGCCGAATCTGGACGAATCTGATCCGACCAAAATCCGACCCATTAACAACCCTAATTTATGGTAATGTTCCACAATGCAAATTTCGTCGTGGGTATTTAATCGGCCCATAACAGCATTGGTTGAATAAACAAATTAAAATCGTTTTAACTTTATACATTATACTTACAAAATAAATTTGAACAAAATTTTCCAAACCAATATTTTTGAAGCTCCGTCCCAACGACAGGCTAAAAGTGAACGACATGCTAAAAGTGACAATGTATGTAAAATATGAAGTTACTCGAGCTGAATTCATTTTCGGCTCAATTAAAGTTTATTTGAACTCAATTTGCTAAGAAATCAAACCAACTTCAAAAATAATTTCAAGTTTATTAAAAAGTTCTAAATCAAACTCAACCATTATGTTATTAAAAAAAAAAAAAAAAAAGGAAAAGTAATTGCAAAAGCACCCATAATATTAAACTATTCAATCCATAAGGAATAAACATAAAGAATGATCACTGTTTTTTCTTGATTTTAAACCTCAAATGAATTATTAATGAATGGTATAGTGAGTTAATTGGCTTCCAAATGCCATCACTTTCTTTATATGTCTCCATTTACAGATCCTAAAATTTCTTCTGCTAGATGGAATATATAAGAACATATCAGTCATTGCAATGTTTCTTTCGAAGAATTCAGCATCAACAGCAGTCAAATCTCCCCTGCAAAGACCGGATTTTTGCAAAAGAAAATGTCATCCCAAACATGTATGGATTGTTGCTTAAGGTAAATTAGGTCAAACAATCCGATGATTGAAAATGACAACATTCAAGAATATGGGAAACGTAGAGACTTTCATCCACAAATTTCATTGGATTTTTTCTCATGGAAATAAATCTAGAGAGCATGATTGTTTTTTATGCCTGAGTACTATCAATGCAAGTAGAAGGCAGAGGACAAATTATATCAATTTGTAGTTAATGCTTTATGAAAACTTGAGTGTTCCGTAATGATTGTAAACTATCCTTGAATGTTGTGATACTGGAAAAAACAGGAACAACAAAGAAATGAACAACAAGTGAGCAAATAAATCCCACAAAGGAACAAACATCAACTTCAGTTATATGTCTATAAGTAAGTAAAATAAGTTTCCTCGTCTTAAATTTGATTTGCCCTTGCCCAAATTATGCAGGTTGAACTTCAAAGTAAAACGAGCTCTTGCAAGGCACATCATATCATTCAGCAGAAGACTTCTCAAATGAAGCTTCACTAATGAGAAGCATTTAGAAGCAATAAAAAGTGATCATATCTTCAGGTATCATATATATCTTTCTTCAGTTTCTCCCAAAATTCAATCCCATTTGGATGAGAATTTACATAAGTTCTCAAAAATATTTTCTCCGAGCATGACAAAAGCGTACTTAAAGCCAACTTTGGATGCACTACTCCTTCATCTTTAAGCCATTTATACGTTATAAGTCTAAGCTTTACCCTTTCGATTGTGTAAGAAACAATTGCTGGATGAGTAACCAAATCAGACACCGAATAACCCAAATCTTTAACAAAAAAATCAATCTTTGTTTCAATTACATCCTTTTTCTGGTTAAGGATTTGAGGAGATACTTTGACCATTCCTATGACTTCTTCGCGAGTCAAACCAGAATTCAGCAAACTATCAAACCTCTCTTGAAGCTCCACTCCTTTGCCTCTAAATACTTTAAGAGCCTTCTCCATTTCCTTTGACTTTTCGACAAATCCAAGGTTTAATAAGAAATTAGTTTTCAACATTTTTACATTTAGAATCCGGTTAGGCTCTGGAAGCCTATCAACTCTCACTCCAAGAACCCATCTTTTCAACACCTCTGGCTCATCTATAACCATTTGACCGAGGCGTTTTTTCCCACAGTTCAATATGCCTAGTAAGCTCTTAACTTTTTTGAGTTCACATGAACCGAGTAGTACTGGGTACGAACGAACAATCCAACCAATGTCTTCTAAATCCATTTTAATATCAACTAAAAAATCAAAGCAGTTACGTAAATTATTGGTGAATTTCACAACTGGTATTTTCGGAAACTGAAGAAACACAGTTTTAATATCCTTTTTTACGAATCCAAATTTAGACAAGAACCCAAATAAGCAAAAGGAAGTACGCCCAGAGATCTCAAGTAAAAGATCGGGATGTTGCATGATTAGTTCCCCTAATTGCTCTTTACTCAAACCCAACTCAATTAATAAGTTTATAAGCTCGAGAATACATTTCCAATCGTAAGAATCTGCTTCATTTATATGCTCCTCAAGCCAATCGTTTTCAATCCCGGCTTTCTTTAACTTCAGTAAAGCCTCTATAAATTCCGAATTGACATCATCCTTTAATAAAGAAGGGCTTGAAGCAATAATCTTAACAATAAGAGACTGTTTCAAACCCAAATTCTGAAAAGCTTGAAGCTTTGATTGCAAAACACCATGATCATACCGAAAAACTTCACTGGCTTCCTTATAAATCTTTCCTATCCTACTTCTCAGAATTCCATAATTACACAAAACATAATAGTTCTCCAGTAATACTTTATCATCATTTAAAAACATCAAACTCCGCGGAAGAAATGACGAGTATTCAGACGGGTTTAATCCTATGCTCTCAAAGAATGGCTCAAATTCATTAAAAGGATGGTACCTCAAGAACCGTGTCAATGACCTCGAAATGTTGGCATCATCGATTTCAACTCTCTTTAACAATCTGTCAAAGAATTCGGGAGTGTTTTTACTCATATTTTCGGCATCCATGAACTGCAAACTCCTGGTGGAATGTAAGTACTCTAATAAAGCAGCTTGAGCTTCTCTTTTTACCACACGCGATTTCTTTGCTAATTCACCGAGATTTCCGCCATTCTTTAAATTAAAAGCCCTTTCTGTTGTACAAAACCTAATTTGTTGTAAAATAAGGTATGACCCATTATAACAAAGATTGGATTTTGAGGGTCTAAAGATATTTTCTCTGCAAAGGAAAGAAACCCATTTGAGAACATGAGGTATTCTGAGTTTCTGTAAATTGGTCATAGAGAATGATTCGGAATTTCAGGGGACGACTGGAAAGGAAGCAAAAATATTATTCTTCCAAGAATAAATTAGAGGTCTGCCAATTGATAGAATTTCTTTAGGGTTTTGGTCATGAGAGCTTAAAAATGTAGTCTTTTTAGAAATGGAGGATACTGATTATACTGAAAATGAGACAGAGAGCTTCCTCATTTCTCTTGGGCAAGGGTTTTCGGTTTTCTTAGTCGAGAGAAAAGGTTTAAGAGGAAGAGGAAGGGGCAATCTTGAAAATTCACAATTACACAAGGGTTCTTTTCTGCACAAGCCACCACACACAAAAAAAGAAGGTGTAAATGAACAAATTAGGTTGTTTTTTATCTTATAAATATTAGGCTAATGCTATATTTATAAGAACTAAAATTAGTATCTGATTTTAAGGAAAACTTTGAACAGAATGCTTGTGACATTAATTCTTAGAAATATATTTATTAGTTTACGAATTGTAAATTTGAATTTTTAATGATCCAAATGTAATTAAAAGAAACGGGTTAGCTGAGAGTTTTTAACGAAAAAAAGTGAGTAGAGTTAAATTTAAAATTATTGTTAAACGAAACAAACACAAGTAAAGTCTTGAACTTAATTTAATAGTTAAATAAACTAAAATAAAAAATAAATTTAAATAATCAAACACAAATAAAATTTGAAGTCTTTCACACATAGTCATTTCTTAAATTATATATTTTGATTTTGTAAAATAAAATTTCAATTATTATCAAACGACAAATGTTTTATTTTACTTGTTATCTTATATAAACTGAGCACAAATTAGATTTATTCCAAATCTATCGTATTAAGTTTAAAGACCAAATTTAATTTGGATTTTTACCCCATGGTACGTACGATGCACAAGAGGCAAATTTAGTTTGATTATCATCCCAACATACTTATGGTGCACAAGAGGGATCAACAAAGGAGGCAGGAAAGTTTTACGTCATCCCTGGCAGATAAAATGAACACCACGAACAAGTTTCAGTAAAAAATGGTATTAGGTTAAGATAGCTCTGCAATATAGAATTCACTAATAGGCATCAACACTGCCAAACACTAAAAATTGTTAATGGTTTGAATTTCAAGGATTTGGAAACTTGAACTACTACTACATGACTTATGATCATTTATTCCTCTTCAGCAATGACCTACATAGTTAAGGAAGTACAAAAAAAAAATCATAAGACGAGTAAAGAAACAAAAAATGGTAGGAAAAATAATACTAATAGCAACAATCAAATCAATGTATGAAGTTGTTAGTGTACCATGCTACAACTGATGTAGGGTATTTATTGGGGTTTTTTGCAAGTTAACTCCATGTGATATGTTTAATGGGCAATTTACCTCCTTGTGAAATAAAAATAGGCAATTTAACTCTCTGTGAAATGAACTAATGAGCAATTTACCTCCTTGTGATATAAAAATAGCCAATTTACCTCCCTGTGAAATGAAATAATGAGCAATTTAACTCCCTGTGATATGAATTAATGAGCAATTTAGAGGGAGGCAATGTGCTTCTTTTATAAAAACACAGGGAGGTATTTTGCCATTTTTCTTATCACAGGGAGTTAAATTGCTTATTTAGAATATCACAGGCCCTTTTATTTATCAGATGGAGTTAAATTGCCTATTTAGAATAACACATGGAGTTATTTGCTATTCACTCGTATTTATTGCTTTGGCATGTAGTAAGGGTACCCTCCAAGAACTGCTTGATTTGACTGTGGATAAGAATATTGGGGCTGGGCTGAGTATGGAGCAGTTGAGGGACTCGAGTAAGAATTGGTTGGATATGTTGCCATTGGTTGGAGATAACCATAACCGAGAGGAGGGGCTCCGGTACCATAATATACTTTCTGTTGATATCTCACCCATATGTTGTCGGTGTGGTGTAAATTTGTCAACGTTGGAAACCTCATCGCAATATTTCATGGTAAAAACTGAACTAAAAAACAAT
The DNA here is from genome assembly GCA_030819805.1 of Penstemon newberryi var. newberryi. NCBI lineage: Eukaryota > Viridiplantae > Streptophyta > Magnoliopsida > Lamiales > Plantaginaceae > Penstemon > Penstemon newberryi. Next base: position 696,483 of record JAUALY010000002.1, read on the forward strand.
GGATATCAAAATAACAAAATTGGTATTAAATTGGACAAATTATTTACATATTTGATGGGAATCCAACCAAAATCTTTAAATTATCGGGGCCTCAACTTGGCATCATGAAATGCAACCTTCTCTTAATGATAGATGATAGATTCTTTATAAACCGAAGTTAGTTTGAAAATTAAAACTCAATATATTTTCTTGAATTTGACTTCTTTTTTTCTAAAAGAAGCCCAAAAGTATTTTCTTGAATTTAAATTGGCACCTTCTGTTCCAATTAGATTATTGAATATTTGAATGTAACCAATATCAATTTGGGCCACATATATACATTCAGCAAGCACAAAACCACAAATAAACTCATCCAACATGGATCGGACTTAGTTGACAAGACATCCATAAAAGTCGGTGACTTAGATTTCAGAGTTACAGTGAACCTGCACCGCAGAAGATCCCCTCCTCCCTGGCCCTCAAATTCTTTCTAATTTCCGCTCCCTCTCTCTCTCTCTAACACACACTCACACACAACACGTAGAGAAAGCCGAAAGGTATAGATATACCGTGTTTTCCTCTCTTTGTGTTGAGGAAATAGAAAAGGAGAGAGAAAATTCGCTTTCGTAGTGGCGTCGTCTTTTGATGGAATATGAACCTATAGACAGCAGCGGTGTGTATGCCTCTTTCATTTCAACTAATTCTACGTTCTCGTTTAAATTGATTGTTTGTTTGTTTTAATAATTGGGGTTGTTCAATTCGTCCATAATATTTTGTGAAGTTATTTTATATCGGTACGAGTTAGGGTTAAGATGTTTAAGATTTGGGGTTTTGTGAATATTACTTAAATTCCTACTTTTGTTTATCATACGCATATATGCGGTTGTCGTGATCAATTTGTTTTTTCGCCCTTTCTATTGATTTTTTGTTTCAATAGTTGGAGGTTTTGCATGCCATTCGTGCTCGGAGATTTTGTGAACTTATTTTATATTGGTAATTAGGGTTAAGATGTTTAAGGTTTAGGGTTTTGTGAATGTTGCTTCCCGGTTCTGTTTATGTCTGCTTTGATTCCTATGTCATCAATAATTTTAGTTATATTTACTAGTCAATATCTGCAGCTTAGTTAGAGAGTATCTGAGGATGATAGGCAGGGAAGTTGTGTTCATGGCTTCCGGAAATTTTGTAGGATCTATTTACTTTACTAGAGGTCCTTTTTTTTGCTTTTGGTAGTTGATTTTTCTTATCTTTTTCCTTGCTGAAATTCAACTTCCAGACATAGCCTAATAATTCCTAGATCCGGTTCTGATTTTTCTTGATTTGTTGCAACTTCTAGAGTGCCTTTTTGAACAACGATGAAGTGGTTCGTTTTATTTTAAGGAGATCCTGAATGTGAAATATATCGTACAGGTACTATTATTTTCTGGTAAAGCTTTGTTTGGTTAAGCCGCTTTAGAAGCACTTAGTTTTACTCTATCCATTGCAAAATATTGAATCGGTTCTCAGCAGAAGGCATATCTGGTTACCTTTTCCTTTTTGGATTTACTGGATATTAATTCGACCACTTGAAATGAGTGCAGGTACTGATGATGATAATCCTCAACCACGATATAATAGAGGCCCTGTAGGAGGTTGCGTTGCAGTGAACGGAAGATCATTCGTAGGCTCAGCCCCATACCATAGGATGCAAATCGATATGGAGTCCGAAATCCACAATCTGGAGCAAATTGCATATGGTGCAGTTTTACGAGCTTTTAAAGCTCAGTCTGATGCACTTACATGGGTATACACTTCGCTTTAGTTATGTAATATGCAATGTTTTTCTTGTTTCTGATTTTTGAAGAAATACTATGTCTTCTGCTGACTTGGTTTTGGGACTCGTCAATATAATGCTAACCAGGAGAAAGAAGGTCTGATAACAGAACTGAGGAAAGAACTAAGGGTTTCGGATGACGAGCACAGGGAGCTGCTCACTGAGGTCAATGCTGATGATCTCATTCGCAGAATCAGGGAGTGGAGAGAGGCGGGTGGGAACCGAAATTTAGTCATTAATGTCTCACAGCATGTTAACAATCAATTACACAGCCCGACAGTTTCAGCATCTCGCAAAAGGCAGAAGACATCTCTATCAGGAAATTTATTTGGATCTCAGTCATTGCACCCTCAGTCGGTTGCTACAACACAGCAACCATCTTCTGCTGGGAAATGGGGACCCACTGCTGGAATTGGTGGCCGAAGGCCTAATGCCGTATGTTTGAACTATTATAATAAGAAATAGACTGGGGATACACACACAAACTTTGTTAATAATTTATCCATTCTATACCTTATTTCATAGGGTCAGACAGCTTTCACCGCAACCAAACCCATGCAGTATCAGTCTATTGATCGTGTTTCTTCTGGGGCTCCTATGGATGACTCTTCTGAAAGCATACGCGACCCGTTCGTTGGTAGGAAAGTGATGATAAGATGGCCGGCAGATAATAATTTCTACGAGGCTATTATTACTGAATACAATCCTGTAGATGTATGCTTGACTCTCTTTCCTTATCTTTTGTTTATTTCATTTTCTGGCCTGTTTGTTTGGGAAATTCATTTAAAGTGTTCATATTAGGATTTACCGTCTATGTAAATGGATCTGAACAGATTACCATCTGCATTCCCTAGAATCTATTGGAATACAAAGGTAAAATTTCGAACTTATAAGTTTCTCCATAATACACTTAAAATGGGATAAGAAATTAAGAATTGTGAAGGAAACTGTAAGCACTTTTGGCATCATAGTTTGTTTATTTTCATTGGCTTTGCTTTTATATCACACTGTTGATTTTTTTACTGTATGAATTCCAGCATGGTAAAAAGGAATGATGAATATTGATTTTATTTTTTCTCTTTTTATTTATCTTCATCCTGTGAGTTTTCTTGCCTTTTAATCACACTCATAGTATTATGTTGAATTAGATGTTTTCCAATGCATGGACTTGAGCCATTGAGGAGAAAGCTAAGTAATTTATCTGATAGGCTCTGTTGATGGACGCGTTCACTCCTTTTATAGCTGCAAATATTTGTATTGTGGCAATTCTGTTTGTATAGAAATCAACTTGTGGAGTTTGATCTGTTAATTTCTATTGTAACTTTTCAACAAAATTGTATTTTTCTTGATGGATCATCCCTGTCCACACTTGTATTCTCTCTCTTTTTTTATTTTATTTTTTGATAGAATATTTGGTAACAAGTAATTGTTTTAGATGGTCTTGCTGTTTGTTTCATGACGAGCTTAAGTGGTCTTCACCATTATATTGTCTACAATTGGTAATTACGATCTTAAAGTGATTTCGAGTTAAAACACCTCTTCCTTTTCCCTTTTTTGATTTTGAATTTAAAATGGGAGTTGCTCGGACAATATTATTATTCCAAATGAGGCTTGATTATCGGATGCTTTTACCTTTATTTTGTCCTATTGCTGCATCTGTAAATTATAAGATTTAAAAATATATTTAGTACCTCCACTAACTAATTCTTCTTGTATTTTCAGGGCCGACATTCTTTGGTTTATGATAGCAATACACCAAATGCGACCTTGGAATGGGTTAACATCAAAGAGGTAGCTCCCTTTTGTTTCCAGTAGCTCAAATGGATGTTGCTCACTAATTGCAGTTCAGTTTGGTTCGGCATTAAATGAATTCTTGTAAATGCATTCTAATATCCATTCTGGAAACTCAACTTTTGAATTATTGACCACGTGTTTGATGTTTGGACGTTTTATAAACTTAGAAAGCATATCAAAGATTCCTCAATTGTTTGCAACTTGTATGAATAAAGTTAACTACAAATATGAACCATATATTACTTTGGGCACCATTTTGGCCCGTGTAAAAATACAATTATATATGTTAAAAATTGTTGGTTTTTGCCATGCATGTCACAGGCTGCCTTTTGCCTGATGTTGATAGTCCATGTCATGTAATTAGCACCTTTGTAAATGTAAATTGAAGTTATTGCCCAATTTATCGAATAATGATCAACAGTCATCTTCTATTTCCATGATTGTGAGCCATTGCTGTGATACTAGAAGCAGGTTTGGTTTAAAATGTCCATTGCCTAATCATTTGAGGTTTTTACGGTTGACTAGGGTTCCCTGGGATTCTAGATGTGTAATCTTCACTTTGTTGATTTATTTCAAATTTTGGCACTTCTCTTTGTTATCTCAGCTTAATATGTAATGATAGATTGTGTAACTTGGTTATACACCAATCTCAATGCAGGTTCCTCCGGAGGATATCCGTTGGGTGGGTGATGTTCCCGTAATATCGCGACTAGGCGAGGCAGGTGTTCCTAACCCTGGAAGAGGGAGAATACATTCAGTGAACCAATTTGCTAATGATATCAGGCCATCAGGAAATCCATTTATAAAGGAGGATTCGGGTGAAATTGAAATATACCACACAGACACATTGATTAAGAAGGTATTAAGAGATTATCTTGTTTGAATAATTATGGTGTTTCAAGGCTGCTGACTAATGTCTCGATTTTCTTGGCAGGTGGAGAAGGTGCTTGATGCAAGTCATCCCGATAAATTGGAGATTGACAAGGCCAAGAAAATGCTTAAGGTTATTATGTACTAGTATTTAATATATAATAAGTAGCTTAATCTCAGCCCCGTTGCACTAAAATTCTATTTTAATTAATTGTGCAGGAACATGAACAAGCTCTAATTCAAGTGATTGCAAAACTTGCGGATGCATGTGAAAGTGGTAATGTCGACATTGCTAAATTCATGAAAGTGCTTTTGTTGTCTCTCTCACTCTCTCAGAGATCCTCTGTTTCTTGTAAGAGCTATAATCATGTATTGATTTTCTCATGTTTTATGTTGCATTCGATTTTTGCCTTAGATGATGAGCGTCCATACGCGCATGAACAGTCTGTTGGCTGGCAACATAGTCATGGGCCAAGCCATGAGCTTGATAGTGGAGGAAGGACAGGCAGTTATGAATTGGGCAGGGGTTGAAGCTTATGTATCCTGCAGTGTATTGTTGTCTATGACTATAATCTCATTTTGACTTGTATTGTTAAATTTTTTTGGAGCTCATATTGTAGATCTTTGATAGGTTTTATCTGATGATCAGGTTTTTAGTGTTCTAGCTACTATCATTTTTTCAAGAGACCTAGCTACTATCAAATGACCTTTATACTTTGTACCAAAAAAAAGAATAAGTAAAGAAAGACCTTTATACTCATTTAGATGCTGATTTTTTTTTTATATTGTTATTTTTATTTCGATACTGAATTCTTTGTCAATCATATTTTACCTTTTTTTGTCATTGTAAGCAAACTGTACATGGAATTTCCGACCGAACCGGAACCAAAATTTTGTGCCCAACCGAGCAATGGTAGCTATGGATTTTATGTATTACCGGTCGGTTAATACAATATATTTTTCTCTTTTTATTTTTAATAATCAGAATCCTGACCTTAATATTTATATAAAAAAAACATAATCTAATAGATTTTACACTTCTGAGAAAAAATCAAACCCGTCTCCCAGCAAAAATCAACAACCCGCTGTTTCTTCTCTTCTTCTAGATCCATTGCACCACCGCCGTCCAGTAACTAACAGTGACGCAATGCCCAATTATCATCACCTTCCACAGACTAGCAGCCCTATATAATTCCCCAAAGTTCAATTGATCTAAAGTCCAAACCCATAAATCAAAATATTTGAGGTCATATCTTCAATTCATTTAGATGTATGCAATGCCAATGAATGTGGCTGATTTGATCTAATAATAACTCCTTATGTTGGTGGTGTTCATTTTGAAGCTTGGTGTGGTTTTGAGTATTGAGAATTAATTCAACTTACTGCCTAGTTACTTGAGTATTACTTAAATTGTTTTTAGTGTGCTTATTGCTTCTCTTCTATTTTTGTGAAAAAGAAAAATAGAAGGAGAAACATATTCTAAGAAAAATATGTTTTCGAATTTTTGTGGATCGAAGCAGATCGTTTGGTTTTTTACCGAACCAAACGGTCCGCGATCTCAAAATTATCGAATCGATCGAATACTGGTTTGGTCTGATTTTACCGAATGCTCAGTCCAACTGAAATGTAAATTGACACGAGGACTTGATAATGTCTCTTTGCCTCAATTTTTTTTTTTTGAAATTTTTAGTTCTGATTTTACAGAAGAGTGGTCAACAATTACTTTCGTGGACAAAAATGTAACTGGGTAAAGATACCTAAAATTTCATTTTTACCTCTTACCTAAAGGTACATGCTAGATCTAAAGGAACCAAAAAAAAAAAAAATAGGAATGAAGATAGCATTTAAGTAGCTTATAACTCTAGCTTGAAATTTTGTAAAATAGTAAATTTATACGAAAAGATTAAATTCCTCAAATATTGATATAAAGATAACATAAAATAATGCAGGAAATTCAAGTAATCAAATCAAGAGACTACCATCGCATGGAAGAGCAATACAGAAATCGAAACTGCGGCAGTAAGTCTAAATTAGTTAATTAATTAAATTTGAGCTACATTTTAACTCTCCAAAATTGATACAAATTCGATCTGATAAACTGAGCAGTGACAACATATAACATTATACACAATAGCACAATATCAAAGGATCTTTCATAATTGAATTTGAACTGAAGCTCGAATAAGTTGTTTAATTTTCATCCGTACTACAATTACTAGTCTGTATGTACTTTTAGTTGTACTTAAGCTTCTTGGCAAGCCTTGACTAGATGCATTATATTCTTAAAGTGAGTTAGACCCTATAAATCCACAAGGAAAGTGACCAACAAAAGCAAATCTATAACAAAAGAACATGATCCATACATTAAGTACAAATGTGTCTATATCCCTTTTCTTCTGCAATAGCTATAACTTCCTTGCTCTTTTCTTAGGCTGTTTAGAGCCTCCTGACTCAGCTTCACCTCTTTCCCTACCTCGTTTACCAGCCACCGGAGGTGGTGCAGCTCCTCTTTTCGGTGGCCTCCCAATATTTTTCTTACCCGGGCTGTCCTTTTCCTTCGCTTGTCTCGTTTCTAGACTTCGCCTGGTAACATGTTCTTTCTTTTCACCACGTTTCATATTGTCATTTTTCTTAGCACTTTCACTAGTCAAGGGTGTGTTCTTCAATGCATCGACCAATACACCATTGTTAGAAGACGACCCTTGTTTCATTCGATTCAAGAAATTTGCGGCGCCTCGTTTCTTTGAATCTACTGTAGATTGGTTTTTCTTGTTCTCAGCCTTGGATTCGACCACTGAGTTCTTATTAGTGTTGGGATGATTCTTACTGTTTTTCTTTGAGTTGTCTGAAACCGAAGAAAACCTCTCTCGAGTTCTCTTTTTTGTGATTTTAGGCTCCTCTGCATTAGATGATGGCTCCTCAGAAAGTACTGCAGTTTTCTCTTTCTTTTTATCAGATGCCTTTGCTGCAATGGAGCTTCGTTTGCGACAGACTATTAAGGAACCTGATATTCGGGGCTTTAATAGTAAAGAATTTGAAGGCTCAGGTTCTTCTTTCTTGGTGTTGGATAAAGATTGTAACGAAATTTGTTTCCCAGACGAAGAATCTGACTTTGTATATTTATGAGACATCTCTTTTGAGATGAGCTGCTGGATTTCAAGGGCAGCTTTAAATTCTGAGGAATGTTTGCTGAAGAAAGTAAGGGCATTGTTGACAAGAAGCGACAGATCACGAAAGAACTTGCTTCTGGAAGAGCCCGAATACCAATCTTCTTTCAACCTTCCATCAATTGTCTGGAGATCTATGTGTTGGTGAATTAACTTGTGAAATTTCGGGCTTTCCTGCAAAGATTAATGCTAAGTTTGGATTACGAATATTACTGAAAAAAAAAAGAACAAAGGAAGAATAGCTTTAGCTAAGATAAGGCAGCAAAATCGGGAAGAAGACTGTCGTTTGATCAATATGAACGGTTCCAAATCATATAGAACTAATTCTTTGCTTGATAGGAATAATCCACAAACATAAGAAAACATTTACTCTATAAGGGAACAATTGCTTCTTAAATTATACTACTCCTTGTTAATGTGATTCAACTTTGCTAGTACTCCTATTAGTTTAATCACATAACAATTAAAATTTCACAAGCCTAATGTGTTAAAGCCAAGCTCTTGAATTAACGAAAATGGTTCTAGAGTTTGTAGCCATTTTATTCTTATTAATGAACTGTGACTGTACGATATGATGCACCAGTTAATAATAAACAAATAAAAGAAAATGAAGTGGACTTAATAGTTAATTGGTCAATACGAGAAAAAAATTAATAATAAAATAAAGTAACCTATAAAAAGTCCTACTACTAATAAACTATAACAAAGACGTATCAGCCCTAAACCACATTTACTCCTAATAATTAACCAATATAGAAATACAAATGCATAAAGTAATAAATTAAATACTTGCTTAAAAAGAAATTAAATAATTCACCTGGCTCCGGAGCCGCCGCTCAAACATGGAGCCGAGCTTGTGGGATCGCATCACCTGCAGAAAGTCCATGAACGGCCGTGATTCAGTGGACAATTCCTTAATGGTCCGAGATTCATCCACGTGTTCACGTTCACCGCCACTAGTGCTCCCGCGCCGCACCTTATCGCTTCCATCATCATCTTTCACTGATCTACTGGCCGAACTCTGCACATCAGAGTTTTCCTCCGTCGGCTCCTCTCCCTCCCCCTTTGACTCGGCCGAGCCACTCACCGGTTCAACCTTCGCCTCCTGATCCAGTTCCTTCTCTATACTATTCGAACTCCCGTTGAAGGAGTCCTCCTGAACCGATTTCCCATCCGGTTCAGACTTCAACTCCATCGGTTCTCTGGTCGCGGGTCCGGTTCCGACCGGTTTTGTTTCTTTAACACCGGTTCTTAATTTCTCCGCCCTGAGATCTGTGGAATTTGATTCGTTAACGGACATCTGATTCTTCTCCGACCCTTCATTTTTCTTCTCTGGATCCAACACACTTTTCTCTCTCGTTGAGCCTCTCTCTTTCTCCTCTTCCATTTTCTTCATTTTCAACTCCAACGATCTGAATAAAAAAAAAGTCAAAATCGAAAAACAATACGTTTCAGAAAATTTTGACGTTCAGATCTCTAACATTAGGAAATTTTATACACATATATCAAATGAATACTCGATCTTGAGATCGTAACGCTGCACTTCGCGCCGGAGTTCTACCATACGCAATTTCCGCAACTCATCCAGCAAAGGTATAGAGTCATCGTCGTTTAATTTATCGCCGAGGACGGCGTCGTTTCGGGCGGCGAAACGACATTTGAGGTCGACATACTTGAGCCTGCAGTTCTCAGCGGTGAGCGGAAGGGTGCGGTCGGGGTTCTGTTTCTGAAGTTCGGTGGCGATTGAGTCCCACGCGGCAGTGCCGTGGCGGTTCACGGCGAAGGCTAGGAGAAGCTCCTCCCAGGTTCCCCAAGAGGGGGTCACGTCGTCGTTCGCCGCCTCAGGTGCGGTACCGTCCGGTTTGGTCATGGGATAGTGGTGCGGTTGTTAAATTGTTCTGCAGATTTATATTCTATTACTACTACTATTTATTTATAAGAACTCGTTGTTTGTGTTCCCAGAGGGGTCTAGGGTTGTTCGTTTCGTTCTCTGTTAAAAAATAGAAATAGAAATAGAAATAGAAACATTATTTATTTATTCTGTGTGATTGTGGGCGTCGTGGGTTTTATAGAACAGGACAGGATAGATCATCATCCATTTTTCTTTATTCAAAAAAATTCGTAGAAAGAAACTGGTTAAATTGCAAAACCAATTAAAATTATACTACTTAATAATATATGGGCTTCTTCACGAAGAAACAACAATTATCTTATAATTCTTAAAAAAATAAAAAATAATGCAAATCCACTCAAACGTCAAATCTCAATCATAAGTACTAACTTAGATTAAGTAAATCATAATTAATGTCTAAATTTGTTTGTATGAAAACAACAAAACAATTATCAACTAAGGGTGAGTTTGGCCTAGCGATTCAAAAATCAATTATAGGAGAATTAATTTTACTAAAATGGATTTTGGCAATAATTGATTATGATAAAATTCAATTATAAAATAATTACTTTTGGATAATAGCTTTTGCAAAAGTAACACTTTAGTAGCTTCTTAAATAAGTTGATTTTTAGCTTCTTGAGAGATCTCAAAAGCGATTATGATATTAGGGGCCAAACACCATTAAAATCACGATTGACTAAAAGCAATTTCTATAATTGGGGCCAAACACTTCAAAAATCACAATTGAGATCTAGAAGTGCTTTTAAGGCCATCTCCAATGGAGATGGCCGGGGCCGGGGCGGGGTCGGGGGTCACGAGGGAAGCCGTCTCCAGTGGGGGCTGGGCTCGGGGCGGGGCGGCGGGCGGGGTGGAACGGGCTGGGCGCAGGGCTCGGCGGAGCCCTGCGCCCAGCCCCGGGGTCGCGTGGGGAAGAAGGCCAAAATTAGGGGCGCGTGTTTGCACGCGCCCCTAATTAAGTCAGGGGACGCCACTTGACGTCCCCTGACTGGTCCGTTTTTTTTTTTTGTTTTTTTTTAAAAAATTGTTTATTTAATTGGTTTTTTAATAAATAAAAATAGAAAAATATATATATATACTTAAATAATTAATAAAATTAATTTTCCCTATTAAATTAAATTAAATTAAATATGTAGAATTTAAATATTTAATAAAATTTATTAAGTATATTTATTGTATATTTACTAGCATTTAATAAATATATGTAGTCACCAATTTTTAATTTGATTATTTAATATATAAAATTATTTTTTTTAAAATTAAAATCATTAATAATTTATTAGAATTGTAATTAAATTTATTTATGGACAAATCATTAATAAATAAATAGCATTTTTTATTTTAATATCTTTTATTGTAATTAAAAATTTAATCATTTAACTACAATATTGGTGGTGGCTATATTTTTTTAAAAATACGGAATTAGTTAAAAATAAAATTAAACACTTATACACATAATTTAGATTAATACTTAATCTAAATTAAATATTTAAATACATACTAAAATAGACAAGAAAAGTAAATTCAAACAATTACATTCATGCTTAACCGTATTTTGCGTAAACATGGGCTATTAAGTCTTTTTGAAGTCTACGGTTGGTTTCTTTTGAACGAATTGCTTCATGACGCAGCATATAGTTATCCAACGTTTGCCTTCTTGGTTCAACATCTTCGAACGTTACTCCGCGATGATCATAGCTTTTAGCGCGTGCTCTACGAGACGTGCTAATGTCAGTATCATCATCGTCGGAGTCATCGTCTTTGTATTCGTCACGTTCGTCCTCCACAATCATGTTGTGGAGTATTATGCAAGTTAACATGATGTTGGACAAATCCTGCGTATGCCACCCCCTGCCGGGTTGATTAACGATTGCGAACCGACCTTGGAGAATTCCGAACGCTCGTTCAACATCTTTGCGGAATGATTCTTGATACCGCGAGAATACTTGTTCAGGAATGGTTCTCGGGTTTCTCACAGACTGGATTAGCGTTCCCCACTTCGGATATATACCATCCGCAAGGTAGTAAGGCATGTAGTACTTTCGATTGTTCACTTCATACCGAACTTCGGGAAGGTTACCAGAAGTGAGGTTGTCGAACAGAGGTGAACGACCAAGGACTGTAATGTCGTTCAATGCTCCTGGCACGCCAAAAAAGGCATGCCATATCCATGTGTCATGTGAAGCAACAGCTTCAAGAACAATCGTAGGTTTTTTCGACCTTCCAGAAAAACTTCCTTGCCATGCAGTTGGGCAATTTTTCCACGTCCAATGCATACAGTCGAGCGAGCCAATCATCCCAGGGAATCCACGTCGTTCCGATTTGTTAAGTAGCATTCTCAAGTCAGATTGCGTTGGGGCACGAAGGTACTCGTCTTTATACAAATCCAAAATGGTTTGACAGAATTCACGGACAATCTCGCACACAGTACTCTCCGCAACACGGAAATTTTCGTCGTTGGAATCGTGGGTGCATGCATACGCCAACGAACGCATCGCGATTGTTACCTTCAGAATTGGTGAAAACCCTGCTCGATGGGAGGCATCGTATCTTTGACGAAAGTATATATTTTTGCGCTCGCAATCCGATTTCTTGTATTTCCTTTCTTGTTTGTTGTATTTCCTTTCTTGTTTGTTGTATTTCCTTTCTTGTTTGTTGTATTTTCTTTCTTGTATTTCCTTACTTATTTGTTGTATTTCGTATTATGTATTAATTTTAATTTACTTAATTATTTACTCTCTTTAATTTTAATATTTTAATATCATTAATAATTTAATTACAAGTACTAATAATTATTACTATTATTAATATTAATATTAAAAACAAAATTAAAATCAGAATCATAGGTGAGAGTGGGCAAAGGGAAAAAATGGAATTAATTCAATTCCGGAGCCCTACCATTGGAGACGACCAGGCAGGGCTCGGGGGTGGGGGGCAGGGCTGCCCCGGGGCTCCGGAGCCCCGGGGCTAGCCCTCTCCATTGGAGATGGCCTAAGAGCTCCCACCGCTGGGCCAAACTCACCCTAAATCCAAAACAATATTTTGTCAAATAAAAATGTTTATAGCTACATTTAGATGAACTTGGGTCCTGTTGTTCAGATCCAAATAACTCTTCAAAACAATACTATCAATTTGTTTTGAGTCTTCAATTTTAGGAATTGGATGCTGCTAAGATGGACACGGGAACTACATCACTAAATTAAATAGAGGGGAAGGCCCGAAAACTCCTGGTCTTGCCATTCATCTATGACGGACCGTAGCCCATAGGTCCTAACTTTTTATAGATCTTTCACGTGGGCTTTCTTTAAGTGGAAAATTCTTACATAGACCAAGTCTAAGAGTTTCGTGGTAGACCTTGTGGTTATAAATGTACCACATAATACATTTTGATGATGTCATGTTCTTACAATCTATGATGTGGTACATTTACAACCACAATGTCTATGCAAGATTTTTCCTCTTTAAGTCCATATTATATATATATAAATATAATACGGCATATTGCAATTTATCTTGTCAAATATTGAACAGAGACAACTCAATCAATTGTTTAGATAAAGCCTTAAAGATTGTTTAGATAAAGTTTCATTTATTAATGCATTCTAGCTACTCCAACTTACAAGGGATAATTTTTTCTAAAATATTTGATAATGTCCTCTCATTTAATCACAAAAAAAAATATATAATATATAATAGATATGTGGATAAATTGTGAACATTTGTATAGTACCTAACATATAATCCGGTGGAAAATAAATCTATCAAAATTTCTAATTAATGAATAGCATTCCAGGAAAAGAAGTTTTATCATCAAAGTTCCTCAAGGCGGAAGTACAAATTAATTCCAAATAAAGAAAAGAAATAAAATAATAAAAAAGTCACATCGATTATAGGTTTTCAGTTATGAGTTGAATTTGAAAAACTTGGCGGTTTCTTCCTCATGCTTTGCTCCACAGCTTTATTGGCCTGATTCTTTGCTCCTCGATCCATTGTTATAACAAGTTGATGAATTAGAAGAAAACAACAATTTTCTTGGCTGCAGAAAATAATTACTACTCATAACTGCATCATTATGTTGATAAAATGAAGAAGAAAAAGCAAGGAAAACAAAGAAGAATTTGTGTTGGATCCTCATTTTTAATTGCACATAAATTCAAGAATTGAGATTTGGTACGTATTTATAAATTACAAATGAATTAATTAATGGTTGATTTGGGGCAGTCCAAATGCTAGCTGTTGTATATAACATATATATAAAATTTTAATTTAGGTATTAAGTATTAAAATTAAAGCTCTTTAATTTGACAACTATATATATAGTTTAATTAGATTGTTAACAAAAAGTATGAGATTGTTTATTATACAATTTGATGTACTGGTTGGATGTGGATCTAAACCTACCATGCACTGAATTTTCCTTGAACATAAAAAGATTAATCTGGTCCAAGTTTTATTTGAATGATTCTTTTTAATTATAATGAGATCTTGAATATATAAATCTATTTACCCCATCACCATGCATGTTGCTTCTTGTTTTAATTTAGGGTATATATTTATATATAGTTGCTTTTTTCTCTCATAAAGCAGAAGCTAAAACCATTATATTATATTTTTGTTTTGTTTTAAACAAGCTATAAAAGTTGGATCATGGACTAAGTAATACTTCATGATGTATATATTGCACTATACAACAAAGTTCTGTATTAAATAATCATTTCTTAATGAAGCTTTTTCAGTGTATGAGCATGCAATGCAATGCAATGCAAAATGTAGCTAGCAATGTTTTTACTATTAAGGACATTTATTTCCAAGATTTTTAACATGAAATTCAGCAACTTAATTTGTGCCACTCATATGGTCACTATTTAAGTCAAATGAATTTGGATTTTTTCATATGGTAATTAAAATTGTCCTATATATACTGTCTAAGTCATATGCTAGCTAGCTCAAATTAAAATTCTAATTTAGGTTCAAATTCCAAATTTCACAAAATAATATATATGTGTTAGTATTACACATTTAATTTATAATTAAGTAACACTTCAAGGGCATGTCATGAAATTCATTCTATGTAAAAATAACGAAATGTTCTCACAAACGATCGTGTGTAACTCTTAGATTTCGAATTTGGTTGAATTGAAGAAATAAATGATAGGAAAGCTTAACTAATTCAGGTACAATTAGTCACCTAATATTTAGTATGCAAGCATCTTAATCATTTATACTTACTTTTTCGTCTTTATGGGTCTATTTGGATGGGTTTTGGCTCGGTTTCGTGGGTCTCGGTTTAAAAAAATTGGTTTGGGTGGTTTCGATGAAACATTTGAGACCTCATTTGGATGGGTTTTGGCCGTTGGGTTTTGTGGTTTGAATAAGTTGAAACCCCACTTGGATTGGGTTTGGATGTTGGGGTTTAGGGAAAAAAAATAGGTAGTAGGTGTCAAATCAATGTCTTTTTTAGTGAGATTTGAGGGAAAATGTAGGTGGTAGGTGTCAAATCAATGTTTATAGGTTTGAAAAGTTTGAGTGTGAGTTTCTGAATGGGTTTTTGATGGTTTTATGGGTTTGACGAAAACTCATTTGAAAGAGTTTTGGCTCGGTCTCGCGAAACCCGCGAGACCGGGCCAAAACCCATCCACATACAGTCATATGGTTGAAAGATGAAATAATTATATATAAGATTTTATATTTTTGTACCTTTATGAAAAATCAGTTTCATATAAAATTATTTTTGTGCAACTCATATATAAATGACTTATTTTGCATGTAACTTTTTTTACTAAACAGTACAAGGGCTGAATATTTTTAAGACTAAATGTGTCAAGTTAACATAATAAATAACTTAACATGCTGAACATCAATTGAAGTCATATTAAGTAAGCCCAATTTTTCTAGAATTTTATCGGCAGTTTCTGCTCAGTCTAAATATAACCAATATCAATTGAAGAAGTCATATTCAGTAAGCCCAAAAGCCCAAATTTATTCAACAGCCCATTTCAGTAAATGGATCGGACTTTTAATCAATATGTAGGGTAGGGTACAGGTCGGTCGTCGGTGATTCAGATTTCAATGAACCCGAACCCGCACCGTAGTAATTGTAAAACACGGAACCGCAGAAGATTCCCCTCCTCCCCCCAACTTCATTTCTGTCTAATAATTTCCGCTCCCTCTCATCAGGTTGTACTAAATAACCACTCTTCAGTCTTCATCAAGGGTTCCATATCGAAGTTTCTCTCTCTCACACACAACACGCAGAGAAAGGTATAGATAAACTCTCTCTCTCTCTCTCTTTGAAGGAGAAAAGAAAATTGCTCCGTTCTGGCGCCTTCTTTTGATGGAATATATAGTTATAGACAGCAGCGGTGTGTTTCAATTAATTATACGCATATATGTTGTTGTGATAAAAAATGTTGTTCTCTTTTTAATTTTACTAATTGAGGTTTTGCATGCCATTCGTGCAGAATTTCAGAATTTTTTAACTTCTTTTATATCGGTATGAAGTGGGTTTAAAATGTTCAAGATTTAGGGTTTGTGAATTTTACATGAATTCCTACACCTGTTTATGATTCCTTTCTATAATTTTAGTTGTTTATACTAGTAGATATCTGCAGCTTAGTTAGAGAAGGATGATAGCGTAGAGAAACTTAGTTTAGGGCTTCCGGAAAGGCTCTATCTGCTGTGGATTTTACTAGAGGGAAAAGCCGAAATGGTTTTTCTTGCTTTAACTGATACAAATTTGTGTTTTTTTTTCTCGTTTTTTCCCTTATCATTTTCCTTGCTAAAATTTAACTTTCGAAATAGTCTAGTATTTCCTAGATGCGCTTCTGATTTTTCTTGATTTGTTGCACCTTCTAGAGTACCTTTTTGGATGATGCTGTAGTGGTTCATTTAATTTGAATTAAGGAGTTCCTGGATGTGAAATAGATTGTACCGGTACTATTATTTTCTGTTAAAGCTTCTTTGGTTAAGCAACTTCAGAAGAACTTAATTTTGATCTTGCCGATTGCAAAATATCGGATTGGTTCTCAGCAGAAGGCGTATCTGGTTACCTTTTCCTTCTTGGATTTGCTGGATATTAATTCTGCCACTTGAAATAAGTGCAGGTACTGATGATGATAATCCTCAACCACGATATAATAGAGTCCCTTTAGGAGGTCGTGTTGCAGTGAACGTAAGGTCATTTGTAGGCTCAGCCCCAAACCAAAGGATGCAAATTGATATGGAGTCCGAAATTCACAATCTAGAGCAAATTGCATATTGTGCAGTTCTACGAGCTTTCAAAGCTCAGTCTGATGCACTTACATGGGTACTCATTTTGCTTCAGTTATTTAATATGCGATGGGTTTCTTGTTACTGATGTCTGAAGAAATAGTG
This sequence comes from Penstemon newberryi var. newberryi, assembly GCA_030819805.1. Lineage (NCBI taxonomy): Eukaryota > Viridiplantae > Streptophyta > Magnoliopsida > Lamiales > Plantaginaceae > Penstemon > Penstemon newberryi. Next base: position 713,386 of record JAUALY010000002.1, read on the forward strand.
TGTCTCCTGCTGACTTGGTTTCGGGAATTGTCAATATTATGTTAACCAGGAGAAGGAAGGTCTAATAACAGAACTGAGGAAGGAACTGAGGGTTTCAGATGATGAGCACAGAGAGCTGCTCACTGAGGTCAATGCAGATGATCTCATTCGCAGAATCAGGGAGTGGAGAGAGGCTGTCGGGAACCGGAATCTAGTCATCAATGTCCCGCAGCATGTTAACAATCAATTACATAGTCCAACAGTTTCAGCATCTCGCAAAAGGCACAAGAGTTCTCTATCAGGAAATCCATTTGGCGCACCATCTCGGTCATTGCACCCTCAGTCGGTTGCTACCGCACAGCAATTATCTTCTGCTGGGAAATGGGGACCCACTGCTGGAATTGGTGGCCGAAGGCCTAATGCTGTATGTTTGACCTACTATAATAAGAAATAGACCGCTGATACATACACGAACTTTGTTAATAATTTATCTATCTATACCTTATTCCATAGGGTCAGACAGCTTCCAACGCAGTCAAACCCATGCAATATCAGTCTATTGACCGTGTTTCTTCTGGCGCTCCTATGCATGACTCTTCTGAAAGCATATGCGACCCATTTGTTGGTAGGAAAGTGATGATAAGATGGCCTGCAGATAATAATTTCTACGAGGCTATCATTACTGAATACAATCCCATAGATGTATGTTCGGTTCCCTTTCCTTATCTTTTGTTTATTTCGTTTTCTGGCCTGTTTGTTTGGGAAATTCAGTTAAAGTGTTCTTAATAAGATTTACCATTTATGTAAATAGATATGAAAACAGTTCTTTTTTGCATTCGATATAATCTATCGGGAATACAAAGGTGAAAATTCAAACTTATAAGTTTATCTTTAACCTATCCACTTAAAGTGGGATAAGAACCGTCACAGAAACTGTAAGCACCTTGGCATCAAAATTTGTTTCTTTTCACAAGTTTTGCTTTTATACCACACTGTTGATTTCTTTTTCAGCATTGCGAAAAGGAAGGATGAAAATTGATTTTATTATTTCTCTCTTTTGTTTGTCTTGGTGTTCTTGTGTGTTCTCTTACCTTCTAATCATGCTCACAGTTTCATGTTGAATTAGATGTTTTGCAAGGAAAAAGCTAAGTTATTTATCTGAAAGGCGCTGTCGGCGGACACACTCACTTCTTTTATAACTGAAACTTTTTGTATTGTGGCAGTTCTGTTTGTATATAATCAACTGGTGTAGTTTGATCTGTGAATTGCTATTGTAACTTTTCAACAGAATAGTGGATATCATGTTTGATCAACCTCTCCACACTTGTGTTCTCTCTCTCTTTGTATTTTTTTTTGATGGATAATTTGGTAACAATTTATTGTTTTGGATGGTCTTGCTGTTTGTTTCATGACGAGCTTAAAATTTATTATAGTGTGATCTTCGCCATTATATTGTCTACGATTGGTTATAACGATCTTAAATGATTTCGAGTTAAACACCTTTTCCTTTTTACCTTTTTTATTTTGGATTTCAAAATGGAAGTTGCCCGGACAGTATTATTGTCCAAATGAGGCTTGATGATAGGATGTTCTTACCATTCATTTGTACTATTATGGCATCAGTAGATAATAAGACCAAAAAATATATATTTATTACCCCCACTAAGTCACTAACTAATTCTTATTACACTAATTATTTTGGTATTTCAGGGCCGCCATTCTTTGGTTTATGATAGCAATACACGAAGTGCGACCTCGGAGTGGGTTAACATCAAAGAGGTAGCTCAAAGGGCTGTTGCTCATTCGTTGAAATTTAGTTTGGTGTGGCATTAAATGAACTCTTGTGAAAGCAATGTGATATCCATTTTGGACGCTCAACGTTTGAATTATTGACCACGTGTTTGATGTTTGCATGTTTTATAAACTTAGAAAGCATATCAAAGATTCTTCAGTTGTTTCCAGCTAGAAAATTGACTGCATATATGGACTATGTACTACTTTGGGCCTTTTTGGCCTGTGTAAAAATAAATTAATAAATTTTAATAAGTGCTGGTTTATAAATGTCACACATACTAAAATAAACCTATGTTTGTCACGTGCCACCTTTGCCCGGTTTTTAGTCCATGTCATGTAATTAGCATGGAAAACATTACACCGACATCTTTGTAAATGTGAATTGGATTTATGGTCCAATTTATCGAATAATGATTAACAGTCATCTTCTGTCTCCGAGATTGTTAGACTATAGAAAGTTCTATTAAATGGGTTGTGATGCCGTGGCTACGATGGTAGAAGAAGTTTGGTTTTAATTGTCCATTACCTAATATTTTGAGGTTTTTTATGGTTGACTAGAGTTCTTTGGGATTCTAGATGTGTAATCATCACATTGTTACTACATTGCTGAATTTTTCAAATCAATTTTTTTTTGTTGCACTTTTGGTTGTTATCTCAACTTAAATAATATAATGATAAACTGTGGACTTGGTTATACATCAACCTCAATGCAGGTTCCTTCTGAGGATATCCGTTGGGTGGGTGATGCACCCGTAGTATCGCGACTAGGCGAGGCAGGTGCACCTAACCCTGTAAGAGGTAGAACGCCTTCAATGAATCAATTTGCTAATGATATCAGGCCATCAGTAAATGCGGTTATATATGAAGATTCTGGTGAAATTGAAATATACCACACAGACTCATTGATTAAGAAGGTATGATTTACTGATCTTGTTTGAATTTCATGAAGCTTTGAATTTTACTTACTAATTTGGTGTCTTTCACGACAGGTGGAGAAAGTGCTTGATGCAAGTCATCCCAATAAATTGGAGATTGACAAGGCTAAGAAAATGCTTAAGGTTGTTAAGTATTTAAATTTATAACTAAAAAAAACTAGCTTAATCTCAGCCCCTTTGCACTAAAATTCTGTTGAAATTAATTGTGCAGGAACATGAACAAGCCTTAGTTCAAGTGATTGCAAAACTTGCGGATGCATGTGAAAGTGGTAATGTCTACTTTGCTAAATCTATGAAAAGGCTTTCGTCTCTCTCTTTCCCTCTCTAAGATTTTATGTTTCCTGTAAGATCAATGGCCATGTACTAATTTTCTCACAATTTATGTTGCGTTCAAATTTTGCCTTAGATGACGAGCGTCTGTACACGCATGGACAATCTATTGGCCGGGAGCATAGTCATGGGCCTATGCATGAGCTTAATAGTGGAGGAAGGGCAGGCAGCTGTGAATTAGTCAGGGGTTGAATCTATGCATCCTGCATTATATTGTTGTCTTTTACCTTCTGTGTTGTTTTTTGTTATCGAAGCAACTGTATTTGGAAATTTGTTGGATGCAGTACAGAAAAATATTTCCAGATTGAATTCCTAGGTTGAGTTGGCAAGATGGGAAGAGGTCAAACTCATATTCTGACCCGAAATTAAATATTTTATGTTTGTTTGGATTGAGTTAAATTTATAAGAATGGATCGAATTTGAGTCTAAGCAAATTTCAGATCTGATCTTTCTGGCCTTGTCAATCATCTTAATCATCTTTTATAGGAGTACAACCCTTTTTTTTGTGTGTGTTGGGGGAGGGGTCAAAAAAAAATTAGTTGGACTCTTTCCAATTTGATTTCAAAAAGTTCATTTGGGAGTTTTTGGTAAAAAGTATTTGGACAATTTAGGTTCGTTTAAAAATATACATAAGATGACTACTATACTTGTTATATGAGGTTCGTGTTTAATGTTATGTGTTGCTTGCAAATTTCTAAAAATAAAGTCAATTTAGGTAATACATTAGTTTTCTATGCAAATCGGAAGTACATTGGGACGGAAAAGCTTAAATCCTCGAATAACAAAAGTTCATATATCAATTCGCATGAATCCTTTGTAAATTTGCAATCACATAGTGGAGTAATACCCAATGTCCTATTTCTTTTTATTCATCTTTTCTCGAAAATTAGTTTGTTAAATATCGGATAAATTAGTTAATCTATCAAGTAGTTAGGATCAATTCTTGCCTTAAAAAATAATAAATCCCGAACAAACACCAATATATTTTCTGTGGATTCAACATTTTATTTATCACTTTATTATTAGTAACGATATGTAGATTTGCGTGTGTTTACATAGCGAACATTTGTAAACAAATGAGACCTCTAACCATGTGCAAAGAGTGAGGAATGGAAGAAAAGCTTGTGGAGGCATTTAGGCTTTAGCATTGAATTGTGCCCTTTGAGCAATTAGCAAGTTGTGTTGCTGGCTAGAAATATGTTGATTATGTAGCATTATAACTACCAACATTCTTGTTTATATATATTTTGGGTATACATCTTCTAATAGAGAAAATAAAAGTGTGAGTATTCAATTGACTTTAGGACCATAACCCTAATATAGGTGGACTATTACTATATATATGGGCCTCTACGCATAAATGTAATATATGAGCTTCATACTCAACTAAGTGAAATTTCTTATTAAATCATATAATTAAATAAACACATAAACGAAATATCCTATCATTTACAACTGAATTAAAACATGTAACCCCACATTATGAGGTTGATAACAATAAAATGCTTACATTGAATTATAAGTGCAAGTTATTCATGTAGGGAACATCGTTTTTTTTTCTTGGCCCAAGACTAAAAACTTTTACAAATTACGTTCCAACGACATAGTTATTTAGAGCATGGTTTCACATTTGCTCCCGTGGAAAAGCTCCATGATTGACTGTGATATTGAACCATCAAACACGACCCTTATATATCTTTGCGTTCCATTCGCCAATCACGAGAACTACTATGTTTATTACATGGCTTTGTGCAACGACATTGAAGAATATGTTCATCCTTTGGGCACTTGCAACACATCTTATATAATTTTCCATGGAAGTAAGTGCTAAAGTGCATAACATTCTAGATTTGCACTTAGGACAACATGGAGGAGGTGTTGGTGTACGAAGTCTAACTACCTATATATATAGTCTGTCATGAATAATCTTGTATATAATGATTTGAATTATGCAAGGAGTTAGATAAATTTATCAAAAATGACAATGATTCAAAATGAAATTGTACTGAATATACAACTAATAGTATGTATAAAGAGAAGAAAAAAGAAGAGAACAAACCCCAAAAAATAAATAGCAAGACTAAGATGGGGAGTTTCTTCTCCATGTTTGAGTCTTTTACTTAAAATATAGATTTTTACATCATAATTGAATATTTTGTAATTAATTGATGCTACTTATAAATGACTTTTATAAAGTTTGAAATAAGAAAAAGTTAACGAGAGGTATCAAATCAATGTCTTTTTGTTGCGGAATTTACACATGCAAATAAACGCAAGTACACGTATCGAACAAGTAATAAAGAGTAAGTATAAGAGTATCGTCTCCACAGGGACTTGACTAAGTATCTACCAAATTTCAATTCCTAATTTACTTTTAATTCGGTTCCAAATTTCTAATAGTTATTTCGGGTTTTTAACTAGATTAACTAAATGAATTAACTAATCTAAGTACTTGGATTGAGTTCGAATAATGAAAAGAGAAACCTAGGGTTATAATCCACTATGTTATCTATTGATTGCTCAATTGAGATTTTCGTAGTTATTGGGGGTGACAAGAGTGCTACCCGAGGATTCAAGTATTTTCTTACGTATCTTCCGAATTACGTAAGAACTAATGTATTATCCAAATCGACTCTATTCCTAGGTGATTCGTAAATAAAACAAAGCATTAAACACAAACCTCGTGTAACGGGTATAAACGCCTTAAGTATATTCCTATCCTAAGGGTCGTTTACTATTCAATTTCTATCTAATCCCAATCTCCATTTTCCAAATTCAAATAGGATATTAAATCTAGCAACTAGGTGATCAATCAAGTTGTAAGCATAGAGAACGGAATTGAATCAAACACAAGAATTGTCCCTAACTATGAATAATCCAATAAAAATAATCAAAGTAACATAGTTTCATAAAAACCCTAGATCCTAAAGAATTAGTTCATGATAAATATATGAAGAAAAATAATAAAGAAAAACAAATCTGAGTTCATGTGGTTTTATAGACAAAACGATGAATCCGAGATAAAGATCGTCAATATTGTGTTCTTCTTGCTTCGGTGATCTTCAAGACTTATCTCTTTTCTTCTTCAATCTTTCTCCAAGTAGATCTTTGATGTTCTAGATGTATTCTATGAGAAAAGTATGTTCAAAGCTGATCAAAGATGTGTAATTTCGTGACCTAGAAGTCCTTAAATAGATCTATCAAGTTGAGGCCTAGTAGGAGACTTTGGGCCCAAGTTTTCTCTTAAAATCCCGTTGAAAATCGTGTCAGCTTCGCCCAACAGTTTTGCAAGTGGCATAACTTTCAGCTCCGAACTCCAAATCAAGATCCGTAAAGTTTATGGTGTAGCTAACTCATTCCTCTACATCATACTCGAAATTCAACTTCATTGGAGCTTCTTTGAAAGAGTTATGGTCTTCGGAGTGCACAATAATATTTCTGGCAGCTTTTTTCCTTCTTCATTGTTGCACTACTTGACTTCGTTGGATCATTTTTCATCATTCTTCACTTCCAATCATGCACAAAACAATCAAACAATTGACTTGAGCGAACAAAACTAACTAAAATTGTTTAAGATTTTACCAAAACTCGAATAAAAGTAAACCAACAAGTAAAAGAAATAGACTTGATAACACTGTTTTCACAGAGTTAACACTTTTATAGAGCTTGAGATAAGAAAAGAAGTAGTAAGTCTCAATTGATTTCATTTTATTATTTTATTTTGGGTTTGATTTCACTTGAATCTAGCCCAGGCACGAGTTGGATTGATAATTGTCGAGTTTCCCGGTTCCATGAAACTAAGCTAAAACCGATCAATTAGACAAGTAGGTTTGGCTCTGAATCGAAACATGAGATTTGAAACCTGCACAAACTCATTTGACCCAAGTTTAGTGAGCCCGGGACCAACCCCTCCCCATAAGAGTCCGAAAGGATTTGGGCCCATCTTAATTTCCCTAAGAGTTCGAAAAGATTTGGGCCCATTAACTTCCAAATTCCGACGGCACTTTCAAAGCTTCCCAACTGCCAAAACCAAACCAACATAGTTTTCATCGAAAAAGAAAGAAAACATTTTTGACACATATTCACGTACATATAATCATACAACACACTTCAATTGAAAAAGACGAACAAACACAGTCGGCTTCATCTACAGATTATACCATCTCACAAAAGCCTTTCAAGATTCAGGTCAGTGTTTATGAGCTTGTTCAATGTAGCTTCAGATAAATACATTGATTGATCCATTTCAATTGTTTTGTAAATGTAGATTCATCATAAAAAGCCAAGATCTTTAGTGGGTTTCCAATTGTTCTTGCTGCTGAAAGTTATTATATTTATATTTATTGAATTTTATGTCTGAAGGTGAAATCAATCTAAGTGTGCAAACATTGTTTCCTGTGCCTTTAAATGACAAAGAAGATTTAGTAAAAGGGTGTAGATAGTAATATTGCTCATTGAGAAACTTTTTTCTGCAGAGTCTCTAACTTTAAAAAAATGGCTGCAAATGCAACTCATAGCGCACAAATTGTGACACCAAAGCCTTGTATTTCGCCAAATCATCGTTTTTCCAGTTCAAGAATCGCATGTTTTGGGAGTGAAACGAAAAGCACTTCTTGGAAAACGCTTAAAAGCGTGTCTTGCATATCACAAGTAAACTCATTGTCCAAAAGCTATGACTTTAATGGCTTAAAATCCAAAAGCCATGTTACAAAAGCAATGTCCGGAGCAAGTGATAATCAAATCTTGCCTGGATTGCCGATAGATCTTAGAGGTTGGGAAATGTTTCTTTTATGCATCCTTTATTTATTAATTAAATTTATCTAAGTTTGTGAGCTGAATGCAAAAATATCCCTTGTGCTTTGTCTAAATGGCAAAATTCCCCATGGTGTTGTTTTTATTATCAAAAATCCCATTTGAAATTCCTTCATAAATCATAGCGAGATTATTGTCAATCTTTAGTTATCGCCAATTTTTTCAGTGAATAGGGGCGTTTTCGCATCTTTTGGTGGGGGTATAATTGTCATTTTGGCTTGGGAGGTGTTTTTTTTGCTAATAAAAATTAGCACGGGTTTCCTAGTAATAAAAATAACAAAAAGGGGGATTTTTGCTAATTAGAAAAAAGCATAGGGGTTAATTTTGCATTTCCCTCTAATTTTTAATGAGTAAACTTATGTTGTCTTTAGGGAAAAGGGCCTTTATTGCTGGTGTAGCTGATGATAATGGCTATGGATGGGCCATAGCTAAAGCCCTTAGTGCTGCGGGTGCTGAAATTCTCGTTGGCACATGGGTGCCTGTATGTATACGAACTTTTTGCAATATCTCACTTTATCTATATCTTATTCTATGCAATACTAATGAAGATATTATAATCTTCTAGGCACTTAATATCTTCGAGACCAGTCTACGGCGTGGAAAGTTCGATGAATCAAGAATGTAATATTTAGAGATTTTTATGTTTGTCAACTCTATTTTCACTTTGCTTTGTACATGGATTAACAGTTTTTGAATTTAACATCATAGGTTACCAGATGGTTCTTTAATGGAAATTTCAAAAGTCTATCCTTTGGATGCAGTTTACGACTCTATGGAAGATGTTCCTGAAGATGTACATAATATTCATCTAAGAAAAATATTTTTTCTTGGTATTCCAAAGCTAAAAGTTTGGTTACCTTTAATTAATTTGCGATATTATGCAGGTGAAAACAAATAAACGTTATGCAGGACATTCGAACTGGACTGTGAAGGTCCTAAGTTTCTAAACTTGTTCATTTTGTACTTGTTTCTTTCTCCTTTTCTTTTTTACATAATAATTGAATTTCTTATAATTTTTTTCTGGCAGGGAGTTGTTGAATCAGTGAAACAGGATTTCGGCACAATTGATATTCTTGTACATTCACTTGCTAATGGTCCTGAGGTATTTATTTTCTCTTTATAATTCCTATAATATTTTTCCATTATAGTCTTGTTTTAGAATCACCTGCTTTTTAAACTTTGGACGTTCAATGTAGGTTAGCAAGCCTATTCTGGAGACATCAAGAAACGGCTATCTTGCTGCTATCTCTGCATCGAGTTATTCCTTTGTTTCTCTTCTCAAACATTTTATTCCAATAATGAATCCAGGTACATTATATTCTTTCAATCTTCATTCTAAATATTAAATGAAGCAAATTAGTTTGTTTTGGCTTTGAATATAGTATTTGTTTAATATTTTTCTTTTGTTGATAGGTGGTGCTACAATTTCTCTGACTTATATTGCAGCTGAGAAGATAATACCAGGGTAAATATCTCTTTGGTTTATCGAAGAAATCACAATCTTATCTATCTATCTATCTATCTATCTATCTATCTCCCATTTTTCGTTAACTTTGTCCCATTAAATGCAGATATGGTGGTGGTATGAGTTCGGCAAAGGCTGCTCTAGAGAGTGACACAAGGGTAAGCCCTCATCGATATTTGGTTTATTCGATTTGATTTCATTTTGCAGGTTCTTACATTACCATAAGATGACACATATTCTTTCCTTTAAGGTGCTAGCTTTTGAAGCTGGACGAACGAAGAACATCAGAGTTAACACCATTTCTGCAGGTACTTCAATTAATGCCAAGGTGCACGTTTTATTCCTCCAATAAATTCAAATAAAAATATTTATTTGGGTTTATTTTGCGTTTGGCTCCTCGATGGACCTCCACTATTTAATCTGGATATGGATCTCCAGTTCAACACCAAGACACCTAATCCTAAATGCAATTGGACAACAAATTGTTTTTCATTTTAAATGAATTGGCACTCACCAAAAGTGATAAGATAACTTATCAACTAGGATTGCAAATGATATCTTTTAAGAGAAATCCACATGGGTAAGTTTTATAATCAGTTCTTATATTTCAGGCCCGTTAAGAAGTCGAGCTGCGAAAGCTATCGGTTTTATTGACATGATGATTGACTACTCAAGCGAGAATGCACCTTTGCAGAAGGAACTAGCTTCTGGTAAGCCATTTTCATCAAATAGTGCTGCATTGCATTTTGTGGTTCTTTTCAGTTGAGCAGAAATTAATGTAATAAACCTCAAAATAATGAAACAGATGAGGTTGGGAATGTTGCTGCTTTCCTTGCATCTCCATTGGCTTCGGCTATAACCGGCTCTGTCGTTTATGTTGACAACGGTCTTAATGCAATGGGAGCTGGAGTTGATAGCCCAGCATTTAAGGATCTGGATATTCCAAGAGCAGCCAAGAAAAGCGACATTGAGCGAGTTTAGTGAAGATTAATTTTGATCATTTAATAAATGTTGGGATTTGCTGTATTATTTGCAGATTATGTAATTTCAATCGGTGGGATGCTTTCTCATTGTATTCCTACTTTTATGTTAACTTAGAAATTACTATAATCTTTGTCGTGAATTATTTTCTCAGTTTGTCAATAAAGCTTAAATCATATATGTCACGATTCACGGCACTTAAGACAGGTAGGAACAAGGCTGGGTGAAATTAAACGGGTCAAATGGATTGGGCTGAAAAAGGGTGGAGTTTGGATCGAGTCTAAGTCACACTCTTAAATGTTTTATACTAATTGTAGTCAAATCTGAACATACATGCAAAATTTCAGGTTGGGTTGGGATTTGGATCATTACTTTTTTTATCCCTTTTTGCCAACTCTGCAGTTACCAAATATTTTGGAATTTTTAAACTGATCAAGTCGAACTCGAACAGAAATATTATTCCGACTTGTTGGATAAAAACCGAGCTCAAACGACCTTTACCAAAAGCTCAAATCGATTATCCAATAGCTTGATTTTGATTTTCAACCCTACCACATAAACATACTCATACAACCTAACAAAAGCATAAGACAATAGCATTGCAATCTTATATACATCAATGTCATTTATAATCAAACACTAAATATACTAGAGACTATTTTGTACCCTTCAAATCTAGACTCACAAAATCCAATCGAACCAAGGAGATATTGGCCTGGAAAATCTGCTACAAAATTAAAAATTAAAATTTATTAAAGTACATGGTAGATATATCATACGTTGAGCTGGCATATACCAGAGAACAGTGAGAATTTCACACAAGTTTTCTCTTTCTCTTCCGAATCCCAGTAGCTCTATCAGCAGCAGCATCATCAGTTCTTTCAGGGGAATCTTCAACTACAGATTGCTCCTGCACAACAAAACCTCGATTTCTGCATAATTTCCTAATAGGTGTTGTGGGCAATGCTGCTTGAGCTTCTTCAGAATTGGACTCTTGTTGAGGATTACTTGTTCCGTCCACGGCAGTCCTATGTGGCATTAATTCCTCTCCGACACCAACAGAAGTCACCATTAACTGCAATTAACATTATCAAGGGATTCATAAGATGCTTAAATTGTGATTATACATAACACTAGAGGTTATGTTTGGTTTTTAGAATTGAGTAAAATGATAGTAAGTAAAATGAAAATGAACAAAAATTGAAGTTTCATGTCCTATCATTTGATGCAATGATTTGTCTTAGCATTTTACTCGATACAATTCAAGAACCAAAAAAAATCGTAACGGTTTAATCTAATAAATGTGAAGCCAATGGTTTTGTTGAATTTCGTTGTGCATACAGTTGTGAAATAATATGTAGCAATACAGACACACAAAGCACTCTTTTAAAAGTTTATATTTCAAGAACAGTGTGCAAATATTTAATAGATCATCATCAGACCGAAATTTCAAAGGAATGAGACAATGAATAAATAGTTCACTAAAATAAAAAGATTCCAGCATAGTAAGTACCTTCCAGTCTCTATAGTCGAATCTGAATATAAAATGGCTGTAAGAAGCCTCCCCAGATGAAATTGCATTCGCAGTAGGAGCGTTCTTTGGGGCTGAAAGAAAAAACAACTCGAGTTAGAAATAATAACCAAACGAAAAAGGAGGAAAGGGAAGAAAAGAAATTAAGAAAGAGAAAGAGATTGTACTACACAACTCCTTACTACTTACAAACTAGATGATGCCCATCTTCATCCACTGTTATCTCTGCTCGTCCATCTTTAATCAGAAAAGACAGAGCAAATAAATTTTCCACAGTCTGTGCAAATGAGTTCCGGTTCAATATCAGATTTTCCAACTTGACCTTTCGATTCTTCCTCAGGATACCAAACATTGTGGCCATATTCTTATCAGTATCTGTTTTTTCCTCTGCATTTCCCTCAAGCTGCAGAAAACAAACAAAAAAAACAACCATGTTAAGTATCAGGGAAAGGTTACATATCTAAGCACAAATAATATTCTGGAGTAAGTTGAGATAATTAATAAGAAAATTGGCATAACACAGGTGCTTTACTTCAGGTGCTCTATTACTTTACCCTTCTATTGAGAATATGCATAGTCAAGTATGAAAGCAGCAAATCGAGAAGCGCAGCACTGCAGTATGTATAGTTTATATAATACAGAGTAACATGCATTTCTTTGAGACATAATATGATTATGAAATAAAAGGTCCTAGAATGAAAATAGACACTGCATCATCTGTATATGTCATATGGAACAACAAACAATCAGATATAGTCATATAGCATTATACAATTCATTACAAATCCAATCTGAATTTTACTATCAGACTGCAGAAAAAAGACATTTTACCTCTTCAGGACGGGCATTTTCTGTTGGTATTGTACGCTTTCTATGAACGGCATTCTTACGCTGCTTCAGTTCGGTGTTCATGGGGCCAACCCTGTGAGATATGATTGAAAAAGTAACTTATTCTCTAACTTGTTCATTCGTGAAAAAAAAAAAAAAAAAAATGAAGAGGCACTACTGATAATTACATGGTACAGCAACCAGGAGCACCCCTGAAAACATGAGAAACTGTTTTTCCAATGTCTTTCCAGCGTATTAAACCCCTCGCCTCATCTTGGCTACTGCTTGCTCCACTTTGTTGCCCAAAATCCCTTAGCAGACAACTAACAAAGTCTGAAGGAGTCACGCCATCATTGCTTAATGCTTTAACAGAGGATACCAACGTACTAGTAATGTCAAACAGCGCTTCAGCGTCTGCTACTTGTTCCCTGGGTTTTGTTACTGAAAGGTAAACATGGAAAAACAATCGTCTAAGACAAAATACAAAATTAAGATTAAATGTAGAGCAAAAGGTCATTTCCAGAAACAATTGATAAACAAAACATTGAGAAACGCTAAAACATTTTCTTCACTTGCAATTAGTCTGATATAGCTACTACTATCCATATTACAAAACTAACATAAAAAAATCCATTTTCATGCATATGATAAGGGAGTTGAAAAAAACCTCAAATTCTAATTATGTGTTTTGTAGTGAAAGGCCCCAACAACTTCACATTTATTGTGAAACTATAATATTCGTAGCAGGATTATCATAAACCACCTTCACATATGTGATACCTTATTACATATCAAATTCCACAAATAAAAAATCACAAATTGCTCAGAGAACAAAAATAAAAAGGAGCATGAAACAAAAGGTTAATGTCAATGGTACCTAGGTGATGCAAGTTATCAACTTCTTCAAGTATTGATTTGAATTTATCTGAATCAACCTTTGATATATCATCTCTCTCATCTGCATAAGAAAACATGCATAAACTACTAATCACGGCAATATTAAACCATAAAGAAGAGATTTTATCCGTACAGGTTTCACTTGAAATGGCAACTGTATGATTTACTGACTTTGCAGAATACAATATGTAAGCTCGAGTTAAAAAAAAAAATGCAGTTCTTCAAGTACAGTTGTAGCAAAAGACCAACTGCAATACCATACTTACATAAACAAAATAACTTATCCACCTATACATACTCCCACTAGTCGCCAAAAAGAAATTCAATCAATCCATCAAAATACTCGAATGCAACTCAATATAGTTTAGTACAAACTCATTTGAGCTCAGTTTTCTAATTTTTTAAACCAATCTTGAATTAAAGTCTTCTAAGATGACTTTGGAGAATGGCTCAACAAGCAAACTTGACCTAAAACAAAATATACATAATACACCAATTAACTCGGAATCAGGTACATGCCAGCTTGAGTAAGCTTATTTAATAATAATTTGTTAAATAATCAAAGTAAACTCTTTTTTCATCTTTTTCGTCTACAAGATAAAATCTTTAAAGAAAAAAAATTCAAAAGCAGACAAAGCTTTAAATCAGGTTGAAAGAACTGAAATTACCGCAAATCCGGTTCTTAAATCCGAGGTATTTCGATCTTAACACCCTGCGCTCAAAAGTATTGTCTTCGGCTCCAGAGTTACTTGTTGTACCTTGCGCTTCGTTGACGTTCTGCGCACTGTTTCGCGTAGTCCGACTGCTCCCGTTAATTAGCTCTTTGTTTCCCGCTCGCACCATTGCCTATTCCCAATTTCATAAAACTAGGGCTCAGAAAGTGAGAATAAACGAAACAAAATAAATTTATCGGTGAACGGAAATCAGAACCCTAGAACGAGGCTAAGCCTTTGGAGTAGATAAATTATAATTGCAGAATATGTTAACTCTATGAAATTAGAATAGTGGAGGGAGTAGAAAAGGTAAGGGTTTTGTTTGAAAATTTCGAATGCGCAAATTTCCGTTGGGCTCTGTTTGGTTCAAGGTGGCTGAAGTGAAAAATAGTAAAAAAATTAAGAACGATTTCACCACACATTTAGAATATCTTTTTGGGAAATTTACATAGACACCCCCTGGCTATAACCTTAATTACAGAATTTTACCCTCTTGTTTTAAAAATTACAAAGACACCACCTTGACTTAACGGCCGTTAGTCAAACTTAACAGAAACTGTAAAATATCCGAAATGCCCTTAATTATTTTCAATATTTACACATAAAAAAAAAAAAAAAAAAACTATACCCACTCACCCACCCTCCCGCTTCCCTCTCCCCGTCTCCCCTGCCGGCGTCGTCTCCACTGCCAGAATCATCTCCCCTGTAGGCTTCGTCTCCCCTGTCGGCTTCGTATCCCATACCGGCGTCGCTTCACTCCCAAAATCAAATTTCCCCCAAAACTTAACTGGAACCCTAATCCTCAATCTCAAATTCAGTCCATGAAATTCAAGCGGAAGATGCAAGATTTAGTCCCTCTTGAGTGAATGTTTCAATCTTTTGGAATTAATTGGGTGAAAGTTTCAAGCTTTTGGAGCTCGTTGTGGGCGGCGGGAGTTAGGGAAGACGGCAGGTGGGGTGGGGTGGGGTGGGGTGAGGGTGGGAGTGGGCGTGGGCATGGGTGGATGGGGTGTGTATTGGGTTATTAATTTTTTTAAAAAAAATCTAAAATTAATTTATAAATATTTTACTTATGTTAAAATAAATCTATTAAATTTTAAATTGATTTGTTTTATTTTTGTAAGAATATATGTTATTGAAACTTTATTTATCGAATTGTGTTATTGTAGTAAATTTATTAAATTTAAATTGGTTTGTTTTATTTTTGTAAGAAAATATATGTTATTAAAATCATGGATTAAAATTTCGTTATCAATGTATGTTTCGGTCAGCTCAATAAAAGAATTTTTTCGATAAATTTCCTGAAATGTTTCGAAAAAACTGGGAAAAATCAAGCAATGAAAATCATGGATTAAAATTCAAGGCAAATATAGAGTTTCGGGATCTTATTTTCGTTTTGATTGATTCAAAAACAAAAACTTTTTTATGTTTTCAATGGAAAAGTAGGAAATTTTTGAACCATGATTAAAACATTATTTATTGTATTGTGTTATTATAAATAAATTTATTAAATTTTAAATTGGTTTGTTACTTTATTCACCAATTGTATTATTGTAAATAAATTTATTAAATCTTAAATTGGTTTGTTTTAATTTTAAAGTTTAATAAATTTATTTATAAATTTATTACACAGTTACAAAAGACACCCCTGTAACATGAAATATATTACAAATACACCCCTTGGGGGCAAAATTGGAAAAACATTAAAAAAAATTGATTATGTCATCATCTACCGTTAAAAGTTGACGCCGTAAGGGGTCTTCTTGTAATACTGTTTTGGCAGAGGGGGTGTCTTTGTAATATTTATAACAAGAGGGTAAGTTCCTGTAATTAGGCTTATAGCCATGGGGTGTCTATGTAAATTTCCCTATTTTTTTACTCGGTCTCCCAAAAAATAAATTTTTTTTTTTTTTTTTTTTTTTACTTCAAGTTCGTTTTTATGAATCAACATTTCGTTAATTAAGCAACAAACGAGGTTCTAAGTGCATACAAAGGTGAACCACAATCATACAAAAATGGAACACCAGAGGTTCCTATGATTAATAAAACAAAAACTAGATCTTTAGCTCATTTTGCACAAAAATGCAGTGTTTTGAAAACCGGACCGGACATCAAATCGGAAGTTCGACTGGTTACTGGTTTTATTGGTTAAACCGGGTCAACCAGTGGTTCAACCGTTATAACCGTTATGACGTCATCATGTAATTATTATATTAATTTTATTTATGAATATATAATATACTATAAGTAATTATATTATATTAGTATAGTAAAGTACAAATGATGAATACAAATTTACAGGAAACACTAATATATTAAAAAAAGGAATTTAAAAATTCAGTACTATTTAATTCTTTTTTTAGAGAAACAGTACTATTTAATTAATATCCATAAAGTGCCTATGTTTAATTATATGGCCATGTAATATGTTCAAGTATTGGGCCTTGGGTCAATTTGAGACAAGTCACTCTTGGGCCTTTGGTTTAATAGCATGAATTGAACTGATTAAAAATTCAATAAGACAAAAAGGAAACCCTAAGCTTTACATCACCAGCAGGCAGCAGCTTGGTCGGTCTTCCTCTCTCTCTCCATTTCCATTTTCCTTTCTGTATCAAAAGTTCAACACCTTGCTCCTCCTTGGTCGGTCTTCCTTGATGTTTCCTTCTCCATATAATCATCTTTTATTCTTCTAGTAATGCTTAAAATTATTTTTCACAATTTAAATGGCTAGAATAATGAATTAAATCATTTCGGAAGTTTTTATTTTTCATCCTACAGAAAAGCTGCTGTGTATGTAAATTAAATTTTTTTTTAATTGAAAAATAGTGAACCGCTGGTTCACCCGGTTCACCGGTTCGCCGGTTTCATCGGTTTTTGGCCGGTTTTCACCGGTTCATACTGGTCCAAAAGTCTGCTGGTTTTAGGGGGTCAATCGGACCAGACTTGTGTCCGGTTAGCGGTTAAACCGGGTCGACCGGCCGGTCCGGTCCGGTTTTCAAAACACTGCAAAAATGAGATGGATAATTAGAGTTTCTATTCAATAAATTTAAACTTTCACTTGGGCCATTTGGACCAGTATTTTCTGATGGCATCTCAAAAGCCCAATCGACTTCTTGAGAGTCAGAGAAAAACACAGGGAGAAACCTTTAGGGCAGCACTTTTATTGGAATCCATGTCGAAAATAATGCACTTGATTTCTTGAAATGACAGGATTTTGTAGAGGATGGTATTATTTTGGTTAGTGATGAGTGGCGAAAAAAGATCTTCTAGCAAATATGGGAAAGGGGGAGCTGTCATTTTGGAAATTCGACTGATTATTATAGAATCCACAAATGTATTCTCAATATTATCTCATTCGAAGAGGATGCTACCATCATCCTTCTTGATCGACTGAGTTTTATTTTTTCGAGAATGGAACAACGTTGTAAGATAAAACTAATTTTCAATGTAGCATTCGTTGATGCCAATCGATTCAGATCTTAAATTTTAATTGATTGAGATACGATTGAACATACTTGTATACATATTTCTTAGCACAAATTCAAATAAAATTTAACCATATTTCTCAGTACTTGGAGATGGCAAAAAAAAAAAAAATTGACTCAAGGGCTAGTCCAGCTTGAAGGAGTGGGGCAAGCCTCAACCATCAACCATCTCACGCATTGAGCCTTGGCCTAACAAGTAGGTGGTCAACACTTGTTGGCCATCTACTCTATTTTTTTTTTCCGTTCAATTACTTATTTCTTTTGTTTTATTTATTTTATTAATTAATAAATATATTTTTCTTAAATTTAATTAATAAAAAAAATCTTTCTTAACTTTAGTTAATAAATACATTTTTCTTTAACATTAATTAATAAAAAATGTTTTTTTAAAACTTAACTTTAATATTTTTTTTAACTTAAGTAAAACTTAACTTTAATTTAAGAAACCTAGCTTCAAATTAATTTGTATTTCTTGAAATTAATGCCAATGAAAAATTAATATAGAAGTATTCTTAATTTTTTTGCTTATTATTATTATTATTATTATTATTATTATTATTATTATTATTATTATTATTATTATTATTATTATTATTATTATTATTATTATTATTGTTTTATTTATATTTATTATTATTATTGTTGTTGTTATTATTGTGGGGAAGAATAAAAATTAGAATTAAATGGGATTGATAGATTGAGTCATTGGAGATGACTTAATAATTGAAAAGGGGAAGCTGGACTTTGAATTTGAAGGAATGAGGTTGAACTTAGGTTGATGGGTCACTGGAGATGACATAATATACCATAATCCATAACTAAATCCTTACACTAGAAAATTGACAAATTTGACATGCACTCTTACAAGTAGAAATAATTGGAATAAGTATTAATTGTACTCCAAAATTGTGTCATTTTACCTTATTTTTCCTTGTTTCCGCGATAGCACCACATCACCATCACTAAATTTGTATTAGGGATAAACATGTACTCTTACAATTCAATTTGAACGGATAGGACAAATAAAAATAAATTATATAGGAAGCATACTTTAGACACTAAAATTTTGAATCATAATACGTCAAACAATTATTTACCAATTTCAAATTTTGAATTTCAAATATAAATTCAAAATGGCTTTGAATTTCCAAAATTTTAGCATCTGTTTCACACTGAGTCCCAAATTACACACGGAATTCCTAATTTAACCCCCACCATTCATTACAATAATACAGTATTACCCAATAAACCTTGAAATTCCAACCACGAAATCGTCATTTCGTCGTTCTCAGATATGCCAAAGATCTCGACCCCCAAATTAGCCCCAACAAATTTCTTCTTCGCTGCCTCTCCATTATTTATGTATTTGCATAAATCTCTCTTCATTCACAATTCCAAAACCCTAAGAAGGATCACTCAGTAAGATGAAGGCTTCAATCAAATTCAGGGATGAGCAGAAGCCATTGCTGAGAGCTAAAATCCCATTAAACGTTCTCAACTTTCCTTTCCAATCCGGAATTTGCGCCGGAGAATCCAAAGAATTATCACTAAACCTCAGCACTTTTTTCGATTCTGGACCTTCACTCAAATTCTCATACCGTCCCAACGATTCTCAAAACCCTTTCAGCTTCATATTCAAGACTGGGATCGGTAATTTCGGATCCCCTACCAAAAGCCCTCTAACTATGAGCGCTGAATTCAATTTGATCGGAAATCAAAACCCTAGTTTTTTCATCCACTTCAAGCCCGATTTCGGTGATTTCTCGCTGAAAAAGTCTCACTCTTCTGGTTTTGTCAAGGGTTTGGGGGAGAAATTAAACGGCGTCAGTATAGTGAGTGGGGAGAATTTCGTGAATAATGGATATTTCAAGGGGAACGGGTTTTTTCCGGTGGCGGCGGAATCGAAGGCGGCGGCTGGACAGGTGGTAGATGGGCTGTTGAGTGGTACAGTACTTAGCGCACGAACGTCACTGCCGTTGCGGGATTTTGCGATGGTGAATTTTCGGTGGGGGCTAAGGGTTCCGCCGCAAGAGGCTGTGTCGGAGGAGGCGGACGCGGTAGTGGTTCGGAGGAGAGGTGATGGGATTAGGCTGCCGCTTTTAGTGATGAACAAAATAGGAATCGAACACGTGGCGAAAGTAGATTCGAAAGGTGAAAAAGTGGGTGCCAGTGCAATATATGCTGACGTGACAGAGGCGTGTTTGGATGTGAAGAAAAAGCTGGACCTCATTCAAGCTGAGAATGGGCTGTTGAGCAAGGCTTTAAGTGATTTGAGATCAGATATAGCTGCTGGGAAAATGGACTTTTTGCCGGAGCATCACCGGAGTAAATATTCCGGTGGGGTGGTTGATCGCAGGGGTGGCGGTGATAAGAAATCTTTTGAAGGTAAAGACGAGTCGAAAGGCGCGTGATCATTGTTACCTTGCTTTGTTTTTTTATAGAAAATGTTATTACCTTGCATTCATATAAACATAATGAATGATGGTATTATTTGCACTTGGTTTGATCTAAATTTTGATGGTTTGAGTTGAATTAGCTGTGTGCTAAATTTCTAGTTGTAGTTTATTTCACATGTTTGGTATATTGAGATGGGAGTTTAATTGTGTAAATTTCTAAGCTATGAGAATTATTTGGGATTCATGTCTTGTAGAACATTGTAAATGATGTTAGGGTTTCCATATTGAATGCATCAGTTTTTTCATGTTAGGGTTGAAGTAATCAAATTTAATAAAGTTTTTTGAGTTTGATTCGTCATACTCATCAAGTTTAGAGTTTAGACCAATTTGTAAGAATCTGGATAACTAAACATTATGGGCCTGTTTGTTTGGTGTTTGAGAAAGTAGTTTGGGAGAGTAGTGGAGGTTTGTGAAATAATCTCGATTTGCGTAATGTTGTTTGATTGAGTTTTGAGAGAGTGGTTTGAGAAATAAAGTAGGTGTAGGTTTTTTTGGAAGAGTTGGGTTGTAGATGTGTAAGACTTTATGTCAAATCATATTTGTTATGTGAGATAAATTGTGTAAGAGATAGGTTACTTTATGTCAAATCAAAGTAGAGTTTATATAGGTTTTGTTTAGAGATATGAAAATTGTTGTTTGTTTGGCTTTTGAGAGAGTAGTTTGAGAAAATTAATGGATGAAAAATTTATTTCGAAAAATAGAAAAATGTTTGTTTGGCATTTTTCCAAACACGAAAAAATTCTGAAAAACGCCAAACAAAAAGGCCCTATTATTTTCATGTTATTAATATTAATAATGGAGTATATGTTTATTAATATGCAACAATCCGGTTCATGAAAATAAAGCACCCTGATAGAGGAAGGCTAATTTGCTTCATTTCTATGTAGAATATGAATCTTTGTGGTCTCATTAGTTACCGAGAGATTCCAACTCAATCCTTAATAGATAGGGTTGTCAATTGGTTGGATTTGGATCATATGTCGTATTGAATTTGGGTCGGAGCCGAATTTTGCTTGAATTTAAATTTCACGACTCCAATGAATTTGGTCGGATATCGAATCTTTTCGGATCCAATGAAATATTCGCTTAAAAATGTGGGGAAAAGAAAGAACATGTTACTAGGCGAAGTTTAGAAACGAGGCAGGCCAAGGAAAAGGGCAGCCCGGGTAAGAAAAACATTGGGAGGTCACCGAAAAAGAGGAGCTGCACGGTGGCTAGTAAACGAGGTAGGGAAAGAAGTGAAGTTGAGTCTGGAGGCTCTAAGCAGCCTAAGAAAAGATCAAGGAAGTTATAGCTATTGTAGAAGAAAAGGGATATTGACACATTTGTACTTAGTTTAGGGATCGTGTGGGCATGTTTGTTTGACGTTTCCCAAAATTATTTTGTGTTTGGGAAATGTTAAACAAAAATGTTTTCTACTTTTTGAAATAAATCTTTGACCTCTCAATTTTTTCAAACTACTGTCTCAAAAGTCAAACAAATAACAATTTTCTTATCTCTAAACAAAACCTATACAAATTCTACTATGATTTGATATAAAATAACATATCTCTTACACAATTTATAATACATAACAAACATGATTTGACATAAAGTCTTACACATCTTACACATACAACTTAAATCTTCCAAAAAAACATGCACCTATTTTATTTCTCAAACCTCTCTCTCAAAACCCAAATAAACAATAATACGCAAATTGAGATTATTTCACAAACCTTCACTACTCTCCCAAACTATTTTCCCAAACACCAAACAAACATGTCCTTAATGTATTTATTAGTATATAACTTGGTAAGTATTTGGTATAATTAATGGTTCAAAATTGTTCAACTGCCCAACCAACTAGGGGTGGGCAAGGGACGGGTTTTGGGTTAAAGTTATGGGTATAGTAAATTTTGGAATTGACACATTTCATCCAAAATCTGCCCCATAATAATTTGGGTATTCGGAAGCGAGTATTCAAATTATTGCGGGACGGAATTACGGATCCCATTTTTTTTTTTAAATCATAAATTTTTCACGAACCTACCAAAATTAAATTACTATATTTCATATGTAATAGACTAGTAGTAGTAGTAATTTAATTTGTTGAGCAAAAAAAACCAAAAAATAATTAATGTACGTACGTAGGTGGGAAGAAGAAGAAATGGTAGAGCCGTAGATACTATAAGAGTTTTTATAACTAAGATAAACTTAATATATTAATAACTAGTTTAAGATTTAAAAGGAATATTTGGTAAAGTCAAAAAGTTCTTTATAAGATGATTAATTGATGTATAAGTAAAGTGTATAATTATATAATAATAATATAAAGATATAGAGGGGTTCGAGTATTCGGGATTAAAAAAGTTAATCTCAAACTCGTACCTTATTCTCATAATAAAATATGAATTTTCAAGTTCTTGTATCAAAACCCAAAAAATACTCTGCCTTATTCAGATATTTTAAAAACGGAACGGGTCGGGTTTAGGCTCAACGCCCACCCCTACAACCAACACCCTTCTCCAACAAATTAAGCCAACAACTCTCAACTCATTATTAAACGTACTTTTTATCCCTAAATTCATTTTAGTGTGCCAAAAGAAGGAAAAATGAGTAGTAGCAGTAGTACCAGCAGCAGAGAAACTTGTACAATCGACACAGCCGAGGGCATCTCCCTGGATGCCCGAGTTTTCAAGCCCGCCGCGGAAAATTCGGAAGATCCCAAGGGCAAAACGGTCATTGTATTGGTGCACCCGTACTCGGTGCTTGGGGGATGTCAGGGGTTGATGAGGGGCATGGCTCGGGAACTGGCCAATAGGGGTCTGACAGCTGTCACCTTCGACATGAGGGGCGTCGGTAAATCAACGGGTCGGGCCTCACTTACGGGTTTCGCCGAGGTCAACGACGTCGTCTCCGTTTGCAAGTGGGCTTCTCAAAATCTCTCCACCAAACGCATATTACTCGTCGGATCTTCAGCAGGTATCTACATGTTTCATCATTTCTTAAAAGAATTTTGATTGTTCCTGGATAGAATCCAATTTCTGATTTTAAGAGTAAAGTTAATGATAGGTACATTACAAATATAGCATCTATTAGCTAGTTCTGGCGTTGCTAGCATACTTCTAAATGCGATGCTTTATTTCGATTTGCACATGTCATTTCGTCGGTGATTATTAGATGGTTTTCAATTCTGATGAATGTATATATAGTGAGTTAGTGACAGTATACTTTATACTGAAACTTCACACAGAAAAGATCTGATGTTCTTTCTATTGAAAAAGATGCATAGAGATGTTTAATTAAGTACAGATTTTGAAAATTTCAGCTTCTTGAATTGGTTAGATCAGCATGCAATTTTTGAGCTATATAACTGGAATATATATCTTGAAGCCCATTGCATCTTATAAATTTTGAAGCAGCTAACATTCATGATATTGAGAAAAAGTGTATGTTTTCACTTGCTCGATTTTATACCTTCAGTGTTAATTCCTCACACTGCTGAATTACATTGCTTTTAAATGCCACACGCAGGGTCTGAAGGCACCATATGGTGTGGATGTTATTGACTTGTAGTTCTATTCTCTGTGATCTGATATCAACTCATAATAACTCATGCTGTCTTTTACTCGTTTGGCTTAGGTGCACCAATTGCAGGCTCAGCAGTTGATCAAATTGAGGAGGTTGTCGGTTATGTTAGTTTAGGTTATCCTTTTGGATTAACTGCTTCTATTCTATTTGGGAGGCACCATAAAGCCATATTACAATCTAAAAAACCCAAACTTTTTGTGATGGGTACCAAGGATGGTTTCACGAGCGTTAAACAGCTGCAGAACAAGTTGAAGACGGCTTCTGGCCGCAATGAAGTACATTTAATTGATGGAGTTAGCCATTTTCAAATGGAAGGACCAGCTTATGATGAGGAGATGGTCAATCTGATCTTAGAATTCATTTCATCTTTGTGAGGTTTGTGTAGCATTAGTTCAGAGCAACTTATGCAGTTTTAATTTCTATGTTGTTTTTCCAAGCGATGGTTGTAGATTTAAGGGGTGTTAATTTGCAAATGCTTCTGGAAAATCAGGAGGAGTTACTTTTGTTGAAAGACAAAAAGAAAAGTATTTTTTTCCGAAAAGCAGTTGGTGTTTGGTTTCTATAGTAGAAAGTAGCTTATCCCAAATAATTATTATTTTAAGTGAGAGAATTATATTTATTAAAATAATTCTATTTTTTGGAAGAAAAAAAATGAGTCTCATGTTGGGACGTCCCAAAATAAAAGAAGAACAAAAAATTTGAAAGAAAAGAAAATAGAATTAAAAAGATATTGTGAAAAGGGAATATTATTAGTAGGTTTCCCTTTTAGGTAACCAAAACTTTATTTTTTTACCAAAAACATATATATGAAACTCAATGATTCTTTATCCAACCAATTTGTGATAAATTCCAAGTTGAAATAAATTTTAATTAAGTCAGTTCTCCTGTTGGGTTTATTTTTTTCATCAATAACTTGATATCATACCCAAGAATTCTCTGTAATCTTTCAAAGAAATTAGCAGAATTTATTGTTCAATAGTCAATACTATATAATGGTATGGTATCAGTTTGAGATTTTTCTTTTTGGATTAAACTGAAATCCGTCCCTCTTGTACTTGACTACTTGTAAGTGTTTTGTACACATTGCAATATGCGGGATGTGAATGTGATGTATCAATTTTCTTGTGTGGATGTGGATACACCAGTCCAGAGTCCACAACAAAACAGTGTTGACTTAATTAATGTAGCTAGAGTTTTATATTTTCAGGCTAAATTGCCCATTGAATTATGTAATTTCAATATTTCTTTTAAAATTCCACAATCATTATTGTCCATATTTCTACGTACTATCACACATAAACTATCATATAAATAAATTTAAAATAAATCCGTGCATAGCACAGAGCGTATACTAGTACATATATAATTGAAAATATTTTAAATAAGTTCTCTATTTAGTAAACCAAAAGTCTGTAAGTTGAATTTATTTGTTATAATCAAATCATATCAAACTCTTTTCTTTCTTTTTATTTGTATATATAATTTAAGGGATTATCTTCTTGGTTGAAACTCGAATGAGTAGACTGAGTAATTAAGATGTTAAAATTTACCAAAACATGTTAATTTTAAAATGAACTATAGAACTTCTGGGTTAAACTAATCTGAGACAAATATGGGCCTTTATGGGTTTTAGTTACCTAACACGAGCCCCAATTCTAGGCCCAAAAATAAGCCCATTAGAGCACGTGACTTACTAGACTAGATCTCACGACCATCAAGAGCACGTGACATCCTAAAGTCCTCCGAATTTTTCTCACCAGCCAGATCCAACTCAGCTTCTAAAGTAAAATTAATTCAAAATTCCTAATTTAAATCAATAGCCTCAAATCTTATCAATATTTCTATTATAATATTATTATTATTATTATAATATTCCTCTTATTTTTATTATGCTGAATTTCCCGATTCTTCTATCCTTCGATTCCCAGAAAAACCCTAGGTAGAGATTAGGGTTGTTGTTTTGATATAGTAATATCTTACTCTTCAGCTTCTATTTTTTCGTGTTAGAATATTTGGTTTTAAGTTTATTCGATTTGAACTTGGATCTGTGAGCTTGTTGGAGTTATGGACACCCGCAAGAGAGGCAGAGGTGAATTTGGTGTGAATGTCAATGGCGGATTTAAGAAAGCCAGACCAGGTTTCATTTTTATTTATTAAGGGTTTTAGTTCGTTGTACTGTATCTGCGTAGGTATTGCTTACGTGTTTTTATCCTCTTTGATTTGAATTAATATTCCTAGATGACGATATTACCTTAGCTCAAGGCTACAGTTTTTTGCTTGTAATTAAAATGGTTGATTTTAGGTCTTTTCATAATTCGCTGAGTTACAGGTGAAATTGGATCTAGGTAGTTTTCTTCATTACTTCTAATTTTCAAAAGGGTTATTTTGTTGAACAATATATCAAGATAAAAAGATGTAAATGGGTATTAAATATCCTGTGTTAATTGTCTAGCTTAATGTAATGGATGATGTCAATTCTTTAAGAATTTATGTTTTCGGTAAGCAAACACGGGATATTTGATATTTATATGATTACTTGAAAAGAATTATGAATATTCCATTAAACATTTATCAAGATAAGAATGTTGTTGTAATTTATGATGGCTATTGCAATGTCCTGTGTAGCTGTTGAACTTTTGTAAAGAATAATGTCACGAGTTTCTTAAGAAATAAATGTTATTGGCAAGCAAACATCGTATATGAAACATTTATATAAATAATGGTAATAATTAATGAAAATTCTAACTCAGAAAAAGTAATTAATGTTTTGCAACAGAAATGGACTCCTTATCAAGTGGTATAGGAAGCAAATCGAAGCCATGCACGAAGTTTTTCAGGTTCAGATCTCAACCTACCTAATATAAAACTTGAGATTTAAATGTGCATCCCACATTTACTATTGTGAACTTTACTAAAAGTTTCATCTGTTTTTACTAATAAATGTAATCTTTAAGTTACGTGAAAGGGTCAATCTTGAATCCAACATGAGTTAATAGTATAACAATTTCTTTGAACTTATCAATTTTTCGGGTTCTGTTAACTATACAATTTACTATAAGATTAAAGACTTTCCAGATGACCGCTTTAACATTTTACAGCCATCAGGTCTGAAATCTCACTGTAATTGTTCTTTACCAAATTTATGTCAACTATGGGTATGATTCAGCCCTATGAATTTTTTCCGAGTCTTTGTTCTTCTAATTTGTCAATAACGTCTTACACTCTTACTTGTAACCTTCACTAAGTACATGTGAGTGCTCAATTTCGACTTCTGGAATGTTTTTTTTTTCTGACTTTTTCGCTATCTATTAACTATGACACTATTTCGTCTCAAAATTTTGCCCAATTCTGCTTATTTGTCCCTAGTTCTTGCTTGTCGCTGCAGGTTATAGTTGTGCTTTTAATATTATTTCTTATTTCAAATCAAACAATGGGTTTTAGATGCTTCTCTTTTGGTTTTCCATGTAAGATTAAGATAAAAACTGACAACATTTACTATTTTGCATTACAGTTATTTACTGGCAATATGGTATTTCCTCTCATTTTTCCCTTTGTCAAACTAACGAGCTTACATGATTCCACGCACTTGCTACATAGTTATTAAAGGCGCTCGCCTTGCTCGCTATTGCCCAAGGCCTCGCCTCGCCTCGCTATGCCCATCCCGAAAAGCGCTTCCAAGGCCTCGCCTTGGTCGCCTTTGCGCCGCCTTAAGGCTGTGCAAGGCAGCGCTTTTTTGGGACGGGCTTTCTTTTTAAAAAAAAATTAAAGTCAATTGACTTTAATTAAAAAAAATTCCTAATTTGTCAAGAATCAGTCTCTCACTTCGACTCACTTTCCACTCTCTCTCTACCAAACCCTAACCCCAATCCCGTCTCTCTCAACTGAGCTATCGCCGCCGTCCGCCGCGCGAACCCTAACAGCCGGCTGCCTGCCCCGCCTCCCCCTTAGATTCTAGAGAAGTTATTTATGAATCTTCACTTATTTATGAAATATGAATTATAAAATTTATTATATAATCATATTAATTATTTGAGAATGTTTGGCACTTGGCAAGTAGAAAATGTTGGCACATGGCAAGTAATAGTGCATTGACCATTTTCAAAATGTTTCTTTTAAGTCATATCTGAAGAATATTTCCTATTCAACTAGTTAAGGTAATTATATAAGATACATTTAATTGATAATTTACTTAATTTGCTATACACTTATAACATAATTAAATTATTTACATACTACATATGACAATTAAATTTGACATTTAAATTTGGATTTTGGGATGTTGCATAATGAATATTGAATATGTTTATTATATTGTCTTTAAAAGCCTTGAATTTTATAATTATTGTTGATAATTTGATGTATACTGAAAAGTTTGTACACAACCAAAAAGCCCTCGCTTTTTGCATCGCACCTAGCCTTGAGGCAAGGCGAGCCCTCATCGCCTCGCCTTGCGCCTCAAACAACTATGCTTGCTAAGCTGTCTTTATGGTTTGGAGAGCATATTTGAGAGAAAAATAAAGGAACTATCTTTTAAGAAAGTATTTAACTGAAAAAAAAAATGAAAGATATTCACACCCGAAAATTGGGGGAATGAAACTTACAAGGATAGAGTATTATCAGAATTACCTATTATACAAATTAGTTTAAGTATTTATCTTCTTGTATTCCTTGTGGTTTATATTTTATTTATTTGTTACAATTAAACACAAATAGAAACGGATGTGGTTTGTGGAGGATATTTAGAAAGTGTATATATGTCTTCATTCTTATCTTCTCAGAGCGTCTAGGAAAGAATATAATAAATCAGTCCTTCATAAACATATCCGAAACAGATGATCGCAAGTATTTACTCAGGACAGCTTATCAAAAACAAAAGATTAACTATATATATATCTCATTTGGAGGTGGATTTGTTTATATGAATGTAACATCACAATGTAAAAGGTAAAAAAGAACTTCAAAGGATCTTTATATTTGGCAGATGTACACAGTTCATTTTCTAGGTACTTTGTGTGTTTCTGTGGTAACCTCCAAAATTCACGTTAGATAAATAAATCTCTGTAAGAATACACATCGGCATACAAGGGATTGTTGGCTTTATCGAACATTTGCCAGCTATAGTCCTTGCCAAACCAGCTTCTCTTGTGGTGTCACTATGCGTTTTAGAATCTAATCCATCTTTACATGCAATTATCCATTTTGCTTTCTTTTCCACTCAAAGATGTTTTGTTATCTGAGGGTTCTGATATATATGAACATCTACTTGGGCCAGTATAATCTGATTGCTAAAGCTACTTTTGCTGAGTGATCATTACATGCAATGTTGTGATATGCACCTCATTTTTTATTATTTGCTTAATAATTAAAAGATCTCTTCTGCCACATAAATTAGCAATGCTTGTTCTGATTAGTGTACTGTACTAAACATTTGTATAGAATATTTCAGATATAATTATTCGTTTATTCTGCAGCACTGCTGGTTGTCCATTTGGTGAGAATTGCCACTTCCTTCACTATGTTCCTGGTGGGTACAATTCTGTAGCCCAGATGATGAACCTAGCTCCTGCTCCTCCCAGCAGAACAGCTCCAGGGCCAATGTCAATCCAAAATGGTTCAGCCCCAACTGCTTCTAAAACCAAGTTATGCAACAAATTCAACACTGTAGAGGGTTGTAAATACGGCGACAAATGCAACTTTGCTCACGGGGAATGGGAGATCGGAAAACCTATTACGTCATTTCAGGATGACCCTCGTAATGCCGGACCTACCCCTGGCCGTTTTGGGGCTCGAATGGAGCCTCCACCTGTGCCAGCATCTGCAGGCAATTTTGGCCTATCTGCCACTGCCAAGATTAGTGTGGATGCATCCCTAGCCGGTCCCATCATTGGGAAAGGGGGAGTAAATTCCAAGCAGATTTGCAGGCAAACAGGAGCCAAGCTAGCCATTCGAGATCACGAGACAGATCCAAATCTTAGAAACATTGAGCTTGAGGGCACGTTTGAGCAGATTCAGCAAGCTAGTGGTATGGTAAGAGAGCTTATTGCTAGCATTGGTCCAGCAAATAGCCCAGCTGCAAAAGCATATGGTGGCTCGGGAGGCGCCCCTCATGCCCCAGGAAACAACTTAAAGACGAAGCTGTGCGAGAACTTTGCCAAAGGGTCATGCACGTTTGGGGAGAAGTGTCATTTTGCACATGGGGCAGGTGAGCTACGCAAAACATGAGTTTCCTTTTAGCATATGGTTGTCTACTACCGGTTTGTGTGGATTTAATCGATGTTTTTGGCTTCAGATATGAAGTTTGAGCTTGTGGTAATTTCTATGTAGAATGTTATCAACGTCTTAGACTAGTGCAGTGTCAGGTTACAATTTTGTTTGTGTTATGAATGGTGATCTTAGATTTTGTTTCATACTTAATTTCCTCCAGCAATATATATATTTTTAGTAGTGTATCACATCTGTTTGTAGCCTTGATAATTGGCTAGCTGGTTAGCCATCTCAAATAAGTTGGATCACGCGTTGGAGCTTGAAATTAATTGACAGCGTGAGTATCGATATTATGGGCTTCGGCTAACCTCAAACATATGATTAGGGATCAAAATGAGTTGATCAAATTCAACAACAAAAAAAAAAATAATAATAATGTTGACAACTCTAGAATTGACAATTTTGATTATGTTAGACTAATGTCACTTGAAAGGAAGGCTATTCTCGTTGTCCTATAAGTTTGTCTCTAAACTTATCAGTCAAAGAGAAAATTTCTCCCTTACTTGTTCATTTCCGTTTTAAAACACAACTTGATTTGAAACCATGTGATGAGTGTTTTTAGTGCATCGTCACTTTTCAATAGAACTCAATTCTGAATGTAATTCTTGAATGTAAAATGCCAAATTTGGTATTGCATATCTAAGCATTCACAGCCTCAACTGTTGTGTCACTGTCAGGCTTCAAATAAGTAAAAAGAAACAAAAATCAATTACATATCAAGTGAATCAAACCTGAAATGTTGGATTTTACTGCAACTTGATTGAACTTTGTTTTTTTATATTTTGAGTGGTTTAATAATAAAAAAAAAAAAAAAAAAAGGCAAATTGGATGAGAAATTGGGCTACTCGTGTCTTTGCCCATCAACTTCCTTTTTTGATAAATATATAAATTAGGCCCGGCAATACGCTTGGACTTAGTTATCGGAATATGACAATTCGAATTACGTTTGTCACCGAATTTCCCTATAAACACGCAAATTTTAGAGACCGAAGCAACATTTGGGCCTGGGTTATTGCCAAAGCACAGCCCAGTATCACGCGCGTCGGTTCTAACGAAAAAGGGTGTGGGGGCCCGCAGTTCTGAAAAGCTTAAATAGAGGCATGCTCAATACTCAATGAGCTACTCCCGTACGTGAACACAAAACACAGGAGGGTCCAAGAAAGAAGAGAAGAGTTCAGTTTCAGTTTTTTCTTTCAGGTACTCTTTTATTTTTTGTCTATTGCTTCTTTTTGTGTTAATGCATTTTAATGGATGTAAACTGGATTTTGGGATTATGCTTATAGTGTCAATGAATTTGTGTTATTTTCTGGCCCGTGTGTTTTAGATAGTAATCAGACACTTTTAAGTCTTTTTTCTTTTTCCATAAGTTTAGAAATCAACTTGTCTCTGTGATTTAATTTTGGTATATAATGTTCGTTTCTTGGATTATTTCAAGCCCTGCTTTTTTATGGTGTCTTACAATTTCTTTTCCATTTCATTGCTGGAGAATCTGCAATTTTTTTGAAAAAGGATGTTCACTCACATATTAATTATAGTAGTATGTCCCAATATAAATATCTTGTTATTATATTCATTAAAAAAAATTAGTGTGTTTGGTAGTGGGAAGAACTTTTCATTTGGGCCTCAAATTTTTCATGTGCAAAGTGTTGGATACGACAAGGGTTTGGTGACCGCTTTTCCTTTTTGGTAAATCATGGGGCCAGGGGGAGTTTGTATTTTGTGCTTTTTTTTCCCCCTTCAATTATGTGGTTTATATTGCAAGAGAAGAACAATGGTTTTGTGTGATGATGTATATAGTTTTTAACTAAGGGGTCTGTATGTTCATAAAAATATCAGTGCTTAATTAAGTTTAGATCTAACAAATCAATACTTAGTCCAAAAGTACTTTACTTAACTGCCAATAAATAGATCACATCCCAAAGATCTATTATTTAAACACAGCAAAGAGTGTCTTATTGCTAATGTATCATGTTAACCACTTCCTAATTGTACTTTCCACATAGTCGGCATCTTGTGCTATAGAATATTAGAAGAAATATAAGAGGCCGGTCTTATTCTAATTCTGGGAATCTCCTAATGTTTATGCCTTATTTTGGAAGCCCTTCTAAGATTTTTGTATTTACATGGCGGACCTATATATGTTCTTAAACATATCTCCAAACTGCATTATAGACTAATAATACTACCTTTACTACCCTTTGCAGGTTGCTGAACAATGGGTGCTGGAGGCCGAATGCCCGTCCCTCCTATGGGCAATAACGAAAAGTCCGATGTTCTCCAAAGAGTTCCGCACTCAAAACCTCCATTCACACTCGGAGAGATAAAGAAAGCCATCCCACCCCATTGTTTCCAGCGCTCTATCCCCCGATCCTTTTCATATGTCATTTACGACTTTGCCATTGTCTCGTTTTTCTACTATGTTGCCACCACCTACTTTCAGCTCCTCCCTCACCCGCTCTCCTACATAGCTTGGCCACTTTACTGGATATGCCAGGGTTGTGTACTAACCGGTGTTTGGGTCATAGCCCACGAATGTGGCCACCATGCCTTTAGCAACTACCAATGGCTAGACGACACCGTTGGCCTAATCCTACACTCGACTCTCCTAGTCCCGTATTTCTCTTGGAAATATAGTCATAGGCGCCACCACTCAAACACAGGATCGCTCGAGCGCGATGAAGTGTTTGTGCCCAAAGTTAAATCGGACATAAGTTGGTTCGCCAAATACATGAACAATCCACTGGGTCGAGTCCTGATACTCCTCGTCCAATTTACTCTGGGTTGGCCTTTGTATCTATTATTCAATGTCTCGGGTAGACCTTACGAAAGGTTCGCTTGCCATTACGACCCCAATAGCCCGATTTATTCGGATCGCGAGCGGGCCCAAATCCTTGTCTCTGACGCGGGTGTTCTTGCCGTTACTTATGGGCTTTACCGGGTTGCGGTGGCTAACGGGCTTTCATGGGTTCTTTGCATGTACGGTGTCCCGTTGCTTGTGGTTAATGGATTTCTCGTTTTGATTACGTATTTGCAACATACTCATCCTTCGCTTCCGCATTATGATTCGTCTGAGTGGGATTGGCTTAGGGGGGCTTTGGCTACGGTTGATAGAGATTACGGTATTTTGAATACCGTGTTCCATAACATCACCGATACTCATGTAGCACACCATTTGTTCTCGACTATGCCGCATTATCATGCAATGGAGGCGACTAAGGCGATAAAACCGATTCTTGGTGATTATTATCAATTCGATGGGACATCGGTTTTTAAAGCGACTTGGAGAGAAGCTAAGGAATGTGTTTTTGTGGAGCCAGATGAAGGTGAGAAGAATACAGGTGTCTTTTGGTATAATAACAATCTCTAGAGTTAGACTGTTTAGTGTTTGCTATGTTCTGAAGTCTGTACCTCCTCTCGCGTCGAATAAAACGCTGTTTTATTGAATGAAAACAGCTTCCGTCATGCATACCCCTTGACTTTTGTTTATACTCATTTCAATTGTTCTTGTCTTTTAAGAGTAGACCTTCATAAATACTATATAGTTATGTATGAGTTGATAATATCTTTGATTTCAATATTAACTATCAAAATGAAGAAGGTATTATTGGTTTAAAGAATTAACATATATGATAGTATATCATTGTTATTCACCTCGTATATAACAAAAGGTTAATCATATGAGCTTGCTCGATTTAATATCTCAAGGGTTTACAGGGTAAAATGAATTTATAGAAACAAAAGTGGCTGTTATTAGAGCAAATGAATACAAATGTAACTAAGGCTGTCAATGGGGCGGATTTTCGGTCGGATTTATTAGGATAATTGTTCAATTAGAGATTCGATGGATCTGATCCGATTGTAAAGATCCGTAATCCGAACACACATGGAGCGAATATGGATTTAGGTCGATTCGATCCATTGAAGATCCGAATCCTATAATATATATATATATATATATATATATATATATATATATATAAAAGTAAGTACAATTAATAATATTTCATTGTCAATTTAAGAAGATGGTATAAATTTATTTAAACCAATATTTTTATCTAAAAATATGAATATTAACAAAGGATGTTTGAACATGTGAACTAAAATTAAATAAAATCATAAAAGTTAATAAATTGTTTTAGGAAAAAATATTAACGTAATTTTTTAAGTGAAAATTTTATTGGATCCGAAAAAGATTCGATATCCGGCGGTCCAACTAGAATCCGACAGCCCGATATAACCTCAATCATAGTTGATCTTCAATTAACAAATTGTAAAGTTTAGTGAGGCTACTTATTCAACATGAATATATATGTGAGATTGAGAAATTTTCCGAATGGGCCAAATTAACTTTTGGCCCATTTGTATGCACAGAAGGTTATAGAGTTGGCAATAAAGCCCTGTCTAGCACTCTAGCTTGAAATATAGCCCAGTCCAAATAAGGTCTTGTCCCAAAGATAAGCTTCAAACAAGATCATTTTTTTTTCTTTTTTTCTTTTTTTTTTTGAGAAAACAAAGATCATTAAGGAGAACAATCAAAGTTTCATTATATAAGAGCTTATAGTCAAGGATAAAAAACCCTATGCCAAGAACAATTAAAGGTCGACAACTCCGACGCATTCTTTACTGTTTGAAACTCGAATATTAGAAAAAGATTCACTTGTATTGCATCTGAAGAAATCAGAAACGTCAGATTTATTGCTAATAATATAAGAAGAAAAATATATTTTATTGTGGACTTTTCTGATCTCAACAAACATATGAATAATTAGAAATTATTGTTGAAAAAAGTTAGTTAGTATAATATATAATCAAAAGCATATATATATATACATTCAAACTTCGGCTAATAAAATTAACTTAGCTCCAGATAAGTGACATGTTATGAATTTTTACTCCGAAAAGATTGGGAATTAAGAAAGAAAGGTTTAAGTTCTACTTGGTTATTTTTTTTTTTTTTTTTTTTTAATCTTCACCTATTTTCAATGATTAATTTACCCCCTCAGCTGTTTTTGTTTAGACATATTTCCGCCAAAAAATACATAGGGCCTGTTTGTTTGGCGTTTCCCAGAATTTTTTCGTGTTTGGGAAATGCCAAACAAACATGTTTTCTATTTTCCGAAATAAAATTTTCATCCATTAATTTTCTTAAACTACTCTCTCAAAAGCCAAACAAACAACAATTTTCTTATCTCTAAACAAAACCTATACAAACTCTACTTTGATTTGACATAAAGTAACCTATCTCTTACACAATTTATCTCACATAACAAACATGATTTGACATAAAGTCTTACACATCTTACACCTACAACACAACTCTTCCAAAAAAACTTACACCTACTTTATTTCTCAAATCACTCTCTCAAAACCCAAACAAACAACATTACGCAAATCGAGATTATTTCACAAACCTCCACTACTCTCCCAAACTAATTTCCCAAACGCCAAACAAACAGGCCCATACATTTTGTTAGCTGTCTCTTGACGTACGGGAATATGTTAAAACAAAGGGTTTGATGCATGAAAAATAGATCAAGGATGCAAAATGACGCAATCGTTATTTGAGAGGGCAAAATAAACACTTCAAATTGTTCAAGTAAAATTTAGCAAATTCAAATTGCTCCATCCAAGGGGATTCAAGTGCGCACGTTAGCAAAGAGGCAATGAAATGAAAATATCCAGCTAGATTTTGCTCCCTAACCGCCAGAAAGGTTAATGGGAGACACGTTGAAATAGTCCAACCTCAACCAACGCCGGGACCGCCACGTGGCACCAATATACCACTCCAACAAAATAGGGAAATAAAAAAGAAAAGGAAATGATATAAACCTATTCGTGGGGGCGTATGTGGGCCGGCCCAGCCGGCACACGAGGAGCGTGTCTGAGATGACGTCATCTCTTATTGGGCCTTCGGTTTGGGCTTATTCCAGCTGACACGGATATCAGTGATGATCTTCTGACAACCCACGTGCAGATCCAACGGTTGAGATCGTTCACTGCACGACTGAATCTTTTATTTCATGCGTGCATGTCTGATTTGCTGCGTGCAGTACTCTTAACAAACAAGACTGTGATTATGTGGCCGGCCACTTAGTTGTGAATTTGTGATGATGTTTATTAAATACTATATTTCAGGCAAATTCTGAGTTATACATAAGATTATTGAAATGAATTCATTTGTTTATAATTGAGTGGGTTCAGATGTATTGAATTTGAGCTTAAAAAACATCAGATACATAATAATTGAGTATAATTTAGACGTGCATGGGATGAATATAGTATCAAAATTATTTTGTGTATCAATTAGATCCTATTAAAAAATTAGAACAAACTAGTAATTTTTTTAACTAAAATGAGACGAAGGGTTTGCTAATTTTTTTTTTTTTTTTGAAAACTTGCCAAATCATTACTTCAGATGTACGAATTTGTATCATATGTACTACACTATATGAGTTGCATATATGTGATATGATATTATACAACTAAGAAAAATATGCATGGATGGTTTAATTTTTAATTAGAAACTAAGAGCTTCCTACATCTAACGACAAAAAAAATATTTATGCTTTCTTAATATGTAGTTCATGATTTCATTCTAAGATTTGTCTTTTATTTTTGTGAAGATGAAACAAGAAAATTGAAAAATGTCATTACTTAAAACACTCATCTCCGTCTATTCAAAAGAGACGATCATAAAAAAACAAGATAATACTAAAAGAATTAAGATCAAATCAAACACAAAAGAATGATACAAAAAAAGAAGTGTTTTAACTATATAAAGAGTATTTTATCTAATAAAAATAGTCATAAATTAGTAGGGTACTAGGGTGAATGATTATTGTATTAGTACTGGATTGTTGGGAATTGATTGTTTCGATTCTGATGGCTCTATGAGTAAGCTAATAACCGTACAAACCGGCTAAGGAATTTTCTCCCCAAAGTTAAATACAAACAAACAATCACATGAAAAAACTTTGAGCACATTGCTTATAAATATTCTAGCACTTTGTGTGTACAATCATAGCATAGCTTCAAAATAAGAGTGAAAATCATACGGGTCTAGCAGCACTATCACAAAATCAGTCTTGTAACATATACATTTTTTTCTTTTTATAATTAATCATCGTAATTAAAAACTAATTTAAATAGAATTAATTATTATAGAATTACTTTTCCAATCGACCAAAATTGTGCACTTGGACTACTCCATGGTGGCCCGCGCAATACTATTTAAACAAACTACCCAATAAGTTCGTGAGATTTCATGGATATATATATAGTTCATATATATATATAAAGAATAAATTTCTAGTAAAGGGAATTAAGATGATTAGGACATTAGTGTAAGAAATGAATACTAGTCTTTTTTGCCCAATTTTGACACCAATATAATAGAGCATACACGGCAAGAGTTGTTGTAATGATCCATGTGATGCAAATCTCTAGCTAGTGGACTATTTTCTTGACAGACACTCATATTCACTACACCTCAAATTGAATAAAATTAATGAAGTTTAGTTTTAGTAATATAGTTTTTTTTTTTTTTCTTTTCTAGAAAATAATAGTGATGAGTGATGACAGCACGTATAATATATATTGATGCTCAATGTGCAGGCAAGTTCTACACCAATTAAAAAATAAACCTTTAATTATATATCATTAATAATTTTGTCATAATTTATTTCATCAAAAATATTATAGAACCCTTGTATGATCGATTTCAAATAGAAATCTCCTTGATTTGCATGGATCCATAGAATATATGATTATGATATGAAGAAATGGGGACCATTTTGAGTAGTATACTTTATTGACTATCTCCTCTCCAATATGTCAGAGTAAGGTTCATCCAATCCTTGCCTCCACAGCTATATACATTAGTATAGTACATATTTCTTCTTAAATTAATTTTTGGCTATATTTTATTTTTCCCCCCTCCGACTATTTTTGGTGAACGTTTTGGCACCTAAACTACCAACTGCATCATTTTGCTCTCTCCAACTATCAGACTAACATCATATATATATTGTTAGTTTTAACATATATATTAGATTTTCACTCAGGAAAGCTACAAGGGACAATGTCTATTTAAAAAATACGGGGAAATGATAAATTTGAGGCGTACTACTAAAGATCTTTCGAAAGAATATGTTAAACAATCTGGTTCAATTAAACTTGACACGATAATTGGGGAGGAAATGATGCAATTGATAGTTGAGGGGTAAAGTGAAAACTAATAAGAGTTGAAGGGATCAACACGCAATTTAGCTTAATTTATTTTGTTATGTTGTCCCATGATTTCTTTCCCACCTATATAAATAAATAAACATCTTCCTTTCTCAAACTATCACACCAACTCTTGATCAAATTAATTTTCTTGATGCTTTATACAATGGAGAAACAAATATGTGCCCAAAACAAAACTCCATTATCACTAACCATGCACAAGAATTCACAAACTATAGCAAAAACTAAGCCGAAAATCCGAATAATTCACATATTTGCCCCAGAGATTATAAAGACAGATGTTGCGAATTTCAGGGAACTTGTGCAAAAACTAACTGGGAAGCCAACAACACAAGATGAAATCAAGAAAAAGAAACAAATTACAAAGCCAAGAATGATTACGTCATCACCAAACAAGAAAATGGAATTGGCGCCTCCTTCTATGATGAGGAGTGGAATATTAATTGATGGTGCAGAAATAATGTTGAGAAAAGATATTGATGAAAGAATAAAAGGAGAAGAAGAGATTTGGAAAAGTGCGAATTCAGGAGGTGGTTTCTTGGGTGGATTTGCAGAGATTGATGGCTTCATGCAGGAGCTTAATTATAATCAGTTTCCATTTTTGGAAAGTACAACTCAAATGGATGTTTATGGTGAATCACAACTCACCACTTGCTAATTAATGGCGCTTAGTTTTCAAGACTTTTTTTTATTAATTACTATATATTTTGGTCCTTTTTTTCTTAATTAGTTTGATAATTAGGGATTAGTATATAAAATCAATTTATTATGATAATTGTTTGCTTGCCCTCAACTATTTTTAGTTTGTTTCTGATGTCATATGTAAATAAATCAGACTAATTTATTATTTATATATATAGAGCGTTAATTGTTACTTTCTTGTTCTGAATTTATTTGAAGTTTATTGGGGGAAAATATCACATACTAATTTCTGGGTTCCATTTCCAAAATACTGAATTAATTAATAATCATTCTTGTTGTCTTAATTATCTTAAGATTAATAGTTTAAATCTTGCGCATAAGGTTTCAATTTTATCTTTTGTTGGATGCTGGATATTTTGTTGTGCCCCCTGCCCCGCCCCCCCTCTCTCTGTGAAATTGACCAAAAAAGTTAAGATTACTTTACCTTAGTTTAAAGGAGATATATTATATCATATAATGACCTTTGGCAAACGAAGGTTGTTTATTTCCCTTTATATATGTTCATAATTAAGATTTAAAACCTGTCTCCCATGACCAAATTTGTCATTTTATTCTAGTGATCATTAATTTCTCACAACAAAACATTACTCAATTGCAAAATAAAACTATCGCAGGCAGACAATAGAGTCTAATATTCAAGATGATTGGGTAAAACTTAATAATTTTTCAACTTTTCCATGAAATTGCGTCAATATATATATATATATATATATATAATGAAGAAAAGATACATATAATAACACTGACACGAGTGAGTGTAGAAAATAAGGAAAATGATTGAAATTAGGGGAAAACTTGAGAATTAAAACAAGGCTTCAATTCAATATATATATATACCAATTAAAAGAAGACTTTCCTTTCCATTGCCAGTCAATTCTTAATAATCAACACATAGGAACCAAATACTACTTATATAGTTACACTGAGCTATCTCAATATATGATACAAAACGAAACATAAAACTAACTAAATATCAAATCTACATGCAATAAGTTTATTTCTTAAACAACAAAATAATCTTTCAAGTACTATGAAAATCAGTAATTAATGTCTACTGAACGACTCCTCCTCCTTAGTTTAGTTTAGAGCCAGCTTATTGCATAAGGATTCATATGCAGCACTGCACGCCTTAAACTTCTCTTCCGCAGCAACCTGCATACAGCAGAGAACGAAATTCCCCTCTTATGTTATTTATTTATTAGCAAAAAACCCATTTGATATTCCTTTATAAATCATATATAAAGTTATTGTCAATTTTTCAAGGAACAGGGGGTTATTGCCAATTTTTAGGTGAATAGGGGTGTTTTTGCATCCTTTGGTGGGGGTATAATTGTCATTTTGGCTTGGGAGGGCTTTTTCTTCCTAATAAAAATTAGCAGGGATTTTTGTTCATAAAAATAACACAAGTAATTTTTTAATAATGAGGCAAAGCGCAGGGGATATTTTTGCATTGGACTCTAAAAAATAATCTTTTACCTATTATTTGGTGCAATATGAAGAGTAACCTAAAAGCAGAAACCATAAACAAATGAATACCTTGGAAGAACCCTGATGGCGGTCGGGATGCCATTTTAATGCACATGCTCGGTATCTGAAAATTAATTATTTTTATGATTTGTAAAATTGAAAGATAGGTTTTCAATAACTAGGATTTAGAGACAAGAAAATTGAGGAGATCTTACGCATTTTTAACATCTTCTAGATTTAAAGGACCTGATGTATTCAGTCCCAAAGCTAGCCTGTCTGAAGTCATGTTGTTCATAGGTTTCTCGGACTCCGAAGAGAAATCATATTCATCACCATACTCATATCTCCAATTACTAGAAGTCCTAAAGTTGCTGCTAGAGTAGTAACCTGATGAACTCCTAAATCGAGGTTCATCATCATCAAATGTGAAGGACCAAGAGAAGTGTCGGTTCCCCCCACCAAAAGCTGAACGGAAAATGGTCTCACACTCAACATCATCTTCATCAAAATCACAGAATTCGAAATTTCCTGAAAAGGGTCAATATTCAATTACCATAAACAATGAAGTTAAGATTGTAAACGTGTTCAAGAATGTCTTATGAAAGAAAATTATAAGAGTAGTATTTACTAGTACTATACTAACTAAGGTTTAGCTAGCTCGGTCCATATTCTTGAATCCCCAAACCCGAAAAAGAAGAAGGGCTCATTTGACATATTTGAAAGGGAGAACCGCACTTTGTCCCCTCATATTAAGCCACTTATCGATTTACTCCCTAATCGTTTTGCATTTGCACTTGCTCACCTCAGCTTTCCAAATGGTTGCATTACAGAAACATTGCTCATTAGGCGCAGTTAAGGTTGTGAATTGCAAGAACTTAAAAGGTGGAGGAGGGCAAGTGCAAGTGCAAAAATAAGGAGCGAAGTGTAATATTTCCTATTTGACAACGATAAAGGTGCAATAAGCTAACTCATAGCAGAACTTCATTACAAAAGAAAAGGTTAACATACTTCTAAATTTTTGTGATCTCTTATTTTTCGACTTCCCCTTTTTAAATCCATCATCCCTGAGTCTGAACCAAGAACTCCATCCACTTGAATTTTCATCAAACTCATCTCTATCTGAAAGGCCCCCTCTCTGGTTCACCAAAAAAAAAGGAAACAAAAAAAAAAAACGTGGATATGATCATACTCAACTCCGTCGATTATAGTACGACCAAATTCTCAATGACAGTAAAACGAATTTTGGAAGAGTTAGAAATTATTAGAAAGGGAATGCGCAATTTTATCAGATAATACAACCTGAAATAGGTGTTCTGCAAAATCATTGACATTGCCAAACAAACTCTGTTTACCAAGCCTTTTCGATTTCTGCACATAAGAATGGCAGACCATATAAGAATTTTATGGCCCATAAGTACATCTAAAAAGTATTACAACATGATGTACCACCAAATATGCAAGAATTCTTCTCATTCTCGAGTTATTTGTACAGTATCCTTTCACTACACTGATATATTCATTTCTTTCTATTCATTCTTGTTGCCTTAACATGAACAAAACAAATACTATAAAAAGAAAAAACTCACCTTTGGAGAACTCCTAAAAGAACTTGCCTGCACAAAAAATACAAAGAAAGTGAACACAATTATGTAACAAACCCAATAAAACTTTGCACATTGCTGATATAGGCAATTTCCATTAGCTTTACAATTACAAGGAAATATTGAAGCTTTTCCCATTACTATCACATCAGAAAAATTCCTAATCACAATATATTTTCCTATCCACCACAATAAATAAAGCAACAAACACTTATGCAGCATTTTCTCCCTTCCCTTGGATCATCAACAACAACTCAGAGTTTGATAAATTAATTTAAACATTTGCAGAATAAAGGTTTTTTTAATTACCAAAATGCTCAAATTTTGACTAGTTTATGCCCAAAAAAAAAACGCTTGAATGAAAAATTGAAATAAATCAATAAAAAAGATTTTTGAGGGTCTTACGGGATCCCCTTGGGTGCGTTTTCTGCGCTCTAAAACAGGAGTAGAATGAAAAAGATAGGCTTTCAGATGAAAAGGGTTGGCCGGAGAATTGATTGTTGCCGCTATTCTGCAAAATTTATTCATTTTTATTAATCAAAACTAATTATACTTTTTTATTCTATTCATGGGCGAGTATGAAGTGGGACGCTATTGGAAATGAAGGAAGAACGAAGCGGCGTTGAGTCGATTCGGAAGAAGAATCCATGGAGGAAAATAAATGGGCTTTTAAGATGGGTCGGGTCCGGTCCATATCCATTTAAATATAACCATAGTCCATAGTTCATTCTCAAAGCACATGCGTATTAGTCTTTGGGTCCAAATCCATTTTTCTAGTCTTAATAAAAAACTACGAGAAAAGTTTGCAATTAAATGAACCAATAAATCATATTTGCAAGAATTTTCATTGGATAGTAAATTTGTTTGGCCGTAATTGAATTAGTTAGGTCTTAGAACTAAAATCTGAAAATCTTGGGAAAAAACAAACTACGCTTATTAAAAAAAAATTAGATTTTATACGTCGTGCAATGAAGGTGTGTATTTTCCTAATGACACATGTCCAGTTTTACACGCAATTAAAATAAAATTAAAGATTTGGAATACACGGGCAAATGAATTCTAATCTCAAAATCATCTATCAAATGCCATTTATATTAAATTATGAGCAAGTCTTTGGTATTTTCATCACTATTATTTTGGTCATTTGCATCATGAATTATTGGCAAATTCAACTTTCACTGAATCATAACCAAACAAAAACCTATGCATTTTATTTTCTTTCTAAAATACCATATCAATGTGGTGCAGTCAATCATACTTAATTTTCACTTAGGTGATGAGGAAATGAAACTTCATAAATCAAAAATTGTATAACAATGGACCGTATAAATGTATATGATTGTATTGTTTGAGTATAACTTGCATACGAACTCAACTTAATAATGTCAATTTTTTTCTCCCCGTCAATGACTTAAAGAAGTCCAAGCGCACAGTTGAGATTTAACATGTAATTAATTAGGGGGTTGCTAATTGCAGTTCACGTTGTGAATAACTGCCAACAGTTCAATCCTCAAAGCCACTCATTTATATTACTTTATTTTTGGTGACAGGAAGAACAGGTCATATTAGCCAGTCATTTTTTGGTTGATTTAGAGTGACATTACCTTGATGCCCTTGGTTTAATAAA
The DNA here is from genome assembly GCA_030819805.1 of Penstemon newberryi var. newberryi. Taxonomy (NCBI): domain Eukaryota; kingdom Viridiplantae; phylum Streptophyta; class Magnoliopsida; order Lamiales; family Plantaginaceae; genus Penstemon; species Penstemon newberryi. The sequence goes on from JAUALY010000002.1 coordinate 757,073, forward strand.
AAACAATTATTCCCTTTGAATATATCTATCTATTATACATATAAAAGTACGAGTTGGTCAAGGAAATTTCTTTCCTTTTTTGTGAAGACTAATATACCCCTATTTAAATTATATAGTGATATTTAATTCTATGGCAAAAAGGTAAAAGAAAAGAATCCTAAAAAAAAAGAATTCTAGAAGTATAATTAAACAAGAAGTCTATCCTATGTCAACCTTATAATTATCTTTTAAAGTTTTACGACTTATCAAAATATTAATGGTAAAAAAAAAAAATTAAAAATTATTACTCTATATTTCCTTAATTAATTCTTTGGAAAGTTCTTAAGAAGTTATCAATTATTAGAGAACCTCATAAAAAATTATGCCACATTCGTGCTACATGAATTAAAAAAGATACTATTTAGATAACTAAAAAATGTATAATTGGCTTAAGTAAAAAAAAGTCAAAACATAAAAATTGTTAAAACCAAGATTAATATACCCCTATTTAAATTATGTAGTGATATTTAATTCTATGGCAAAAAGGTAAAAGAAATTAATCCTAAAAAAAATCCTAGAAGTATAATTAAACAAGAAGTCTATCCTACATCAACCTTATAATTATCTTTTAAAGTTTTACGACTTATCAAAATATTAATGGTAAAAAAAAATTAAAAAAATTATTACTCTATATTTCTTCAAAAATTTCTTTGGACAGTTCTTAAGAAGTTATAAATTATTAAAGAACCTCAGAAAAAATTATGTCACATTCTTGCTACATGAATAAAAAAAGATAGTATTTAGTTAAATAAAAAATGTATAATTGGCTTAAGCCAAAAAAAGTCAAAACATAGAAATTGTTAAAACCAAAAAAAATAAAAAAAGTAAAATTCGATGAAAAATATATAATAAAAAATGGAAAAATCAATGGGAAAATGGGTTAAATAGAAAGAAAATCGAGTTTGTTACACCTAAATTCTTAAAATATCCGGAGGACCAATCAAATATTTTTTCATATTTTTCGAGATATTAAGCTACTCATCGACGTGGCATTTTTTGGAGCATTGGATCATCAAACCCGGATCATACCTATGTGGTCAATTATTTGTCATTTAATTAGAATAAATCATGGATCGCTGGATCAACCTTTAATAAAGTAGATCTTGTGGCCCAAATTTGATCTTATCCTACAAGACCAAAATACCCCCGGACCAACCATGAAATTACCATTTTACCCCTGAATTTTTGCCTATAAATACCCCCTCCATTTCATAAAGAAAAGGAGGTGGAAAAGAAGCCGACCAAAGAAACCAGAACCACCTCAATCAACCAAAGCTAAAAGCACAATCGACCAGGATAAAGGAAGGCCAATCTCCCAAGACTATAGAGATCTGGACCACCTCGATCAACCAAAGCAAGATAGAACACAATTGACCAGAACAGACCACCAACAACACATCATCAAGTCTAGCTATTATGAAAACACAAAGGATAGATTCTTGAAGGTTTTTCTGGATTATATACCGAGTTCCATCTCCATTTAAACGATGAAGGATAAGCTCCAGGATAACTAGGCAATATTTGTGACACGTGGACATAAAACTCTTGTTTATTCTAAAAACGAAATCTATCCTCATCATTTAACTAGGCAATATTTGTGACACGTGGACATAAAACTCTTGTTTATTCTAAAAACGAAATCTATCCTCATCATTTTGGCGCCGTCTGTGGGAACCTTCGGTTATGTAATCGATTAGAATAGCTAGTCCGAGATGAAGAACAAGAAGGCGAGAACGTATCACAAATGGAAACACGCCCTACCTTGGTCCATGAGGAAGAAGGTCTTGAACACCCAACCATGCCGATATAGTGTACAATTTTACATCATATGAATCAAAAGAAATGATTAAAACTTTACGCAAAGAGGCACATGAAGAAGTCGAACCGTGAGGAAATAAACAACCAAGTGCTCAGGAGCAAGGTACGAATAGTAAGGTTAACAATCCAAGTGAGGGACGTTCGAAAAAAACCTGAAGCTATACGACAACCCTAGATAGACAAAGTCTATGTGCGACCCGAAATGTACAAGGATGAAGTTCAATAAAATCGATCAAAAGTATTTGGATATTGTAAAATCCAAGTACAAAATCGATCAAGACAGACCAAGATCGATCATAAATGCCTTGATCTCGTAAGGTCTAGGCTTAAAAATCGATCATAAAAGAAGACTGTAAAATCGATCAAAAGTATTTGGATATTGTAAAATCCAAGTACAAAATCGATCAAGACAGACCAAGATCGATCATAAATGCCTTGATCTCGTAAGGTCTAGGCTTAAAAATCGATCAGAAAAGAAGACTGTAAAATCGATCAAAAGTATTTGGATATTGTAAAATCTAAGTACAAAATCAATCAAGACCGACCAAGATCGATCATAAATGCCTTGATCTCGTAAGGTCTAGGCTTAAAAATCGATCAGAAAAGAAGACTGTAAAATCGATCAAAAGTATTTGGATATTGTAAAATCTAAGTACAAAATCGATCAAGACCGACCAAGATCGATCATAAATGCCTTAATCTCGTAAAGTCTAGGCTTAAAAATCGATCAGAGAGAATCAAAATCGATCAAAAATGCTTTGGTCTCGCAAGATCTAAAGCACAACAAATCGATGAGAGAAGATTAAAATCGATCAAAAATGCTTTGGTCTTGTAAGATCTAAAGCACAACAAATCGATCAGAGAGAATCAAAATCGATCAAAAATGCTTTGGTCTTGTAAGATCTAAAGCACAACAAATCGATCAGAGAGAATCAAAATCGATCAAAAATGCTTTGGTCTCGCAAGATCTAAAGCACAACAAATCGATCAGAGAGAATCAAAATCGATCAAAAATGCTTTGGTCTCGCAAGATCTAAAGCACAACAAATCGATGAGAGAAGATTAAAATCGATCAAAAATGCTTTGGTCTTGTAAGATCTAAAGCACAACAAATCGATCAGAGAGAATCAAAATCGATCAAAAATGCTTTGGTCTCGCAAGATCTAAAGCACAACAAATCGATCAGAGAAGATTAAAATCGATCATAAATGCTTTGATCTCGTAAGGTCTACGCATAATAACGTTCAGAAAAGAGGACTGCAAAATCGATCAAAAGTTTTTGGATATTGTGAAATCTAAGTACAAAATCGATCAAGATCAACCAAAATCGATCAAAAATGCTTTGGTCTCGCAAGATCTAAAGCACAACAAATCGATCAGAGAGAATCAAAATCGATCAAAAATGCTTTGGTCTCGCAAGATCTAAAGCACAACAGATCGATCAGAGAAAATCAAAATCGATCAAAAATGCTTTAATTTCGCAAGATCTAAAACACAACAAATCGATCAGAGAAGATTAAAATCGATCATAAATGCTTTGATCTCGTAAGGTCTACGCATAATAATGATCAGAAAAGAGGATTGTAAAATCGATCAAAAGTATTTGGATATTATAAAATCTAAGTACAAAATCGATGAAGACCAACCAAGATTGATAAAAAATACTTCGATCTCACAAGATCTAAGCACAATAAATTGATCATACAAAATAAAAATAAAAATAAAAATAAAAAAATTCAATGTCGCAAGATCTTGGCATAGAAAAAATAGATCGTTAAAAATCAAAATCAATCGAAAATGTTGAATCTTTCATCGTCGAAAGAAATAAATCACAATTATAGCTTGTTATGTTGAATAATCGTGCAATCAGCATGCACCCCACTTTTCTCCAATTCAAAAATATATTTCACTTAGTATTCTATACCATACCATTGAGCTTATTTTCCTCTAAACACACGGCAATAAATTAGAGGAAATTGATGACTCTTGATTAAACTTTGCTACATGTCACCTATATAAAAATCCTTTATGCATGCCTCACACAACTTGTTATGTAGAATACACGATTTACAAAGAAAAAGGTCCAGATTTGAAATCAAGATTAAACCGAGGCAAAAAATGGAAGAATCTACTCCTTTATTTGGGACTTCAAGATTGATGACAGTAAAATCTATTGCAATTCTAGGTGCCACCACGGATTGGATTCATCAAGTAATATCCCCAATAAATTCCAAGAGTCTTGGGGATCAAATGCAAGAAAGCTTCCATAAAATCCATGGAATAGATCCAAGATTCCAAATTCTTCGAAGCACCTCTCACGAACTTGTCTTCAGAATCGACGGAATCGAACTCAGCCCAGTTTGACTCAGCTCTCAACTCACGAACACGATCAATCACCATATTCAAACAACCTGATCGAACAAGGTGCTGGCAGGTTTGTTCCGGTCGATCACGATGGGTCTGGCAAGATACGATGGTGCAGCGGCGAATATGGTCGAGCAGTAGCGGCTGCAGATCTGGTCGAGCAAGGTGCGGCGGCGGTCTGGTCGAGCAGCAGCGGTCTGATCGGAAACTGTGGTGCTGGGTTGGGTCGATCACGATGGCTGCGAGCTTGGTCGAGCAAGGTGATGGAAAGTTTTGGTCGAAGTGAATATGACGGTGGTTTCTTTAATCGATGAAGATGAATGAGATTTACCAAGTTGGGTAAAAAGGGTAAAGAACGTGAGTAAAAATGCCTTTTATACTAAGAGATAAAAGGCAATCAGCAAAAATACCCCTTGAAGAATAAGCTCTGTTTAAAATTAACCCCAATATTTCATCTTTGTAAAATTTTCCGAATTTTCTCAGAATACTCCATCCCACTCGATCGATAAAAATCGAATTGATTTACATTGCATCATTTCAAAGGTTGATAATTCAAAATCAACCTGAAATGTTAAGTCATTTTGAATAAAAAGTCAATATACTTCTATGTCCTTGATATTCTCTCAAGCACAAGAAGTGGGGGACTTTTGTTACACCTAAATTCTTAAAATATCCGGAGGACCAATCAAATATTTTTTCATATTTTTCGAGATATTAAGCTACTCATCGACGTGGCATTTTTTGGAGCATTGGATCATCAAACCCGGATCATACCTATGTGGTCAATTATTTGTCATTTAATTAGAATAAATCATGGATCGCTGGATCAACCTTTAATAAAGTAGATCTTGTGGCCCAAATTTGATCTTATCCTACAAGACCAAAATACCCCAGGACCAACCATGAAATTACCATTTTACCCCTGAATTTTTGCCTATAAATACCCCCTCCATTTCATAAAGAAAAGGAGGTGGAAAAGAAGCTGACCAAAGAAACCAGAACCACCTCAATCAACCAAAGCTAAAAACACAATCGACCAGGATAAAGGAAGGCCAATCTCCCAAGACTATAGAGATCTGGACCACCTCGATCAACCAAAGCTAAAAACGCAATCGACCAGGATAAATGAAGGCCAATCTCCCAAGACTATAGAGATCTGGACCACCTCGATCAACCAAAGCAAGATAGAACACAATTGACCAGAACAGACCACCAACAACACATCATCAAGTCTAGCTATTATGAAAACACAAAGGATAGATTCTTGAAGGTTTTTCTGGATTATATACCGAGTTCCATCTCCATTTAAACGATGAAGGATAAGCTCCAGGATAACTAGGCAATATTTGTGACACGTGGACATAAAACTCTTGTTTATTCTAAAAACGAAATCTATCCTCATCATTTAACTAGGCAATATTTGTGACACGTGGACATAAAACTCTTGTTTATTCTAAAAACGAAATCTATCCTCATCAGAGTTAAAGCAAAAAAAAATTGGTGCAATTGAAAAACAACAAGGTTAACCAGCAAAAAAAGGATAAAACCGGTAAAAATTATGCCACATTCGTGCTACATGAATAAAAAAAGATACTATTTAGATAACTAAAAAATGTATAATTGGCTTAAGTAAAAAAAAGTCAAAACATAAAAATTTTTAAAACCAAGATTAATATACCCCTATTTAAATTATGTAGTGATATTTAATTCTATGGCAAAAAGGTAAAAGAAATTAATCCTAAAAAAAAATCCTAGAAGTATAATTAAACAAGAAGTCTATCCTACATCAACCTTATAATTATCTTTTAAAGTTTTACGACTTATCAAAATATTAATGATAAAAAAAATTAAAAAAATTATTACTCTATATTTCTTCAAAAATTTCTTTGGACAGTTCTTAAGAATTTATAAATTATTAAAGAACCTCAGAAAAAATTATGTCACATTCTTGCTACATGAATAAAAAAAGATACTATTTAGTTAAATAAAAAATGTATAATTGGCTTAAGCCAAAAAAAGTCAAAACATAGAAATTGTTAAAACCCAAAAAAAAAGAAGTAAAATTCGATGAAAAATATATAATAAAAATGGAAAAATCAATGGGAAAATGGGTTAAATAGAAAGAAAATCGAGTTAAAGCAAATAAAAATTGGTGTAATTGAAAAACAACAAGGTTAACCAGCAAAAAAAGGGTAAAACCGGTAAAAAAAAATGAATGACATCTGCTAAACACGGGATAATAGAAAAAATGGATCAAATAGATAAAAGAACAAGAAAAAAAATGAGTTAATTGGCAAAAAAAAGTTGAAATATGTGAGGAAATAGGTTAAATAAGTAAAATCATACTAAAATTAGGTTTAACCGGAGAGAATAAGTGAATTGATTAACAAATGTAAAATCGACTAAAATTGGGTTAAACTAGAGAGAACGGATGGATTGATTAACAAATGAGATCAACCACAAAAAAACGGGTGAAATCGGTGAAAGAACTTGTTAAAATAATAAAAAGAAATGATAAACTCGGTGTAAAAGCAGGTAAAATCGATATTTCTTTCGAGAGTTCTTAAGAAATTATCACTTATTAAAGAACCTAAAAACAAAAGGTCACCTCCAGACTATATGAAAAAAAAAATACTATTTAGTTAACTGAAAAACTTATAATTGACTTAAAGACAAAATAAGTAAAAACATAGAATGGTTAAAATTTGTGAAACGCGTAAAATTCTATTAAAAATATATATGATAAAATATGGTAAATCAATGGAAAAATGGGTTAGATAGAAGAAAAACAAGTTAAAGCAAAAAAAAATGGTACAATTGATAAAACAACGGGGTAAGTCGACAAAAAAGGGTAACTGGTAAAAAATAAATGATATTGGCTAAACATGGGATAACGAAAGGGGGGGGGGGTCAAATCGATAAAAGAACAAAAATAAAAAAATAGTTAAATTGGCAAAAAAAATGTGAAATAGGTGAGAAAATGGGTTGAATCAGCATAAACATATGTTAAATCGACTAAAATTTGATTAAACCGGTGAGAATTGGTGAATTGATATCAAATGGGATAAAACACAAAAAACGGGTGAAATCGATCAAAGAACGAGTTAAAATAAAAAAAAAAAAGAAATAATAAACTCGGTGTTAAAGCGGGTGCAATCGATGTTTCAATTCTTAAGAAATGATCAATTATTAAAGAACCTAAAAAAAAAAGCCACATTTGTGCTATATGAATAAAACAAAGTATTGTATAGTTAATTGAAAAACTTATAATTGGCTTAAGTTAAAAAAAAGTCAAAACATATAAATGGTTATAATTGCTGATAACGGGTAAAATTCGATTAAAAAAATATATGATAAAAATGGTAAAACAATAGAAAAATGGGTTCGGTCGAATAAAACGAGTTAAAGCAACAAAAAATGGTACAATCAATAGAACAATGAGGTAAACCGGCAAAATATGGGTAAACGGGTAAAAAATGAATGACATCGGTTAAACACAGAATAACAAAAAAAGGGTATCGATAAAGAACAAGAACAAAGAAAATGAGTTATATTGACAAAAAAAATGTGTAATAGTTCGAGAAAATAGGATAAATCAACAAAAGAATAAGTAAAATCAACTAAAATTGGGTTAAATCAGATAGAATGATTGAATTGTTTAACGAATGGGATAAACCACAAAAATGGGTGAAATCGGTGAAAGAACGAATTAAAATAACATAAAAACAAATGTAAACTCAATATAAAAGCGGATGAAATCGATGAAAGAGCATGTTAAAATAACAATAAAAAAATAGCAAACTTAGTGTAAAAGCAGGTTTACTCTACAAAATTGTGGGAAATTGATAAAATCGGGTTAGATTAGTTAAAAAATGGATTAAACATGTAACTGAAAATAGATAAACTCAATAAAAGATAAATATAACCAGTAAAACTGGTTAAATCGACAAAAAAAAAGGGGTTAAACATATAAAAATTGATTTAGATGGAAAAAAAATGTTTAGATGGAAATATCAATGTCAATGAATAAAATAATTGATATTGTTCATTCGTTCAAATTGTTGTTTTAGAATAATAGTTATGTAGACATGTACTTTAAGATTAGAAATACTTAGTAATTATAGTTCATTTTTTATTTTCAAGTTTTGGTTTTAGGTATTTATGATAATAACTATAAATTCTTTGTAATAACATAGTAATAATTAAAAGTGATTTAGTCAAAAAAAATTATGTGGTATGTCATTAAGACCTTAGTATGATAAAAAATAATTATATGATTCAACTAACGTAGGAAATTAGTTAATCACGTGCAACGCACGTTCACTTTCCTAGTATATTAAAATAACCCGGTACTTTATCATCAATTCATCATCTCCTCCTCCACCACAACTATTTCTCCCACCCCACCATCGCCGCCCCTCCGCACCCAGTCGCGGTACATATCTAGCTCAGGTACCGTAATATATGTACAAGAAGCTCCCAAATCTGAAATGTGATATTTCAGATCTTAAAATTACAAACCTCCAAGATCTGAAAAATACAAGCTTCCAAATCTGAAATCTATTCTTCCTGAAAAAAGAATTACCATTTTCCATTAACCCATTTCCTACAATTTGAGTTACGCATGAGGACATCAAGTTTTTCTCATCAATCTCCTGAAGTTTAAAAATGAAAATGAGAAGTTTAAAGAAAGAGGAAAAAATCAGTTCATGAGTGTGGGAACTTGTTTTTCATATGTGCAATATCGGCGGCAGGTTGGGTGGGGAGGGAGAGGTGGTGGGAGGTTGGGTATGGTGATGAAGAAGAAGGGTTTATTTTGCAAATAAGTCAAAAATATATATTTTAGAAAATTATACATTGGTCCAAAATTTGAAATATTCTTTTAATCAGTGTCTAAATTTTATTTTTAATTATTATATTTGATGAAAATCAAATTCTAAATATTCTTTTTATTATATACATGTGACAATTCATATATATTTTTTCTCTTTTTAGTATATAAATATTTTGTTTGATTAACTATATTTCAAATTATATATGAGTTTTCTAAAATAGTAAAGAAAAATGAAACAAAACTATTATTAGTCATAAGGTTATTTTACGATTATGTATAATTAAGTTAATCGTAATTAAAATCGACAAATGACTCGATTAGATGACCAAAGCCAACATGGTTGACATTAGAGTAACTCGATTAATTGAATAAAGTCAACATTGTTAACCTAAAGTAATATATATACCATTCTTTACAAATATAATTAAATTTCAAAACTTAATTGGTGTTTTGTTAGTGAATTCCTACCTATAGTTGAAAAATTCTTCCGAAAATAATTCTTATAAACTTCCAAATCTTTTGAAGATATTTTAAGAAAATCTTGTTCACAAATTTTATTGAATTAGATCTAGCTTATATTTAAGTTAAAACTAATATAATGAATATATTAAAATCTGAAAGTTAAAATATATAAATATATAAAAATTTGGACTAATTTGTATTTTCCTAAACAATTATTTTGCCTTATTTGCAAAATAACCCCTCTTCTTCCTCACCTCACCCAACCTCTCACCACCCACCCCCTCCCCCTCCTTCCCCACCCAACACCACCTATTTCCTCCCACCCCACCACATACCAAAAAAACGATTCATTCACAAATTCATTTTGGATCTGGAGGATTCATGGAATTTCCGGATTTGAGAATTTTTTTTGTTCATACCTATTTTAAAATATTAAAACAAAAAACTCTATTAATATCAACAAATTCATGTATAGTTTAATGGGTTGTAACAACATATACTTAAAATAATATATAGTATTTATTGAGTTTTAGTTCTGGAGTGGGATTTTTGTTCTTTCCAATTTCCGGCGGCTTCCACCACTGTAAATATCATAATGACATCAATGGAAGGTGGAGAAGAGTAGGGAAGAAGAAAGATGTAATGCCACAAAAAAATGGAAGGTGGAGAAGAAGATTGTGAAATAGAACAAATTAACAAGGGTATTTCGGACAATTCGTACCGTCCCAGCTGAACTTGTATAGCCAGTTGCAAGTGGAGTTTTTGCCACGTGTCACCATTTGAATGGTGAACTATCAACAGTTTAGCCAATGTTGAACTATTATTAGCCAACCCGAATTAAGATTTATTGCAAGTTCCACACTTATATTACTTTATGTTTTCGATTACTTTTACTAAGTAAATAAATATTGTTGCAAACTTTTTACATTAAACTGATGTTTGTCTTGTTTTCATTTACTTATTTGTGACATCTAAAATAATTTGAATTCACAATTCAAGTGAAACGTAATACTGAAATAGAAAATTAAATTTATAAAAATGCTCATAATTCACACCCTAAATAGAAAGTACATGTAGTTAGTGTTTATTATGAAACCCCCTTAGTCACCTTCAACATCTATCTCAGTATATAACAAGTTGATTTTAAAAACTCTTTTAGAAAGTAGGATCACATCTTATTTATTAATAATAAATTTATCAATTGATATAAAAGCTCTTTAACAAAAGTAGGATCACGTCCTTATAATTTACCTACAACACTACAATATCCAATGCACGAAAGCTTCAATTGAATGCATTTCTAAGACGTAATTAATAGTATAATTCAAAGTACTTTTAAAGGTTTATTGCATGTATTTATGCATGTTTATTGCATGTATTTATGCATTACTAGTATAATTAACCATAAAAAAATTGTGAAACAAATATTTTATGAGCTCCTTATTTGGTTAAAAACTTAATATACTGCACTGTGATGGTATATAAAGTAAAAATATTATTTCCCCCCAAAAAAAAAAGAAAACATCAACCTTAACCGATTTAAACCTCTTGTTTACAAATTACAACTGATTTAATGCAATTTAATTTCGGACAATTTACCGGTAGCACACGAATTCGGGTTTCCGATATTCGAGGAATAAATGGACACGTGTCAGTTGTGGGGTCTCCCACCGCACGTGCTGAACATGATCTCCTAGATGACAGTGGCCCACATTTTCCATCAACCCACGTAGGTACTTATCATTGCTCTCTCCCTCCCACCCACCCAGAAAGAAAGAAAGAAAAAGGAAAAAGGAAAAAGAGAGAAAAGTTGCACAAAAAGTAGGAAACTGATCTTTCTTGTTTGGACATTTTGTGGTAAGACAAACATGCCCTTGAAGTGAACCAAAGCTTCTACAGGTTACTTTTGCGATTCAAAATGTACGTAGTCTTTTCAATTTGTATCCTTATATATTCTTAAAAAGTAGTTGTGTCAAACCGTATTTTTAAAAAAAATAATTTTATTTATAAAATTAAGTATTATTTTGAGATATCATAAAAAGAAATAGTAGTAAAAATTTAGGGACAAAAAGAGTATAAAAACTATTTCATTCGTCCTATAATCTTTTGATACGATTAATCGGTCAACTTGACTAAATTTTAAAAAGTAGAATAAAAGATCGTTATATTTTACATATTTTAAAGGCTTAAAAGTCACAAATACTAAAATTTGTATTAGATAAGTCACTTACAAAATTAACTCTTCTTCATGACAAAGTAAAATTCCAAAAGTTAATGGAGAAGGCAAGGCAAACTCAATATTTTAATGGGAAATAGACTTCCATCATTCTACAAATTCTCTGTAACCTCCAACGGCAAAAAATAGGACTCAAACGAATTACCTAAAAGGTGAGGGGTACATCTGTCCTCACAGCAGTACGGAGTGCAAAAGCCAATCCAGCTATATGCACCATCAACGTGATGCTGTCGTGGGGACCACAAACTAAAAGATAAAAATCAACGGCTGCGATCTTCCAAAGAATGAATTTGAGGTTCATTTCATCTGAATTTCATCTGGGGCTGAGTTTCACTTATCGTGTTTTAAACGAGAGGCGGGGCACCTCAAACAATAGAAGAACATAGGCAGGCAGGCAGCATTATCCCATTCATCACAGAAAGAGAGACCCTTTTCCACAAGGCCCCAAAGGTACAATCTTCAAACCATTCAAACTACAATTTATCATCAAGAGATTTGAATTTATCTTCATTTTGAACACAAAGATTCAACTTTCATTGTATAAAAAAGCTTGAATCTTGTCATGTCTTGCTCTTTTACCATTTCTGATTCACATTTCATTTTGTATATGGCTTTTGTTGTGAGGTGCTTTTTATGAATCTTGATTCATAGATCTGCAAGTGGATATTTTGAATTTTGAGTAATAATTTGTGATTTTGTTGAGTATAGATTATCCAGTGTTGCAATGCATATTGGCGGAAGCTTTATGCTTTTTTTACTTGCATTATCCATTATTACGCTATAAGAATATTTGAAATTTTGCTACATATTGCTAAAAATTAGTAATTGGCGTATGTAATTATTTGTTCATCCATGTTTTGGTTTGTCTCATCATTTATTAGTCATATAAAAAAATCAAATGCCTTAAAAAATGATTGATTTTTGCCAACCTATCTACATGCATAGCTTTGTGAATGTTGATATGCCCCAACTATTCATATTTATGATATGTAAAGTTCAATTATTTAGATATTTGGACGAATCTTTCATCCAATGCTTTACATTATTAATCACCGTTGATGTGACAATACATGTTTTGTGTTTTTGGAACATAAGTTTTCATTCATATGATATTGTAGAAGCACATTACCATCAAACTTATAAGTGGACTTCTCAAGATCAAAATCTTAACATAGACTTTTGATCTTCATTGGCTTAACATCAGATTCAAGATTTGTCATTATGTTATATAATAATGTTACCCTTCTCCTCTATAAAGCTTAAGATGGTAACTTTTCCTCCAGATCACTATAAGAGATGGCAGACGCCGAAGATATTCAGCCTCTTGTTTGTGACAATGGAACCGGAATGGTCAAGGTAAAATTACCACCCAGTGTTAATTCTAGCCCAGACCTTATTTTCCCTAACTTAAATCATTCACATGGCAAGGGCAATACACTTGCTCTATCACTGGACAACACTTGAACCCATCACAAAGTACGTATATATATACACTTGCTATATGATTGAGTGGTTTGGCTGAGCCAGGTCTGGATAAGAATTTTCCAGCATTTTGAATCATGTATTTATGATGGCAATATGGAATTTTTCCTAGTTCCATTATGCAATAAAATTGTGATCTTAGAACATTTGTCGTATTTTTAGAAGAGCTAAATGCAAATATACCCCTGTGCTTTTATCTAATTGGCAAAACCCCCCTGTGTTATTTTTATTAGCAAATTTCTTTATAAATCATTGGGAGGTTATTGCCAATTTTTCAAGTGAACATGGGGTTATTGCTAATTTTCAAAGTGAACTGGGGATTATTGCCAATTTTTTAGGTGAATAGGGGTGTTTTTGCATCCTTTAGTGGGGGTTTAAATATAATTGTCATTTTAGCTTGGGAGGGGGTTTTGACAATAAAAATAACACAGGGTCTTTTTTATAATTAGGCAAAGCATAAGGGGTATTCTTGCATTTCACTCAATTTTAGAAGCTTATTTTGCTTTATGATCTTAAAATTATTAGGCTGGATTTGCCGGAGATGATGCTCCAAGGGCTGTCTTTCCCAGCATAGTGGGTCGCCCACGTCACACGGGTGTGATGGTTGGAATGGGCCAAAAAGACGCATATGTCGGTGATGAAGCCCAATCCAAGAGAGGAATTTTGACACTCAAGTATCCAATTGAGCATGGAATTGTGAGCAACTGGGATGATATGGAAAAGATATGGCATCATACTTTCTATAACGAACTTCGTGTGGCCCCAGAAGAGCACCCGATTCTATTGACAGAAGCTCCTCTTAATCCCAAGGCCAATCGTGAAAAAATGACTCAAATCATGTTTGAGACATTTAACACCCCTGCCATGTATGTTGCTATTCAGGCTGTTCTCTCCCTATATGCCAGTGGTCGTACAACTGGTAAGATTTTTTTTTATAAAATCACTTTATGTCGGTAAATTACATTCATATGGTCCTAATTTTAATTTCATTTTTTATTGTTGGGTAGGTATTGTTCTCGACTCTGGTGATGGTGTCAGTCACACAGTCCCTATCTACGAAGGTTACGCCCTCCCTCATGCAATCCTCCGTCTAGATCTCGCGGGTCGTGATCTCACAGACAACCTCATGAAGATATTAACCGAGCGAGGCTACTCTTTCACGACATCAGCCGAACGAGAAATCGTGAGAGACATAAAAGAGAAGTTAGCTTACATTGCTCTCGATTACGAACAAGAGCTAGAAACAGCAAAAACTAGCTCCGCTGTAGAAAAGAACTATGAACTACCAGATGGACAGGTCATCACCATTGGTGCCGAGCGTTTCCGTTGTCCTGAAGTCCTTTTCCAACCGTCTATGATTGGGATGGAATCTGCTGGAATTCATGAAACGACTTATAATTCGATTATGAAATGTGATGTCGATATTAGGAAGGATTTGTATGGTAATATTGTGCTTAGTGGTGGCTCGACTATGTTCGGTGGTATTGCTGATAGAATGAGTAAGGAAATTACGGCTCTAGCCCCAAGCAGCATGAAGATTAAGGTGGTGGCTCCACCGGAGAGGAAGTATAGTGTGTGGATAGGAGGTTCAATTTTGGCTTCTCTAAGCACATTCCAGCAGGTTAGAAACTCTTTGATTTTTTGGTCCTGCCTCGCTCTTTCACAAACATATTTTTGCACTTTTGGTCTCGAATTGGATGGAAAGAATGTGATAGGACCAAAAGTGCAACACTATTAGGACTTGCATGTTTGTAAAATGTGGGTTCTCTCTCTAAAAATGCAAATTTTTCCGGTTAATATAAAAAGGAGAAAAGAAAAGGGGAAATAAATACGTGCACGGTTTGTGATGGATGTTTCTTGAATATTTTGTTTGCAGATGTGGATAGCCAAAGCAGAGTATGATGAGTCTGGTCCTTCAATTGTCCACAGAAAGTGCTTCTAAGAAAAAGAGAGGAATACATATCACAAGATTGTTATTGCTGCTGCTGCTGCTTCTGCTTCTTATTTGCCTTTACTTATTTTATTTTTCTTTAAGGATTTGAAACATTGGACATGGAAACAATATGATCTTGTTCAAAGTATTCATTTTTTTTCTTCTCTCTCACTGATATTAATTTGTAGATCGAAGAGTTTGTGTATTTTTTAAATGGTATTATTATGATGATTTGAGTATTGGATCAAAGGCATTTTGGATTGGATTCATAAGTTAAACTCTGTCATCTAAATATTATTTCATAAACCTCAGAGTAAACGATGATGATATGCAAATATTAGTTTAAAATTAATACAGTAATAATTTACATTTTTGATCATCCAAGATATGTACTTTCATCATCCAATCCAAAGTTTCTTCACAGAACACTTTAAAAATTCAAGAAATTTTCTAAAGACACCACCTTTTAAATACAGTATGTATATGTTGACTAATCACCCTTCAGGCATGATTTGTTGTTAGTATAAAAATTGGGAAGGGAATTTTTACATATGAAGTTGATCTGCAAAACAGAAAATTTTGTTCATGGGCGAGATAGATCAAAATGTCAAAAGAAAATTCGGAATGTCAAAACTGTCACTTTATGAATTATTACTGACTTAATAAAAAAATACTACTATATCACATTATCCTTATTATTTATATCCACAAAATAAAAAACTAAACAGATCAAAATCAACCAGTTCTGAGAACATCATTCAAAGTGATCATTTTACTAACAACTTGCCTTCTCCATCATGTTTATTCACACCAAGAAATTAATAGAAATTGAAAATGTACGTGTGTTTCAGAATCAAAATGCAATAAATCCTCGTAACATACTATCTAGTATATCAGCTTCAAACCATACCTCTTAACCCCTACGTAAAATTAAAATTTGAAGGTCCAACTGTATCCACAAATCCTCGTACTGAAACTTCAGGCAAAGATGTCTTATTATTATCCAAAACCTCATTGTCTATGAAAGTAACCACAATCGTAATATCATCGTGAACGTGCCTTCTGACCCCTCGATCGAGTTTTGTAATTTCATCATAAGGTATGTTCCTTTTCCTAGCTGCCTTATCCATAGCGTGTATGAGAAGCCTTTTAGCTATACCCTGATACACAAAAGTGAAAGAGAAAAACAAAAAAATTAAACGAGAAAGAGTAATTAAGCTAAAAAGAAATGGAAAAAGAACAAACCAATCTTGGATAATTGTGGACAATCTCAACAGCTTCTTGATTAGTTAAGTGTTCCCAAAGACCATCAGATGCAAAAATGAAGAATTTGTCGTTTGGTTGTATGTCTCTAGTGATTACGGTTGGATCTGCTCTTAAAACAGGTTGCCTGATAGGTTCCGGAAGGTGAAATCTCGGAAAAGATGGATCGAGAGAGAATTCGGGTCTCTTGAGATAAGCATCGCCGATTGATCTAGATACCTGATGTCAAAAGTTTAGAAAGTGATTAAATCCAAGTTTAGTTTAGTAACAAAGACCAAACTACCCCAGACCCTCCTCGTGCTTGGAAAACTACATAAACCAACCCCTAGGGTATGCAACTTTCACTATTTTAACAAACCTATGGCGTTAGGACATCTCGCTCGCTCGCTCGCTCTAATTTAACCAAATAAGAAAGCAGGAAAACAAGATTAATTGATAACAAACCTGTATGATGCCCTTGATGCGCCAAACTCCTTGCTTCATAACTACGATTTGAGAATCTTCCGGATGTAAAATCCGTAGTTCTTTTCTAACATCCTCGATACTTGCGTTGTGGTCTTTGGTCAACTGCTCAGCTACAATTTTATTTGATCTGTCTAAATAACCCATTACTGCTCTAGAATCTCCCAGATTAGCAATGTATAATTTCCCATTCCAAATAACTCCTACCAGACAACAAGACCCAACTGCTGCAATAACTGGTCTAATTCCGTAAGCTCTTCTAACAAGTGAAAGAAAACCATTTTCTGTTTCAGAAAATGCACTCTTTAGTGTATCTGGGGATATTGTTCCTTTTTCTCGAGCATTTTCTGTTTAACAAAAAAGAATCATATTATTTTAGGCTAATAAAACTTTCCTCTGCAGCTATATTATTGATCAATCCAAAAATAGAAATCACTTCATGGAATGAAATGCAAAAATACCCCCTATACTTTGAAAATTGGCTTTAAACCCCCTGTTAACTTTGAAAATTAGCAATAACCTCCCTATGATTTACAAAGGGATTTCAAATGGGGTGTTTTGCCAATAAAAAAGAACACAAGGGGGTTTTACTTTTTCCTTTCATTTAGCTCGAATGAAATGTTGTATGGAGACTGAAGAACGATATCAAAATTTCCGTGTAAAGGATAAAAAAGGAAGAACGGAAGAAGACTCACTAAGTAAATGAAGGAAGAGGTGGTCACATATGTATTTTGAAGCTTCAGGGCCACCATGGCCATCATATACCCCAACAAAGGTGGCTTTTTTACCAGTCTCGACCTGGCTCTGATCCTCTAGAACGGCATTTGCCTGGACCACAGCGAATGAGAATTCGCCATGGGAATGCTTCTCTAGGTCTCTGGACCATACAAGTGCATCATCATCCCCTCCAAAACTATCATTATCATTATCATTATCATTATCATCATCATCCTTGTTCATACGGGCATATTGACTTAATGGACGCAGACATGTGGATACTGATTTTCCCAACGAAGAAAACATCCCTCATTTCCTTCTAACTCAGAGCAATTGGAAGATCCTGAGGTTGATACAAAGGATTAATTAATGCCCACCAAAGTAATGAACTAACAAACCAAATTGAATATAAACAGAAACAAGCATAGTGGCGAAATGGTAGAACGTTAGCCATGTAGGACTTAGAAAGGTCGCTACGTTTAATACATAAAGCCAGAGATCAAGAATGTTCATTCTGGTAAACTTAACTAGAAAAAAAATGAAATAACTTGACAGAATTGTTCCTTGATATATATATGAAGTTTTAAAGATTGTACAATTAGTTATCTGAGACTGATAAGAAAACTGAATTAGATAACCATAACTCGGAAGTGGAAATGGAAAAAGACTAGTATAATTCAATTTAAATTTAAGAAAGACTCGGAACAGAAAAAAGTACTGAAATTCAGTATAAACCAAGAAAATAACTGATCAAGTTAAATTTGGTCAATTCATAAAGGAAAAAAGACTTGTGCCGTTTGAGTACTTGGAATAAAAACCCTAGAATTTCAATTTTTTTTAAACCCAGAGAGGAAAAGGAAAAAACAATCTACGATTCTTCAAATTATGTCAATTTATATGCATCCAACAACTTTTTTGTTTCATCACGAAATTAACTCAACAAAGACACTCAATTAAGATTGCAGCAAAGAGATTTTCAAGAATGCAAAAAAGGGAAAAGAAATTCACCACAGCTAACCAAAATGTCAATATGTATGCATCCAATATAAGATTTCTTTCATCACAATTAATTTCAAGAAAGACTCTTATTCAAGATTACAGCAGATTGATTTTCAAGAAAACAGAAAAAGGGAAGAATTCACCACAACTCACCAAGATTCCTCTTGTAACAATAATGGCCTGTAGAATATCAACAAAGTAACCCAGAAAAGAATTTGTCAATGCGGAGGAGGAAGAAAGAAAAAGACTGGACCTTTATAAAAAGACAAATTCTTGGAAAGGATTTAATGTGTGTATAATGTGGAAAAGAAAGGTTTTCTTTAACAAATTGTATGTGGGTTTTCAAGAAAGAAATGAAAAGATATCAGAGAAAATTGGTCCGTGCTTTTGAATTGTACTATGTGAATTTGGGGTATTTTGTTGTCCTTTATAGAACTAAGTTTTGAGAACTTTTATACGTATATATTTTGTGTGTACTGTATAGAGAGAGAGAGAGAGAGAGAGAGAGGAGAAGTGTGTGGACTTGAAAAGAGGGTTGTAATTTTCTTTATTTATTTATTTATTTATCTGTGATAATAAGTTGCAGACAAGGTTCTCAGTTCTGAAAGGGAAATGTTGACGATAGTGTAAATTTGAGTTAAATAAATGCTGATTTTTTTAGTTTGATTTGACTTATAATACTTATAAAAGATGAAATTGGGGAATATCTAATTTCTGGGAAATGGTTGATAAGTGGAGTTGCCGATAATATTATAATGATTTGTTTAAGACACCTACCTATATTTAGTAGTATTATGTTTAGATGGTTGTGAAGTATTTCCTTTATTGCAAAATTTTTATTCGCATTTTCTTTTTGAATAATCCAAAATAATAAAAATATGTATGAATCATCAATATGGTCCATCGTCTTTGGCAATTGTCACATTTTTGTCCCTAGTCTAAATTTTGTTACACTTCAGTCATTCAAATTAATATGTAGTCCCTTATTAATTATTTTCTACAAGATCCCGGTCAAATTAACATCGCGTGCTCCGCACGTAATTTTGACAAGAATAATTTCATTATATTCAGGGACTAAATATTATTTAAGGGACTCTAATTTAAAAATTGGCACGAAAGAGACTATATCGATACATAAGCTCGTAAAAAAGAAATAACAATGAATAATGAAAAACAAAAATATAACAAAATTTGAATTATGAATGAAAGTATAGCAATCATCAAAAGATCAACTGATTCAGCCTAAAGTCTTCATCGATCTCTTGAATTAGAAAATACTAGTAGATTTGGCTCCTTGCAATTATTTGTTGGAGCCGGATAACAACAAAGGTGATGAAGATCCACGCATTGCCATGTAGAATAAGAATCTCCAAAAATAGTTTTTTTTTTTTCCCTCATAAAATTATATCAAATAAAAGTCAACGTTCCTGGGTCAATATCCATGTGATGTGGTGTTCTTTTTGGTTAATGTTGGCAAGCAACTTATGACATTTGGAGGAAGAGGATAGGAAAACAAAACGTAGACAATATATTATTATATTAGCATAGGGGAAAATAAGAAAAGTTATTGTACTTGATAAGCGTTAGATAAATAATTTTGAGTGAAAGACATATATATGATTAAACATCTTAATAATTGAAAAAAATCATCAAATGAAAAATTTCGTATAACAAGAAGAGCATCTTCATGATAAGAAAAGATAGTTAGAATAACCACTATTGAAATCATAACTTAAATAATTTAATATTGTCCATTTGTCAAAACAGTTGATTAATTAAGAATTAGCCAGTGGTATTAAATAGTTGACTTTATTTTTTTGATAAATTAATTAGTTGACTTCATTTAATTTAATTTATTGCACATACTATATATATATGTATAGCTTAGGTGTAAATTATGGCCCATTATGATTAACCCATTAGGGTTAGGCCCATAGATGAAGAATCCTTGAGTAGTGAGGATTAGGGTTCTACATCTATATAATGAAGAAACTGGTCCTCTCTCTACACATTTTCAGAGCTGTTAAGTTCCCTCATAACTTAACGCATTATTAGAAACTCGAAACTGTGGTAGGAGAGAGAAACCAGTCTTCCATTCAATCAGTAATTCCGCTACCGATTGTCCACGCCATGAAGACAGGTATCTCTAAACCTAATTTATGATTAAGCAATTAGCATGATTATAGTCGATCCATTATCGTACATGCTTATGTGAATAATTGCTAATAGTGGTATCAGAGCCCGTGTTGAGCTACTAAATTTGATTATTGAATTATATGATCTATAATTTATGTTTCTCTTTAGATCTGTAATTTTGTAAATTAAATACATTAATTGCATGGTTATTATGTTAGATTCGTGTATTATGCTGAAAGTATTTGTTCATGGAAACCATGTATCAAATTTGTTTCTATATCAGCATGCTATTATGCAAGCATGACAAAATTAGAACATTATTGCATGAAGACAACATGCTTATACACACGACTTTGTATCCTGTTCTGATATTAAAATCAGTCTCTAATAGCACCGGCATATTTTCAATGAATAATTGAGCGTTTGAAATTAAATTGAAGTAACAATCTCCACCGCTGCGAATGAAGACAGCGGCGGAATCGCCACCTTCTCTTATGAGTAAGAAGAGCTGCGCGTTTCGCGCAGCTCCATACCGTTACCAAAATTACGTTGTGGTCTTACTAAAATTGTTTTGGTCCAAACTCACAAAGAAAAATTATGTTATAAAATCATTACAATTCTCTTGAACTGGGCTTAAAATATATATGGAAATTTATTATTTTATGCCTAAGAGAGATTCGATTTTATTATGAAAGTTTTTCCATGCTTGAATTATTGGTGAATTGATTTTGGGGGTAATTTAATGCTTGAACCATTATGTGTTATGACTTAGGATTTAATTTATTCTCTTGAATTGGGCCTATTTTATGTGGTAAGAATTTATTATTCTTTTAGGCAAAGAGAAAGTGCATCTTATTGCCATGCGGATTTCCTCCGTATTAATGATTTTGATGGGTTAAAGTTAATATAATTTAAAATGTGCAATAAAAGTGAAAATTCACATTATTAGATCTGTTAGTCACCAAAGTGGCCTGATCTGTATGGGTTAGTGAATGCACATTAATTTATTGACTACCAGAACTTAAGTTACACGTTATGTAAAAGGATTCGTAAGTGTTATATTAATATGTTAGTCACCAAAGTGACCTGATTAATACAATTAATATCCTTATTGTGTAACTTATTTAAATGGTATAATGTGACAATTTGTGTACTAAAATTTACATAATGATGATTTGTTAGTCACCAAAGTGGCCTAATCAGTATGGTTAGTAAATTTTCATGGTACACTAATTTTTTTTTTCTGAATATTTAATTGTACATTTATGAAAAAGGATCTCGAAAGTTATATTGATTTGTTAGTCACCAAAGTGGCCTTATTGATATAATTAGTAATTTCTTTATGTACTATTTCATATTTATTGGTATAATGTGGTATATTATACACTTATTATTTAAAATTCATATTATGATGATTTGTTAGTCACCAAAGTGACCTGATCAGTACAGTGAATGAATTTTAAATTGCATAAAAATCTGTGTTTTACCAATATTTAAATTTCACATTACGTAAAAGAATTTGCTGCCATATTAGTCTCTTAGTCATCATAATGGTCTGATTAATATGATTGGTCAATTCTATTGTGTAAATTAACTTAATTGGTGATTCTATCAGATTTATTTCGTATTTATTTTAAATTCACATTATGATGATTTGTTAGTCACCAAAGTGGCCTGATCAGTATTGTTAGTGAATTTAAAATAGTACATCGGTTTATTTATTGCCAAATATTAATTAGCAAATTACGAAAAGGTGATTTACTAATATATATTAGTTTGTTAGTCACCAAAGTGGCCTGACTTGTATATTTAGTGAATTTCTTTCATGTGCAATTTATTTATTTGGTATTTGATAATTCTAATTTTGTGCATAAATTCCTATTATGATGATTTGTTAGTCACCAAAGTGGCCTGATCAGTACTGCTAGTGAATTTATATGCACAAATATAATGTTTATATTATCAATTAAAAGATAAATAAATCAGTTTACAATGAAAAAGCATTAGAGTTGACCCAAAGGAGGCTCAGTCATTTTTCTAGTAAACATTATGAGTCAAGCCAATAACGAATGTTATTTAGTGCGTTATAGTATTTTACTGAATCTTACTATGATATGCGCTTATGAATTTAATTTTAATGTGAGCTTCTTTCTTGCAATATTTAAGATTCTCTCAAATGAATTCAAGTTTATTGTTTCCCTTAGTGATTCCAATTTTCTTTTACTAGATTGGATAAGGGTCAATAAATTTAGTATGAAATTCTTGAGATTTACCCTCAATAAATTTAGTTGACTTCATTTAATTTAATTTATTGCACATACTATATATATATGTATAGCTTAGGTTTCTCCAGTGTTCCGTAGTTTCCCAGCCACGCAGAGAGAGTTTGCTTTGCTGCATTTTTTTTCTTTTTGAGAAATTAAAAGAGTGTGAAAATGAACTTTTCAACTTATTATTTTCTATGACTTTGCATTGGGAATATATAAATGAATTAATGATAAGGTGCATGTGGTAGAGAGGTGATATAATGTTCTTATACATCAAAATCCAATTATCACCTACAACTCGTGACCAAATTTATTTTAGGATTGTTTTAAAGATCGGCCACCTACATATATAATCTCATCCATTTGGGACTTCTTCACGGACGCACAAATTGTTAAACAATATATGAAATTATTATCATGTGGTTTTCTAAAGGAAGAAAAATTTGTAGCATTGACAAGTAAGTAAAGTACCCAACAAAGTGGGATGGTTTTTGGATCACAAGTGAGAAGTACTTTACTATTGACAATTTTTTTCAAAGTAAATGGAGAATAGAAAAAGTGCAAAAGCAAGTAATTAATATTGTTGAACAGGAAGAAAAAAAAAAAAAAAAAAAAAAAGTACAAAAAGCAAGTTAATAGTTAAACGTGAAATGTAGTTCAATCTTGCAATGCTGTACATTAAATGTAACAATCAATACTTCTTCTGTCCCTATCAAATTTACGAAAAAAAAATTGTAATGTCAATAATTTTCTGCCAGAACATGAGCTACCAAGCATTTATGGAAACTGCAGCAAAATCTGCTCAACATTTTAACTGATTATGCTTATTTCTTGAATTTTAGTAAGTCAAAAACATTGGACTCATTTTGTTCATTTTCATTTTACTCCCTGAAATCTAAGAACCAAACATAGTGCATTTTGTTGGTGTCAAATATTTGTGATTGTTCCATCTAAACTAATTTCAAGGAGATGGTAACATTTAATTTCACATGAATGTTCAACATAAGAAGTAGAAAATAATTAAGTAGAATTCGCGTGCATCAGATACAAAAAGTACTTTTAGAATTATCCGATACACTATATACTTTCATGGAATGTGCTGATTATATATCAAACTCAAAGTAAAATTAAACTTGACCTTTTTTTATGATTATGAGATTTGAAACCGATTTAATTAATTACCTAATTATAATAATTAATACATGTTTATTAGACGCTTGTGTCTGTTGTAAGGCTTCTCCATCAAGACCCTCGAAGCCCCTTCAACGGTTCTACGCCATGTCTGCTCAATTGTGCAAAAGAAGAAATACAAAATGTTAAAAATTCCAAGAAGCGATTTATAATGGAAAATGTATAAACTAATGCTAGCTAGCTAGCTAGTTAGTTCATCATGCCACGTGTTACAATTAGACCAGATAGAAGCGTGCAAAATAACTATATATGTTAACATTGTAAATGTGTCTAGTCCAGTCAACCAACAACTTGTTCAAGTTTGGCTTCATTTGCTTGTTTGAAACAAGTATTAAATCATATATGTTAATTTGAAATAGTTTAATTTGATTTCCAATACTAAAATTAGGATTAATTGAAGAAAAAGAGCTATATATAAACAAGAACCTAGTGGGCTAAATCATTCCACTAGTTTTAACTAAACAGCTAATTATTTTACAACACAAGAAAAAATAAAAATAAAAATAAAAATAAAAGATCTAACCTTTCCAATTGCACCAACAAAAGATTTGTTCTTGAGCTCCTTAGCTCTATTCTTGGCCTTACTCATTCCAAGTCTCCGAATCAATGCCACCGGTTTTTTACCATTAACTGCAAAAGGAAGAAGCAACTTCCTATCTGCTAAAGCATTGCCAGAACAAAAGCTCCCATTTTTATTACTTGTTTTTACTCGTTTGGCTAATGCCAATACATTTCTAGCTGAAATTTTATCAGAACCCGCCTCTGCAAATTTCCTCAAGAGTTGATCTGAGGATGATTTTGCTACGTGCTGGATTCGAGAAACATTAGGATTAGTATTTTCCATTGTTACTTAAAAAACAGGGGCGGGAATTAATTTAATACTAGTTGAGTTGTTTGAATGAGAATTCTTGAGAAATTTTAGGGAGATTTAAGCAGAAAAATGTTGGGTTATTAGGTGAAGAAATGGACCGTTAAATGGGCGGTGGGTGGGGTTTTGATTTGAATAATAATAATAATACAACTTCTAAGTACCAGGCAACTATGATGAAATGGAATATAGCCGTTAGTCATGAAATTTTATGTAATAACATGTCTGTACACTGTAATATCTCGGTCATTGTAATGTGTGGGGATGGTGCAATGTGACATGATTTAATCAACTAGGAAGATTTTCTGCTAATATTTTTAGTAGAATCAATGTGTATATATATAAAATAATAAAATAATAATAATAATAATATTTCAATTAATATAAAATTATTATTATATACTCGTAGTCCTACTTTATCTGTTATGTGAAGAAGGAACTGGGCCGGCCGTTCGGGCTCAACATTGCTTGATTATAAGGTCAGTCTTGGGCCATGCATTGTTGATCTACCTGCGCTGAAAAGTATATATATGTAATACACTACGACTAATTCAGTTCATTAAAGATTGAATTATTATTATTTTAAAAAATAAATAAAGGAATAGCAATTACATAATATTCTATTTGTATAAATAAATTTTATTGCCCCATGCCATGCCATATATTCTTATTTTATACCTTAATGGATCTAAATTCGATTTGTTGACGGTCCTCAGTTTAATCCATATGGCAGCCAGAGCCAGCAATAGCCAATAGGTATTCAATCCAGGCCCAGCCGAAAGAAACACATATAAGAATCCAATAAAAGATAATTTGACCATTTCTCCACAAGATTTTTGGATTAAAATTTCCCAAGTGAAGTGAAAGGACGGCTTTGTCGAGTATTAATAATTGTTCAGTACAAAAGAAACCTCTTAACTATAAATTATCAATTTGCTAAGCAGAAGCATCAAACAATTCAAAAACCACACCACAGCATTTCTTTTCTAAGTTAGTAGTATATATTAGTAATTAGTGTTTCTCTCCTACCTAAATCATTATGGCAAAGCACATTTTCTTATTGAGCCTGGTAGCCCTGTCTTTGTCTTTTGTCTTGCTTGCATTTGCCTTCGAGCCTAGTCCATTGCAAGATTTCTGCGTCGCCGATTCCACCAGCTCAGGTACTTAAATTTATCCTTGAACTTGAACAGTAGGAGGAGTATTTTATCACCCCCCAATATAGATTTTCAATTATAGGGTGCAAAGTGTCAAAATGATGTATTTTCGTGTGCAAAATGACAGTTGCTCATAGCATTAGTATCTAATTTGTGTGCTTTAAATTTTCAGCAAGAATCAATGGGCTAGCATGCAAGAGTACTGCATCAGTGTCGGCCAACGATTTCACCTTCAGTGGGCTACACTTGCCCGGAAACACATCCAATCCGAACGGCTCCAGAGTCACTCCAGTCGCCGTAGGCCAATTACCAGGACTCAACACTCTTGGAATCTCAATGGTTCGTATCGACTACGCTCCATGGGGAATCAACCCACCGCACACTCACCCAAGAGCATCCGAAATCTTAACCGTGATTGAAGGTTCACTTCAAGTAGGATTTGTCACTTCAAATCCTGATAACAGGCTCATAACAAAAACTCTTCATAAAGGAGACGTGTTTGTTTTTCCAGTGGGATTGGTTCATTTCCAACGTAACGTGGGAACCGTAAATGCTGTAGCCATTGCTGCATTGAGCAGCCAGAATCCTGGAGTGATAACTATAGCAAATGCAGTTTTTGGATCGAATCCTGGTGTTAATGGTGATATTCTTGCAAAGGCATTTCAAGTGGATAAGAGTATTGTGGATCAACTTCAGGCTAAATTTTAAGGGTGATGAAGCAAGAAGTGGTTATGTTTTGATTTGGATTTTGTGTTTGTGTTTGTTTCCTATTTTGTGTGTTTATGGGTGCATGCTTGTCGATTGTTATTGGTTTCTAAAATGTGAGTTTTGAGTGATGTAAGAACAATTCTTCTTGATCTTTAGTTCACATGCTTCTATTTTTAATAAGTTTCGCACTAACTAGATGCATGAATGTATTCTGCAAATCAGTGCCTGACTGAGACATAACCAAATTGCAATATTCCCCGGAATAAACAAAGATGAAATCAAACAATAAAAATTTCAGGGGAATCACTCATTTTTTCATCATCATCATCATCATCATCATCAGTCAACTTAGACAAACAAAGCAATTCAGACATTGAATTCTCAGAGCTACTTTTGTAACCAAGGAAAATTAATGTCAGCTTCTGTGCCTTGCTAACAACCATACAACTCGGCATTACATTACAGAATTCTCACACGTTTGTAGTACCTATCACTCACTTATTTAAAACAAATTTACACGAGACCGTATAGTTCATCTTCATTAAAAATTTATTACACTACAACCAAAAACAAGCTGAAAATGCTATTTCTTGGTAAGCTGATTGTTGACGAACTCCAGTACTGAAAGACGCTGAAAGTAAGAGGAGTTCAAATCAAATTCAATTCAGATATTTCAAGTTTATAAATCCAAATATTAAGTAAATAAACTTCTACGACATACCCTTCGTTCGAGGCTAACTTCTTCAGCACTTATTGTCAATGATTCCAACATTTTAATGGCTTCTTGAATCCCAGAAATCGCTGAATCCTCATTGCCAAGATTCCTATCCACATCAGAAACTTTTGCAAGGGATATAGCTACATCTATTACCTACAATTATTAAAAAAATTAATCAAAAATTAGTTTAAATCAATTTCAGTATGTAATAGTTTTACGAGTTTGCTCACCTGAGAGGGAATGGTTGAATGATTATTAATAGCATTGCGACGAACATCCAACGCTTGAAAATAATAGGATCTTGTAGCTTGTAAATCACCCTCGTAGTATTTTAGATCTCCAATTTTATTTAGAGAAACAGAAAGGGTATGTATTATCTGCAAATTTCAGATGAAAAAAATAATATTGAGCCACAATTGTAAATCAATGAGGATTATTTTATATCAATCCATACCTCCAAATCATCCTTAGGCACTTTCATAAGGAAATCGACACTCTCCTCAAAGTAGGAAATTGCTGAAGTAGCATCTCCAGTAGCTCGACTGAAATTTATCATAGTGTTAGCAAAATCGAGAGAAAGATTAAAATTTCAGTCGACCAACAGAAAGAAAGAAAAAAGAGCTAAATGCAAAAATACTCCTTGTGCTTTGCCTAATTAGTAAAAACCCCGTGTTATTTTACTTAGCAACCCCCCCCCCCCCCCCCACATATTCTTTTATTATTAGCAAAAAAACCCATTTGAAATTCCTTCATAAGTCAATATGGAGGTTATTCTCAATTTTTTAAGTGAACAGGGGGGATTATTGCCAATTTTCAAAGTCAATAGGGGGTTATAGATAATTTTTTAGGTTAAGAGGGGTGTTTTTGCATTTTTGTGGGGGTATAATTGTCATTTTTCCTGCAAGATATGTGTTCCGGCATGGGAGGGTTTTTTTTGCCAATAGAATAATAACACGGGGAGGTTTTACTAATTAGACAAAGCATAGGGGGAATTTTGCATTTCACTCAAGAAAAAAAGAAGACAGGTGGGGGACATACCAGCAATCACCAAGCATACCTAACACTGCACCTAGTTGAGAGCATAACTCAGGAGTATTTCCCATCCTTCCCAACTGTTCTCTAATGTCTTCAGCACATAGACTTAGCCTCGATTTTGCACTTTCTATGTTATTGGCACGAAGTGCCTATACATAATACAGAACATATTTGATCCAAAAAAAAAAAAAACAGATAACATAAAAACGTAATCTTAAGGCAAGTGAATCCAGAGAAAATAGCTCAGTGGGCAAGTAATTAAGAAGCTTACTCTCATGGCCTGCTGCACTAAGAAGGCACCTCGTTCAAGTGAAACATCCTCGTATATCACTTTTTTCTTCTCATCTTCTTTTTCTTCCTCGTCTGTAACTTCTTGAGACCTTTTGATCCTTGCATGACCTTCAATGAAACGATCAATGACACTTTGAAGATTTGGGTCATCTTCAATCTTCTCAATGTCAGCACCACATAAGGGACAATCCTTAAACCGAGATACACATGCTCTGATTTTGATTAAAAAGAAAACATCAGAATACTCATAAAGAAAATCTTAAAAGTGGCATTTAGTATCACAAAATACCATCTAAACTTTGTTCTTCAAACCACAATGGGCTAATTTAGTTTACATAGAGGTAAAATGCAATTTTCCGCAAAATGACTCAAAGACTTTTCATATGCGAGGAAACACATTCACTTCATATACGAGGAAATAAACAATTAATGAGTTGCATAGTTTTGCTTACTTGCAATATACATGGGAACAAGGCACACATTTGCTGCATTCAAAAAGAAGTGCTTGGCATATCATGCAGCTGAGAGGACCTAACTTAAACGTCTGAGAGTCATATCCGAAAGGACATTTGGGTGCAATAGTCGACTCTTCCTGGGGCTTGCTATCATTAGGTTTATTTTGGTTTTCATTAGGTTTCTTAACAGATGCATCATCTGGCCTAGACGCCTTGCTGAAGGGACAAACAGGTGTCATATTGATTTATACCTGAAATAGGGAAAATGGTTTAATTTTAAATTTTTATTCATAATTATAGAAATTTAAATCAGGCAAATCAAATAATTACCAAATTCTACATAGATTATACTAAACATTTTGAAAAGGAGAAACATAATGACCAATCAGTCTTCTTTACTTGATGCTACAGCCCAGAATTGAAAATATCCCAGCAACAAAGGATGTATTATGTCAAAGAAGACTTGAAAAACAATGTCTTTTCCAATGAATATATTAAACCCTAACATAGCCAGTCAACTGAAAAATTCCTAAATTTAAAGGGTACTTTTAATTGAATTGGTAATCCTTTTAATGACTGATAACAATGTAAAATAATTTAAATAAATACAAATTTTGAAACTCTAAATATCTCAGGTGATTCCAAAAATTCAAATATAATTTCCAACTTGAATCCAGTAAATGATACTCAGAAAACATACTTCAAGGATTTCACCGATGCGATTTGAAACTTATAAAATGGAGAAAATAAACAGACTTTACAAAACGAAAAAAAAAATAGGTTTTTTGACATAGCCATCCTCTAAAATAACCCAATTCAACTCCAGGGACAAATAAAAAAAATTCCTCCTTTAGTGAAAAATAAGCGGAAATCTTAAGATACCAAAAACATTTATTGATAACATTAATTGAAAATGACAAAAGGTCATGTAAATGTAGAAGCACCACACATACCTAAATCAAGAAACTCCAAAATCGAGCTATCTGTAAAGAATAAAATAAGATGAGAAAGTTCAGTAATAAGAATCAGAGTCTAATTACAGAGTATCTTCCGAGATATTACGTGTCAGAATCAGAGCGAGAAGAAATGGGGTTCTTGAGGATGAGGAGAAGAAGAAGATATCATGTAGAGAGAGACAGACGACCTATTTTTTTTTCTTTCAATAATGTAAACTAAACAAACATTTTTTGTTTTTGTTTTTGGTTTCTTGGATATTATCCACCGCCAATTTGGTAATATAGACTTATAGATTTTTGACCCGAAGACTCAGATATCGGATAAGGCCCAATTTGAGTTCACAGATTGTAGCCCAACCCGTTTCGCATCAGTATTCAAGGCCCATCAGTATAAGTAGTAGGACCCGGTAGGTGGGCCCATTTCTTAACTTGCAGGATGACGTGGCTCGAATATTGCCCCACCACAGTTAGGAGTGTTTTCAAGAGCTTTTAAAAAGTATTTTTTTATTTTTTTTGTGCTTAAAGCACTTTGGTAGGGTTTGTAAGTAGGTGCTTCTGTTATTGCTTCTTCAACTGAAAAGCAGGTTGGCAAGAAGCAACTAAGAAGGTGCTTTTTCCATTGCTTCTTCTAGGTGGCATTTTTGTAATAATTAAACTTACTTTTTTTAAATATTTACAAACACCTCCTTCTCTTGAATAAAAATACTTATATTTTACTTTTACTTTAAACAATTATTTTTTAGCTTCCAAAAGCATTTGCAAACTATCCCCTCTAGTGTACAGCTGCGAAAAAATTACCTCTCTCTCTCCTTGCTTTCTGGGTTGAACCCGATTCACACAATTTATCTCTATCCCTCCAAAAATCCCCTAAAAAAGTTCAACCCCAGATCCCTTTCTCCCCAGTCTTCCTTCACTCAAGAAAGTGTAAATTGAAAAAACCCATTTCAAGAATCCTGTAACGCTAAACCCACCACAATAATTGAGTCTTTTTCTCGAAGGTCATTCTCTCCCTCTCTCTTTCTAATTATATGATGTGTTTGTAGCTTAAAGTTTGAATCTTTTTGGCTTTTAGTCTCAGTAGAGATAAAAATTTCTTCTTTTTATATATATTTGTTGCTGTATATGCATACGAGTGTTGATTAATTCTTTTTCTATGTTCAGATTAGGAAGATATCATATGCTGTGCTGTGGTTATAATCTCAGTGACCAATTCGTTTGTTTCGGTGTTTTTCCAGTGAGGAAGTTGTGGGTTTTTTATTTTGTTGACTCACTTGAAAAAGCTAGGGTTTTGATTTCTTTTGCATTGAGGTTCTTAATTTTTCATTTGGTATTAATTCAATAAACCAGTAGAAAATTTTGGAGATTGGGTATCTAGACCCAAGTAATTAGTTTATCGATTCAAAGTGAGGAAGCCTATTTTTGTTGAACTCAAGTAGGAAAGAATCGGGATTCTGAAGTTAGGCTTTCACTATAAAGGTAAATTAGGGATTTTTCGATTTTCGATGGCTGAGGAGAATACTGGTACAATGAACCTTGATCTCAATTTGGGACCTTTTAATAACAATTCAAGTGATGATAATGACCCTGGATCAAGATCTTACCCTGATGTTGCTATGAACTTAGAAGATTGGTTAGATGTTCCTGTCGATCCCCTAAGGGAAGTTATAAGCCATAGACGGCGTTCATTGTGGAGGCACGTTCCAATTCCCCTAGAAACACGTAACCTTGCACTAGAGTTAATCGGTATTAATCCTTCACAGACCGGTGACGGTAGTGTTGCTACCGAGGAACTGCCAAACGAGGCTCTAGGTAAGGAGGAAGATTGTATGAAAATGAATGGTGAAGAAGGGAGCTTTTTCGATTGCAATATTTGTTTAGAATTGGCTAAGGATCCAGTCCTTACTTGTTGTGGCCACTTATTTTGCTGGCCTTGTCTTTACCGATGGTTGCATCTTCATTCCGATGCCAAAGAATGTCCTGTTTGCAAAGGAGAAGTTACCGTAAAAAACGTAACCCCGATTTACGGCCGTACGAATACTACGCGTGACACAGAGGTGGATTCGAGTCTTAAAATTCCGATAAGGCCCCAAGCACGAAGGGTCGAGAGTTGGAGACAAACTATTCAGAGAACCGTGTTGACTGTTCCAATGGAGGAAATGATTAGGCGACTCGGGAGTACATTCGACTTGAGTCGAGAATTAGCCCAATTACAATCTCAAAATCCCGATAACCCTCGCGAACCACCCGATGATCGAATAATAAACCAAATATTGACTTCTAGAGCAATGCGTAGAGAGCGAGCCCCATCAGTCCCGATCGATGATGTAATAATAGACTTAACAGAAACTAGCCCTCCAAATTACGAGCCAAGAGATAACCGAAGGCTTTCTGCACTTTTACTCAGAAGATCTAATGCACATAGAGTTGCCAATCTTACGTCAGCGTTAAACTCGGCTGAAAGTTTAGCTGCAGAGAGTTTGGTAGAATCTTACTTCCATAGCATTCCTTTGGTAAGGAATCATAATCGGCATTTGCCTCCGCCACTTGATGATAGAGACTCCGTGTCTAGTATTGCTGCGGTTATTCACTCGGAGAGTCAAACGGTTGATAATGCTATTGAGATAGATTCTAGAGTTTCTCTTTCTACTTCATCTTCTAGAAGGAGAAACGATGGTTCGAGAATTTCAGATGTGGATAGTGGAGATTCACGTGCGCCTCGGAGAAGGAGACTGAATTGAGTTCTACGAGAACTTTAAAGGTAATTGCTACTTTTATGTCTTGTGATTTGTTGTTGTATAAATGGAAGTATTGTTATAGTTTTCAAGTTTTGTTCGTTAGAGTTTAGTTTCTTGTTTTTTGGATTAAAAATTTGAATTGAATGGGGTTTTGATCTATATGTGGTGTATTGAATTTGTAATGAAGTAACTGAGGTTGATTTTCGTAGTTGTAACTGTATGTAACTACTCTTTGTCCAAATATGTAGATCTGTTTCTATTGTCTGTGAATCCAAATAGATAGGCATTTAATGAAGAAAAACCTATCCCTTTAATTTTCATTGATATAATAAAAACAGGATCAATTCTCTTTAAAGCCCAATAACTTCCTATTCGCTTCTTTCCACGGCCCACGAGGTCCATATCCAGCTTTGATGATTATTATTACTGAATACTGATGATGGAAGAAAAGTCACGAGTAATATATTTACATTTTGTAAAACACAAGGGAATCTCTTAAAGAAAAAAAAAAAATAACAAAGAAGGATTTTGTGCCCATTTTTCAGACATAGGTAGATATCATGTTTTTTCCCTTCATTCAAACACCAAAAAGAAAAAGAAAAAGAAAAAGAAAGAAAGGAATTCAACATATATATATAATTTGAGTTTGAAAGTTTGTATTTATTCTATAATATTAATAATTTGAGTGCGATAAAATTAGACTTGAACTTACTAAAACAGTTGAGGAATTGAAAAATAGAAAGAAAAGAAAAATTAAAGCTTGTACCACATATGCTATATGCTATTTTATTTGAGGCCAAAAAAATTAATTAAATTAATGAAAATCAGTGATTTGAATACATGGTCAAAACACTCCATGTGATACAGAGGAAAGTAAGACTAATTACTTTAGTATTAAAAGAATTATTAACAAATATATATTCATCAAAAGTAACTATATATGCCCATATCAAGTCACAATAGAAAGGAATGAGATTATCCCTAATCCGCCAAAATAATAGCATATATTAACAGGGAAAAGAATATCTATATATAATTCATTAATTAACTTTATCTCAACAAACAATTCACGATTTACATGTAATCATTATTCCAGATAAACTATACTATTATTAATTAAACAACATTACTGGATCTTCACCAGGTTATGTGTACGTATGTGTGTGTGTTTTATCCAAGTATATAAATAACACAATGCACATTTGTACTGCCCCGTCAAGAGGCCACACAACCGTTTGATCTATCGATCAACGGTGGTTGTGATCACAGGACCATTCAATGAAGTTGCTTCTGGTTTAGTTTTACCAAGAGTTGTGCATAGAGGATTTCATTCCATGCATCGGGCACACCGGGTAAGCACCAATGGCTGCAGTCTTGAAAACTCAAGGGCGATTTTGCCTCTTCGTCGGTCAAATGTTGTTTCCTATATATCGATGGATGGCCATCTTTTCTATAATCTGTCATTCTTGTCACATTTAGATAAGTTACATTTGTTTTCATTCCTTTCAATACTTTCTCCAAAACTGTCATCTTTGGGGGATACGGTGTGAGATAAGTATCGTTCTTTATTGGTTCCGTTTCATGGTCACATTGCCCCCCGGAATTCCATTGCCCACCACTACATAAATAATACAGAAAGGTTAGGAGTATTAAAAAACATAGGAAGATGCGTTGCCTAATTGGTGATGAAATCAATATATAGTGGAAGAAAACTACAAATTTCTCAATAAATTTAACATTTTTGATGATCTTATCTTAAGGTTGAATTCTAGTGAAAAAATAGGGTGTTGGTAAGCCTCCGATTGACTCAATCAACATGACACTATCTCGCATTTGGTAGCATAGATTTAATCAAGCCCTTGTAATTAGAAGCTTATTATAATCTTTCAAAGGGTTGACATATAGTTAACCTGCAAAGTCAAACTACAAAAAAGACAATTTGAGCCTTACTTTGCCATAAACATTTACTATTTTGGCCTTCATCTAGGTATCCGAGGTTCCAGGCCATCTCAATAACAAGGTAACTTCAATATATTATGCCATAATCTGATCATGTTTTCCAAACGCTTCCTAACAAGACATCATTTTCTTGGATTACACAAGTGATTGTGGACAAAATCTACTTGTAGATCACAAGAACCCTGAACTTCTAAGTAAATAAAGTAGGAATATTTGCTAATGTCTTGACGATTTATTACCTGAAATGAGATGCCGAATAACCTCTGAAAAAGACGAGCGACTTCATGGGATTGACGTTTTTGTCTACCCATCTTCCCCATGTTGTTAAGGCCTTTCGAAAGGCCTCCATGACATTCAACTCACTATACACATGGCTACCTTCTTGATAATAGTCCTTCCTAAAACATTCAAAAAAGCTATTTAAATAAACTTAAATCAACAAAATTATCTAGCGACAAATTCATCAAACGGATGTTATAACTTATAATAAGTTTTGCGGTTTTACCCTTTTGAAGTCTTCTCATGAGTCCACCAATGTCCAGTGTTGAAAACAATTATGTCTGCGTTTCTATATTTATCGGCAAATCCTTCGATTATATCGAGTCTAAGTGTTTCCTTCTTAGTTCCATTCTTGTCCGCAGCTTCCCATTCTTGAACCAAGAAAGGCGATACGAAAAACTCCACCGTGCATTTATAGTCCTATATATAATGATTACAAGTAAGTAGAACATTAAATAATGAAAATCTTAAATTTAGATTAATAATAATAAGAAGAAAATAATAGGAGTATAACTTAACTCTTACTTCAAATACAAAGGAATAAGAAGCTTCCGTCCTAAAATGGTGCCTGCCAAATTCTTCATAAACTTTCTTCTGATCTTTTAATGAATTTCTCAAGATGCAAATAAGAGATTCCCACATATTCCTATTTAGAGAATCACCAACAAAAACTAATCTTTTTCCTCTCAACAATTCCAACATATGACTCCCATCCAATCTGAAAGAACAATTTAATCAAACTAATAATTAATCAATAAAAAACAGAGTACTAAATTAAATTATATTTTAAAGTTTAAATTAAATACCTCGGAAGAGTACAACCCTTTGTCTTCCATTTAAGTTTGTGATATTCATTATCAGGCCTTCCATTGAGAAAACAATTAAATTGTTCATCAATCAAAGAACAGGAACCTGGTTTGTACAGTGGATAAGACTCATCTTTCACCCAATTTCCATCAAATAAATCACAATTCATCAAAGACTTTACCAAATCATCAGAAGTTGAATTTTTAACCACTCCCTTTTCTGCAGTGAAATTCTTCAAAGTGTTTGTGACCCCAATTGTGCTCTGTTTTTCACTCTGAGTCTGATTCTTGATACTTGATAAACCTTTACTCAACCCAGAAGATGAATTTGATGGGGTTGTATAATTATCATTCTTGGGCAAAATTGTAGCATTATTAGGGTTCAAGACTTCATTTTTATGAGTTAAATTATCTCCATCTTTAGTGTGATTTCCTACATAGAGAGACACTGGTTGCAAATTGTGGGTTTCTGAAGATAATGATGATGAGTTTGGGAAAAAATAATAGTAAATTGGAGAAAAGTGAGATCTATAAGACTCATCTGAATAAATTGAAGAAGAAGAGTTTGATGAAGAGGGAGTAAAGGCAAGAAACAGTGTGAAGACAGTAAAAACAAAGATAAAACCATATGCAAAAGATGCAGTTTTTCTTTTAGTTGAGAATATTGAAAAGAACTGGGTTGTTCTAAAGTCTGAGATCATAGTACCGCCATTGATGGCTGCATACTTTGTAATATCCGCCATGTCGGCAGAGCAATTGTTTCAAGTTTTTTTTGCAATTCCCAGAAATTAATGTATAGAGAAAGAGGATGCCTTTTGATCGGGGTTGTTTGTTTCTTATGAACAAGTACTCTCTCTCTCTTCTCTGTGTGTGTGTGTGTGTGTGTGTGTTAGGGAGAGAAAGAGTTCAACTAGAAAACTGGTTTCCCCATTGTCATCATTGGACGGTGAAATTGATGAATGTTTTCTTCTTGGGCTTTACTTGAAAGTGGAAAGTGTGTGTGTGTTTTATAGTTTTATTGTTCTGTTTTTTCTTCTTTTTTTTGCTCTTCCATGTTATAAAAGGGCCAAGTTAAACAGCATGATTGGCATCACCGTCACGCGTAAGTTCTTGTCTTATTTCCATATGTGAATTTTTGCAAATTCTTACCATATACTAAAAGGAGAAAAAAACGAAAATTCCATTTTTTTTTTTGATAATTAAACATAATTTTCATTACTAAACAAAACATATTACAAATACAATATAGTGACCACATGGACTAAAAAGAAAGTGAACAATGAAGATCAAACCAAATTTTGGAAAAACAAAACAAGAAAAAGAGACAAGAAAAAAATGAAGAAAATGAGCAATTGCACATTTCTGTGCAACAAATTGATTCCCAGACGGAGTGAAAATCGGAGCCATATCTTCGACCTGATCCCAAGAAAAATCTTGGGATGAAAATGAAGTGCTAAAACCATGACCAACATTCCAAAACTTGATCTTCTCTTCAAAGAACACAATCTTCAAAGACCATTGTGAACAACCACAAAAATATCTGCCACAAAAACTTAAAGACAAACACAAAACAACAAGAAAAAATAAAGCATAATAATTTAGATATGAAGGCTTAAGGTGTACATCCGGCTGCTTTTGAGGCAGGTCTGGTGGTGGTGGTGACGGAGCCAGATCTGGTGGTGGTGATGGATCTGGTGGCGGATCCGGTGGTGGTGGTGGTGGATCTGGAGGTGGTGGCGGCTCTGGTGGTGGTGGTGGCAAAGTTGCAAATGTTTTGGGTGAAACGGAGTGCAGCAAGTGAAACGACGAAACGAGCGGAGATGGTTTGTAAGAGAAAGAGTTGTGAAGGTTTTGGGGAAAATGGAGTGGTAAAGCTGGGGATCTGAAAAATAAGATGAACAAAGACATCTCAAATCAGAAGAGGCGGCTATGCAGGCCGCGGAAGGGCGGCCGAACCACCGAGAACGGCTGTCGACGGAAGAAACCCTAAGATTTACTTTTCTCTGGAGAGAGAAAAGTTCTAGGGCCGGCTGGAGAAGCTTCCATTTTGCAACCCTAACTCTCGACAAATTATTATTTTATATATGGACTAGTTTAATCGCAGTGATTAAAATTTAAGTTATACATTAATTGAAATATAAGGTAAATCGTTTTATCATAGAAGTGTTCGGACCAAGTTGCATTTATCGAGTATTCTTTATTCTGATTAGGGGTGGGCGTTGGGTTCGGGTAACCCAAACCCAACCCGTCCCGTTTTTAAAATACCCGAACGGGACGAGTATTTTTTGGGTTTGGGTACCCGAACTTGAAAACCCGTATTTTTTTACGAAAATACGGGACGGGTTTGGGATTAGTCTCTCCAACCCCGAATACCCGAACCCACCTATATCTATTTTATTATTATTATTATATAATTATACACTTTATTTATGTATCAATTAATTAATTAATTAATATAATCTAATAAAAAAAATTACTTTACCCTAATGCATTTTTTAATCGTACAATAGTTATTAATACTTTTTTCATTAAGTTTGTCTCAATTCTAAAAACTCACATAGTCTCCACGACTCTACTTCTTCTTCTTCTTCTTCTTCCCACCTATGCCACGACATACAATAATTATTTTTTTGGTTTTTGATTGCTCTACAAATTAAATTACTACTACTACTAGTCTAATATATACAAAATTTTATACGAAATATTGTAATTTAATGTTGTTAAGTGCGTGAATAATTAATGATTTAAAATAATATGGGATCCGTAATCCCGTCCCGCAATATTTCGGGTACCCGGAAGAATTATTACGGGGCGGGTTTGGGATGAAATGTGTCAATCCCGAAATTTATTATACCCATATCTCTAACCCCAAACCCGCCCCAAACCCGCCCCGTGCCCACCCCTAATTCTGATAAAAAAAAGTTATCGAGTATTCGATAATAATAAAAAATAAAAAAATTACATAAAAGACCACAATGTTTCAAACTCATATGTTAAGATGCAAACAAACCTCCTTAATCACTAAACCAACTCATTGAAGAAATTACAAATCATTACTTAATCACACTTCATATCTATGATATATACAATACATGGTCACTAAAGATGATATATCATATGCATACAATATATATATATATATATATATATATATATATATATATATATATATATATATATATATATATATATATATATTTAGTTATTTACATTATAATATTATGGTTTAATCTAATTAAATATGACTATAGATTTCCAGGTTACATATTTCGTTTGATCGGGGCTCAGATGATCTATCAAGTCAACCAAAAGATAGGGTGGGTCAACCAAGTCAAACAAAGAAAATTAAACAAAAGGTATAGGTCTTCAAACTTTATTATGAAATTGGAATATACTTGAGTCTGATAGTCTTATGAAAGAAATAAACTCAAATTAAGAAAGAAAAAAAAAATTGATTAAATATTTCTCATCGGAAAATTTGGAAAATTATTTCGTATTTTCATAATATAAAATTCATTACATATTTTTTACTCTAGAAGCGTTATTCTCAAAATTAGCGACGATCAACATGCGTGACATGTTCATTTAGATTGATTTTTTTTAATTATATATACAATATTATTTATTTAATATTATCGAAAGGCATGAAAAGAAACTCTAAATTTATATAAAAAGAAAAATAATATTATGTGGATCAATTTCTCATTAAATTCTTTGTTCTTTTTGAAATTCCAATAATTATTTAGGATGACATTTGAACTTGGGAAAACATAGCAAAAGAATGAAAAATTTTGAAAAAAAAATTGAAGATAAAATTAGAGCTCTTGGCACTGAACGCAAAAATAATTAAATTAATAATCATAATCGTGTAGGATCCGTTCGTTTGACGGGAATGGAATCTGTATTTGGTAATTTGATTACTTGGTATTACATAATTAAGTTTGTTAAAAAATCAAATTTTGGAAAAGGAAATATATACCTTCAAACTAGGAATATTGCAACCAATATCTAGGAATATAAATCCCATATTTTCTATGATATTTTGATTCTTTTATCAAGAGATTTGATATTTTTCAATACAGTCGTTTATTATTTTTTCTCCCACTAATTCTCTT
Organism: Penstemon newberryi var. newberryi; assembly: GCA_030819805.1. Taxonomy (NCBI): domain Eukaryota; kingdom Viridiplantae; phylum Streptophyta; class Magnoliopsida; order Lamiales; family Plantaginaceae; genus Penstemon; species Penstemon newberryi. The sequence continues at coordinate 797,355 of JAUALY010000002.1, forward strand.
TGAGCCGCTCCTCTCTTTTTATCTGGGTTCATCTCCTTCTCCATCATGTTAGTGGTATCATATGCATAATTCTTGCAGGAAAATTCTTGCAAGGATAATTATATAATTGTATCTTTGTATTGAATCGATTGATAAAATAATGTAAACAGATTTAGAAATTAATGTGAGTTTGTTAAAGTATCTTATAGATTACTTTACTATATAAAATGCAAAAATATCTTTGTGTTTTGCCTAATTGATAAAATAAAATAATGTGCTATTATTGTTAGCCAAAATCCTCCTATGTTCTTTTTTATTAGTAAAAAACCATTGTATCGACATGTTATTAGCTTACTAAATATCTCCATAAGTCAATATGTAGGTTAGTGTCGATTTTTTTAAGTGAATATGGAGAATTATTGTCAATTTTAAAGTTAACAGCAAGGTTATTGTCAAATTTGTAGGTGAATAGCAGTGTTTGAAAATTGAGAGATTTTTGCTAATAAAAATAATATAGTGGAGTTTTTGCCAATTAGACAAAGTATAAGGAGTATTTTGCATTTCACTCTATGTGTATCATATTGATAAAGTATTAATTTACATAATAACATTATACGTAATTATATATAATTAATACCACATATTTTATATATTATATGTGTAATGGCATTTTTGTGAACTTTTTAAATATGAACTTCATTTCTTAATATTATCAAACATTAGAAAATGAATCTGTCTAATTTCCTTGCTCAAATTCCAAATGTTATCCAAACATTGTAATAGAATAATATTTCGAAAATCAAATTCCTGAAAATCTTATTACTAGATCCAGATTCTATTCTCTTTAAACGAACGGATCCTTAAAATTAATTATTTAGGCTGTTTAAAAATGAGTTCAAAGACTAATAGGGAAATAAAGAGATTGGTGGGCAGTGGGGTCTAGGGAATTTATAACGTTGAAGTCATGTATCGTTCAGTTAATGCCACATTAATTGGAGGGTCCATTCATTATGAATGACAGAAAAGAAAAGAAAAATAAATTCAAATTACCTAGTTTCAAAGGTGGTTGGGCACTTGAGCCAAGTGGTCATAGACCAAATTTAAATTTGAATCCTGTTCGAGAAATCATATTTGAGAGAATTTATATTTAATGCATTATTTGGTCCAAGATGTAAAATGTAAATACAAAGCTTAATAAGTAAAAAAAATTACAGAATACTTTTAGACTACGGGCCCTTGGCCCGTATCGTCCTTTCAACAGTAACATAATTCGACATTGCATTAAAATTCAAAATTTAATTCGAAGCTAATTTACTTCCTTTTTCTTGTTATTATCATCATTCTAAATAACAATATAGCAAATACATTACACATGTATGACATAGTTGAAAAATAACAAATTACAATATTATGTACGTATATGTTTCCGGTGTCAATTTTCGTAAAAAATAATAAGGAAAAAAGAGAGAGCCAGAGTAGGAATTTGAAAGAAATTAATTAGCAAGTTAAATGGGCAAAAGCTAACTGTATTAAGCGAATCGAACAAGGCCCCGGGTCTGCTATTAATAGAAAAATACAATTAATAACCTAAAACAAATACTACAATTTATTCACACATTGTCATGCATACCTGTCACATTCAAATTTCACTTTCTGTAAATTGTAATAATAATTTCATTACAAATCATTTGATGCTAACAAATCCCATCTCCCTGTATAATTATTCACAACTAATAACAACCCATTGTTATGACGTATTGGTCAGTCATCAAGATATATAAAAGGACTAAAGTAAACTTGTATTTTATAAATTTTCTACAATAAAGACTAGACCATGAAATTATGGAACTTGTTTAATTTTATAACCTAGCTAGTTTTATTAACATAAAATTTAGCTTATAGGTTGAAATTTAGCTAATATTTTTTTATGTTACTTTGTTTCCGTAATTGTAATTTTATGAATGTTTTTATTAATTTCATTGTATCCATTATATATTCTATATAAATGCTAAGAGAGCTCTGGTTTGAAATGTATTAGCATGACAGCTATGGAATGATGGAGTGATAAAAGGAGACTGATTGGAGGATATGAAGCATGGTTGCTGTTGTAGAATTTAGAGAAGTGATCAAACATTTGTCTCAATATATAAAATTTTATTTTAAAATTGGAAGCATTCTTTTTTTTTTTTTTTAATAGTACTTTTCTAGTCTTTGTGCCATCATATATAATTTGTGGAAATAGTATAAATGTTGCATTATAAAAATAATGTACAAGTATAAATTTTGGGAGTATCAAACGATATGCAAATGTTTATTTCTCCAAAAAGTATCGTATCACTTTATATTTATTAATAAAATTATTAATCTATTGTCATCAAAGTTGTCGCTTTGGCCGAGTGGTTAAGGCGTGTGCCTGCTAAGTACATGGGGTTTCCCCGCGAGAGTTCGAATCTCTCAGGCGACGACATAGGTTTTTAATAATCAAAATATATTTATTGTCAAATTTAAATTGGACCAAGTGAAACATACGTCTAGATATAGTTGTGGTCCGGCTAACGTCCACTCTTATTATTTATTCTACATTTTTCTTTCTAACTATACCTAATTTTCTTTTTTTTTGACCTTTTCTTTAAATTGGTAAAAAATAATAGTTGTCTAATTTAAATTTGATCATGAAGTTAACAAATCATACATCAACCTGTATATTTGATCTATGTACATTTGATCTGATTTTAATTATTTGAGACGTTTTATTCAACCAGTGATCGACCTACTAACAATTTTCTTGTTCTGCTCATCTTTAATCGCACTTATTAATTTATTTTACCTTTTTGTTTAATTAGGCAAAAATAATAACATTTTTTTACTTTTTTTTTAAGTAGGCAAAAAATAATAATTGTCAAATTTAAATTAGATCATGTTCATCTTAAGAATACGTCAACGTGTCTAGATATTTGATCTACATTAGATCTAGTTTTATATTATCCAGGAAGTTTTGAGTCCGACCATCGATCGCCCTACCTTTTGTTTTTGATAAAGTAGTTAAGAAATAGATAAGCATACGTCAACGTGTCTATATATTTGATCTACATTTAGTATGATTTTATGCTATATGAGACGTTTTGGTCCAACCATTATTCGATCGGTCACTGCTAACGTAAACTAAATTTATTGAACACTCGATGCTTGGAACGTGAGCTGGGTGAATATTTTTTGTCGTATCATGTTTCTCCGTGTTTTGTAACCCTATTTTTAATTTATTATCACAAAAAAAAATTATTATTATATAGGTCTTTTTGAAGAAAAATATATTAAACTGTTTTTGTGAGAAAAAATTACTTGGTATTAAATTTTCTTAGGAGCTGATAATTAAATTTATACAAAAATCTTAATGCAATACTAGAACGTGAAAATGCGTTATGGTAACAAGAATGATTGGTCTAGGAAATGTAATATTTCCAAATTTTCCACATTTATGAAGTAGAGAAAAGAAATAATGAATAAAGATTCACCAAATAATTCACCTTCCTTGCATATAATTCCAGGCCCGGCCCGGCCCTCCTGTTGTTCGGGATTCTGTTTGCCTATTTAAGGCCAACCCATCAGCTATTCTTTTATTTCATTTCATTTCAACTCTAATTACAGCTTGTAGATATTTATATAGTCAAAAAAAAAAGAAAAAAAAGGTTGAAGGCTGATGGATTTCGAAACTGAAACAAGCGATGGGTTCTGGCCGCCGATGGAACCGCAGCCGAGTGGCATGAAGCCAAGTTCGTCGGAACTGGAGTTTCAGAAGTTTCTTGAAGAGGTCTTCGCCGACGAAAATATTAATTATAATGCTCCCATTCCCAATGATGATGATGGGGAGGAGATTAATAGTTATTGCCAGAACAGAGTCCTGCCCCCGCCGCCACCTCCTCCGCCGTCGAATATTCCGATGGATTCGGAGGAGTATCAAGAATATCTAAAATCACGCCTCCAATTTGAATGCGCTACCGTGGCTTTTTTCCGGGTACCCTTTTCCTTTTTCTTTTTAAATTCATTAATGTTACGTACCTATTAATTCTAAACATCATTTTATATAATTTCTTTCTTCCTATGTGCTTTGCAGTCCCAAAATCCAGAAGATCCAACACCCTCCAACCCAATGCTGCTCAACTCTCATCAAGGTAAAATTGAGCTTTAGTGCATAAAATTAAAAAAAAAAAGCTTCATTACCCATTTTCTTTGTTCAACATTTATCCAATTAATCTTTCAAAAGTTTCACATGTTGGAAGCATACTATAAATAACAATGTTATTAAAACCGGACCGGTTCGACCGCGAACCGAATCAGAGGCCTGTCCTGTCCGGTTAAACCCCTAAAACCAGTAAGCTTAAAAACAAGTTTGAACACGGTTGAACCGGTCCAAACCAGTTCTGATTTTCCTTTTTTTTTCGATTTTTTAAATATTAAAAATAAATTGAAAACTTTTGTAGAAGGAAGGATTTGAACACCTAACCTCTTGAATAAAATATAACATCCTTATCATTTGAGCTACATGATTTTTGTTAAACTTTTAGTATATAAATTTATAAATTATAGAAAAAACTTGTAACCAAATTTATTTATAAATTAGATTATGATAATTAACTCAAATTAATATTTTACACATTATCAATGAAAATTAAAACTAATTTTAGTTTTATGACATAATTTCTTATTAAAAGTTTTTCTATAAGATATTTCTTTCCAACTATATATTTTTAGGATAAAAAGTTTGAAAGTCAAATCAATATATTATGCAAATTTGATTTTGAATATTAGACTTGTATACATAAACATATTTTAAAATTTATTAATCTCTTAGTTTGTTGTATTTTAACTTACACTTTTATATTTTTAATTAAATAAATATAATCATATTATATTTATATGAGCTTACTAACTAGTATCATATTACCATTATGATATAAGTTAGATAAATATTATATGGTTTAATTTAAATATATTCTATGTTTTTGTATATTTTTAATCAATTGTAGGATAATGTTTAAATTTTATGCATATTGTATATAATTTAAATTAAATATATTTATTATATCATTATGATGTCATCCGGTCCGACCGATTCAACTAATAAAACCAGTGGCCAGTTGACAAACCGGTTCATTGTCCGGTCCGGTTCTGAAAACATTGATAAATAAGCTAGCTGCACCTAAGAATACTCAGTTTTGGATTTCGGGTTGTGCTCCGATGTTGTACGTGCAGGAAAGGAACCGTCAAATGTACAACAAGAGGCGGAATACTCATTTTCGGATTTCCGGCTGTGGTCCGATGTTGTAGGTGCAGGAAATGAACCGTCAAATGTACAACAAGAGGCGGATTACTCAGTTTTGGATTTCGGGCAGTGCTCCAATGTTGCAAGTGCAGGAAATGAACCGTTAAATGTACAACAACAGGCGGAATACTCAATTTTGGATTTCGGGCAGTGCTCTAATGTTGCAGGTGCAGGAAAGGAACCGTTAAATGTACAACAAGGGGCGGATTACTCAGTTTTGGATTTCGGGCAGTGCTCCAATGTTGCAGGTGCAGGAAATGAACCGTTAAATGTACAAAAAGAGGCGGATTACTCAGTTTTGGATTTCGGGCAGTGCTCCAATGTTGCAGGTGCAGGAAAGGAACCGTTAAATGTACAACAAGAGGCAGAATGCTCAGTTTTGGATTTCGGGCAGTGCTCCAATGTTGCAGGTGTAGGAAAGGAACCGTTAAATGTACAACAAGAGGCGGAATACTCAGTTTTGAATTTCGGGCAGTGCTTCGATGTTGCAGATGCAGGAAAGGAACTGTCAAATGTACATCAAGAGGCGGAATACTCATTTTCGGATTTCCTGCTGTGGTCCGATGTTGTAGGGGCAGGAAAGGAACCGTCAAATGTACAACAAGAGGCGGAAGCATCTGCAACACTTGTGATACCTTCCATGTCATCATGGACTACAAGCGAATCATCTTCTTTCAGTGAATCTGAAGACGAATCTGAAACAACACTCAACAATGATTTTTCAAACGCTGAACAAGCGAAAAGGTACTATGTAATATTAATTCCATATTTCGTCATTTTTTCACAATATTTTTCACATTTTGACATGATATTCATTGCAGGAAGCTTCTAAACAGAGAAGAAGCTAGGCAATTAAGACAAAAAAGGGATGATTACAAGGCTAAAATCGAGGCTGAGGTACTTAATTTCTAAAAGAACAAACGTAGGATTGCACACAAATATGTCTAGATTCATGGGACCAAACGTTGAAAAACTAAACGAAACTAAAAGTGTTGAGTGTTTAGATGATTGGGAGTAGAAATGCAATTTTGATAAGTTTACGTCTTTCCACAGGTTGATCGGTTAAGAGGACTAAAATCAAATTTGGAGAAGCAGCTTGCAGAGACAATACAAATGAACGATCAAGGAACTGCAAGGAAATTAATGTTGAAAGACCAAGTTGGGAATTTGAGATTACGGGTAAGTTACTTGAAAATATTCTCTAGTTATATACTATAAGTTTCATGTCAAATTTAATGATTCAATTTTTTTTCCCCATAGGATCAAATGTTAGAAGGGATTATTGAAAGAGCCAACAACCAACCTCGGCGACTACCACTAGGGCCCTGGCACTAAAACAGCCCGTTGTGTAACCATGCCTAATCCTACGGCCCAGATCGAAGGAGTTACCGTTGGTCCAGCAGCAGAAGCATAATGCATCCGCCCGTCCTTTAAAATTTTTAGTCAGTTTTACAAAATTTTCTTCTTATAACGTATCTTTTATAGACTTAATTCATCCAGTTCTCAGTATCTCTCATCAGCAAAATGTATGCAGAAATGAAAAATTGCATCTAATTTTGAACTAAAAGTATTAATGATAAATCTAATTTTGAACTAAAAGTATTAATGATAGCTTAGCTAGCGTAATCTATATATTATCACTTGCTTAGACTTAAGTCAAGTACATATATAGTCAGTCTAATTAACTATGTAACATTTTTGGCCTAGGTTAAGCAAAAACGATACCACATTCGAATTAGAGTACATATATATATATAGTTAAAATAACTTAATATGCATGAATTTCTTTTGAGAAAAAAATGATGATAATTTCAGTTAAAAATCAAGTTGATAAAGTTAATTGAGGATAACTATGTACGAATTTGTAAAAATAAATTTAATGAAAGTTAATTAATGAAAATTCTACTATTAATTTGATTTTTATGTACAAAAAAAAATCCCAAAGTATAATATTGATAGTTTAACAATAAATTGAGTAGATGTTAATTAAGAGTTCAATGTGGAGGACCAAAAGGGAAAATGCAAGCTAGATACTTCCTTAACTAAATGGTAAAATATTAGTTAAGGAAGTATCTAGCTTGCATTATTTTTAAATTATTTTTTGAAGCAATATATTTCAAAAAAATTATTTTTAAATGGTTCACCAACAATTGTGATAATTTCTTGAAATATGACGATTTAAAACAATCTTTTTATTTTATTTTATATAAATGTGAGGTTTCGTTTTGAGTACAATAAAATTGTATATATTGAACACTTCGCGTGATAATGATAATCAATAGGGAAGATATTTTGCTTAGAAAAAGAAAAAAAAAAATTGTATATATTAGTATATTTTAAGGTTTATTCCTTCCATTGGATTAACAAAAGCACCAGTAGAATGCATCTTTCTTTCTTCACCTTAAGATCAAAACCTTTGTACTATCTATCACCCAAACCGTATTTCTCCTCTTTCGCTACATTCCTTGACCAAATGAACAAGAAGAAGAAGGACATTCAACTTCCCAAAAATCCAATCAAAATTACAAATCCGACAAAAATCATAAGCAAGAAGTCTACCACCTCCACAACCATTAAACCCAACCCAAAACCCAAATCCCATTTTCAAATAAACGACCAATTACTCCCAACATCATCAAATTCTTCAATTGTATTGGCAAAAAATTCAATCTTGAGTCCTGATTTCTACCAAATTGATGCCCTTAGTCTCGCCCCACGTTTGCTAGGCAAGCAACTCAAGAAAGATGATGTAATTCTTCAGATTACTGAGGTGATATAATACACATATATTTTCTATTATTTTGTTGACTTTTTCGTTTTTGTATATGGCAATGTCAAATACATGGATTTTTTACAGTCTGCGTCTTAATTGTTTGTGTTTGGATGTGAAAAGGTTGAAGCTTATTTGCCAAATGACTCAGCTTGCCACGGTCGATTTGGCATTACTCCGAGGACTGCCCCTGTTGTGAGACTTCTTTTCATTTGGAATTGAGCATGTAGATTTAGTTTTAGTATTTATTTGGTAGGTAAATCAATGGAACTATTTAGGTTATAATCACTTTGTCTAGTTATGTCTCGGCTCCTCCGTATCATCTTAATTATCGCTCTCAAGCCTATGTGTCATCATCTTAATTAGCGCTTGAGGTTTGACGAAGGGAGTTTACTAGAATGAGCCGAAGCCTAGATGAGTATATTATTTACGAATGTATCCTCTGCGGGGGCATAATTACCATGTGAATGAAGTTCTGGATAATTAACGCATATATCTTCTTTAAATAGATAGAGTATGACATTATACTATAGATCACATCACATTTTTATCAAAATTAACTTATGAATGCTTGTCTCAACAGTTTGGAGCAGGGGGGCATGCGTACGTTTATCTTTGTTATGGTCTCCATACAATGCTCAATGTGGTTGCAGACAAGGAAGGAGTTGGTGCAGCTGTCCTAATTCGCTCGTGTGCTCCTGTCAGCGGTAATTTCATTCAATGAATTTATCATAAAATTCTACAACTTTCAATCATCTAATTACTACACAAATACGATGTCGATAACCCTTTTACCACATGTTTGATTATAGTTGTGAGGTTTCATTTTTACTCGTTTTTTCTTTTTTCTCAAGGACTAGAAACCATTCAGCAGCGGCGAGGTCTAAAATCTGAGAAGCCTGTTCTTCTAACCGGGCCTGGAAAGGTAATTGTGATCTTATCTTTATATCTATTTTACATGCTTCCTTATTTGGGAGATTTGTATAATAATTTCATTCTTTTACTTAGATTTCTCTTTCTTCTAATCTAGGTTGGTCAAGCGTTGGGAATTTCAACCGAGTGGTCTAACCATCCGCTTTTTACTCCTGGTATGCTATCCATAATTGCTTGCTTTGTGAACTAAAACATTGAAAATTTAAACTCTTTAATTAAGCTTGGAACTCGGATTTTAGTAAAGAGAACTACACAAAAAACAAAATCTAAAGTGCTAATATCACTTATAATTCAAGAACCAGACATAGTCTTAACTGAATTAAGCGAGCATGCATGTTTTAGGTGGCTTAGAACTGTTGGATGGACCAGAGCCGGAGAATATAATTGTGGGTCCAAGAGTGGGTATAAATTATGCTTCACCCGAGCATGTAAACGCGCTATGGAGATTTGCAATAGCCGGCACTCCTTGGATAAGTGCACCAAGAAACACTCTTAGACCTCCGTAAGTTGAAGACCTATGATGATGAAGATTATTCTTGTAAAGGGATTCTTTCTTTTTTGTTTGTGAAATTTCGGGTGATGCTGAGATAACTGCAGGGAATTGTAGCCATATGTTAATAATATGTTGTATAGTTTTCTACATAATCTATGAAAATGTAATGCTAAATTCAGTTTCTTTATGCTTTATTTTTCAAATCATTATTTGTTTGGCCGTACATACATTTGATTTAACAGAAGGATTAATGTTGGTTTTATGAGGATGACTTTGTTAACTATATATTCAGTACTGCAAATTTTAATTTTCTTTTTCCTCCAAGTATCTTTTGCCCCCTCAACTATCAATTGCGTCACTTTGACCCTTGTACTAATCTCTTATGTTTCAATTACATCATACAAGTAGTTTCGACGTATTTGTAAGAGAAATGCCTCAAATTTTTGCTTGTCCACGTAAGGTATCGCACTCATATTTTAAAGATAGATGTGAGGGGCAAAGTGAGTGTAATAAATATGATGTAAAAAGCTAACGGTATTATCGAAAATATGTTGAAACTAACGGTATGATGCAGTTAAAACATGAATGATCTCTCAACTGGATTTTTTTAATCTTTTTCATATTGAAGAGCACATAGAGAGTTAAATATCAGGAAAGCCATAAGAATTGCAGTTTGTCCTATTCTGAACTTTTAAGGGTTTTTTAACTATCATGATTAGGTTAATCTCTCTTCAAAATTGGTTCTTCCTTTAGGGGACTTTAATTGCAATCTTCCATTTTTGTTTAATGATTTCCTAAAATAAGGTTTTTTTAATTTGTATTTTCTAAACATAATCTTACACAAAATAACGAGTTAACACTGCTAAATGATAAACACTAGGTGATAAAATGTGAAGAGGAAAATGAACTTAATTTGAGCAAAAATACAATGAGTTATATCTCCTAAAAAACAATTAAAAAATAGTTTAGCGACTGGCCGGCAGTTACGCCAAGTTCTTTGTAGGGCTCATCTTATCTGTAGCAGGCCCAATATAATTAGCCCAAGTGATCTTGTCCCGGGCCCAGGAACAATTGCTATGGGTATATATATCTGGCTCCAACTCATTTAAATTTGGAACTAGTGGAATTTTAACTAAAAGAAATTTGTAATAATAATATTTTTAAATTTGAAACACTGTCAATTCATAATAATATTTACATATGACACTTTATTTATAAAATAGAGTTGTAATAAGATTATATTTATGTTTTGGAGATTAAAATTATGAGTTAAATCCCTTAAACCAAAATTATGTAGTTCTTTTTTTTTTTTTAACAAAATTTACCCTTACTTTTGTTTTCACCTTTTTAGCACTTTTTATTACATCCCTTAATGTGAACTTTATTTTTGTTATATAATAGTAGTAGTAATATAAAATAGATTAATAAAAACGAGAAGAGGGAATTATTGACTAGACTAGACGTTAATGAAAAATACTGACAAATTGAATTTCAACTTTCAAATGTAGAGTGCGGGTAGGAGGCAACAATTAAAGCTTCATTTACTTCTCCCCAGACCCCAATAATCCAAAAATTAAATCTTCTATTTATACCACAAAAAACTCAATGCATTCGGGCCTTGCTGTATGGTCATTTCAATTTCTTTAAAACCCAGGTAATGCGCCTTCCTTCTTGCAAAGTCATGTCTTTTTTTGGTGCATAAAGTTTTGATCTTTATGTTTAAAAGGGTATGTAAGAACAGTGTTTTTTAAAATTTTCAACATAAGATTTTTTTTTTTTTTTGGTTATGGAAATAAAAATTGAATTTTTTGTTCGAAAATGATGATTATGAAGGACATGGTGACTAAAATTTCAAATGGGTACCTCTCATTTTTACATTTTACCCTTTGTTTTTCATTTTGATTATGCATTGGGCTTTAAGTTTCTATGTACTAGCAATTTCAACCTTTCTGGAAATGTGAGATGGGTTTGTTTTCTGTTGTTGTTCTTTTTCTTCTGTAACTGGTTTTACTGGTTTTACTCTTTCTGCAATTATTTAGTTTCTTTATTATTTGAGAACGCATTATATAAGTTGTGGAATGGTAGATGAATCATCCTAAAAAGGAAAGATAAAGTCTGGCACTTCATATAATTACTTGTTTCCCTTTGTCCTTACTGAAAGTATAACTAAAATTTTATAATATTTCTGAATCTATTATCTATAGTATGCATAAAGAAGATTTGTTTCATATTATATAGTTTTACACGAAGGTCACATTAATCAGTTTGTGAATTTGATTTGTGTTATTATTATGTCACGAAAGCAACCGATCTATATTCCTGAAAATGAAAGCTTTATCTTTTCCCAGATTTTTTAAATGGCTGGTTATATAATTTATCTAAGTTTAGTCTTATTATCTACCAAACTCCTACCAAAACTGTCATAGAAGTCAAGGCTTATTGATTTATTGTTACATACATAAGGTCACAACAATGTTAATCATTGGCTTTATTTTTTGTGGTTTCTGTCCTTTTCGACACAGCTTGTCCATATTGACATATTATACATCGAACTTATTTTATTACCCTTCTACTTGATGTTCTTATGGTTTCATATTAAATCTTGTTTGGCAGTCTATATGTACTCGTGATATTAGATTAAAGACTCTGAGCAAGTATTACTCTTCAATTTCCGAGTAATTAATGGCTCGAGTGGGTGCTGCTTGCAAAGAAGCAATTGAGTCACACTCAAAATATGCAAATTATGAAATACCAGTCATGAAGGCAGAGAATAGCAGTACTCCTGTAAAAAGTACTATCACACATTGCGGAAAAGATGGTATAAATGGTGTTCACGAGCTTCTCCAATGCTCTACTTGTCCAGATTCAATGTATCCTCCCATTCACCAGGTTCATACTCAAACTCTTCTACTGAAGTAGATTTCGAACTCATTTGATAGCAACTATAGAATCATGATGCAATTATTAATCTCATTACATATATCATCACAGATAAATAATACTCTAATTTTTAGACTTGTTTGGTAGGAGTCTAAAACTTAGTAAGTGTGTCGTTGGATAGAGATTATATCACAGGGTTGGACCTGTGATAACTTTGTTTGTGTTAGTGTCTAAAAATGGCGGTCATCACTTGCTTATGGGTCGACCCCGTCTAATTTATCAAAACTACCAAACAAAAGATAAAAGACTTAATCTCGCTTTTGCAGTGTCCAAATGGCCACACATTATGCGCAAACTGCAAAAGAAGTAGTAACTGCTGCCCAACATGCCATTCTGGTATTGGGAACATTAGGTGTTTAGCTTTGGAGAAAGTGGCGGAGTCATTGGAATTTCCCTGCAGATATCAAAGTCTTGGGTGTCACGATTTATTTCCATATTATGGGAAGCTAAAGCATGAAAAATATTGTTCGTTTAGGCCATACAATTGTCCGTTTAGGCCATACAATTGTCCATATGCTAGCTCCGAGTGCTCTGTGACAGGCGATATTCCATTCCTTGTGGCTCACTTGAAGGAAGATCACTCGGTTGATATGCATGATGGCTGCACTTTCAACCATAGATACGTCAAGTCAAATCCACATGAAGTCGAAAATGCTACATGGATGCTTACTGTAAGTTTCATCTATACTTCTATATTTCAGTGAAATGCAAAATTACCCCCTATGCTTTGCCTAATTAGTAAAAGAAATTGTGTTATTTTAATTAGCAGAAAAAGAAAACCCCGTCTTATGTTTTTCTTGACAAAAAACCCCTCCCATGCTGAAATATGTATTTTGCAGGAAAACTGACGATTATACCCCCACAAAATGCAAAAAAAAACCCTTAACCTAAAAAGTTATCTATATTCACCTTGTTAACTTTGAAAACTTATGGAGGAAATTTAAATGGGGTTTTCGCTAATAAAAAAAGAATGCAGGGGTGTTTTGCTAATTAAAATAACACAGGGAGGTTATATGCCAATCAGGCAAAACACAAGGGGTATTTTGCATTTAGCACTTTATAATTTGAAACCCATATTCCATTTTCCAAAACCAATATCCTCTGAGAAAAAACTTGGATACCTGATTAAACCGTAAACTACTTTTCTCCAATGACAGGTATTCAACTGTTTTAAAAGACAGTTTTGTTTGCACTTTGAGGCTTACTTGCTTGGAACTGCACCCGTCTACATGGCGTTTTTGCGTTTCATGGGTGAAGATTGTGAGGCCAAAAAGTTTAACTACACTTTGGAAATTAGTGGATTTGGCCGTAAGTTAATATGGCAAGGCATTCCGAGAAGCATCCGTGAGAGTCATAGAAAAGTTCGAGATAGTCAAGATGGACTCATAGTTCCAAGGAGCTTGGCGCTTTATTTCTCCGGTGGAGATGGTAACGAACTTAAGTTGAGGATTACAGGTCGAATATGGAAAGTGTAAGTTAATTGATGTTTTAATATGTGTATGTATAGCTTGTTGAAAGTTTGCATCTTTTGGAACTTAAATGGTTAAAGATTATTTTGATGCATATATTGGTAGATATTGAAGTTCTTCTTGTGCTCAAGTTACATTTTTTTTCTTTTGTTTGAGAAATTACACAAATCGCTCAATATATATATATATATATATATATATATATATATATATATATATATATATATATATATATATATATATATATAAAAATCTGCTCTGCTGCATACAAAGTTGATTAATATTATGTTTGAGGATCTCTTATTACAAAATTATAATTAAATAATCAACAATTATAAAAGCAAGAACAAGCATATGAGCCAAAAACAGGCGATCCAACAGATTTTAGGCATTGTTCTTTGCATGTTGAAAGTTCACATCCATTTGGATTCAATCAATATTACTTTGCATCTCATTTGCCCATTCACTTTAACAGTTGAACACAGCCAATGCAACTGTGAGAACAAGGAAAATAAGCCACAAAAACTTACCCATTTCTTTTCTTGAGAAAATTAATGATAGTTTGTTGTGGAAATGCATTTTTTTAATGAAATTCTCAAATTTCCAGCACCAATTATTCTGATGAGAGTCAACATTAAATAAATACAAAATTACTGTAATGGGTTTTCCTCCAATCAACCAGAACAATATAATTACTCGGACATAACAATAAACTTATGGTTTATGTCATTTTAACTAAAGAATGTCAATTGTTCTTGGGTCAAGTTGGTCGAGTTATTTCTTGGGTTAAAATTATGTTCGATTTGCAAAAAAAATTAAAGTTAGGTAAAAAAAATTAAAAATTAGCGTTAGATTTAGATATAAAATTGGGCCGGATTGATCTATGAACCATGGCAATGGCTCACCCATCTTGTAATTGTATATGGGCGATCGACGCGACAAAATATGCTGAGATGAGGAGGAAATTAATGACAAGTGATAATGAAGATCACCCATGAATGATTATATATATGATGTTGACTTGTCAACTATTTGAAAAGTTATTTCTTGCAAGTGCAGCCGCATACATATAACACGATATAATAATTAACGATGAAAATTACATTGGTATAGTAAATACTCTATTTAATTTATTGCAATATTAATTTGATAACATTATTCCATCCGTCCCATTTATCTTGATTTTTTTTTTTTAATTTCTAGCACAAAGTTTTAGATCAGAGTTAATTATTAGGAATAAAAAAGAATAATGGTTGTGAATTAGTGATGTCAAATAATCAAACTATGCAAGAGGCTAATTTTGAGAAAAGTAATTTAATTTTAGGAAATAGAATATTGTTTTTGTGCATTCAAAAAAAAAAAAAAGTTAGTATATATATAACACTGCATATGTTAAAATTTGAGAGATCTAATGCGTCATAAATACAAGAAAATTCAACTTAATCCGTTTAGCTAATAGAGCAAAAAGAATGGGACAGAAAAAAGAAAGAATATTATCTTTCAAAATTTAAAGAAGATAATTATTTGTGCATGTATGTATCGGTTGAAGAAGATAATTGATCCAACCATGGAATAATTATATATATATATATATATATATGTTTTAAGGGTATGTTAATGTTTGGTGGAATAATTAGTTAAGTAGACAACGTGCAACATGAAGGCAGGCACGTAGACTTAGTGTTGAGATATCAGCGGTTAAAAGGAATTGCATGCGACTTTCCCGCTAGCCAAAACAAAGAAAGACACACAGAGAGAGAGAGAGAGAGAAGAAATCCAAATCCCTTGTGCCTTTTTTTTGTTTTGTTTTGTTTCAGACAACAGAAAAAAGAGAGAGAAGAAAACAACATCTCCTCCATTTTCTTTTGTCATCATCATCGTCATCTTATATATATACAGGTTCATCAATTTCTATTTCATTCTGAATTCATCATAGGATTTTGGGTTTAATTAATAAATTATGTCATTTCATTTGTGTAGATCTTATGTATATGAAATCTTTACTTTTTAATATCTTGTAGGAATTGTTTGTTTGTGAGTTTTGATTGATCCATCGATCTTATGTGGTTTGCCTAAAGTACCCCCAAGGTTGGTCTGTGCCTTCAAATAAATTTAAATCTAAAACAATGTTGTGCTGTGGAGGTGCAGAAGAGGAAACTTACAATGGTCCTCCAGCAAACCAATACACTGCTCCGGCTAAGCCCGGTGGTAATCCATATAACGGAGGTACGTACGTTTGTATGTAATCAATAATTATCAACTTTTACTTTTTCTTGGATTTTCCCATTTTTCTTGAATCCATTATTATGTTTAGAGGCTTTGGTCTTTCTGAATCATCAAATCTTTTAATTAAAAATGCTCATCTTACAGAAAATAATTATTGAATGATTAGGTAGTGAAAGAGGAGAGCCAAGGTCTTCTGCTGCAAGAAATGGAGCTCCGCAGAAAGTTTTGCCAATCGAGACACCCGCTCTTTCATTAGACGAGCTAAACAGAATGACCGGTAATTTTGGTACTAAAGCTCTAATTGGAGAAGGCTCCTATGGCCGTGTATTCTACGCTAAGTTGAGCGATGGCACTCCAGCGGCAATCAAAAAGCTAGATACGGGCTCTTCACCCGAGCCAGACGACTTTGCAGCTCAGGTCAACTTCAAAATTCTCCTTTTTAATTAGATGTTGCATGCAATAGTATTATTATAAGAAGAGTACATTCATCATTTTTTCTCATAGTAAATCATGTCATCAATACAGTTATCCATGGTTTCGAGGCTTAAAAACGAGCATTTCGTGGGATTACTTGGATACTGCCTAGAAGCAAACAACCGAATATTGGCTTATGAATATGCAGCAATGGGTTCTTTACATGATGTCTTACACGGTATGTATGTTTGATTAAAAAAATTCTTGGTTTCTAAGAGACCGCTCTGATTTTATTTTCTGTTTTTATTTTGATAGGTAGGAAAGGGGTGCAGGGAGCAGAACCAGGTCCAGTTCTTACATGGAACCAAAGAGTGAAGATTGCTCATGGTGTAGCTAAAGGCCTTGAATTTTTGCATGAAAAATGTCAGCCCTCCATTGTTCACCGTGATGTTAGGTCCAGCAATGTACTTCTGTTCGATGATTTTCTAGCCAAAATTGCTGACTTTAGCTTGACAAATCAGTCTTCCGATACCGCAGCTCGACTGCATTCCACTCGTGTCCTTGGTACATTCGGCTACCATGCTCCAGAGTAAGTTAATTAACCACATGGTGGGGGCATTTTTGTAATTTTCGATGGCCTAATTCTTGAAACCCTTTCTTAAGGTATGCCATGACGGGTCAAATAACTCAGAAAAGCGATGTTTATAGCTTTGGAGTTGTTCTTTTAGAGCTTTTGACAGGGAGAAAGCCAGTAGACCATACTATGCCTAAAGGGCAACAAAGTTTGGTCACTTGGGTAAGTTATAAAATAAGACCATTTGTTTGTACTTGTAGTTAGTATAAAACTAAAAGTTCATTTATGAATCCAATTATTTCGACTATCTCCAGGCAACTCCACGGTTGAGCGAAGATAAAGTGAAGCAATGTGTTGATCCTAAGCTAAATAATGAGTACCCTCCTAAAGCTATTGCAAAGGTCCAACTCTTTTTTCTCTTAATAGCATTTAACTTAATTTATGCAAGAAGCAATGTTCACGATTTATTCGGTTTTTCTATGTGTTTTTTGGTTTTCTGACCAGATGGCTGCAGTGGCTGCACTTTGTGTGCAATATGAAGCAGATTTCAGGCCAAATATGACTATAGTTGTGAAGGCTTTGCAACCACTTCTTAACACGAAACCAGCGGGGCCCGATTCTCAAGCATGAAGTGTTTTTGTACTCTATTGTGAACTCTATACAAATTTATTTCAGATTATGTTCTTGATAGAAATCTATTGAAATATAGTCAATCTTTCAGTTGTTTTTGTTTCTGCAGTAGTATAGATTACTTTACTTGCTCTCTAGACGAAGAGTCACTTGGTTATAGTTGTATTGTATTTCGCTTTTTTGACCCTTTATTTGAATCTATCTATCTATCTATCCATATATATATATATCTTCTTGGTTTATTATATAAGTTTGAGAGAAGAATAAATTACATTAGTTTTATACTATTATACAAAGTGATAGCAGAATCCAAATGAGGAATCCTTCAATGGCTGCTTGTTGAATTCTTTTTACTTTGAACTTGTTGCTTGAGCTTGGTATAATGTCTGTAATAGTCGACAAATAGGAAACGAGTGTGGTCATAAATACGTAAGTTCAAATATGGATCAAGAATTAATAAAGATACTACTTACTGGCAATTCCTGTGGTGTTGTTAAATTGCTCAAAAACCTGTGCCTCTGTAGAGTTGGGCGCTAGATGTAGTAGTTCTACTCACAACAAGAAGAAAGAAAAGAAAAGAACAATAATTAAATAGGGATGAAATCAAACTGAAGCTATATTTTATTTTACAAATCAAGTTTTTGGAAATCGATTAGTGAGCTAAAAATCAAGCTACTTGTTTTCAGCTCTGTTCTTCTAGAGCAATAAAAATACATTTTCATCACATACCATGTACAAAAGACAAGGTTCTTGTTCTGTTGTATACCTGGACATTCAGAAGCATGTGATTGGCTGTGGCAAATGAGAGGTAGACTCAAAGCAAGAGTGGCATTGAGTTTGAATCCTAGACCAGGCTCATTCCTGTCTTTGACAAGGATGCAAAGGCAAAGTTTGAATTTGTTTGCCTCTTTACTTATCTCACTACAGCAAGTTAGAGTAGGAGCTTTAGCGTTTCCACTAACAAAAGTTAGACATGGTGATAAATTGATTAATTGGTCTTGGCACTCTTTTTGGTCTTGCTTCAAATCTGAACTTACACAAGAAAACATCATTAAGATCATCAAGAAACAAGAAACCAGACTTTTGTTGTCCATGTCTTACAAAAGATATATATATATACTCACTCGTATAATTTTTGAATTTGATCTTCTAGTATATACTAGTATAAAATGAGATTTTCTAGATACATCTTTCTTGAAAAAGGGATCACGTAATTATTATTTGTGAGGTATGAGTGATGTTTTTATAATTGGGGTAGGTTACAATGTGTTGCAAGTTAAGAGCTGATTTGTTGTTGAATGAAATTTGAAGTAATATATGTCATGATCACAAGATATGGAGTTGATATGAGTAAAGAGGGTTCATTCATTAATTAATATGATGTTTCTTATAAGATTGAAATCCCCAAAGCTATCTGTAACTTGTTAGTCTATGGAAAGCCAAATATTAATCAATATATGTTTCTTATATATATAACTTGTTAGTCTATGGAAAGCCAAATATATATGTTTCTTATAATTAATATGAGTAAAGAGTGTTCATTCATTAATTAATATATATGTTTCTTATATATATAACTTGTTAGTCTATGGAAAGCCAAATATTAATCATATTAGAGTAGCTTCAATTTCACATTTTGATATAGATTTATCTAAATATTCAAACCAAAAGTCATATTTCAAATAACCTTAAGCTCATGGCCCATAATTCAAATGAAATTGTTGTAAAAGTCGAAGAAGTTGGTATTGAGCAGCTTCGGCAAAATTTTGGAGCATTGCTAAGAAACTCATCACTTGAACAAAGTAATTTTTAGAGTCTACCGCCACTCGTTTACAAAACTTCTTTTATATATTATTTTGATAAATGTACAATAGTTTCATACTTTAATTATATCATAGAATATTATTACTAAGATAAATTTAAAAAGAATTAGATTAGCAAATAAAATTAGGAAAAAGAAAAAAAAACTGGTAACCCCTAAAAGGAGAGCATAGCATATCTGCTGGTGTAGAGCAATTAAAACAGCGATAAATATTCCAACCTCATCACATTGGACAGCAGAAGACATTACTTGACCTATATTTCTATTTCAAAGGGCAAAAAAGGAGTTGACTAAAATAAGACATTATCATAAAAACTTTATCTATGACACATGTGACATTGATATAAAGAAGCTCATAACTTAACAATCCCACAAAGATGGGAATTAAACCTAGAAAATAAACAGAAGATGATGATCTATCAGTACAATTCACGTTTCTTTGTTCTTTCATAGTCCTGTTACTATCTTCGAAATTCTTCTTAGGACCAGACCTGCAAAAAACAGAGTGTATTGCACAAGTTAATACTTGGAAACTTTAGGGACACTACATAAATAATAAGCAGAGAAATTAACACAATCCTTGTTGATATATATAATCCTTTTACGACATTTACTTGACTTTGCATTAAAAAAAAAAACCCAAGAAAACAAGGAAAGCCAAATAGTTGAAAGCCCAAAGCTTCATTTAGACCGACTGATATCAAATTAATCCAATATTTTGGGTAAATCTCAATTTCAAGAATAGTATAAAATCATTACTTTCCTAAGGAAGCAATTGAAATCCATCCAAAATCAAAATTACCAAAAATATTCTATGTATTTGTTATTATGGATTTGACTGCCTGAATAAATTTCGTAAAGAATCTTTGATAGCAAGATATTTTGTAAGCAATATATGATAGCACGAAAAAAAAAAAAAAATACCTATGATCAACGTCTAGTTCTAGGTTTGCATCGGAATTCCGCTAATAGTGCTATGTGATCGGAAGACCATTCTGGAGAGGGAAGAGCGGTATCTTTTCTCAATCCATCCTCATCCAAGAGCTCCAAAAGAGACTCCACAGTTAAGCAATCGGCTACAAGTACAACAATTTTTTTGCTCTTAATTAAATCCGCATAATGAGTAAATATAGTGTTACTCCTGAAAAGTATTTCAGTGAAAAAAATGATTCACACAAGTATACCTGAATAGAATATGTAATCATGAGTACCAATAAAATCTCTAGTGCAGTTTGTAAATAAGGGTTCATTTGTAGCAGGATCCATTCTTCTTCTATGCTCTAGACCAAGACCAAGCCCAGCCCTCGCAAAGGACGAGTATGCACTTACCTGGGGAGCAAAAACCACACAGATTAATAGTGTGTATACACAGTTAAGGATATTATTGTCATTGTATTAGAAGTATAAAAGATTAAATAGGTTGTACCAATGGCAGCTGATGAGTTATTGAAGCAGGGCGAAGAATTCCAAGTGGGTCTATGGCTAAATCTGGATGATGAGGATCGACTTTGCCCATAGCCAGGAGGGAATGTGGAGGACTGAGAGAAAAATGAATAAATAAGAGCCGCCCCAAGTTCCAGAGCTACTTATAAATGTGCAAAACTTTAAAAAATATAATAGAAAGAGAAGCCAAAGCACCTTCCAGGAACTGAATTGAAATCTCCACACACCAACATTGGGATGTCTGCACTTGCGGCAATCTTTTCCAGTCCTTTCAACAGTGTGTGGACCTGATATCGACAAAGATATATGAGCAATTTACTTGGACTATGATTGATTCTTATATTTTAGTGAGTAAACCACTAAAGAAAATGTGTCTTTTTTGGGGATCGCTTTGTGTCTTTTTTGGGGAATTAAGCGATCGGAAACAGAGCTTTCTTATTATTTATTTTCGATCTTTAAAAGTTCATTGTTCATTTTCAGTTTCCTTAACATTTTCCAAATAAAATTTTAAACATGATTTAGTAGAAGCAAACATGTTAGACAGAGCATAGCCTTAAAAACGAACCTGCCAAAGCTTGACATCCTTCAATTCTTGATGAATATTCACATGTGTGTTTGCCTGTAAAATAGATAGTGGTCATCAGGTTCCACCAAATTGCAATCCAATTTTATAGGTTTATTGAGAAAATAAACAAAAACAAGACGGAAATAAGTATATTATGCTTTCTTTCATAGCAACGAAAAAATTAACTATATATAAAGACAGCATGAATAGACCAATATAAGACATCAGCTTCAACAGTCAAGTTTGAAAATATAAACAAGTAAAAGAATCCCGACAAGAGTTCTCTAATTCCAAGTGATCACAATAAACAAGCAAAAGCCTGTAATGCTTTATTAAAACATGTGCAAATAGAAAATAGTAACATGACCATTTTAAAATTTCAATCATTTGAATTCAAACACCAAAAGCAAAAATTACATTGATAGTATGAAAATAATGAGCCAAGATTGTAGAGATTCCGAGTTTCATAGTTTAGAATGAAATGGGCTTTCACATATATATCAACACAGTCTAGCCCAATCGGGTGTACTTGGGGCCCGTGCGGACATTAAATCTCTAATTCTGTTCCATGTATTTTGAGCCCGTTTGGACAATAAATGAAAATCTCTAATTCCATTCCATTTGCCACATCCAAAATCAAAGAGTTTAACAGTGATTATTTTCATGTTGTCAAAGAGTTTAACAAGTTAGCATGAACACACAATCTTCCAACTTTTAGCATTTGGAAACCTGAATCAGCCCAAAGTGGGTTTGGAAATTGAACACTAAATGATGTCATGATTGCCAATCTAAGTAAAACATACCACACAAACAAGTTGGCGCTTTCCTGGATTTTCAATGCCCTGGTTACTGAACTTGGCTTCTAGAACTACAATTAATGCAACATTATCCTGTATGAAAAAAAAGGATATCGAACAATTATTTCATCTAGAAAAGAGGCAAACTAATAAACCAATTTTATAGTTAACATTCCAGGTAATAATATTTTAACATATAAAGTGTGAAAACACAGTACCTTGACCAAACGATTCAAAGCGTTTTTCTTCTGAGCACTGGGAACCAAAGCATCGGTTAGAGATTGTGCAGCTTTGTTAAACTCAACCTACATTTAACGACATCTATAATTAAAACCATATAAGGAGTCACAGAGCAAATTTAACGAAAATGAAAATTTGTTTACCTCATATTTTTTGACATGTGAAAATCTATCACGGCGGAAGAAAGTAGCACAACCATCAACAGTATTACCAAAAACCTGCATAATGTGATAGCATTGTGCGTCAATAACAGCACGACTCTCTCATATTGATTCAATAGTCGAGTTGACCAACCTCTGCTGTTCTCCTTTTAAATAGAGCTTGATAGCCATGTTTATCCAGCTCAGGTGCAAAAAATTCTTCAAAATGACCACTTTGAACCTGACAGAAGAATATTAAGTGAAATAAACATGGCAAAAGTTTCCACTTATAAAAGCCAACAAATTTGAATGAGAAGCCATCTAAGAAGAGAAGCCACTACCACATTTCAGAATTCAGAGACAAAAAAGGGGGAAAGGGTTATCAAAAGCCATTTATTAGGCTATGGAGATTGAAGTAGATTGATATTAAAACTATCAAAGAGATGCTATAAAATGGTTTTCCACAAATACCAAAACAATCAAATTCAACAGATTATAATATATCATTGCAAACAGTTTAGGCCCAAAAGATCCTTTAATTAAATGTTTATAGCTTCTTTTAGCAGTGAAACTTCTTCCTTCGTTTGGCTCATCATTCATCCACTACTTTTTCAACCAAGAATATCCAATTGTACTAAAAACATTCCCAAGTTTAAAATTAACTTTTAACAATTTAAATTTTCGAGCATCTAAATCTTTCCTATGTTCTCGCCAATTATTAAACATAAATTTAAATCCAAAATTTGGGAAGGCATAAAGCATTTTCCTATGTGGCTGCATACCTCTTGAAGACAGACAATGTCAGCACGGTAGCCAACTATTTCTCGCAACAGGTTTTGCCTGCGGTAAGTCCACGAGAGGGCCCAAGAGGGACAATAGCTGTATTGTTCGCTTGTAGCATACGCATCAGACAATATGTTGTATGAGAGCACTGTAAATGTCCCTGCAGACGAAATGCGACCATCCAAGTCTAGATGCCCAGGCACATCAATTCCACTCACAGAAATCAAGCGTCGTGGACTGGGTGATGGAGCTGGAATAACACGGGAGGTTAATAAGGTGCTGGCGGATCCCACAGATAAGTTTGTCTCAGCATCAACAACAACACACTCAAATTTAAGGACATGACCAATGTCATCAGCTGTTGGTGTATACGTCTTAGAACGTCCAACTTCAAACCATGTTTCACCACCACTCCTCTGTGTGATTGTAGCGGGATACAAAGCACCGGTGCCGTTCGACAAGCTCGTATTTGACTGAGACGTACTTACATTGACCACACCAGATGTTGTACTACCAGTACTATTGAAGCGCCCGAAAATTTCTTCCTCCTCATTTCCATTTTCGTTCACAGCACTAGCAGCACGCTCATGCAGAACACGATGATGTTGCCAGGCAGCAGTAAAACACTTGGGAGAACAATGGTAACTCTTAGCAACAGGTATTTTGACCTTAACACATCCCAGGCACTGTATTGTAGCTTGCTCAGTTGGGTGAACACTACACAGTGCAACTTTTTTATCACTTTGAATACGATACCTTCACAGAGAACCAAACACTTGTTAATGAAAAGCATATTCATAAAAAACTCGGAACTGATGTATGCAATTGCAGACTTTTATACCAGAAACACATATTCATCCAATATTTATTCAAAAAAAGGCAGAGAATAAAGGTAAACAAGAATTATCAGACCAAGTGAAAGATAACCCACAGAATGTGAAGTACTAAGTACTACCACGGCATCAAATAAACCACCTACCTTAAACAACAGAAGGATAAAAAATTGTCGCAAGATCTCTGTAGACTTTGAAAATGGATCAATTTTGACTGTGCATTTGCAAATACAAACAAACTTTTCAGAAGCAAAAAAAGTTAAAAGGATTTCCCTCTCCATTAAATGTTTCAGACTGTCATCAATTCCAATGCTTGCTGCCATAACCGATGATAATCAATGTGACTAGTGATTGTTTAAAAATGCCGTCACTAAATAAACTGAGGGTGATAAATATTTTAAAATTCTAAAACAAAGATTTACAGTACTGATTCTTAGGAGTCCTCTTTTGAAAACATAAATGCATTGAAGTAATAAATATTGGCAAGATGGAGAGAAAACAAATGAAACCCTTACATTGTTCGTTGATAAAAAAAGCTAAGTAATGCTTCAAATGAAATTTCTATAAAAGTCAGATTAAATACTAAAAATGCACAGAAATCAACTGTGAAACACGTGACACAAATGCAGCTGACACGTGGAAATATTTTAAACTTTACCAGGAATCATTGTGTATTTTTGCAAATTAGCATAACCTCCGTAAAGTAACAGATAAATACAGGTCAAACGTGACCATATCATAGCTTAAAGCCATACGTAAAAGACAAATTCCAATATAATATGGCAAATATCATGCAACGAGTGGCTCTTAGCAGCAGGAAAAACTATAACCCGACAACTAGCTTCCATACTAAAAAGGAAACGGTTACAACATGAAATGATAAGGGTATTCCAAAAAGGTCCCACACGCCGTGCAATTAAAATGATATCTTAAAACGGTTCGCCACCGATATCCTGTTACCTCTTTTGAATTTTCTTAAAGTTCCAGATATTCTATTCCAAGCATAGATATCCTCCACACCTTGAGACTCTGTCCTCTAATACATCATTGACTCATAAAATAAACAAAATGAATGAAAAGTAAATAAACTAACTTATCTCCCATTCCTCAAACACAATCTGCAACGTACAAGTAAAAAACCACCAATAGAATTGCACGAAAAACAGCATTAGAAAACTCAACTTACAAAACCTCGCATTTCAGTGTTGCACATGCAAGACCACGACATTAAATTTCACAAAATTTAAGACAAGTAAAAAAAAAAAACTTTACTAATACCAAAGCAGATATATGTAGTGTAATAATAGTAAGTGAAAAGTCACCATTTATATCTTAAAAAATGACCATCAATGGGGTTGAGCTCAGTAACATCATCGGCAGTAACAGACTTATCAGGGCGCTTCAAAACAACATAGGGCGTCAACTCACATCCTACGATTGGTATATCAGATGGAAGGTGTACCCGCAACACACTCAGCATTTTCCCCTAAACTCTCGCGAATTCAAATTTCCCCTCTCTTCTTCAACCCTAGAATCAAAATTGAAATACAAGATTCAAGTACCAAATGAAGGCGGACTTGTGGCGGATCCGCCATCACCTGTGCTCGGCGCCAATCGCCAGACTTGCGCTCCCGAAACCCTAATTAATTACACAGAGCAAGATCAATTTTAGTCAAATTAAAGATCTTTGCTGAATTGGAACGAGGAAAAATGGGTAATTCAAAGAGAATTGACTGATTAGAGGTTGAGTTCGTTAGTCTGCATGCGAATGAAGAGAGAGAAAATGGGGGATTTTAAGAGAGAGAAAGCAACGGAGAGGGGATCGATTGATTTGAAAGTTAGGGTTTTACAGAGAAGAAAGAGAAATGTGTAAGAGAGGAGAGAGAGGCAGGGAAGGGTTCTCTCAACACATATTAATACTAGGGGAAGGTGTCTCTTTCTTTTGATAAAAATCAAAAGATTATATTATTGGTATTTATTATTTATTATATCTAATGATAAATACACACGCACACACATTTATATCTTTTAATTTAATTGGTGTGTATACATGATCTTATTTGAATTATTAGAATGTATATATTATTATTAATAATAATAATACAGTGGATTCTTGGGATATGTGTGTACAAAGTTATATGACGTAGTCCTAAATTATATGAATTAGATATATATTTTTAATTATGGAAAAAAACTAGCATATTGTTTCCTATTAAAAGGAAAAGTATTAAGATACATACTTCTCGATAGTGTATTCAATTCTGTTTAAGATTGTAAATTAAAAATTATTTTATATAAATGACTAAATTCATATTTTGTGTGTGTAATAATCAGAGCTTTACATTGTTTATGAAAAAAAAAAATAAGGTTGAGCTATACACACTAATTTTTTCATTTTTTCTTTAGTAATAAAAAAAATTTGATTTTGATCGAGATTTGAATTGGTATTGATCGAATAACACAATGTTCGAGGTTTTCTTGATTTTCTATCTAACAGAAAAGTGTGTTTGATTTGCTTTATTATTTAACAATGTTCGAGCTTTTTTTATATTTTATCTAACTTAAAATTGGTCGATGAGGCCAGGGGCGGATCCAGGATTTTTGGTCAGGGGGGGCTAAAGTTATACAAAAAAAAAAAAAAATCTATCAAACAGTTAAACTTAAAGTTTATATTATTCACGAGAAAATATATGACGCAATACAAAAATGGAAAGGTGGAGTTTGATAAAAATAAACCCCACGAGATATTTTAATTACATGTGATACCCCGTTATAGTCCCAAAAGAACCCAAAATATCTTCATATTTACTTTAATAATTGACCACGACGGTTTTTCATCTTTTAAAATCGGTCCATGATAGTATCGTTTGAAATACTACTAAATATGTCTCTCTCTATAAAGACAACTAAACTATCATTTAGCCATTGACCTCCCATTAACACATGCCAAAACTCAAGGTTGCGTAGTTGACATGGACCTTTGAGCAATTATGCTCTACGAACTCTCTCTCGAATGTTAGAATCATATAAAGTTATATGAGGTCGTAGACCGGGATCACTCGGAAGCTCGGGCAAGTTCGTTTCAATATGAAAGTTTGGAAGCTCATGCGGGTCACTTTGAATGTGAACGTTACTTGAAGACTCCTCGTGAGGTGTAGCCTTAAAGTATCTCTCCATATTTCTAATACCATAAAATGTACAAAACATAACTATCTCAAGAATAATGACATACTCAAGAAGTAAAAGTTAAATATAATAGAGACATGATAATGACAAGACTTATTTTTCATTCATTTGATAAAACAAGAGAGATTGAATCCCAATAGGCTAATAAATGCTAATAAAAAACTATTAAGAATATAAGATTAATGTTTGACATTTCAATAAAAAAAAAAAACTATTAACCATCTAAAATTAGTGTTTGATATGTAAATGAATATTATTAACTCTATTGCATCTTGATTTAATCATCATATTATTTTAATATAATAGTTATCCTCATATCTTAATCTAATGCTTGAAAATCTTAACAAGTATATAACTTTAAGCACAAAAATGAAACTTGAATCTAAAAAACGATTTTGGGAAGTGAATATAAACATCAATAATGAATATATAACACTATTAGTTTATTACATAAGCACAATTGCACAAACATATATCATAAATATATATAGAAAAAAATTGGACTTTTAATTGGGGCTTAGAAATTGGGTAGAGTGAGTTATTATTAGAGTGAGTTGTGTTATATTAATTGGACTAAGATTATATTTGGGCTGGAAATTTCATATTGGACTAATTTATTGAACTTTTTTTTTTAAAAAAAAAAAAACAAAAAAATACACCACTACTATATTAAAAAAAAAAAAAAATTCAGGGGGGGCTATAGCCCCCCCTTGCCCCTATGTCCGTCCGCCCCTGGATGAGGCTAGTGTGAATACACTAGTACTCTTTATAATTAATTTATCTTTGTAATTTAATACTAATGAAATAGATTCGAATAAATTTCTTGATATATTGGTTGATGTGGTATTCACCGTCTAAAAAAATCTAACAATCGAAATTATAAACTTTTAATCAAATTGCACATGAATTGAGCTCGAATAGTTTAATATTTTATACAATAAATTTTGTCACTTTACCAAAAAAAAGAATCGAGCTCAAGTCGAGACTTACAAATGAAAACTTATATGTATGGTATATTTAATGAATCAAGTTTGAACAAACTTTTATTGAATATACTCAAGTCGAATATTAAAGAAATTAATATAAATTTTAGCCCGTTTTGATCGAATAAAAAAGAAAATTGATGTTAAACATATGAAAGTTTAATCCATGAAGGCAACTATTAATTCAAAGTATTTTATATTTTCTTCGGATAATGTCAAGCAAATATTAAATATAATGGTAATTCAGCAAAATGGAAAGGTATGGGAGAAGTTTAATACCATGAATTAAGGGTCAATTTGGATGGGTCCTGCCTCGATTTCACCAGTTTTGGTTTAAAAAAATGGTTTAGGTAGTTTCGGTGAAACCTTTGGAACTCCATTTGGTTAGGTTTTGGATGTTGGATTTGAAGTTCTAAAAAAAGTGAAACCTCATGGCATCTCCGACGAAGAGGGGGGAGGGGAAAGTTGGATTGAGGGGGTGCAAAGTATAATCTTTTTTTATTCAAGGGGTGGGAAAGGCAATATTGCCTTGAGGGGTTGAATCCACCGCATGGGGTGTGAGGCAAGGGAAAGCCCCTTGCCCCACACATCGATCCAAGACACTCGTTGGGCAGGAACGCACTCGCCCGCCCAGCAGTAGGTGGCCGACACTTGTCAACCACCTGTTGTTCCCTTTTATTTTATTTTTATTTAATAAAAACTTTTTTTTTAAAAAAATTTCTTATTAAATGAAATGTAACTCTTATTTAATTTTAGTTTTAGTTAATTTGAGTATTTTTTAAAAAAGCTAATTTTAGATTAAAAAGGTAACTCTTATTTAATAAACTCAAATTTAATTTAATAATAAACCTAATTTTTTTTTAAAAAAAATCCTTTAATTTGTGTATTATTTTTAAAAAGTTAAATTTAGTTTTAAAAATGTAACTCTTATTTATTAAACTCAAATTTAATATAATTTAATTTGTTTTTATTTAATAAAAAACCTTTTTTTTTTAAAAAAATCCTTAAACTTGGGTATTATTTTGAAAAATCGGTTTGCATATTGTTATCCATTATTATTATTATTATTAATATTAATGTTATTAACTGAGAGTGGGGAAGAATGAATATTGGAATTAATGGGAAGATTGAATCACTGGAAATGATTATATATAAATGGGAAGGAGAAGGGGAATGGGTGAAAAATGGAAAGGGGAAGGGGAAGCTGGATTGAAGTCACTGGAGATGGCCTCACTTGGATTGGTTTTGAATGTTGGGGTGTGGGGAAAAAGTAGGCGGTAGGTGTCAAATCAATATATTTTTTAGAGAGTTTGGAGAAAAAATAGATGGTAGGTGTCAAATCAATGTGCTATAGGTTTCAAGAGTTTGAATACTTGTGAATGGTGAGTCTGATGAAAACTAATTTGAAAGGATTTTGATTCGATCTCGCGAAACTCGTGAGACTGGGTCCAAACCCAGCAACATAGAGGTTTCATTTCCAGGACCCGTAATTTTTCGAAAACTTTTGGAAGATTTCGAAAGAAAAACTACTCACAAAAATGCAAATCAAAGCCATATCGAAAGAAAAACTACTAGTATAAGTTTTTGTTACAATTGACTCAAATAAAAAGTGTAAATCAAAGACATGTCCAAAGAAAAACTACTAGTATAAGCTTTTGTTACAATTAACTCAAAAACAATTCGTTTTGATCGAAATTTTGATTCATGTTTAATAGATTTATTCAGTCAGTCAGGTGATCGTAAGACTACACCAACAGAGCATCACGAATTAAATTACAGGAATCCAAAAGTATTACTATATGCATCTCATTAATTTCGATACTTCCATCACATTTGTCACTAAATTGACAATAAAATTAATAGACTGTCATTTTTCCTTCAACAACTTAAAATCCACTGTGGCGCTTAAACAAAACAGATAAAGACCATTAACACATCATTGAAAAAAATCTCTCATACCATATTAACCGGAATGCTTGAATAAATAAGGTAAGATTTGATTCTGTTCCAAAATAGGTCCACATAATCAACTGTCAATTCTTTGTTCATCACATACGCAAAGTAGAAGAGAAAGAGAATATCTAATGCAACAAAACACAAAAATAAAGGGCAACAAAACACGGAAAGACACAGCTTGTAACTATGCCTTAGTAACCACCCTTGAGATCATTGACCACATCATATGGAATTGGAGTGACAGTCTCAAGTGTCGCGCCTTCAACCATGAAACCGGGTTTTGGTCCCTCTGGCTGCCTCTTGGTGCTAATGATTTTCCCTTGTGCCTTTGCTTCAGCTTTCAATTTGTCATTCTTCTTAATCCTTTCAAGAATCTCCTCATGGCACCTGGAGGGCTGGACATGTTCCACACGAACATGGATCCTCTTTCGTATGATTCTGTTACCAACCTTCAATCACAATTGAAAAAAAAAATCAGTTTAATCAAGATGTGAGCAGGGAAAATGATTAAATCTTCAAGTCTTAATAGAAAAATTGTTCAACCAATATCAGAGGAATAAATAAGTGATCTTGCTACTAATATGCAAAGAAGCCTGATAAAAGGATGTTCTAGACAATAGATGTAGGACTGAAAAAAAATACCTCATATTCGGGCTTTTCTGGACAATATAGATGTAGCAGTAAATACAAAAATTAAAATGAGCTACATCATACTCAAGTTCGTTTGATAATAGCTCATTGGAAGCTTGAACAAAAAACTTCATTCGATATCAAACTATATAAATTATTAACAAAATACATGTGCAAATATCAAGCTGCTAGAGATGTTTAGATATTTAAGCCCAGTTCATAAAACAAATAAAACCAAAGTCAAACATAACTTTGAACTGGATATAAAATTTAAACTATGCATATACTCAGCTTGTTAACACAACTTAATATAAATCACATTAAAGAAAATTAAATTATTCACTACACATGATAGTTTAGTCTTGATATCTCACAGTGACCGAGATCCGAAATTATCTATTACTCCAAATCAAGACTAACCAAATAGAACAATTGCAAAACCAAAACCGAGCAAATGATAAAATGCAGAAAATTAGGTTATTGCAGAAATGTAGAAGAATAAGGTTGTAAGCAGAAAGGGCTTTATACCTGCTTGTTGACTTCGACGCCGATGGCTCTCTTGGTGACGTTCCAGACCCGACCTGTGCGGCCGTGGTAGAACTTGTGGGGCATACCTTTGTGAATTGACCCGTTAACCTTCACATCGACATAGTCACCGATTTTGAAGATCCGAAGGTAGGTTGTGAGATGGGTCGGACCCTTCTTCCTGAAGCCTCGGGCGAAGAGATCCCTTGTGCGCGCTCTCACACCGTGGCCCGCCGGCATTTTTGGGTGTTTTTCAGCTGTTTTGGGGGGTGTGAAGTGTGAAAAAAGGGCGATGGGAGAAGAGGGAAGGGTTTCTTTTGCTTTTATATATGTTACAGACAAAGTAGGGTTTTAGGCTCGGATTGGGCCTGAATATATGGGCTTGGACTTGGGCCCCATGATTAAAATTTAAGATTGAAACATACTTATTAATTGTCAATTTTATCAACGCCTTTGTGAAATTGACAATTAATAAGTGGGTTTCTTTTTTTTTTTTTTTTTCATGAATATGTACTCCCTATTTGAGACCACGCAATTCAGTTAATGGTTTAATCTTTACGAAAAAATCTTGATTTTCTTCTTTTGCCTCTTTTTATTGACCAAAAAAAGAAGCGATTAGTTGGTGCATAAGTAATAGATGAAGTGGAAGGCGACTCAATTGATAATTAGTGGGCTGAAATGAACATTAAATAATATGTTGATTTAGATTTAAGGGGAGTTTGATATGATGACCAATCTTTATCATGATTTTGAGAAGGTTTATTCTCTTGAGAAAATCACTTTGGATTTATCGTGATTTTTATGTGGTATTAAACTCTCAATATCATACTTGATTATGGGATTTACAAACGTAAAAAAATCATGATTTTGCAATACCAACAAATTGTAGGATCTATATGGCTCTAGGTTATATTAATTTTCGCACCACTTAGAAGATTAATTTCCTCTCAACTTAAGATCAATCTCGATTTCAATTAATCTACACTAATAAACTTAATAAAACATGCTTTGAATATTAGACGTCTACCACCTACATTTTCTCTAATAAAGTAATTTATTTAACATCTATCATATATTGTTCCCTTCTTAAAACTCAATATTCAAATATAATTCACATATGCACATCCCAAATTTCAACATTTTGATTCATTGGCACAACTCGATGAATTTAGTAGATCCTTTAAGATTAGTAAAATCACAACTAAACTAAACTGTGTCAACACCAATCCATATAAACTCGTAATATTTGGCTATTTTGCTATTCGATGGAATCAATTATTATAAAATCAACTTTTATCGTAATCAATCATTGTAAAAATTCATACTAAAAACAATGATTGTGAAATTGTAACTTAAACCATCCAAACCCGCCCTTAAACATATTTTCAGTTTTTCAATCTATAGAAAAGCTAGTTTAGCTAAATTCTAGTATATAGGTATATAATTGGCATCCGTCCCTCCTCAAAAACTCTAAACTCCAAGGGCATGTTTGTTTGACATCTCCAAAAAAAATTCATGTTTGGAAAAAGCGAGACAATCAGATAAACACAATTTTTACTTTCTGAAATAAATTTATTATCTCTCAATTTTTCCAAACAACTCTCCAAAAAGCCAAACAAGCAACAATTTTCTTATCTAAAAAAAAAAAACAACACAAACTCTGCTTTGATTTGACATAAAGTAATATATACCTTACACAACTTATCTTACATAAGAAACATGATTTGATATAAAGTATTACACATCTTGCACCTACAACATAAACTCTTCCAAATAAACTACACCCACCTTATTTCCCAAACAAATCTCCTTAAATCTAAACAAACAACATTACACAAATCGATATTATTTAAAAAACTACTCTCCCAAATGGCAAACAAACAAGCCCTAAACCTTCATTTTGAATAGTAGGTTCTTCCTACTTTCCACCATGTCCAACATTATTTCTCCTCTCAAAACTTACACCCATCATTTTCCTATTCTTCATTTTATTGTTTTTCATCCCTACAAATTCCCAACAATTTTCAAGAAATCTCTCCAAGGAAGAAATGGGCCTCAAAAGAAAAAAAGGGCCACCTCCACCTCTACTTCCATGACATTATTGTCAGTGTGGATAAATTTAATAAATTCAATCCACATCGAGAAAGATTCTGGCCCACATCCATGGTCCAAGTGTCCAACTATGCAGCATTCAAAGATAGTTAAGTGTTGGGCTTAAGCCCAATTAGTTTGATCAGATTCAAAGCCTGTATATAATTCCTTTCTGAATTTCCATTTTTTTCTGGAGAGCTCATAAATACATACGGCAATATAGAAAACTGTATTAATTAATTTAATTTAAATAAATATAGAGAAAGAAAATGGGGACTCGAGAAGTGTACGAACAAAAACTTCGAAGAGGGAATCTCCACCATGATCCCACCATGAAACCTGGCCTCGGCACCGCCCGTTGCCCCCGCTGCCTCTCTGCCGTAAACCCCACGAAAGTACGTTGTAAGAAAATATGATGCCTTTTAGCTGTTTGATAATATGTTTCTCAGACCTACTTGAACTAATTTCGCCTTTTCTCTTTCTATTTATTATTTTGTATCAGGAGAATTCTGAATGGGAATTCAACCCAGTTATTAACGACGCCACCGCCGTGGTATGTACACGTGTATATGTGATTAGTAGTAGTAGTTGTAAATTCTGGTGATTCTGGAAATATTTTATTAGTTTATTTAGGAAATTTTGTTGTGATTTTGACTTGGTTTGGGCTATAGGTCACCTGAATTGGGGCTTTAGGAGACTTTTTCTCAAATTCCGTACTTTGTTGCAAATTCCAACAGTTCCAGTGGCTTTTGCTTCCACACGCAAGAAAGTATCCAAACGTTCCTATTTGGAAAATGGAATAGGATTAAGATCAAGCTTTATTCTATAGTATTTACACGAGATTCCTTGTTATCCTCTTTGTAAGATTAGTTTCAATCAAGATGATTATAAAACCCAATGAGATGAAACGCTTAGCTCATAAGTCTATTGTTATGTAGCACCGCCTTCATATTGGAATGTTTGTCACGGCTTCTTTTTCGCCATCATCAAGTCACTTTTCCAAATTATGGAAGATTTTCTAACGTGCTTTAAAATTAGCTCGAATAATTAACTTGAGATAAAGGGGTCACAGCTCCATCTGCAGGGAAAATTCTTTCTGTTTCTTATGTTTCTTTTGTTGAATAGGCTGGCTCTGCATTAGGTGCGATGCTTAGTACAATTCATGCTTTCAACACAGGTATAATAATATACCTTTTACCCTTCCTAGTCCAATCTTATTTCATGGTTGTGTTTAATTATGTTCGCTTCTCATTGTATAATTTTTTGTTCAGGATTTCCTTATGTACAAAAGCGTGTGAAAGGGCCAAAGTGGCTTCCTTTTGTTGTCGGGGTATGAGTTTAGTTCATCTGGTTTCTTCTTTAAATTTCTCATGGAATCTTAAAAAGTTGATTCATGTTATTTATCATTTCTTTCACGTCTCCAAGTCCTTACCGAATTCCAATTTTGTAGATTCCTCCTTTGGTAATGTTTTCTGTTGCTAGTGCTGCTTTTGGAGGTATGCATCACCTGTACTCAAATTATTGAACTTTATTTGAAGTGACGTGTACTATAATAAACGCTTAATATAACTACAACAATTAGCAATCTATATTAGTACACGTATGAACTAATGACACCTTATTTTACAGGCTATGCATTTCCAAAGTTTGCTCAGTTCACCGTGAGATCCTATTATGCTACTTCAAGTGCATCCCATTATGGCATTTCATTACTCACTAGACACATTGAAGACCGCCATATCTCTAGAGTTCAACAGAAAGAGCTTAGATGATTGGTTGCAGGTGCACTAAACCATATTTGTTCCTCCGTCACTTGTTTCAGTTTTGTTCTGTAACTTGAAACTGACATGTAAAATTAGAAACTGCATTTTCGTTTACTTTCAAGTCTAAGATATTATACGTGCTTCGACCTTGAATAATTTACTTTCTAAAAAGCTTATGCTGGTTTTCTCTCACAGTATGAAAAATTTATTCAATGGATTTTCATATCTTTTTTCTCATGCGGGATGTGCAATTTTTTACGCTTTAGCATATTAATTGTTAATTATAATGTATGTGTCTTAATGTCTAAGTTAACATAGTACTACACTACATTAGCAGAGTTTTAAAAATGGGTCAACATGGCTCACGCCAAATCAGGTTTTTGGGATTCCTGCTACGATACTATACTATAAG
Source organism: Penstemon newberryi var. newberryi (assembly GCA_030819805.1). Taxonomy (NCBI): domain Eukaryota; kingdom Viridiplantae; phylum Streptophyta; class Magnoliopsida; order Lamiales; family Plantaginaceae; genus Penstemon; species Penstemon newberryi. Next base: position 833,272 of record JAUALY010000002.1, read on the forward strand.
AAATTCATTTGACCCAAGCCCAGTTTACTTGTGACCCGGACCATAAATCTTTTTTGACCCAGAAAAATGACCATATTTGACTTTGGTTGTTTGACTTGCTCAAATTCACCCGTATGTATTGTCGGGTAAATTTTTATGGCTCTTATCCGCAATATATTGAATTGTAGAACTTGTAATCTATTTGGTTTCACAGTTTTAACTTATAAGTGACGCCCTTTTTTTAATTTTAATTTTTTGTTTTCAAAGAATATTCAGGACAACTTTTTTTTTTTTTTTTTATCAATATGCGCCATACCCTCCTAGCATTCGGTTGAGATTCCACTTATAATAGATTAGACAAGATGTAAATCAATTGTAAATGATTTGAGCATTTAGTTTTAAGCTCCTCCTTGGAATTGAATTCATTAAATTAAGTGGAACACATTTATATTTTAAAAGTTTTTGAAGTCCTAAATGACTTCAACTCAAAATAATTTAAAACTTGTTTGAATTCAATATAATAAATTAAAATTTAAATAATGTATGGATAGATTCAATCATAGTCCAGTCCGTGTACAGTTTAATTAGTTAAGAATGAGAAATAACAATAATACTGTTCAAACTGTCAACCTCGTTTGCAAGCTTTTTATAGTGGGCGATGTTACTTAAATTCCCCACTGGGTCTGTGTCTGAACTGAAGCATTGCAATATTGCATTGTATTTTGTGGTCCTCCCACTACTGTACTGTTCTGTATATAAGAAGTTGCAGAATATATGGTATAATATATGTACTGTTCATATGCCTTAATTTGTTCTGTGCCCTTTATTTATTAGTCCAACTTAATTTTCAATACATACATGTGTTTCTCCCTGTCCCCACCTGACCAGATTGTATTAATTCGTGGTCGTTACAAATGAAATTATCACCGTCACACTCATTTCATTTGGTAACCCGTAACCTTACTTTTTTTGGTCTGTATAATTAACTTTATCCTTTTATTCTCTGTTCAATATCTCTAACAAATGATTATATATGGTTTTAATTCTAGACTAGATGAATGGTACAAAAATATTAGTACATGATTAAAGGGATTTCTAACGGTACAAAGAGATTCTATACAAATATTTAAATAAGGGGCTCTGTACATGCAATTAACAAATTTTCCGAACAGGTTTCATATATAGTATAACACAACACACGAGAGTAGGTTGCATTTGTTAATATTTTGTGTTCCAATTAATTGCCTAGTAGAGTAAGAAGTAAAAAAGAGGACTGTGAAAAACAACATGATTAATTATATTACTGTGTTTTTCACATAATTGATGAAATGTCACTGTAGGCATGAATTTTTTATGGTATGGAGGAATTGCAGTCCTTTTCTAAGCTAGTACACACATATTAAATGTGAAAATGGATGAAACGTAACGATTCATCATTTTCGTATTTCCCCATTTGATGCCTTCAATCAGAGAATGTCACTGTTCAGATCCAATTCAATATTTTTTAATTTCTTGAAATAGTATATCCTAATTCTCTTTTCTAATTCTTTAATTTAATTTCTTTATTGGTGCTATGCTATATATTAAAATAGTGGATCATTTAAATTAATTACCTTTTATTGATGCGCGCACTTTGTAATACTATATTTTTAGGAGTATTTATAATGAGGAGATATTTAGTACCCTTCTAATTAGACTTATTATTATTATTATTACATTTAGGATAATAATAATAATAAGTTAAAGAAGCCCTCACAATAATTCATTATATATTTAAGTTTATATTAATTACAACTGAAATTTAATTATTTTTGTATATGTAAAGTGCAATTCTCTCGTAGTTAAACCTGCAACTACCTTGAAACTTATCATTTTCTTGCAGGTATTTAAGGTTACATATGTAGTCAAGCTGTTTGAAATTTGACTTGATTAATGGTTTTCAAAAGTCAAACCAAATTAAAAAACAAGGCTAAACTCGATAAGAAAATCAAACAAAATTTTAAAAAAATTGTATAAATTAAAAACGAATCATATATATATATATGCAACTGTTAATTAATCCTCTGTCAACTCCAATCTTGCTATAGCTAGATCTACAGAGTCTAAATGTCTAATGATTTCACTTGTTTTTACATACATATACATATGCATACACAAAGAAGAAGAAATCTTCATCAACAATTCTTAAAATTATATCTACTGTTAAAAAATGGATGAAGAATTAAATGATCTCAAATATAGATCGAGAAAAGATTGGAGTCTCAATTTCAGTTACATATGAAATTAATTTCCTCATGAAATAACAATTAAATTAACTAACTAATATATAGCTAGGCGCAGGCTAATTAATAATTAAAAATGAAAATGAAAATAAAATAAAATTAAAGATGTAAATCCAAACTCACATGATCCTGCATCGACCTAGGCTTGGGAGTCTGAGAAGTGATGGACGTAGATGATGAGAATGGAATTTGAATTTGGGGTGATGATGAAGTATGAAGGGAAGTCGGGATTCGCCACAAACCCAAAGGGCTTCCATTAATAGGCTGCTGTACATGTTGTTGCACTTGCGCATGACGACTATTATTGTAATAATAAGCAGCACTTGTAGTAGTAGTAGTAGTATTGTTCCATGAATTATTATTATTATTATTATAAGGAATTAATGGAACTGACGACGATCCAATTAATCGATGATGATGATGATGACTGCTGCTATAATTCATTAGTCCATAAACATGCGCATCAGAGGACAATCCCACCCCTGCATGCACCATTGCGGACTGCAAGTGTGCTCTTTTCGCGTGTTGGCGTTCCCTTTTGTGCGCGTTTTGATGGCCTCCTAGTGCTTGTGAAGTAGGGAAGTTTCTACAACAGTAATGGCACTCGAATTTCCTACTGCTGGTACTACTACTACTAATATTGTCTTCTTGATGATCACCAGTAGTCCTAGTAGTAAAAGTACCTCCTCCTCCTCCTCCTCCTCCTTCTGATGATGATTTTGCATTAATATTGTTTTTATTAATATCATCATCATCATCATCATCATCATCAGCAGCATCATTATTGTTGTTGTTGTTGATTCCGAATTCTTTCCCGAATAGCCTAATGGCTCCATTAATCTTTTCTAATTTGACTGGCGGTGGTACTGGTGCGGGGCGGCGGATGAAGGGTAGCTGAGAGAATGACTCAACATTCATCAAGTCTTTAGTTTCTCTCTCTTGATGAGTAATTTTGTCCATTGAAGAAAGAAATTAAAAAAAATTAACTTGGGAGGAGGGACAAGTTTAATTTTAGGAGAATTATTTTTTACATACATACATACTCATGAATATCGATCGGATGAGGAGTTCTAGCTTGTATATATATATGGGCCGTGGGACCTCAAAATGGAGTAGTGGTCACATATATATGTTCAATATTATTAATTGGAGCTAGGTAAATTATATAACCTTCAATTCTTTTTATGAATATATATATATATATATATATATATATATACTGATTAATGAAGTACTATATATATTGTAGGAAGATATATAAAAGGGGTCCCCAATTCTAATGTTTATTGTTTAATCTAGCTCACCCTCTCAAAATACTAAATTTAAGGATTAATATTAACTTTAAGATCCCATTTTCAGTTGATATGCAAAAATTAAATTTAATTAAATTAATTATCTTGGCTATCAGTTCAATGCACAAAATAATCTCTACTCATTTACAAATAGGGTAATCTTTTACCAAAGCCGGTTTAACTAAATTCAAAACTATTATATGACAAAGTGTAAAAAATAGTAGTTGGACCAAATCTCTCCTTTTGGTCTATTTTTCTTCGTTTAGATGATGTATATATATACTTACATTAAATAACTACTTTAATTTATTGGTCAGTTTATGTGATAGTTTGCAAAAACAAGAAATTAATGACAATGTATTTGATAGTTTGAAATTAATTAATTAACTGGGAAATGGAGAACATCCGCATCATTTCAGAACACTGTCAACTATCGAAAAATACCTGGCCTTAATTTAAGAAACTAATTAATATGAAGAAATTAAAATCTATTAAGATTTCTGTGCTATCTATTCATTTTTCTTAGATTTTCATCACCTATATATATATATATATATATATATATCTGATGAATTCTCACAACTAATTAAGTTGCATTTTTAATTAATTGTTAATGACAAACTATATGAAGTATTTACTTTTATGTGTGTGTATATTTAATTATATGGATGATTAATTAATTAATGTGCTGGGCAGATCATGTTCATTGCCATCTCCAAGACCAAGACCAAGAGTAATACTGGATCTGGATCTGGATCAGGACCAGGCCAAGGCCAGTACAAGTACTTGTTGCTAGTTCTTAATAGCTACTTGGCTGTTGTGTAAGTACTTGTTGGAGCCATTCTGCTATGTGGTCCTATCAATATTACTATTACTACATGAATGGTGAAAAAAAATATATGCCTAATAGTATGTTTTAGTATTAATTCCTATTAGTTCATCTATATAATTCAAATTTAATTTGATTTTTCTAAACGCTCGAGTTTGAAATTAGTCTGTTTGATATATATAATCGGACACATGTAAAATTGATTTATTTGATATATACTTAGTCAGACTTTGTCATTATTTTTACTTTATTAAATCGAAATTGAACAGTTATGCAAAATAAATTGAGCTGAAGCGATATTTCAGGAATCAAATTTGGTTCGAATTCCAAAAAGAAAGAGAAAAAAAATCACGTGTAGTGTGAGAGATTTTTAGTGTTTATCTAATGTTTCCGAGAACAGTGACATAATAATTTTCCTTATTTGCTTACCAATAAAATCATGATATATTTATGAAAGTGGAATATGAAGCACGATGCTTTTTCTAGTAAAAAAAGAAGTGCATTTCAGTAGTGTTGTGGATGGATCAGTTCTATCATTCTTCGTGTAATAATTATTAGCTGATGAATATATATATATATATATATATATATATATATATGGATGATGACAATTTTATTTATATAAATATTTTAAATATATATAATAATAGTAGTACATATATCTTTTTGTAACTAAAAAAAATGGCAAGATCAATACGAATATTCCTAGTTATGAGGTTTCCTTAAAATGTCTAACCTAGCTAGGAAGGTTTTATTTTTAATCAAAATTTGAAATATGATATTAGTTTGAAAATGGTCCTATATAATTATATTCAAATTATTCGATCTGTAAGTAGGAGTACTATGTATATATATATATATAGTTGAGGGGCAGCCACCTAAAAGTGTGTAAATTTATAGTATGTCATAATCTTCACACGGAATTACAACTTTAATTTCACTACTTTCAAGAATCCAACTAGCTACTTCAGTTACAACAAAGGTTCATGCTTCTTCATCACTTGTCCCTAGCTCATTCAACTTAATTTTCTTATGAATTAATTAATTAAAACTGTTCTCAGCTTCTCTTCGATTTCTCATTAATTTGTTGGTAAAGTTGTCACTGTATATATTTATGAATAAAAAATATATATATAGGAAGTGCACATGCATTACTTTTTTATCCTTTTTTTTTTTTTTTTTGGTAGTACTCCTTGTGCAGAAGAGGCAGGTGAATTCATGAATTATTGATCATTTTTTGCTATTATTATTCTCCTTAGCTAGCTAGTAATAATACTAATAATTCTACATATATATATATATATATATATATATATATATATATTTACCTTTTTCTTTAATTTGCATTTTCAAGACAAGTCACTATCCTATTTCTTTCCTCTTCATGGGATTTTACCTTTCTAGTTTTTGTGTTTTTAATGGAAGTAAACTTTAATGAGATAACTCCATTTCAATGAAGTGGGGTCTTAATTTTCCATTCAAAATATATAAATAAATAAATGTATAATTGTATCTCTCATGTACAACAGCTAATTAACCAAAACCCTTTCTTTGCCATTAAAGTCACGCAGAGCCTTTGAGGGGGACCAATATATATGTAAATATATATATCATGTATATATAGAATATTATATATATATTGAAACATTAATTAATATTTGCTAATATATTATTTACAAAAAGAAAAAAAGTTCCTTAAATAAGTTAATATTATTGTTGGTCTTTTGGAACTCTAATTCTCTTTATTTAATGGTAAACAATACAAGAAAGAGTTTAATTAATTTTTCATTTTGGCTATGTTATTAGTTTATACATATATATATATATATATGTTTGTTATTAATTAATGGAAATGTCACCATCTCGTTGTTCTCTCCTTTCACTTTCAAACAAGGTGGATTGAATGAGATGTTGCCAATGAAGAACTCATGTCCGTATTGGGACCGCTCAAACTGACATTACACTTATATATATATAAAATCCTCTTGAATTATTAACAAAGAAACTATTACTGTGATTAAACTTTACATTTTCGTACGTCTTATTTAAATAATGTCTTTTTATACTCTACTAGCTAGTATACGTATGAATAAGTGTCGGTACATTATTACTTATTACATACATATATTTGAATGATGCGGACGTCTATACCTTCTTTCTATCGGTATATATATAGTTATACGTACATTGAGTTGTCAATTTATTATATTTATTTTGACTCACGATATATGCTACCTTAATTTGGAATTTTAAAATTTTAAAATTAAGAAATCTACAAAAATATATGCACCGTGTCTTTAAAATTAGAAACATATTAAGATTATTTTTTAAGTTTTAAGTTCTAATAAGATTTTCGCGACTCCACGTTTTCACTATAGACTCAACATTTATAACAAAATTGATTTTACATTTTCAAAACTACTTAATTTCAGTTGACCTGATATAATTTTCTTGATGCTTGTATTTTTTTTTAAAAATTTTATCCAAATTTAAGTTCTTAATGTTTTAATCTTGAGCGAAAGTAAATCTTTTGTCAATAAATAAATTACCATTCTGGCTAACTAGTCAAATATTTTAATACAATTTCTATGATCGATTGGTTTAGGCCCTAATTAACCTATACAATGTACTTATAATGTTCCGCTCATGTTAATTATTTTATTTGTCCCCAATAACTTACTCATTTTTTTTTTTTTTTTTTTTTGAGATATTGCAAAACTATACTCAATTTCCTAAAATTGAATAATTGTCTTAAAGTAGCTTCTCACATAAAATAATTAATTCTTCTTGGAACATTATTGTACCAAAAAGTTCATTTTTTTTAACTCTAACCTAATTAAAATTACGCACCAGAAGTGAATGGTGCAAGGAAAAATGATTCTCTAAGTCTGGTTTGGTCAAACCCATCAAACCATCAAGCAAATGTATTACACTTATTTTGGTCACACTCCTAGAAATTTTATCCAACCATAAAGCAAGTGTAATGTATTTACTTAGGATTCCATCGACCAAACTCGATTTAGATGGGAATTTCTCCTGGAGCAAGATAGAAGGGACGGAGTTAAATGATATATGTTGGATTTTAATAGATCCAATTTTGTATAGGCGTTGACCCTCTAGAATCCTTTTCTTGATTTGAAATTTTGCAATTGCATGCATAATGTATAGGCAAACTCAAGTTTTGAAAGTTGGAATTAAATTTTTTCTTATTTTTTCCGCAAATAAAATCAAGAAGCCAGCCAGAATATTATATGTGGATGCAAGAAAAGGGTATTGTACATGTGAGTCGATGGAGCAAACAACATGGGAGCCCACCATGCATATGTATATATATATGTGAATTAAATTCCCTCAAGTGTCCAAATATGAACGATCCGTTGAACTCTCTTTTATTAGAAGCTTGATATATATGAATAATTATATGATGATCCATCATACATCACTATTTTATGTTCTGGAACTGAAATTTCTTGGACCACCAAATTAAGGCATCTTTTCAGATGTTGCATAAACCATATGCATTCATTAAATCATTACCAATTCAGCAATATACTCAATTAATCTCTTTCTTTAATTTGTTTTAATTCTTGTATATTTATTCAAATAAGTTAACCTAAAAATCATAGAAAAATAAAGCCAATTTACAAATGTTGGACCACACCAACTTCATATATTATACCTAGTAGTAATATATATATATATATATATATATATGATCAATCCATCTTAATCTCAGCTGCATTCATCAGACAATTGATTGACTTTTATGTAAACACCGATGGATTATATATAGCAAACTTAATTACACGTATTTGTAGTAATTTAACCCCAATATGGTGTATTACCTAGGGGTTATTGTTTAGGTTACATGAGTACTCTTAGAAAGATACCAAAACGAAAATGGATCGATTTTTATCGTCATTTTAAAGAAAAATTTGATATAGTAAAATAGGAATTGAATTTAATGGATGAGTTTTATCATGTATTAATTCATTCTACCAAATCCTAGTAGTTAGATCCGAATTAAATATGTACATGGGAATGAATGAGCTTTGCAAGTACGTTTCAATTTGTGGAACCTACTACTTCATTGAATTTGAGCAAAAATGCTGTTGAAATATCATTTTCCTTGGATCTTCAAAAGATCCTGATGTTGAATCTTACATACTTTGTTTTTCTTATTTTTATCACATATGACAAACTATATATACTCATACTAATATAGCATCTATTATTCGACTGAGGTGCATATTAAGAAATTATTCACAATTTAACATAACATTTTTTTTTCTTAAAAAAAAAGGGAGAAGAAAAAGATAAGATGTCAAGTATAAACTACTCTTTTTTTTTTTTTTTTTTAGAATCAAGAATATATATAAACTACTTTTTGTAAAAGTAAAAATGATGATGAAGAAGAAGATGTCACTAATTAATGATAGTAAAAAAATCTTCTTGACGCCCCATTACGCGCGTACATATATGTGAATTAGTTAAGCTTAATGGAGATACACTAATTAAGGCTTCCTTTAGATAGATTGATTTGGAGTAATCCTTAATATATAACAATTGAATAGATTATATTTATGGATTTAATTTAATTACTGGATTATTCTTTCAATTAAGTAGATGAATTTAAAATATATCCATTACATGTTGAAGTCGTTTGAAATCATTAACTACTCCACATCCTACATGAAATCCAAATCCATCGATTCAAAGCACTCTGAAGAAATTGGGTGTAGAATGACAAGAACTTGGACTGTTTAGAATAGAGGTGGAAATCAAACCAAATCATTCGAGATCTGATCTCAGTCAGTCAATAAAAACTCTTTCAAGTTTAGTTATTATTAATTATATGTAACAAGCAAAACTTGAACAATTGCATGGTTTGATAATATATGAAGTTCAATTTGAATTTGGTTGGATAAACTAAAACAACAAAACATATATATGCAAAAAAAAAAAATTATAATTAAGGCTCGAGTAGTGCTCGGCTACATAAAGCTCATTCATACTTCATTAACTTAACAATCAAGCTCAAACAAAATCTCAAATTAAATTGATTAGAAAACAATCCAAACCTAAAAAGTATATTGTTCGAATAATAACTCATCTATCCTTTGCACCTATACTTGCAAGACAATGACGTTCACATGAATAATGTCACTCATTTACTACATAAATAATTATTCACAAACGGTCCACACTCTTTGATTTCAGATGTTGACAATACATTTCATAAGTAGTTGTTAAGTTTAATTTTTACTATATGTGTACATCTCGATTACAAGTATATTTAATTTTTTCAAATATAGTACTAGTGATTTCAAACAGTATACATCGTAAGTTGCTGTGTAAAAATGTGACTTGACATTTGCACCATTTTTCCAAATTGCAATTAAATTAATTTGCTAAAGTCATGAGCCTTGAAAGAAAAGAGTGAAATGTCCAGTTCATGCACTTAGTAGCTAGTGGGCCTTTGGTACTTTTCTTATTCATTTAAACACCAACACCACTTTCTTTTGGCATCAATTAGAATGTGGTCCTTAAACCAAAGTACATGGAACTATATATTGTCCTTCAAATGTTAAATCTATCTTCTTTAGCTCTTACTTCCTCCACACAAAATATATACATTCTTCAACTTTATCTGCAAGTATGGACCCTAATTTGGGCACTGTTTAATGAAAAGCATTGCAACCACAAGAGATAGTGACACATTTTTGTTACTCAAAGTTTTGTTATGTAATAATATTGTTATATAGTAATAAATTAATAATTAATGAAATTGCATTACTCAAAATTCAGCTTGATTTCAATCGATAAATGTATTCCATGGATCTTCAATTTTTCATACATAACTAAACTTGAGCTCCACTCTCGGAACCAAAAAAAAAACACTAAGCTTCAATAAAATTTATCTTTTAGTAACTTTTCATACTTGAACAACTCGATTAAATCTCTCACAGTAAATCAATCAAAATTAATATCCTATGTACTAGGAATTTTTTTGAACTAGATTTAAACAATGAGTCGTCTTTATACTCAATTCGACTAGTTTATGTCGCTCGACGTATATATGTAAAGTTGCCAAATTACCAAATTGGACAAAACCACTAATAATAGTGGTAACCTAGAATTAATATAGTTTCCTGTATCTATAATATAATATAAGTATTTCCATTTTTAGTTATTTTATTCTTTGTTCTTCTTTTTCCTTCATCCATGGATGTTGTGTTGTGTCATATCTAAAAGGGAGGGTTATGGGACCTTGATTTTGATGTATGAATGTATCTAGCTATGATTCATTTCCCTTAGCTCGATCCCTTTTTCCATCTATATTTGACAAATTATTTTTGGAAAAATGAGTACATGATTTCATATACGGTTATGTAAAATGTCAAATTCTTCTACAATTTTTTGAGAATATTATTCTACAATTTTGTTCTCTATTTGTGTGTGGATTCATGATTTGACCCATTTCCTCAAGTTTGTGTCGTTAATTTGATGAGATCTTGGGGCCGAATCTTACTCTAATTGTGACTCTTTTTTTAGTTTAGTATTAGCTTGCTAGTGAGTTTTTTGTATTTGATAGTTGGACACTAATATTTGTATATTACAAGTGATTAAATAGACTTTGACGATATAATGATGTAATTATTTTTTCTTCTTAAATAAATAAATTAACTTACAACTTAGATTAATAAAATTTATAAAATAAACAATTGTTTGCACAATTTCATTCGTCTTACTTATGCCATGAAAAAAATTAACGTAAATCAAAATTATCCTTTGTAAGAATTTGAGATCTATTTCTACATTAATGAAGTTAATAACACAAATCCTTCTATCCTTCTCAAATTCAGGTATGTAACGTCATAATAATGGTTTAATTCAGCAAACATATTTATAGCCTGAGATACATATATATATATATATATATATATATTAAACTTCATTATTTAATAACGTTGATACAAGTCGAGAAAGCATTTACCTCAGAAAATTTATTATTGAAAACAATCAAAGAAGAAATCCAAAACATATTTATTATTGGTTCGGGCCGAAATGGCCCATTTATCTTGTCTATAGAAAATTAAGTTAATATCTATATTAATACCCTAAAGGCCCAATTCAGTTATTTCATTGATACTTAAGTGGCCCACTTTTTATATTTCAAAATTAGGCCAAATCAATATAATATAAACATACCCAACTCAGAAGGTTAAACACAAAAGGCCCATCCATATATGATTATATATTAGTCCAAACCCATATAAAAGCGCGTGAATTTGGAGTTTTCTCTGATTTCCGATTTAAAGAATATTTTGAATTTTCCCTAAGGAGTAATTTTTTACATGACGTGAGCATGCGTGGTTAGAAATTAATGTTGTAAAGAGTAATTGAAATAAATTTAATACATTATGGATTAGTAATTGTAATTTCTCAAATATGATTGTAACGGGTGACAGTAATAAATTTAATACATTATGGATAAGTAAGGGTAATTTATCAAATATGGAAGGTGAATAAATTTAATACATCATGGACAAGTAACTGTAATTTCTCAAATATGTCACGGGTAACTGTACTAAATTTAATACATTATGGATAAATAAGTGTAATTTTTCAAATATGGGAGGTGATCTGTGTCATTTTACTAAACTTTAAGGGTCATTTCAGTAATTATCCCTTAAATATTTCAATATCTACAATGAAGTAATTAATCCTTTCTCCTAGCTATCATCATCAAGATTCTCTCCACAAAAAAAAAAAAGCTATCATCATCAAGATATTTAGGGCCTGTTTGTCTCGGTTTTTTAAAAATTATTTTGAATTTCAGAAAAACGAAACAAACATGTTTTCTATTTTTTGAAATAAATTTGCCATCTCTCAATTTTCTCAAACTACTCTCTCAAGAGCCAAACAAACAACAATTTTCTTATTCTAAAAAATAACACACACAAATTCTACTTCGATTTGACATAAATAATAATCTGTTACCCAACTTATCTCACATAACAAACATAATTTGACATAAATCTTACACATCTCACACCTACATCCTAAACTCTTCCAAAAAAATATACACCTACCTTATTCTCAAATTTTTCTACCAAAACTCAAACAAACAACATTACGAGAATCGAGATTATTTCACAAATCACACTATTTTCCCAAATATCAAACAAACAAACTCTTAGTTCTAGAGGAGGGTACTAATAAATTATTTGTTGGCATCATGCAATCATTTCTTATCATTGATGACGATGTTGCACTAATCTTTTTCTTACTCATGCTTATAAAATGTTGATAAAGAATTAATGAATTATGCAAAAAAGTATTGCGTATTATACGAATTGTAGGTCCACTAGCTCCATTGTACGTACCCTAATTAGTGAGATTAATCTTTCATAATAATATTGTCAACCATATAGAATCTTTGTTTGTTGAATAAATTTGTTTAGTCATATAAATAGATTAAACTTTGGCAAGAGAAACTAACATCAGTATCAATAAAGTAGATGGAGTTGGTATTGTATTTTTAGTATTCTAAATTTGGGCCACTAAAGTTGGATTTAGTGATGCCTGCCTAATAATATTTTTGGCATATTAGATCATTGATAAAGATGGATTTTGTACAGTTGACAAAGAAAGTTGGGTGAGAAAAATACCCACACAATGTGCTTGTGTGTATTTTTTTTTTTATATATACATTTGCATTATTCCAATTATATGTACGTACTGTATTTAACTATTTATATAAAAAAATAAAATTATATGTATTGTGCCAGGGTGTGACTTGCAGTTGTTCTATCGTTTTCTTGCTTTTTGGAGGATTATAAATGAATTGTACGTATAAAGCAACTAATATGGTCCCAATTATTAATTAGGTCTCTTAATTATAATTATTGTCTACCTTATCCGAATACCTACTAATAAATCACAATACTTAATGGGACAACTTCATTAATATTAAGAGTACGTTTTCAATATTGATGGCCAATAGTAAACAAATTAAGTTGATTTTAACAATATAATGATCAAGTTTGGTCTGAGTATTCTATTGAAATTGAAAATGTATTTCACAGTAGTTTACATGTTACGTATATACCATTTAAGTTAGACGACACATATGATTTTGAATTTTATTTATTGTATGTATTTTTTAAATTATCAAACGACAAATATTGTTTGATTATATATAATAAGAATAAATTACAATCGTAATGTGTTTTCCAGCTAGCATGCCTTTATTACGAGCTGATTTTATTATGATTTGGCTTATTAAGCAATGTTGAACCCACAAAGAGAATAATCAGTTTTGTTAATTGTAGAGAAATGATTATGTACGTACCTAATTTGTAAGTGATGATGAAAATTAATCTAACAACTCCGTGAAAGAACATCTCAATCAATTTATGGACAATTGGTTGCTAATAATGTCTAATTTTTGGTCACTCAGTCTCCCATATGGGGATGTGTTGGAGTGTAACTTTCAGTGTCAGAGTCAGTTAAGCATATTTCCTTTCATGTGTTTAAAGTTGTACTGAATTACAAACATGCTCTTCATTTCTTCTATACTTAATGTAGTATTTACTCAATTGCTTTGCCACAAATGTTATTCAATTGTTGTTTTTAGTGTATGAAAAAATGGACCAATTACATTGTCTTGTCCTTTTAAACATGATAACAAATGGTTAAGATTAGTCAAATCGAATTAACTATGCATAACATTTGATTTTCAACTATTATATTTTATGTACAATTGACCCATTTAATATATGAAATATACATGGGCAAGAAGTGGATTCTACAAATCGATATTTATTGGTTTTCTTCATAATTAAACAAGCGTTTTAGCGCTGCGGATTTCATGTCCCAAGTAGGTGTTCCACTTGGTATCACATTAATATAACATTGACACTTGTCTTTTTTTAACTAAGTATGGATTAGTGTTTATTTCATCAGTTTAACCCCAATTAAGAATAACAAAAAGAAGAAGAAAAAACTCCTAGTTTCTCACGTTCTCACACTTGTGTGAAGTTACGCCATATTCAACTTTTTCAAAGAAGAAACCTTCAACAAATTTGATTCTGCAAATTACTTTCAGAAAAAAAAAAAAAAACGTCTGCAAATTGGAGAGACGGTGAGTGAAGAAACCTTGTACAAATTTAACAGTGAAGAAACCCTGTACAAATATAATTCTGCAAATTGCTTTCAGAAAATGAAATTTGCAAATTATAGAGACATTGAAGAAATTTATTTCTGCAAATTACTTTCGCAAAAAAGAAATCTGAAAATTGTAGAGACATTCAACCCAACTATATTCTACTATCATTAGGTAAATTCCATTGGGTTTTTTGCACTTTGCACCCCCAAAACATGGGAAATAGGCACTTTGCACCCTCAAAACATAAATTTAGCACTTTGCACCCCCAAAATATAAATAATTCAGCACTTTGCACCCTTTTTTATTTTCATCAAAAAATCTAGGGTCAAAATAGGTAATTTATTTTTGGATCTTTGGCACTTTGCACCCCCGAAATAGAATTAGCACTTAGCACCCTCGAATTAAGAACAACTCAACAACTTACACCCCCGAAACACGAAAATTGACACTTTGAACCCCCTAAACACAAAATTAGCACTTAACACCTCAAATTAAGAAAAACTCAACAACTAGAACCCCTTATTCTTTTTTTTTTAACGGGTTCGGATCATTAATTGATTGAATAGACGTAGATATATATATTTATTTAACGTATTTTAAAATATGGATATTTTCAATTGGAGCAGAATCATCACTAATTGAAAAATGAAGAACCAAATTTTTACAATTATTAATTGGTCAATTTAGTCACGCCCACAGTGTCCTCTTTCTGTCCCGTCTTTTATCGCTAAAAGAATTACTCACTCTCTCTTTTTCTTCAAACTTATTATTAGTAATAGTAGTATTAACAAAATAAAAAATGAATTAATTTTGACAAAATGGGAGTCAGAAGTTCAACTGCTTCAACACCAGATGCCTTGCCTTTAATAAAAGGGCATCTCTTCCAACGCAAGCAATAAATAAATAAATATCATCTTCACCTACTAAAATCAGTTTTTGCATAACTTTTTCTTTTTCTCCACACACACGGAGCCAGAGAAAAAAAGTATAAATGAATATTCGTCGCTGATGATAAAGATAATGAAGATGTTTTTTCAGCTACTCCACCTGATCCTTTAAGAAGATCTAGACATACCGGTTCGTAATTCAATGCTTGAGTTTTGTTTGGTATCAATTGACAGTTGTATTTGTTTTTATATGTAATGTAAACGCTTGGTTGTGAGCTGAAGTAAAATGTTGTTAAAATTCAGGTAATTCTTTCAATATTTGTTCAAATGTGTGGTGTTAATCACGAATATTGCTGCTGATGCTTTGTGTAGGGTTTTATGACGAAATGAGGAATTATTTTTGCTCTGTAGAATTAGTACGATTTTTTTTGGTTGATTTAAGACTGATAGATAATTTTATTTGTTGAGGTAAATCATTGGCTAGTAGACAAGTTAAAAAAAAAAAAAAAATTCCTTGTCCGAGAAATGAGGAATTATTTTTGTTTTGTAGAATTAGTACCAATTTATTTGTTGATTAATACTGATAGTTAATTTTATTTGTTATAGGTAAATCATGGCTAGTAGACAAGGATTAAAACAACAAGTTCCTAGTCCAAGAGCAGCAGTCAGTAACCTTTCACAGACGTCATCAACCACGTCATCGTCTCGGCAGTTTATCGATCCTTCTGTCGATGGCTTGAGTTCGCCTGTTTCATCTTCTGCTCGAAGTAAACCTCAGTACTTTTACTCAGAAAGTGTGTCTTTGGGTGTTGAGAGATCTGATAAAGAGAATGTCTCAGTCACAGTGCGGTTTCGTCCACTCAGGTAATAATATAAACAATTTGGGGGGAAAAATTGGATTTATTTTTGTGGTGATTTATTGGTTCTCTTTTTGTGCAGCCCGAGGGAAATACGACAAGGAGAGGAGATTGCGTGGTACGCAGATGGGGATACTATTGTGAGGAATGAGCATAATCCATCAATTGCCTATGCATATGGTATGGTTTTTGGAATTCGGGTCAAATTGCTGGATTACATTTTTAATAAGGCAAAAATATAGGCATGAAAAAAGAAACAGACTGGGGTATGCTAAGCAAACCTGTTAAAGAAAATTTCAATCGACACTATCTGGTGAAAAATAAAGAAAATTATGACTAATTTAAGTTGTTGGAATGAATTTGGGTTGTCTTATGCTAATGAGTCAATTTACTGCTGCAGCAAGTAGTTTTTGCAATTTTTATTGTGTTCCTCATGATATCTTTAGTGTTCTATTTTGACATTAAATTCCTTTGAAGATACTCAATTATGTGTAACTATGTCCAGATCGAGTATTTGGCCCAACGACCACAACGAGGCATGTCTATGATGCTGCTGCACAACATGTTATTAGTGGTGCGATGGAAGGAATTAATGGTATGTAGTTTTTATCTGGACTGAGCTCTTTCACCTTTTGCTTATTAACTTTGTCGGAGAAGTACCTTTAAAAGCTACTGGAATCAAGTTATCTGGCTGAGATACATAGAAAGAGTAATACTATTTTTCATTAGCAGGATTGTGTTTCCTCATTAGGTATTTTCTCCACAAGTTCAGGATCAATTTGTTAACTGCTCTTTGACAGCTTGTTAGTAATTGACTTTGAATAGCTCGCACTCGAATTCCTTGGAAAAAAGCTTAAATGTCCTTGATCATTATTTTACATGTGTTGTTCTTCTCCCAAAGTAGCATATTGTTTTTCTTTAGGCATTTTCATTTTCTTTGCTTTCCAAATGTAGGTACAATATTTGCATATGGTGTTACCAGCAGTGGGAAGACTCACACCATGCATGTAAGAGAACTTTCTTTCTAGTTTTTTCTAGTAATCATTTGATTTTTATGCATGTTTAAACTCCGTTTGTTGGTAGTATTTATGACATTTATATATCTTCAAAAGGAAAGTTGTCAGTCACTTTCCTTTCAAAGAAACGAGCATATAGTACAAAAGTCTAATTATCTAACTTTTTTTTCAAATATTTGTTCGTGATATCCGATGTATAATGTTTATAATATGGAGTTTGGATGCAAAACAATTTTTAGTTATTCAGAAACAATCTTTTTAGCAATGTGTCTGTTTGTTATGCTTATCCATACAGTTTAAAGAATTCTTAAGCTTAATTATACTCATTTTACGTATTTTGGTTGCTTGCCTCTTCCTTTTCTCATGTCTAGTCATTTTGAACTATACATTTAATTCCTAATATTTATGGTTACATTATTTGCATTACAGGGTGATCAAAGGTCTCCTGGAATTATCCCATTGGCTGTAAAAGATGCTTTCAGTATTATCCAAGAGGTACTTGATACGACTGAATTTTGTGTTATATCCTCAAAAGTATTATGTTATGAATATATATGTTCATTAATTATCATAACTGTTTCAGACTCCAAGTCGGGAATTTCTCCTTCAAGTCTCATATTTGGAAATCTACAATGAGGTTCATCTCTAGCCAAATCCTGCTTCTCCGACTATTTAATCTGTTTGTTTTTGGTTGATTAACAAGTATTTGCTTTGAATTAGAACTTATTTGCGTAGACCGAATTATTTCACATCAGAATTTAACAGGAGTGGTGAAGTTCCAACCCATCCATCTCCAGCCAACAATTATAAGAACGCAATGTTTTGTGGTCTCAATTTGGCAGCACACCTGGTTATCCTTATTAAAAAAATCCATATATGCAGCCTCCGAATAAAAGAAGGAACCTTTCTTTTTATTTATTTAGTTAATTTATTTATTCTATTCTTTGAATTCTGTCATATAAATTAGAATCTTGTAGATATGTAGATTATATTTTGATTTGTTATAATTAAGGGCTCATCAGTCAAATAAATAAATGGATCATCATCATTCCTTTGCTTTGTGGAATGAGCCAAAGTTTCCCATTTTTTCATCTTTTTCTACCATTCCAACGTACTTAAACACACTATACCCATCAGCACTCCTTTCAAGCATTGGCTTGATGTGTGGTTTGTGGGCTCCATTCCTACATGCATTGCTTCTCCCAAACTCTTTGTACTATTGTATGTTGTCGATGCGTAGTATTTTTTTATATTAGTGTTCTCTCAACTCTGGATAGATAACTATTATTTCAGATGCTAGTACTTGTTTCTCTCCTTTTGCATTTAGATTTGTCTTTCAAGATTAAAAAGTGAAATTGTCTTTATTGCTCTCTAAGGCTTTTCTGGTTTCAGGTTGTTAATGATTTGTTGAATCCAGCGGGACAAAATTTGAGAATCAGAGAAGATGCCCAGGTGATCCTTCTATTCATTTGAATTAATCATCTTTCCTAATAAAATTCCTAAACTATTAGTATACTCTCACCCAATTGATGAGTAACATTGTTCTACTGACACTTTTTTCAGAAGGAACAAATTGAAAGGAAATGTGATTATTGAGGAACATTTAAATTGTGTGCCACTTCCACTGTAGTGTTATTTATGACCAATTATGCTTTGATTTAGTCATGTTAATTACTAGTGCAATGTCCTATCAGACTAGAATAATTTGGAGACCTGAAGTTTATGTTGGTTTCATAAAGATCAATTTGATGACTTTTCTGTTTTCAATATTTTTGGAGTAATCTCCAGCTACAAATAATAAACTTGGATTAATCTGTTCAGGGCCAGGTGAAACATAAGCATAATTTTTAATCCACACTATGAATTCTAATCCAGAATGTAATTATCTCTTTGTGAAATGAGGGTTTCAGTGTCAGATTGCATATGAAGACTTTTGCCAAGTCAGAACTGCAAAAAATGTTCATCCTTTTCAATGTAAGGACTTAGAACAATGTAGCTGTATCTATGTGAGGGCATAAGACATGCTGACAAATCAATTCGAAATACATGGTATTAAAGTAAAATAATAGAACAAAATGACTAAATTGAACTTCAGGGTTGCATTGCATGCATCTAATAAGAGTGAATTGAGGTTTTTTTATTTTTATTTTTTTATTTTTTATGCAATCAACTTTCTATTTTGAAGATTTTGCCAGCACAGACAGTTACTTTTCTCGTTGCATATTGATTGCAGGGAACCTTTGTTGAAGGAGTCAAGGAGGAAGTCATATTATCCCCAGCTCATGCCCTCTCCCTTATTGCGGCAGGAGAAGGTAAAACTTTGCCCTCTTTGATTTATAAAATGAATATCCTTTGAAATTGATGCAAAATACATAGAGAATTGTTGGAGTCTGCACTTTGCGTTTTCGAACAAGTTTTATGTCACATCTGTGAATCCGTACTACATGATATTAAATTCTAATTTTTGGAAAAAAGGTTCTTCTTCCCTGGCAATCTCTATGTCCTTGCAAATCCATGCTGTATTTTTGTTATGGATGCATTCAGTTCTTGTTTTACAAAGCTCTTTAAGTTTTAATCCTGAAGCAGCTCAACTGGGCTCAAAGATGTATTTAAAATGTGTTTATCTTGTTACTGTTACAGAAACCATAACCTCCATTGTTTTTAGTTGTGGGCCTTGTGGCAAGTGTAGCCATCCCAACTCCATCATGGTGGTTGCTGATGTTTAGAGTAAACTGTAGTTAATGGATGTAATTAACATATAGCAGTAGTTATTTTTGCTGTATTATGCTTATTTTGGCAAATATTTGATGGCTTTGTTGCTTAACCTCAGAGCACAGACATGTGGGTTCGACAAACTTCAATATACTCAGTAGCAGAAGTCATACAATCTTCACACTGGTATTTAGTTATTTGATAAACTGAAAATTATTTTAAGTACGATATTTTTTGTTATCTCGTTGCTTGTATGCATTCTGTGTATCCACATGAAGTATTGGTTGATATTTTTCGCTCAACAGACCATAGAGAGTAGCCCTTGTGGTGACAACTCTGAAGGCGAGGCTGTTACCCTGTCACAACTGGTATAAATGTTGCTCTCTTGAAAATTCTATTTTCCTTCACTGAGCAATATTTTTTTCTATGATGTCATCACATTCAATCTTTGACTTGATCAAGTTGATTATTTAGATAAATCTTAACTTTCATGTTTTATATTCATACCTGCAGAACCTCATTGACTTGGCAGGTTCTGAGAGCTCAAAGGCTGAAACCATAGGAGTGCGCCGCAAAGAGGGATCCTATATCAACAAAAGTTTGCTAACACTTGGAACTGTGAGGGCCGAGATCACTGTGCTTGTGTAGTTAATGTAGTAGCTTGCTCTCCTCCACCCACCCCACACCCACACCCACACCCACACCCACATGCACGTGTGACTATCCACTCCGCACCAACAAAAAAAATATGAACATCTATTTCCATCAATCTAGCTCAGCATGTTGCTATCATACCAAGTTTTTCAATCTTTTTTTAGGCAATAATTGTCAATATGCTTATGTGATTACAGAGCACTTATTCATTGGAAAGCCATTTCAGGCTTTAATCTTCTTTAATTCCTTTTTTTGGCAATTGAGATAGTGTTTTCTAATGATCATGTAATTTATTATGTCAATAGGTCATTTCAAAATTAACAGATGGAAAATCCACGCATATACCTTACAGGGACTCCAAATTGACAAGGCTTCTCCAGTCCTCACTTAGTGGTCATGGACGTGTGTCTGTAAGAGTTCGAACCCTTTTATGTTTATATATGTATGTTATGTCTATTAACCATAAATGTTGTGTATATGTCGTCAAATTGAATTTATTTCACAAAATTAATGATTGCACATTTATGTGAACGAACACACAGTGTTAGTTTGATAAATTAATATCTTAATCATCTTTTTCCTATGTTGCTGTTCATAGAAGCATTTAATTTTATTTTCTGTACATGTTTCTTAAAATTAGTTGATCTGCACTGTTACACCTTCATCAAGCAACTCTGAGGAGACACATAACACATTGAAATTTGCCCACCGGGCAAAACATATTGAAATTCAAGCAGCACAAAACAAGGTATGCTCACTACAGATTTATGTAATGAAATGCCTTTTGTTGTGACGATTTAGCTGAAGTAAGGCCGTGAACATGCAGATAATCGATGAGAAATCACTTATCAAAAAGTACCAAAATGAAATTCGGTCTCTTAAGGGAGAATTGGAACAACTGAAAAGAGGCATGGTTACTAATTCACAAACAAAAGACGGTGGAGACGATATTCTGCTCCTAAAACAGAAGGTGAATTTTCTATACAGTTAAATTTTCATGTAACCAAAATATATTATTTAAAATACGGGAAAACAATTTTAAATAGTCTTTTGGATAGCAAAGTCTCAAAAGAAAACTGCAAAGCCATATAAAATTGAAGCTTTCTTTACAAAATGAAACTCAAATGCTTTTAACTAGATCAATTAAACATTCTATAGTTCATTTCTCCAATAACTACACATTTGGTCTTCATTCGCCTGTAAACTAATTCAGCTCTTGATCGAAGGGATTTTCCCTGTGGCAAGAGTTTCATAAAGTAAAATGTGAGTCAGAGTTACCTTCTTAAAATTTATGTTAAGAACCGATGATTTTATCGTAAATTCAAATTTGACTGTTTCTTTCCTATTTCAAGTAATTACGTTTGGATTTCTCAACTATTATTCATCTTAATGATCACTTATAGATTATCAAAAGCCAATTTTTTTAAAAATTACTTAATTTATTAACTTGAATGTAATGCTTTGTGGTGGTCTGACTTCTAAAGCTAGAAGATGGTCAAGTGCGACTGCGATCTAGGTTGGAACAAGAAGAAGAAGCGAAAGCTGCTTTAATGGGTAGAATACAGCGTCTGACGAAACTAATTCTTGTGTCTACAAAATCTTCACAATCAGTAAGATTTCCTCACCGACCAGGACTGAGGAGAAGACATTCCTTTGGTGAAGAAGAGGTTTTGTGTTCTTTATAACCCCTTCCCTGTCTCCTCATGATAAACTTCATCTAAATTTCCTGTTTTCATTTGATGTGATGGCAGCTTGCTTATCTTCCACATAGAAGACGCGACCTCGTATTGGATGATGAAAATGTGGAATTATATGTTTCTCTCGATGACAATGCTGAAACTGTAAATGAGACATTGAAAGGAGATAAAAAGACCAAGAAAAATGGATTGATGAACTGGTTAAAGTTAAAGGTGTGTGATCATTAATTTTCTTGGTTTCACCACTTCACTTATTTTAAAGTTTAATTTATGTTTTCTTTCTATGTTCCTTGGTTTAATGTTCACAAGTTTATGTGCATTACTAGAAACGAGATAGTGGCATAGGGAATTTTGGAAGCTCTAGTGACAGATCAAGTGGAATCAAATCAACAAGTAATCCTTCAACTCCTCAAGCTGATAGCACAAATATTCACATGGAAGCAAGACATTCTTTACTTTCAGAAGGCACTCCAGCTGATCATTTATCTGATACAAGACATAGTAAAGAAGTGCTCGAGTCCGAGGATAATTATTTAGGACAGGAGACTCCACTGGTATGAAATTAAGAAATTCCATATGTTCCTCTGAATTCTCGTATTTGTCTTGTAGTGAAAGCTGTGCAAATGAACTCATGAGTTATACTTTTATAATTTATAAAGGTTTTTTTTGCTTTGTTAGATGCATAGTTGGAGTAGTAAGTATCACTAATCTATGTTTTGCTTCATTTTTATCAGACTAGCGAAAAGACTATGGATCAAATTGACCTTCTGAGAGAGCAGCATAAGATTCTTTCTGGTGAAGTGGCACTTCAGATGAGTGGTTTAAAAAGATTATTTGAGGAGGATCCTCAAAATCCTAAGGTGCATAATCGAGTTAATTTATTTAAATCGTATTACTCGTATTTAAAAGTTCTCCTATGATATTCTAAATATATATTTTCATCTTTTTAGATCGAGGTGGAGATGAGAAATTTGAAGGAAGAAATTCAGATAAAGAACAATCAAATAGCTTCACTGGAAAAGCAAATTGCTAAATCCCTCATTCTTCATGACGAAAAGAATAAAATGGATGAATCCCAAGTAATTTAAGAATTTCTCCATTTTTCCTGATTGATTTGGTGTTTAAACTCATCTTTTGACTATTGTCTAATACTGCAGTCTGTAGCTGAACTAATAGCACATTTAAATGAGAAGTCGTTTGAACTTGAGGTATGTAACTTGTAAATCTTCTATACTAATATTCTTAAAAATTCATCATGATTTTTCTCGTTTCCAGGTCAAAGCTGCTGACAACCGTATAATTCAGGAGCAGCTAAACCATAAGGTGCCACTCTATTATTTCCTAGACACCATTCACTCACTTTTTCATCATTGTATTAAAGATATACTAATAGTCTAATCATTATTAGATCTCGGAATGTGATGAGTTGCAACAAATAGTTGTGTCCTTAAGACAACAGCTCTCTGATACTTTTGAACAGAGAAACTTAACTCTGCAAGGGGAATTTGATAGGGTCGAAGAACATGCATTGCTCAAATATTCAGACGACTTGTTACTTCGACAAACTCAGGTTGCAACACATATATCCATTTCATGAAATTTATTCTTTATGAAATCTATGATCTTACGCCTTTAAACCCATTAGGCAAGTGAGTGTGAAGAACTAAGAAGAAAACTAGCTGAATTAACCGAGTCAAAAGAGGAGGTAGAGCTAAGAAACAAGAAACTTGCGGAGGAAAGTTCATATGCAAAAGGATTAGCATCAGCTGCAGCAGTTGAATTAAAGGCTTTATCTGAAGAAGTTACTAAGCTAATGAACCAAAATGGAAGATTATCTGCTGAGCTGGAAGCGCAAAAGAAGTCGCCAGGTCAGCGCCGGACAACCATTCCCATAAAAAATGGGCGCAAGGACAGTAATATAAATGTCAAAAGAAACGACCCAAGTGTCTTAAATTCAGATCTTAAGAAAGAGTTGGCTTTGAGCCGCGAAAGGGAGCATTCATATGAAGCTGCACTGGCCGAAAAGGATGAAAAAGAAGCTGAGTTGCAGAGGAGAGTCGAAGAATCAAAACAAAGAGAAGCCTACTTAGAGAATGAACTCGCTAATATGTGGATACTTGTGTCAAAGCTCAAAAAGTCGCAAGGAGTTGACAATGGTGATTGAAGAACTACCAAATAGTTCGGTTCAAAAGAAAGGATTTGAGGTAGTATTTGTAACTGGTAGCAAAAGAGAATTTTTGGTTTTGTAGTGCTAGTTGGGGTGGTTTCGGATGCACATTGTGAGATTGCTTGGCTTCTTTTGTTTAATTTCTTGAAATGCTTGTAAGAATCGTAGTTTCAAATGTTAACCATTGATGTATATATACTGCACCATACATGTTTTGTTCTAACTTGATCCAGTGGAGCAAAGGTGGCACGAGGGTCGGGTTGTATTTTTGTTGGTTTACAACGGGATTGATCTGGACTGGGTTTGACTGGAAAGTCAGTACAAAAGTGGTTCTTTCTTTTTTTCTTTTCCTTTTTGGGGGATGGCTTAGATCATGTTGAGTTACCGTCCAACATATTATATGGATAGAGCCCGAATTTGAGCATGTGTTCATCTCATTATGAGAAGTAGTCAAAATCTCATTAGTGAGTTAACTTTTTTTTTTCTATTGATTTTAACCGTATAAGCTAGGAAAGAGCAGATCCAACTTCAGTTGGTCTCAAACTTGTTAGCATTGATAGTACAATATTTTCATTTTGTATATAAGGTTATATTAAAAATTTATTAATATACAAAAAAAAAAAAAAAAAAAAAAGATCTAACCTCGTAATCCAAATGAATTAATTTACTTTTAAGGTTTTAGATTATTTATTTCTCTTTATACTCTAGAAATCAAAAAGTAACATATACTGAATAAATTTGAATCTCTTATTTATAATCACATTAACCTTAAAATTTTGATGTTAAGAAAAAAAAAGTTTGAACTTATTGAGACCTTATTTAAAAATTTCATGTAAATTCAAGTCAAGTGTGAAAGCAATATTGACTCGCTCAAATCGATTGACAAATGACAACTCGGATAAGACTATTTGCCGGAATTTTCGCATATATTTACTAATTTCAACGTCCGCAATAAATTTCACGAAAATCTACTCGCTAGACTTTCGAACAAATGTCACATACACATTAGAAAAGTAATTTGGTTGGTAATTTTCACAACCTTTTCATTAACTAGTTCCAACCTGTTAGACGTTATGAAAAATGTCTCTTATATACTTTACATAAGTAATTTGATTGGTGATTTCCGGTACCAAATATATATTACGATGGTTGGCGACAATGACGATTGAAGATTACTAATATGAGATGCAGCAAAGGTTGACGACAATGACGATTTCTTTTAAGTCGTGTATTGTCATTACTGACATATCACTATATTATTGGATCGTTGATTTCTATATGACTAGGTCGAGCAAAAAGAAACATATATATATATGCATATTAATTTTATTTAACATTAAAAAAAAAAAATACACAATCATATATATATATATAGACTCTTATTAATTTCCATAAGCAAACTCTTAATTAATTTATTGATACCACATATGTACATAACTTTTTATTGCATGGCATATATAGATGTAACTTAATTAACTGATCATACATTAATTAAACTTAGAGTTTGAGAGTCAAATCCAATTTCTCCAAATTGATTCCATAGCCTGATCCATTGTCGAACTCAGCCGCCTTGGCCTTGCCTTTCACATCCGCATGGATCCCAACACTATCTGCAAGGCTAAGTTCTTTTGGAGGCAAGAAATTCATCACAAGCATTTCTTTTTCACCATTAATACCTGCAAGTGCAAGTGAAGCTTTACCATCAACAACAGTATTAAAATCACCTGATGAGAAAGCGGGCCTTTTAAGGTTTTTTGGTGGGCCATTAATGTTGGTTAGGTCATGTTTGACCATTTTCGAGGTTGCATGCAGATTGATGCCAGAAGATTCCACAGAGGAGTAGTTCATGGCTTTCATTGCTCGAAGATAAGCACGCTTCCGGTACCCAATTGGGTCCCGGACAAAGAGTCGTTTCTCCTCCAAACGCTCGCTCCTATGGGCGTTTTGATGTCCCCCCATGGCTTGAGCGGAAGGGAATTTTTTGAAGCAAAATGAACAAGTAAATTCCCATGACTTGGCAACTTTTGTTAACTTCATCAACTCATTTCTCTCAACAAAAATTCTTGGATCATCATTCATGTTGGAGATCTTAAGATCGATACCCTCCTTTCGTCTTTTCGCCATTTCGATTTTTTTCTTGATGAAGAGGTGGGGATGGAATTTTTTTTCTTCTTCTTCTTCTTATTGTAATATAAGAAGAGGCAAACAAAAATTAAGAAGTGGTTGAGAAGTAGGCAGGTAAAGGGGTTTTATAGCAAATTTTGGTTTGATTCAATTCATGGATAATAATGTCATAAAAATGTGTTGCTTTCTACACAAAAAAAAAAAAAAAAAAAAAAAAAAAGAAGAAAAGCAAGGACTTTTTATTGAAAAAATTACAGAAATTCGATATTGATGAGTTAATAAATGTGAAGAGAATTTTTGCAATCTGCATGCAGCTGGGGTTGTGTTGTATAGACACGTAAGATGGAAAGTTAACTGTAAGTTGGAGGTCTATTATTATGCCAGAGTAAGCAATGTAGATGAAGCCAAAATGTGGATTGAATCACTTTCAGTTAATGTCAAACTCTTTCTTCTTCAATGATATATATGTATATGCATGAATGGCAAACTACACTCGCTCGGGTAGTTCCGTGTAGATTTCGCATAACATATATATATATATACAGGAGAGTGTCTTGCATTATATATATTTATTCCATCATATAGTAATAAGTGAACTTTTGCTTATCTTTAGTGCTGAAAAGGTTAACCCAACTCAGCAATAACTATTTTTTGTATTTGATAATTAAGCTGTAAATTAAAATAATGATTTTCTGAATCTATATCTAGAATTGATGAATTACAATGTAATTTAATTATGACTACTTGCTGGTTTGAAATGAGTGGATTCATATGATCAGATTTTGTGTGGATTTTGTATTATAAAATGTGTTTAAGAGTTTGACATATAAATACAGATAACTTTCATATTGGATTCTATGTATAAACCTTATTTTTTGAATAAGTATTTAATTTACTCCTTTTATTGCCACATAAGGCCGAAAACTCATAAACTTAGATGCTACACGACGTGCAATATTGACAAAATAAAAATTAATAATACTATTCATATGACACTTATTTGGATAATCTCAAGGGCAAGTTATTGTATAGTAAATATAGACTATCAGCGTCATACATAACTCATACCTACCAAATTGAATAAGTTGTATGTTATTTGCTCACTTTATTGTTCATCATGTTAGCCTAAAGAACTTTACAATTGTTACACCCTACGAATTTACATCCTATGAGGTAGGCATAATGTCCGTCAGGCTTTATAAATCGAGTTTAAGGTGGGTTAAACATAATCATTTTGATGTTAATATTACTCTCAAACTTAACTCGTATAAAAGAAATTTATTGATTACATTCTTTTACGAGTTTTGGATCTTTATGTTAGGACGTGTTGTAGAATAGGAGTTTTTCGATGAAAAAAATACAAGTAATAGCCGAAAACATAATACTCCTTTAATTTAAGAAATAAGTAATGTTGCAAAACATTTTCATTAATACTGTTTAAAACAAAAACAAGTATATTGAAAACCATAGATATTAATATAAAGTCATATAACTTATACTTTAATAGGAAACAAATATAATTTTTCAAATTAACTTTCATACATTGTGTTTTAAATAAGTTGGGTATATGTAATATGGTTGAACGTTACTCAATTTGAGTTTAGCTTACAGTTTAGTGTGGTGTCATTAAAACGTCAATTTAGGTCCTATTCAAATTTACAAATTAAAATATTTTATGCTTGTAAGATTCAGTCGCAAAAGCAAAGTGATTTAAATGCCAACATTGTCAATTAATGGACTAATTGATGCTTTCATTTTTTTCACCTGCTTGTTGCACGTTTTTAGGGTTTTGTGAAATCTATTATTTTTGTTAATATGTAAATTTTGTGAAATCTATTATTTTTGTTAAAAACGGAAGACGGAGTGAATACATTGACGAGTGTATTTCCTCTTTGTTCTACAAAAGCTAGAAGTTCAAGCAGTGGCAGAGATATGTTATATATATTGAGAGGAGAGGGTGGAGACATGGATCCCCCTCAACTTCTAATATGTGTGTAAAAATATATATGCAATATTAAGGTTCTCTTAATTTTTGTGGTATAAAATGATTGTAATCTTTGTATAATTTAAATTTGTCTTCTAATGGACCCCACTCATTAAACCAACAAATTACTTATTAAGGGGCCCACATTTTAATTAAAATAGATATAAAACTTTGTTTTGATTCACATATAAACATATTGATAAATTAAATTTTTGATTCTACTTTTTGAATAGTGATTTTGTTATTCGAGATAATCTTAATTTTATTTTTAAGTGTATGTATGATATCAAACAAAATCAAATATTTTATAGTGTTCTCTAATTCAAATTTCAATATATTCTTTTTATTTTATAATTAATTTGAATCAAACTAAATAGACAATAGAGAAACTTTATCAAGATCAAGAATCACTCTAATTTCATACTTAAATCATTTTAATCTAAACCCAAATTTGACAACCCTATCTCCTTGTGGATTTTAATCTTTGTGTGAACTTTGTATTTTCAAATAATATTTTTTTTACATGGTACTTTTATCATATTTACCAATTTAAAAAATAATTGTATTTTGCATATAACATTGTAATTTTGATATCATATATAATCTCAAATACAAAACATTAGATCTTAATTTGTTCTTTAGTAAATTCTCATTATCTTTTCATTTCACACTTAATTGTTCTTACTTCTTGTTCCTCTAAATAACATATTTGGCATACATTTGTTCTGGGATTATTGCATTTTTGGTGCCACAACTATAGCTCACTGGCGTTTCTACCCCGTAACTTTTCGGGCTGGCACATTTGGTGCCACAACTTCAACATAAGTGGCAATTTTGGTACCAATTGAGGCTCAATTTCAAAATTGACCCGAAAATCCCCCATGTGCGGGCCATGTGACTTGAAAAATGGGAATTTTGACCATTCAATGTCTTTTTCATTAAAAAAATTGCCAAAATTCAAAATTCTAACTTTTCCTATAAAATTTACCAAACATTCCCTTAATTAAATTGTTAACCGCCTTCTTCTTCTTTCCCAAATAAAAACATCCAAGTAGTCTAGTTCTTTGTTAATGGAAATAATTTTTTTCTTTAAAAGAAAAAGGCGTTGAATGGTCAAAATCCCCAATTTTCATGTCACATGGCCCGCACATGGGTGAATTTCGGGCCAATTTTGAAATTGGGCCTCAATTGGCACCAAAATTGCCACTGATGTTGAAGTTGTGGCACCAAATGTGCCAGCCCGAAAAGTTACCGGGTAGAAACGTCAGTGAGCTATAGTTGTGGCACCAAAAATGCAATAATCCCCATTTGTTCTTGATATCATTTTTTTCTCTTTTTACAATTTAGAATAAATCAAAATTAAATTGGCCAAACAATTTATTGTATATCGGTATACTTACCATAACTTGACAGAAATAGTACAAATCATCCATGATATCCTTAATGATAAATACTTCATACTTGTAGAATCACGTCTTTGTGTTCGGGTCGATTCGATTACATTAGGGTCTACTCGAAGGATCCATTAATTGTGAAAGCCCACAAATATGTTGAACGACTCTTTGAGAGGTACCACCATATCGTTTTGTTCCATCGACTTATGATCAAATATTGTTTCTAATTCTTTCTTAGTAGCATATGTTTGAGGTCGAGATTGACTATCTGATTTGTTTTCTTATTGAGTCAAAATTGTGTATATTGACCTAGTTCGACCGTGCCATGTTGAAGCACATTAACACCAACAAATAATAAGTACCACATTTATGAATATATAAATATACAATATATTAAGTTATAATAAAATTCCACAAAGTTTTATTGTTCGTCGATATTTTTTACGATATCACTTAAATTACAGTTGACTGACAATAAATTGTATAGTTTAATTTGTAATTTGTACTAAAAGATTAATCTATAACAATAAAATATATATGATGAGATTATTCTATACAAAAGGTGAATGTGAATTTTTTTCTCCGTAAAGTTGTAAATGTAAGGTGCATTGAATTTGAATTACATTACTGCAAGCTAATAGTATGACACAAAATGACAACATGAATTGCAAGTATCCTAATTGACAAAATTGTCTACATCAAAATTTAAAATGACAACATAATTACACCAACAACTACTTCCTCCGTCCCATTTATTTTGCTCCCTTGATACGGTCAATTTGACTAAATTTATAAAATTTATAATAAATAATTTAATTAATATATTTCACTAATAAGTTGATAATATCATATGCCACCATATATATTAATATTTAAAATATTTAATGCAACACAAATGTGAATAATTATGATAAATCACTTAAAAGATTGAAAAGTTTAACCAGATACTGTAGTAAATGGAGCAAAAATAAATGGAACGGAGGTAGTATAATATTTGTTATAATGGATAGATGTGAAAACTTCTAACTGATACATATTTTTAAAGTGAAAATGTGCATCCAACATCCCAATAGAACATAGAGATGAAAAACAATGTGCCCCCATAACATATTCCTATTAAATATAGAATAATTCTTGCGGAAACTGAATTTGGCCGCACCTATCTAATCACAAGATAAATGTAATACATTTACTTTGAAATTGTATAATACTCTTCAATCACAAGATATGTAGTTTGCCTTGCAAAATGACTTACACGGCCCTCTCACCCAACCTACCAATGTCCCAAAAAGGAGAAAAATTTATTGTTTAAACGAAAGACATCAAAAAAACTTGACAATAGTAAAGAACAATTTACACACACTCAAAAGATTATTTCACAAATGTGACAATTGAACAAGTTGAATATGTTTTGAGTTGGATAAAATAATTGCTAAAATTTGAGGAACATGTCCTTAAGCGATTCTGGATCGAAAGAACCCGCTATCGGGCCGTTAACTTTGATGAATTGTGTGTTTAATTACTTGATTGAGTTATAATATTCTTAAATTTAAAAATACTAGAACCTTGTTGATCCGGCCCATGAACCATGATTATTCTACGATCACTGACGTGCATTAAATATTAATATAATCATAAATGTTCACATACATATACGCGTGCTAATGCGCGCTGACACGCACGATTATGCATAAATGACCTTAAAACTCAATCGATGAGTAGACTAAGTTGATTTTATTAACCTAAGTCTTGTACTTCGAAAAAAAATTCATATTTATAGTTGTTATGTAACATGCACATGCACAAACAATATTTATTATTCTCAAAACTATTGTCATCACAATTTCATTTAAGCATTGAATGTACACATAGTGTGTATATAAATATTAGTATAAACTAACCAATGTGACAATATACAATCTCAAGTCATTTTTTTCAAAGAAAAAAAACATTAGCAAACACGGTCAAAATAAATAATTGCAAACACGGTCTACCAAATGAAATCATATGCATATAATCATCTAGTAAAAAAAAAAAAAAAAAATCTAAAAAGTTGTGTAGAAAAACACACACTCATTATTTACCACACACACTCATATATATGTTCCTTTTTCGTGTGTATATATATATTTGCAACAGTTTTAACAGCGCTGCGCCTATACCCATCCAGTAATATTTCATTCCATACCATTTTACTGATTAGCTGTCTATGCTCCTCAAATCTTCTCTCTACATGTACATATAAATATATACAGTACCAAATCTCATCAGCGAAAACCCCTTCCTCCCACCCCCTACCCCTACCATCCCCCCCTTTCTCTAAATTCTCGATTTCGTCCAACTAAAATTCACCCTCAGGTTCTCAATCTCATTTCATCCACTGAATCGGACACGCACACACACGCTCGCTCGGTTACATATAGTATATTTCAATTATTTTTGGATCATTTGTTTTTTTGATCTGGAATTAATTTGTTCACGATTTACGTTTATTTATTTTTATGTTCTGTGGAATTGTTAATTAATCGGTTGTTTGTGAATCGGACGGCGGAGATTACGGGAGTTCTATTTTTCGGGGATGAGGATTGAATACAAGTGAATTTGAAATTAGGGAAATAAAAATGCCAGGGTTAGCGCAGAGGATTAATGATACTAGTGACGATAATAATGATACTAATATCAGCTATCAGGATTCATTGGTGAGGAACGGAACAATACCGTTTCATTCCTATAATCCATCGTCCGTCTCTAGTAATGGGTTCTGGTCGAAGCACCGCGATGATATGAGCTACAATCAGTTGCAGAAGGTATTATTATTTTTCAGTTTGATTGGAATTATTTTGTAAACGTGAAATGATGGGTTTTGTGTGGTTGCTCGATTAGATGGTTTTAATTTGGATCTTAAGTTTTGGATGGTTGTATATACTAGTTATTAAGATTGTTATTAAGATGGAACTGATATTGATTGTGTTTGTATAGATAAAAAAAATAGGTCACGTGGAAATTAGATGTGGGAAGTATATTGTTCTATATGTAGTTAGTTCTCAGAATACCAGTTTTCACACAATTCGTTCTGCAACATGTGATGTATTATTAATACTGTCGCCCGGAATCTGTGACTTTAACAAATTTGATATTCGTCTTTGCATTAGATAAAGGTAGTATCTGCACTTGTTTTCTCTAGAAATGCCTCTTTTTGGAATTCTGTTAATCTAGTAGTCTGCTCGATCATCACTTGTTTTCTCAATCAATGGCATTTAAAGTTTTAAACTGACATGTTATTTATTGAGTACATCTCTGATGGTGCTCTTAACATTAGTTTTCAACGATTGTGTTGAACTAGTGGGGAGCTTGTTGGATGCATAGTTAGTTAAACAAGATTATTGATGGAATATCTTCTTGGCTGTGTTGCAGTTTTGGTGTGAGCTGACACTGCAAGCTCGGCAGAAACTTCTGAGGATAGACAAGCAGACGCTCTTTGAGCATGCGCGTAAGAACATGTATTGCTCTAGGTGCAACGGTTTGCTGCTTGAAGGTTTTTTGCAGATTGTCATGTATGGAAAGTCTTTACAGCAAGATGCTGGTGGCCACTATAGTGTACGAGCCATAAACACTCAATATGATGGCGAATTATGTATAGAAAATGGCTGCCAAGTTGATGCTCAAGATCCATCGGTCCATCCGTGGGGTGGATTAACCACAGCCAGGGATGGGACACTCACACTTTTGGACTGTTATCTTCATTCAAAATCTTTAAAGGGGCTCCAAAATGTAGATCTCTTTTGATGTTGCTCATCCTATGTATTTATGTTTTCTTCAAGGGACACCTTTGGTAAACCTGCTTTGATTTGAATCAGGTCTTTGACAGTGCACGTGCAAGGGAAAGGGAGCGTGAATTGCTTTATCCTGATGCATGTGGTGGAGGTGGTCGAGGGTGGATAAGCCAAGGAATGGCAGGATATGGTAGAGGACATGGAACAAGAGAAACATGCGCTCTTCATACTGCCAGATTATCTGTGGAGACATTAGTGGACTTCTGGTCTGCACTTGGAGAGGAAACTAGACAATCACTTTTAAGGATGAAGGAAGAGGATTTCATTGAAAGGCTCATGTATAGGTGAGCATCCCTTTTCCGGTCAATTTTTCTTACCTCTCAAACTTCTAAATAATAGTGTAATTGAGTGGATAAGTTTCTTGGTTTTGATTACGTCTTAAATAACAAACTGGTCTAGAATGAAAAGGTGTAGATCCTGGAAAAGGAGTCAATTTTTGTTTTATTGTGCTGATCTTCTCAATATTCACACGTCTAATTTGTTGGACTATGATGAAGTAAAAGATTTTGAGGAAGTTTCGAGCAGAGAGTTGCACAAAATGACTTGCATGTAACTGTTTAACTTTGATAATGGTGACATCTGATAATCTATCAGTGTACATCAGTTATCAACATGTGTTGTGATAATTGGCAGGATGCTGATCTTCAGAGCTTATGCTGATTTGTTTTATCATCACCGCCATGATCCCTATTATTATCGCCGTTGTTTATGTGTGCTACTTGGTTCAGTAAAGGAATTGTGTTTTAATTTAATAAACCCTGGAGAGCCCCCATGTTTATGCTATATCTAGGACTTGGGTACATGCTCATTTTTAGAATTTACACTATCTAATCTGATAAACTTGACTTAATGGGATTAAATGTATGGATGTTGTCATTCTCTGTCTGCTATTGAAGGTTAAACATATACTCCCTCCGTCCCATTATTTTTACTTCGTTAGTTACAGTACCCGGTCAAACTTTTCAATCTTTTAAGTGACTTATCATGTTAAATTTCACATTTGTGGTGTATTAAACCTTTTAAATATTAATATACATGGTGTCATATGATATTATCAAACTATTACTGAAATATATTAATTAAATTATTTATTATAATTTTTATAAATTTAGTCAAGTTGACTGGTCAACTGTACCGAGGGATAAAGTAATATGCGACGGAGGAAGTATTAATTTGATTTTTCCAATGGCTTATATTAATTTATTTATCACAGTATTAATGTATTAATTTGGTTTTTACCAGTGACACGTTTTAAACAATTTACTTGCTTATGTTCATTTAGTTTTTCAGTCATACTTAGCTAAGTCACATGACATTTTCTGGTTTGCTTATGGTCTGCTTTTATGTGGTTTTACTCGCTAAGGCAAGATGAACATCATTTACCTCAACTAAAATTTCATGTCTTCTACATTTCATTTGTTAACGTCAGAATGATTTGTTAAAATACTGCATATAAACTATTAGTTGGAGGACTGGTAGTAAATTATGGAGTAATTTCTTTTGATCATTGGTAATATGATTCTTTTTCCAAGGAAAGTTCAATTTGAGTTTTAGGTAAGGGAAGACCAGACTATGGGATTTTCAAACTTTGTTCACCTTGGAGGGAACTTTTATATTTAGGTTTGTGGGGGATCATAAATGCTATTGTTCAACCAATATACAATTCTGTGTTCAATGGGAATTATAGATTGAACTCAAAACTGTTATTTGTTATTTGCTTTCCAATGAGAAAAATACTTATCTTGGTTGGAAATGGTCGTTCTACTTGTGGAATTTCACTAATATCACAGATGATATAGAGTTTCTAACTTCCTATATCTCTTCCATGTGCAGATCTTACTTTTGAATGTACTTTGGTTGATTGTTTCTTGTTTGCAGATTTGACAGCAAAAGATTTTGTAGAGATTGCAGAAGAAATGTTATACGTGAGTTTAAGGAGCTGAAAGAACTGAAGCGCATGCGCAAGGATCCTCGCTGCACTAGTTGGTTTTGTGTAGCAGACACAGCTTTCCAATATGAGGTGTGTATATTTGGACTTTATTGCTGATTTTTCTTTTTCTATACGTACAGCTCATGTATCTTTACACTGCATTGATGATGCTTCGAATCCCATGTGATGTCAGCTCGTGTCTTCTGTCCAAATTATCAGGTTTCTCGTGATACCGTTCAAGCTGATTGGCATCAAACATTTTCGGATGCTTTCGGAACATACCACCACTTTGAATGGGCTATTGGAACTGGCGAAGGAAAATCTGATATCTTGAAGTTTGAAAATGTCGGCTTGAGTGTACGAGTTCAAGTGAATGGTCTGGATCTAAGTGACCTGAGTGCTTGCTATATAACTCTTCGGGCCTGGAAAATGGATGGACGTTGCAATGAACTGTGTGTGAAAGCTCATGCTTTGAGAGGGCAACAATGCGTTCATTGCAGGCTTGTGGTCGGTGATGGGTTTGTAACAATTACAAGAGGGGAAAGCATTAGAAGGTTCTTTGAACATGCGGAGGAAGCTGAAGAAGAAGAGGTAATTTACTTGTATGGTTTATTTTCTTTTTTAAGTGAACTTTTTGTGGGGCATGCCTAGTTCTCCCATTGTACTTCTCTCTTTCCTTTCATGGTATTATGATATTAATCCCATTTTCATTTTCAGGATGATGATTCCATGGACAAGGATGGAAATGAGCTTGATGGTGAATGCTCCCGTCCCCAGAAACATGCGAAGAGTCCTGAACTTGCCCGCGAATTTCTCCTAGATGCTGCAACGGTCATTTTCAAGGAACAGGCATGTTTGCTTTCTCCTCCTCTCCCATTTTGTTCTCCTTTTCTGTGTTTTTATGTTTTCCATGCATCTCGACTGTTAATTTGGCAATAGTTTCTTGCTTTTATGTGCAATTTTTTTTTATGATACAGTATATATCATCATTGATACTTTAAACAGTAAATTATTTCATAGATTTAAAAACATTAATGCTGCAATACCTACACTGATCAACTAGCCATACCAAAATAGAGATTGCACAAGCAAGCATCCTCAGAAAACTAGAGTATTTTGTCTCACTACTCTAATGAAGTCTGGTGGTTGTACTAATTATAAATTGAAGGAGTTTTCAACTTGGAATGAATATCCGTGTGTGTTTTGTTTACGCTTCCATCAGCAGATGGATTTGTCAGCTGTAGAAGTTCTCTAACTTGGCAGGGCATTTCTGCAGGTTGAAAAAGCTTTTAGAGAAGGAACAGCTCGGCAAAATGCACACAGCATTTTTGTGTGTCTTGCTCTGAAGTTGCTAGAAGAACGTGTGCACGTGGCTTGCAAGGAAATCATTACTTTAGAAAAACAGGTGCTTAACATGTGATGTTGTGAAGTTCTGGTTCACCTATTGGCCTTCTTAGGATCTCAGTTCTAAATAGCATACATCTCTGATTTCCAACTGAATTTTGGTTGTACAGACAAAACTTCTTGAAGAAGAAGAAAAAGAAAAGCGCGAAGAAGAAGAACGGAAGGAACGCAAGGAGCGCAGGAGAACAAAAGAAAAGGAAAAAAAGCTCCGAAGAAAAGAGAGATTAAGAGAAAAGGAAAACAGGGAAAATAAATGTGCTGAATCAAATATTGATTCTGGGGTTACTGATGTTTCAAAAGAGGAATCAACACCCTGTGATGACGAGGGCGCCATTGTTGTTAGCAGTAGAGATTCGGTCAGTGAAACAGGAGAAGTCACTCCAGTTAGTCCTTTGTCTCCCGATATTGAAGATGACCAGCAATTAAATGAGTACATTTTCTCAAATACAGAAAATCATTCTGAAGATAGTCCTGATGGGGAATTCGGCAACAGTAGAGACTGGAACACCTCTTTCCCATATGATCACTTAAAGTATTCACGCAGGAGGTTGAAGTTTCACAAAGATCCCCAACAAGATTTGAGCTTAAAATGGTCTGGTAGGAGAAAAAGTACAGCTTTGTCAGAAAATGGGATTTTCTTTAGCAAATATGAAGCAAGGTATAATGCTGATGGTTATGAATCTACAAGGAACATTAATGGCTTTAATAAGCAACTAAGAACTAATGCTGCAAAGTCGAACATTA
Source organism: Penstemon newberryi var. newberryi (assembly GCA_030819805.1). NCBI lineage: Eukaryota > Viridiplantae > Streptophyta > Magnoliopsida > Lamiales > Plantaginaceae > Penstemon > Penstemon newberryi. Next base: position 871,231 of record JAUALY010000002.1, read on the forward strand.
GAAATGGCGGTCCAAAGTTGGGTGATAAATGTCAGTGCATCAATAATAAAATAGGTGATAGATATCATTCCCATGGTTGCACATGTAACCATCCTAATGAGTATAGATCAAGGCCAGAGTCACATATTACAAGACGTGTTCCATTGGATGTAACAAAGCCTTGTTATCGTGGGAATAAATATATTGAAGTGGAAAGCGCACGCGAGATCAATGGTCGACCTAAAAGCAAGATTACCATTGGCAACCCTCCTAATACAAAGAAAGTTTGGGAACCATTGGATTCACAAAAGAAATATATCCGAAGCAACTCAGATTCTGATGTAACCTTAAGATCCACACCCAAAATTGAAGTTTCTGAATCTGATCAACTCCCTGTATCTTCTACCACTAGTTGTGATGAGGTGGTAGATACTTCAGTTCCAACCAAGCACGAGAATATTGATGCAATAGATACGACAATATCTAGCTCGGAGAAATGCAGACACATTGAGAATGGGTTTCATGCACTAGAAAAGTCCCAAAAATACTCAAAAGCTCCCTCGACATGCACCTCTTCTAACTCAGACAACTGCTCCTCATGCCTCAGCGAAGGTGACAGCAATGCCTCCTCAAATCCCACAAACCTAGAATCGACATCCACATCTGATTCAGAAGAATCTAGCCAAAATTCAGAGATAAGAGAAACTTCTCATTGCCTTGAAAATGGGTTAACAGCAAAGGGCCAGGACACTAAGATTGAGGAAAGTGCATATTCTCCGAGCAGTTTGCGTACCCAAGATGCTCCACTTTGTGAAAATGGACGAGGAAATGTCAGTATAGCTGCTCGTCAGCCTCAAAATGTGCTTCCTCAAATGCATAATCAAAACATACACTACCCTGTCTTTCAAGCTCCTACAATCGGTTATTACCATCAGAGTCCCGTATCTTGGCCAGCTTCTCCTGCAAATGGATTGATGTCCTATCCCCACTCCAATCACTATATATTTCCCAACACTTATGGATATGGTTTGAATGGAAATGCACGGTTTATGCAGTATGGGACCTTACAGCATCTTGCCCCTCCTTTGCTCAACCCTGCCCATCTGCCAGTTTTCCAGCCAGTTGCTCAGGTTAGCACCAAGGAGCAAGCCAAGGTTGCCAATGTAGGTGGGCCTAAAGAAGTTGCAGAAGCACCGATAGTTGTGGACACTGAGCCAAATGTGAAGCCCGATAAAATGGGTACATGCAACAATGAATTCTCTCTTTTCCATTTTGGTGGTCCTGTGGCTCTTTCAACAGGAAAAGAAGGAATAATTACAGGGGATAATTCTCCAAACTTCATAGAAAGCTGCACTAGTGGCGATCATCCATGCAATAAGGATTCAGTTGAAGAGTATAACTTGTTTGCTGCTAGTAATGGTATAAAGTTTTCTATCTTCTGAGATGGTTATATTGAGTGAGATGTTTCAGTTTTTTGTTCTCGAATTCGTTACTAAATGATGGATAATTTTCTTCTTAATGAGTACCGAGTCGTCATGGAGGGTGCAGAATAATCCTCATCTGAGAGAACTTTTTTGTGTCTAAGTTTTAGTGATTTTATTACTTTGATTGGTTTTTATTTGTTTTTTTCCCCTTATGTGAGGTATAATTGAAAATTTCATTATATTTATACTTATGAAATTCATTTGCAATCTTTTGGTATGGTAATTATTTTATGCTTTGTCAAACGGGTGCCTTTTATTTTTCCATATTTTGTCTAGAGGAGGATGATATGCTTACTGAGTTTTTGATCTATACTCTCATAACTAATCCTTCTAGTCTTCTTGCTGTATGGTATAGTTTTTGTCTAGTAAGCTGTTTCTCTTTTCGTGTCATTTGGTTATAATTTGAACCAAAACTTAATTATTTATTTTATGTTTTATTTTTCTATACAAAAAATCCAAAATTTTCAGGCTATACTTGACTTTTAATAAAATAAAATAAAGTAACCAAAAAGTTTTGTTAAGCATGATCCATCTTCAATAACACTAATTATTACAAAAAGGCCTATTTGGTTAGATTCTGACCCATTATCGCCGGTCTCGCAAAACTGAGCCATAATTCTTTCAAATAGAGTTTGACAAAACTAATGAAACTCATCACAAATTTATTCAGAAATTCAAATCCAAACTCTTAACAATTAAAAATATAAAAAACATTATCTTAGATATTACATTTTCTTAGGCACAACCACAAAATGCTTTGGCTTTCGAGTCTTGATGGATATATGTTGCTCTTCTAATAAAAGGTGCAGAAACATGAAAATTCTTACATAATCTGAACACATAATGTTATTTCAGTAAAACAAGAGACCATAAAACTACATATAAGGAACACAAAAGAACTCATAAAATCCCAAAGGACAAGAATTTAATTGAAGAACACTATCCCATACATCAATTACAAAAACCTTTATTTATTTGTTTTCACTACTTCACATTAAATCTCAAAACAGTAAGGTAAAATCCAGGTTCATCCACAAATTCAACCACTTCAAAAGAACGTTCCTCTGCAATCTTTTGTAAATTCATTTTCTCCGGCAAATCAGATACCACTACATCCGGATATTGATCCCGTTGCTCTTCAACCGTTTTCCTACCTTGTGGATGACTTATCACAATTCTTGCACCTACAAATAATTTTAAAAAAAAAATCAGAAAAATCAAAATTACATTAAAACCTGAGAAATAATTTCAGTTCCATTATTACCTGCCAAACAACGTTCGGCAATAGCTGCAAGAACCTGATCAAGCTCAAAGGGTAAAGCAGGGAGAAAGTATAGAAACACAACATTGAAACCTGCCCACTTCTCAGGTACATTTACCAATTCACCTTGCCAACATTTGACCTTATCGTATTTTTCTTTAATACATGCCAAGACGAAAAGAGAATCATGAACAATTAATAACTGTTCACAAGGCGATGAATAAACCACCCTATCCACAAATGCTTCAGAACCAATTGAAACAAGAACCTTAGAACTTTCTTCAATCTCTCCTGCAGAAATAATTCTATCAATCTTCTCTATATGCTCTGCATCGATATCAAGAAACGACCAATCTTTCTCCACAAAATCTTCAAAATGAACTTCCGAAACTGCCCCCTCGTTTGAAGGTATTGTAGCACAAACAGAAGATCGAATTGCACGTGAGGGATTGTGGGTAATGACTGGGAATTTAGTTGGATGTGAAAAAACAAGAGTAGTGTTTGGATAACAAGAAAGGGTATGATGATTTGGTGTAATTACATAAGGGGGTACTAGAAGAGAGGATGGTTTAAGTGAGAGGAAATATGAAGTTGAATTTATAAAGTTCATTAGAAAATTAATAGTATTCCGTGATTGAACTCTCTGCATTGACATTTAATATCAAATGTAAATATTCCATTCAAATGTAAATATTCTCATAAGATGCGAAATTAAGCCAATTAATATTGCATTTTCAATAACAAATATTATAGAAACAGAGTCTTTGACTATGATTTTTATTCATACAAAGTTTACGATCTAATACTCAACCAGGAACTCTAAGCTATGTTTGGTTCTTGGAGAGTAAAACACTAAGGAAAACATTTTTCTTGCATCAAATGATTGAAAATTAGGCTTATTATTTTTCTTCAATTCCATAGTCTTTATCATTTTCCTCAATAAAAAAGAACTAATATATACAAGTTAACAACTACAGTAAAAGGATACAAAATAGAAACAATTATACTATCAAGTAGCATAGATTCTTTATTATTTGACACCAATAATATGAAATAATCATTTTTAAAACATCAACTAGCTAAACGGTGCTCACATAACAGAGAAAAAGAAATTTCAATAAAATGTGTAGAGATATTCGAAACAAACAAACAAAGCAGGAAGAAAAAAGAAAGAAAATAAGACAAGAGATGAGGAATAGAATCCTTGCCTGCCAAGAGATGAACGGCTGACCGAAGGAGAACCGGAAGAGGCGGACGGACGACGACAGACTTTGTGTGAACTTCAGTTCAGCCCAAGTTAGGGAAATCGGAGAACGTGGGCTGGGGTTTTACTGAGGAGGAGATAGAATTTGAAATTAAGAGACGATTTTAAATTGATACAAATCACGACTTTAGTGAAAAATAAGTTTCATATTTCGGTACCGATCGATACAGGTTTTTTTAGACACTTTGTACCCTCGAAATATAGATTTAGAACTTTACTCCCCCAAAATATGAACAATTCTGCACTTTACACCTTTTTTTATATTCCTCAAAAAACTTAGGGACAAAATAGGTAATTCATTTTGAGATCTTTCATTTTTGGCACTTTGCACCCTCAAAACACGAGAAATGAGCATTTTGCACCCCCAAAATAGAAATAGCACTTAGCACCCTCGAATTAAGAACAACTCATCAACTTGCAACCCCAAAACACGAGAAAGGGGCACTTTGAACCACCTAAACACAAAATTAGCACTTAGCACCTCAAATTAAGAAAAACTCAACAACTAGCACCCCTCGTTTTTTGCACCCTCAAAACATGTAATACGCCTGATTGATTTTGGTTCAGTATGAATTGAACATTCGATTCTAAATGGTTCAGTTGATTTATCAAGTCGCATGCACAGTCATATTTATCATGACTGTAAGATGACAAATAATTATTCTTAGATCAAAATTCAAATAGAATTGATTAATATTCAGTTCAAGATAATTTGATAGTTAAAATTAAAAACATAAACCAATTTATTTAAGAAGTCATTAAAGTGTTTGCTTTTGGAAAAAAAAACAATTATTCTACAATTATATATTATAATCAATTATGATCACAATTAATTTTAATAAAATTAATTATCATATAATTAGTTTTCCGATCACCAGACCAAACTCGTCCTTAATCATGTACAATCATCACCTTAGAAAAACTGCAGTTGAAATGAAATAACCAGACATATCTTTTGATAAGATAATTACCCTCTCTCAAAATTCTGCATTCTCCAACATAAATTTTTTGATGCATTCGTGTTAGATAGATAAAAACATGAAACCAGAAACAATTACAAATTGAGAGGACAACAAAAGCTATAAAATCTCAAGCATTTGAAGCTAACAAATCCATGCAATACCAACTTTCTCAAACCTTGAATGATTCATTGTACAAGTATTACAACAACATTAGTAAGATTCATCAGAAAATTGTAATCAATTTCATGGGTCACTATTTGGGAGTTTACTGAGGATAGTGTGTTCAGGTTTATGATCACATTCATAATCAAGATGGACAAATGCCCTTTCGACTTCAGAAAGTTGTTCGATCTTTATCTGTAGCGATTCTCCAATTGCATGTGCTTCCTTCAGTGGCAAATCCTCTGGTAACTCAATATCAACCTGTCATTAATTAATACAATATAATTTCATAACCTAACAATAATAATGTTCTAGAAGAAATAAAACATGAAAAGGTTTACCTCGACAAAGTAAAGAACACCAAATGTGTAAGCACGGACAGTGTCAACACGTTTGATTTGAGGATCGTGTCTTAAAACAAGATAAGTAAGCTTTTGGAGTACTTCTGGAGAAGCCGATTGTCCCACCAGTGAAACTGCAAAACAACACAGCCAACGACTTATCTAGATATATATATTCGAGAAATGATTATCCTTATAATCCTAAACTTCTTAATCCAATCAAATTATATGTTGATTTTTTCCCTTAATTTGTTAACTAAAACTATAAAGAACGAACCTGCATTTTCGAGCACGGTTCCTGACCAATTTGTGATAGTATAAACAGCCAGAACTATAGCACCCGAAGGATCAATCCACCAATAGAATTTGTCTCCAAGAACAGCAGCTATCAATCCCACAACGTTTGTCACCACATCAAAATAATGGTCCTGATTAATCATAGTTATATTTAAAAACACAAAAGTAGTGAGTATATAGTAAAGAAAAAGACGAGAATCGAAAATGAGTTCTTCATTAAAACCTTTGCATAGGCACGAACAATCTTGTTACCAGAGCTTCTACAGTAAATCCAAAGAACAAGTTTTACTCCGGTTGCCGTAAGCATTATTAGGTACAACCAGAACAATTGGTTCGAACTCATTTTTTCTGAAGGTTCGTCTTTTATCAATTGTTCTATAGCTTGCACGAGCACCTGAAAGCCTGGAAGAAAGTGGTCAATTTTTTGTAATTTTAAGTGTGAAATAATACGTAGCACATGTACCTAGAGTTGCCATTATTGCAGCGAAGATAATAATGCCCACCGGTTGTACTCTCAATTTCCCAATTGGATATTTGTAGATGTTTATACTTTTCATCGATAAGTGAGTGAACCAAAGTATTCCACCGGCCATAAGATCGAGCAAAGAATCGAGTGTTGATGCTGCAATGGCCAAGGAACCACTTTGCACAGTAGCATAAATCTGAATATTTTCAACATAAAGAAGGATTAATTGTTCGAACAAAGAACATATATAGTAAAAGTTTCGTGTAATCAAAACGGTACCTTAAATATAAGTAGGAAAATGTTGGCCCAATTAGAAATATTCATTGCTTTTTCATTTTGAGCTTGTTCTTGACGATCTAGCTCTTCATCGATTACATCGGGCGAATCAAGGGAGTCAACTTCCTCAAATGACCTCAAAGTAGCAAATTGTCGTTCGTAATAATCTTTCTCACCTTTACATGATTGAAATTAAGCTCATAATGATGAAAATTGAAGAAAGAAAAGATACAATAATGAGAATTTAGAAACAAAATAAAGAGCAAAAATAGTCTAAAATCTCGACTTCACTAGGCATGTTTGTTTCGATTACATTGCAATAATAAAATGAAGGGAAAAAAAAATGGAAGAAACAATTTAATCTTCACATAATTTACAAGAAACAAGACAAATTAAAACAGAAAAATCACAAACTGGGTATGCGAAAATACATAAAAATAATTTAAAAAGAACCAAACAAAAGGTTACTAAATTGAATTGAAGTAAAAAGTGTACCTTGAAGCAAGCCAGATGTTTTAGAGAAGTCAAGATGAAAAGCGGCCTCAGGATCAAGCCCTGTCTTTACTTTATCCGGCAACTTGGATAAGAAATCGCATTTCAAAGTATTGATTGAATTGACACTTCTTCGGGTTTTCAACTTTGCAATTTCATTTGACAATAACAATGGCGTTTTAACATCCATTTCATCAACCCAAAAACGCAAAAGAAAGGAAATGGCAAAAAATTATTCTTTCTGTGAATACTTGAAGATTTTTCTGATTTTATTTGGATAATATGTTTTCATATGAAATGCTTCTGATGCATAAACATTGAACATGGACTGTAATAAATGAAGTTGTCTGAATCATGTCATTAACCCAGTGGGAAAATAAAATTAAGGAATTTAAAATTTTAGAACCGCATCCCAAGTAAGAAAAAAAATTACATGATACAACCACTCGATTTAATTGTGAATTTAGAACGTGTGTTTGAAAAAATATCAACCTCTATTTAAGAACTGACTAAGTGTTTGAAAAACATGATGCAACTGCTCCTGTTAATTAATTCGATTTTTCCTTTTTTTTTTGGTAAAATATTCAAATAAATACTGGTAAGTTTCGAGATTCAAAATTAACATGACATGAAAGACTTTTGGAGAGGCACGAAAATCGAATGGAGTTTAGTATAAATTTGACGAGAAATTATTTAGTGCAACATCTGCACCACGTCATCAAGTATCGAGTAGTGCAGTCAACCAATACAATTCTCACATGTAGAGTGAGAATTCAAATCATACATATTAAATATAGAATTGAATTGCACCACGTATACTTGATCGCGTAATATAACGATTGCACTAAATAATTTCCCAAAGCATTACACAAGATAAATCAAAATGTATCCCTTTAAATTTCCTATGTTGTAATTTGTAAATGAAAATTATGTCTAATCAGAAATTTTAAGTTTAAATAATGTATTGTTGAACTCCGTCATATTTAGTACATACTTAACTTTAGACATGCTAAAGGGCAACTTGCAACATACTATATTGGAAGCCTCATTTAATGTCTGAATTAGTAATTAATTTGATGATAGAATAGAATCTCATTTATTTTGCAGCTAACTGTATACTGACAATATTTATTGGTTGTGATGATTGAGACTGATGATCTAGACTCAATCTTGTTTTGGTCCTACCAAAATCAAGAAAACAAAAGAAGCCTATTGTGATATACTTCCTCCGTTTCAAAATATTTGTCATTTCACATTTAAGCACACAAATTAAAAAAAATCATTGAATATAGTTGAATTCTAAGGGGCAAAAAATGAAAAAGACTAATATACCCTTTTAATTAATTATCCTCCACTAATGTTTGAGAAAATTTATGAGCATAAAAGGCAAAAATGAAAAAAAGAGTAATTAATGCTTTATTGAAAATCTAAAGTGACAGATAATATGGCACAAGAAAAATTTTTCAAAGCGACAGATATTATGAAACGAAGGGAGTACATACTAGCCAGAGTAAATTTCATTCTACACCTTTTAGTTATATAGCGTGATTTGTACGTTTTGCCCCTTTAACTATTTATTGTAGTATTATTTTGCTTCCTCTAACTATAACATAATTCATGCACAAATACCCAATTGCTAGCAATTAATGTTACATTTATCGTCTTATTTCAACTGAGATTCATGAAATTTAATGTCTTCATGATCAATATTTGAACAATATAATAAGATCATTACAATAGTAACATTCTAAAAGTATTTTCTTATGAATTTTGGCATGCATATATATTGACTTGTTTTTGTTTTTTGATAAATTATATATTGACTTGTTAATTATAATGGTTTCATGTCTTCATGTACCATCTTCAAGTATGGCAAATAATTTTATATTTAAAACTCCACGTCATAGAAAAAAAATTGTGAACAATTTACTTATTTTTTCCCCATTTGCTTGCTTGCACATGTAATACTAGGGCACACAGTCTTCAAAATTCCTTCTCCATCTTCGTACTCAAATTACAGCTCATACTTGACAGAAAATACCCTTTCACCTTTCACTAGCCTTAAGACTCAAAACTAAACCTTTTTTTTTTTTTTTTTTCCCAAGGGTTTAATCTCTTTCGAGGCGGATTGGGCACAATAAGTAGGTACCTCTCCCAATAGGGATTCGAACCTGAGTCCGCTACTTTGTAGTGACTAGTCCCTTCCACTAGACCAATCACCTGTTGGTTCAAAACACGACTTTTCACTAATAAAAGAGATAAATAAATGTATTCTATCACAATTGATATATATATTATATATGTACTATTTATTGATTGTGAAGTTGGTTGAATAATAATTAGTTATTGAGTTAATTATAAGACGTAGTTTTAGTAGGCCTTTCAAGAAAAATTTCAAATGAAAACTTTTGATTCACTCGTCAATATATGTCATATTCACAAGTATCTTCGATTCGATTTTTTTTTTTATGTAGTAAGTTTTGAGGATGATTATTTAAATTTAAGATGCCTAGATCGGATACCTTATCAAATGATCAAATTTATTTAAAAAAAATATATTATATTATCAAATAAAAATAAATCGATAAATTCCCAAATCTTTATTACGACATACAGATCAAATTCAAATCTCATTTAATATACTATAACATATATAAATGAAACCATAAATGATACAACACTAGCTAGTTACATAGGACGTCGTAGGATCGTAAAAGAAAATTAATGGTGACCAATTCGAGCCACCTTGACCAACATTGGCTGGATAATAGATTTATTAATATACACGAATTATTATTTTATCACAAAGTCAACATCTAACATAATATACACAAATTATTACGACATACTAATATAATATGTATGAATCAAAAGAAATGATCACAAGAAGTATCTTACAAGAGAGGAAAGATATATATAAGGGAGCATAAGGTCAGTATCAAGTTCAAGCCTTATATAAATGTCGACATTGATAAGAAGCTTCGTTGTGAAAATGATATTCAATAGTTATATTTAATTTCTTTTTGTATTAATTAAAGTAATATATTTATAGTTATTGATTGGTGGTTGAACAACTAGCCTCAGTCAAAGTCAGAATTGACTCAATTGAGAACTCCCAAGGAGGCAAAGAGGCAGTCGCATAATAATTGTATTGTATTATACACATAAGTGCTGCCCGAAAGAAACTCAAAAAAAAAAAAAAAAAAAGGAAACTCAAATTGTCATCAAATAATTAATACCATCAGAATATATTGTATTGTAACGAATGTTTAATTGCGTGTGCTGAGTTGAATAATTATGCAACGGTAGCAAAATCGTTCTAGAAAAAGATATTTGTTGAGAATTTTGAAATTAGATATTCAATATATTAAATCCAGAAAAATCAATTTTGAATCCGGGTAAGGTCTGGATCCGGCCCGAGATAGATGGAATCGAAACAGATGAAGATAGATACGATCTGTGGATCTACTTATAAATATATTTGAGATCAGTATTTTGACCAAATTAATAAACTTTGACCCAAATATTGAATTCTCCTAATTTTGATTTAATTTATTAGCAAAATTAATCTGATTGGCGGGAGGAGTAATAACCAACTCCAATTTCAAACCCCACGTCCAGTATTCATTTGTGAACCTTTACCCAAATCCCTAACCTCTCTTTCAACTGCACATCTTCATATCTTTTCTGTTTCCTCCATCAGTTTCTCTTCTCAATAGTCTTCTTTTCTAATTCATAACATACATACGTTCTCCACCATTTATTTAACTGAAGAAAGAGGGATGAAGCCCCTGCAATAGCCGATGAACGTCGTGGGAGGATTTCGTGTTTCACTATCATGGTACGTAGTTTTAGAAGGAAGAATCAACTACAGGTAGAGAAGGCCCAATGGTTAGAGATGGCAGAAAAGAAGTTTCCTTCCATTATTAAAGTTGGAAGGTAATGTGTTTGATAAAATGCTTCAATAAACTTTTAACCTTAATTTCTGAGGTAAACATTATCAATGCAAAATTTCCTTCATGTGTACTGCAAACACATATTTGATTGCATAAATTTCTCATGTAGGCGTACCCTGAACTACTAACATGTATTTTGATGGATGAAAAAACTTACTTCACTTACGTAGAAGTTTTAGTTGTTTAATTCGGTTTTTGGGCATGTTTGATTTCACCTTTACTTTTTGGTGTCTTTTCCGCTCTTAACTATTACCACTTTAAGCCTAGGATATTCATATACTGCATTGAATTTGGTTTATGCTTTTTCTCATGAATTATTTGGTATCACATGTTTATATAATGCATAATTACACTCTGCTTCTGATGTATTTGGGTGGAAGTTTTCACCATGGGTTTGCTCTCATAAGATGAATTTTCAAGTAGCATTCTCTTAATCCAATGTACGGGATATTCTTACTATTTTTTTTAAAAAAGTTTCTGCATTTCATGAACTCATTTGGAAAAAAGTAACTTAAATATGGCTTCTGTTTTATTTTATGAAATAAGTCCTGTGAATTCCCTTCAATGAAGAAAAGGTAAACTATATGCTCTGAACTTTATTTTCTATCAGTGTATTTAGAATTTCGATACAATGCCAAAATGTTTCCTATAAGTTGAATTTTAAGGGGTTGTCCAGTCTGCACTCTGTGTTTGTGAGCCGGCTTAGGAAAAAAGTACATTTGAATTAAGAAAACATCTTCAGAACAAAATAGAATGATACCTCTTTTGTCTTCTGTTGTCATTAAACTGCATCATATTATGGGTTTGGTATAAGCCAAGCAATCCACAAGTTCTAACATCCCTAACTATGAAATTAACTTCTTTATTTCCTTCGGTTTTATAGTTTCTGTACTTTTCCTTGGCCCATTCGAGAAACCAAAACTATTCTGAGCTTTGATTTGTCAATTATCTCTTCTGATCTTGAACTTTGTTTAATAAATATTTGTACGAATGTATGACATTGGTTGTAAAAGAATTATATAAAACTTCCTTGAGATTTACCATTTCCAATTTGTCAATATGCAGAAGAAAGCATAGAATTAAATATTATGGTCGAGACTGAAAGATCGAGCACTATCAATTTCATCACCCAAAATTTTTGTTTTCTTTAGTGGATTAGCATTCCATGCTTCATGTTCATGGTAAGTAATTAGTTGCTTTAAGATTTGATATCTCAAGTTTTATAATTGATGTTACGCATGAGTATGTTTTTGAATTGATGTCGTTTAACCTTTTATTCCTAATAATTTGCTATGTATAGAGTATATTTGTTTGTTTGATTGAGGTTTTAATTGAAATATATTTTCCTTATTCTAAACATTTTTGAATTAAGTAGCAGAAAATTTCAAATCCCCATCACCAGTTGTGGATCAATGTAGAATCTGAAAACCAAGACCCATCTTTCATGTTGCATAGTTCGCTCTTCCAATCCCTTCACTCTGGTAACTACTTCAGTATACCATTGTATGCATGTACATGTGAGTATATCTATTGCGTATGATGCATTCGCTTTTGATGTTTTCTTAAGGATATACATATGTGGTAACTTGCAAGATTCTGACTTTCTTTCTTTTGAGTAACTTCTAATTTATTTGTCCATGGTTTGAAGAGGTGCTTATTAATTTTATACAAATTATAAGATCTGGTAGTTTCATGTCTTCTTTCTAAAAATGTTAAAGTGTTTTTACTTATGAATATTCCAGTTGTTTTTTACTTTTTTTTTATTCTTTTCAAGTATTCTTAAGCGACTAATTTTTTAAATCTGTCTAAATTTCGTCCTTCAATAACATGTTCTATCCTTTTTTTAGCATCCATTTAATGGAAGGTCAAGGAGAGAGGAGGGGGGCTTATCAACCAACTACTAATGTGATTTTCATTTTGTGGTGAAGGTAGAAAGAGAATAACAAAAGAGTTTTTTAATGCAAATTGGTAAAATAACTATAGCTGGAAAATGTAAGTCTGTTGTTTGACTTTTAAGATTTGTGGTATTTGTATGTACGTGATTCAGTTTATGCACATTTTCTTTATGCCTTTAAGTTAAAAATCTGGGATCTTTTACGATTGCTTGAAAAAATAGGGTCTAAAAATTTAACTAAAAAAAGTGTAACTGATAAGTTTTTTGGCTGCTTATGTAATGAATTGAAGATCAAGGTCTGGAGGTCCCCAAAATCCTGGCCATCTTAAATATTTCTTCTTTGAATGATTATTTTTCCTTCTTCATCTAGGTTCTGCATCCTTCATTATGTGGTTTTTTTGTGTATTGTAGGAAGAAGCCAAATAAGCAATAAGCTAACGGAATCACGATATGAGCAAAAGGTTTCCATGACAAATTGAGAGATTTATGGGGATGACATTTGACTCTGGTGGTATGATCTTTTGTACCAATTAATGAATGAAGAACTCATGATGCTTTGAAACAAAACGAAAAGTATGGTTCTCACTTTTTACGCTAAATGGAGGTGGCATGGCAAGAATCACAACCCTATTTCTTTTATTTATATTATTTTGAGAAAAATTGGAACTTTGAAAAATATTAGATCTGCATGAGCAAGATCCATTCCAAATGTAATGTTGATCTTGCTCAACTGTTGTTTTTGTATGTTTATTATTCAAACTAAATATTGTATAACTTATTGTATCGAATTACATGTTACTTGATATTACTAATTTTGTAGTAGAATTTAATTAATATGAATCCGTGCATAGCACGGAGCATATACTAGTTTTACTTGATAGAAGAATAGCCAATACAGACAGAGCCCATTAAATTAAAGTTTAATTGCTTATCAAAAAACAATTAGAGTCTGATCCATAAAAAGGCCCAATCGTTAGTAACTCCCATTATCGATACGGTGCGTTTTAGTTGTCTTCGACTTCTTCTCCTCTGCAAACACAGCGAGAAGAGAAGAGACGCCGTGATGAACTCGAAACTGAATTTCGTCTCTTTATTTGCCAATAAATCCCTACCTTACAATACTCAACAGTACAGCACGATAGCAAAAGTGCGGTTAAAATGGGTTAAAAATCGTTCTATAGACCACATAATCGACGTCCAAACAGACATTAAAGCCGCGTGTCTCATAAAAGACGCTATAATCCGATCCTCTACAGGTTACCTAACATCAAAATCGCTTTTGGATTCGCAAAAGTTGTTGGGTCTCACCGTCCCGACTCTGCGCTTTATGAGGAGGTACCCCACGCTGTTCGAGGAGTACCCTCATCCAAAGTATCCTTCTTTGGAGTGTTTTAAGCTGACCCAGTTGGGTAAAATGCTTCAAGAGCGTGAAATGAGAGTTTTTCAGGAGTGCGAAGGTGATATTGTAGAGAGGCTTTGCAGGGTTTTGATGATGACCAGGAATAAAATGGTAAAAAAGTTTGCCTTTTGGTTATATTTTGGGTGTTAATTATATTTGGGTATTGTTATTGGCATTAAGGGTTTTAGCTTTGGGGGGTTCTGTAGTTTTTTTTCCTTTAAAAAAATAAAAAAAAAATAGAAACTGGCTAAGACGGTTTGTTTTGGCACTTGTTTGATATTGTGTTTGTTGAGTACCGTGTCTTATGTTGATCTGATGGTTTTGGTCTTTCAAGTCTGATGCCTATTTACTTACTCTTATGTTCATATCTTTTTCTTATTTGAGATTTCTAAAATACTATCTTCTGTATATTTACAGCTGCCTTTGCAATCATTACATCCATTGAAATGGGATTTGGGATTGCCTGATGATTTTGACCGAAATTTAGTTAGAAATTACCCAAATCACTTTCAAATTGTCAAAGGAACAAATGGATTGAACAACTTGAAGCTTGTTCAATGGCGGGAAGAATTTGCGGCTTCTATACTGCAAAAGATAAATGAAAATAGAACAGGAGGTAACATTGAAAACGAAAATAATAATGGGATTTGTAGTTACCGAGACTTTAAGAGGGGGAAGGCGGCATTAGAGTTCCCTATGAGTTTCCCTAGAGGCTATGGTGCACAAAAGAAGGTAAAAGCATGGATGGAGGAGTTTCAAAATTTACCATACATTTCACCCTACGAGGATTCAAAGGGAATCGACCCAAATAGTGAGCTTATGGAGAAAAGGGTAGTCGGAGTTTTGCATGAGTTTTTAGGTTTGACTATTTACAAGAAAACCAAGAGAAATTACATGAGGAGCTTGAGAGAAGAATTCAATCTTCCACATAAGTTTACTCGAATATTTACAAGGTATCCTGGGATTTTTTACCTTTCATTGAAATGCAAGACTACTACTGTGGCATTGAGAGAGGGTTACCGCAGGGGAAGACTGGTGGACCCACATCCTATTGCTCGGCATAGGGATAAAATTCACTATGTAATGAGAACTGGATTAATTTATAGAAATAAAGCCGCGGATGTGTTAAATCTTGATAGTTTAGTTGATAATGCGGGTAATGGAGAAGAAGAAGATGAAGAGATCGAAGGGAGTGATGATTGCTGTGATTCAGAGGATGAATTTGGTTCAGATGAAGATTAGTGTATATGAGATTGAAGAAGGGATCGTTTATTGGAAAAAGTGGAAATCCTACGAGTTGTGGAGGTAAGAAAATTCAATTTACGCACTTTTTATCAGATTCTTTTGTGAATTTATGAAGCTTTTAACTTCATTATATGATCGTTTTCCTAGACATAAAAGTTAATCTTTTAATTTACTATCGGAATTGCATAGCTATGTAAATTATTTTTCTTTCATGTTATTCATACAGTAAGTATTACACAGGGTGTCGTATTAGAACAAAAAATCAAGCATTTTATTTGATGGCATATTTAGAAACGGAAAAACTTTCAAGAAATTTATAAGGGTCATTATAGTTTCTGCAAAAATAAATCTCCGAGCTTATGGAATCTGAACATATGCATACGAAAATATAACTATCAATTCTATATTTCGTTGTAGTCTCATACGTTTTCCTCTTGACAGGGCTTCACTTCAGATTATGTGAGACTCCAGCTGCACTTAAGGAGAAGATTTACTTCTAACAAAATCACCATAGGTCAAAATTGGATCTTTTTTCGACTTGCCATTACTCCTTGTGCATCTTCCTCTAATATTCAAGTCTAGAACTCTAGATGATCGAGTTGAATATTTGGCCTTCTTTATAATTAACATAAATCCAAAGTACGTACTGAATACAACTTACACTGAGTTATGAAGAGTAAGGATACACATCATTGCAAATGAAGTCTTGCCCTCGTGTTATTGACTTGAATTTGATAACTGTGCTGTCTAGTAATTTGATATGTTTTTTCCACGTTAATGTGATACTCTCAGAAACAATAGGCTGTCACTTTCCTTTTTCCTTTCAATTTAAATCCTGATTCATTTCTCGAACCGAGATGTAATTTTTAGTAAGATGCTGGACTCGAATCCTCAATTTATTGGGACAGAATACTTGTGGAGATGACTGTGATTGCTGCTTCAGCCTTGTATCTGAGTATGGAGCTTTGTTATGAACAGTTTGTAGTCCCTTTGGATGATTCTACTTGTTTGTACCAAAAACTACTATATACTTTCTTATAGGTGAGACACTTCGAGTGGATAAATGGGCCAGGGCTAAACATTAACCTATATTTGATTCAACCCAATTTTTACCGGCCCAAACCTGGTCCAATCAGCCGCTTGCCCCTTTAATTAAAAATATTACGATGTACAAAAATGAGGATTCTTTTTATTAAGAGGATATTTTTATAGTTTCAAACGTATGGACTATGAACCAACAAAACATGATACCAATGATACTTGTATGTCCAGAATAAAATAGATCTAAACATCATTTCGGTAGCAATATTAATTATAATATACAAGTTCGAAAAAGCAGAGCACTAAATCCAACCAAATTGGTGGTATGGGAATGTCACAAAATTGCTTCACATATGGAGCCACTACCAATCTCTAAATCCATATCCAATTTAAAAAGATCAGATTCAATTAGGAGAGCAATGAAAAGATGACAGTAGTAGATACATCATACATGCAACTTACAAAGAAGAATTGCAGAAACAAGAGGATTAACCTTAAAACACCAGAGCAATTTTTTTAATTATCCATGCAGTCAGCATGGCACGTCACTGTCTGTCTCTCCCGTAATCCCAAAGGGATCACAACACATCAGTTATAAGTAATTTCCAAGTAAAGATGTGAAAGATGGTTTTATCAAACCATGATTTTTCCCTTGAGAAAAAAACAAACACATCATAATATATATACTCTGCAAAATATCAATTAACCATCATTTAATGAAAACACTAATCCCAAGCACTAGTGACTCCAGGACCACCGTAACCTCCTCCTCCTCCTCCTCCACCGTAATTGCCATAACCACCACCACCACCACCACCACTGCCACCTCCGTAATAGTTATTGCCGCCACCATAATAGCTATTGCCACCACCACCACCACCTCGGTTGAAAGAAGGATCTTTTCTAAAATCACGAGCACCAAAACGCCCACCACCACGCCTACTTTTACCTCCAAATGAAGCTCGACTTGCAAACCGAATCAGCCACTCAGGTACCTCTTGGTTTGATTCCTGCATCAGATCAGCTAGTGGTTTTGCCAATGAAGTATTATTCTCGTTGAAGAATGCTGTAGCCAACCCCGACTTGCCAGCACGACCAGTACGTCCAATCCGGTGAACATAATCATCGACGTCATTGGGGAGGTCAAAGTTGATTACGTGAGCTACGTGTGGAATGTCAAGACCACGAGCTGCCACATCAGTTGCAACTAGTATTGGCGTGTTTCCACTCTTAAACGATCTTAGTGCATACTCTCTTTCCTGTACGCATAAATAAATTGAAGTCACAAATTAAAGTGGGCATGACAGGGTCCACAATCAGAGTCCTCCATGTCCAAGCAAATTACGTGATCGCAGATGACTCCATAATTTTATAAATGTGAGGGTTATTTTAGTCTTTTTATCTACAGGCACTGTAATATACTTTTCTCTAGATAGATGATATTGGCGTATATGTTTAATACAGAATATAACAAATTTGTGGGCCATTTTTTAGTAAAACATAGTTTAGGAGTACTAAAAGTTTATCCCTCCATTCCAGCATAGATAGAACTGCCAGACACGCTCTACTAAGGTACATTCGTCATAAAAATGACATATTCACTGTACCTATAATAAATGTGCTTTCCCTTGAAGAAGTTTCTCAAAGAAATAAAATTATGATATCTACAATAATGCATATGCTATAAAACAATTAGTTGCAATAGATGTTGATAGTTATCTCCTAACCTGTTGGGTCCTATCCCCATGAATAGTGGTAGCAGGGAAACCATTAAGACATAGCCAATGTTCCAACGAGTCAGCACCCTTCTTAGTTTCCACAAATACTAAAGTAAGAGCTTGCTGCAAATATCATAAACAATCAGGACACCAAAATGTCGTCCCCAAATTAAGACATAATCGGAAATCAAAAAGCTAACAGAAAGTATTTAACAAATAGCCAATTAATGTTATTATAAAAAGAGTAAGTGCTGTATAAGCAGATCAAAACTAATGAGAACTAGTTTCGCCAAATTGGTCCAGGTGATTTCAGGTTATGTGAACTTCCGAAACGTGATTTGGATTGGTTTGGTTGAAAAAAAATTGTGGTCAGATATTAGAAAAGTTGATGGGTTCTGGAAATCCGATATGTGATTTGAATGTTGGGGTTTGGAGAAAAGTAGACGCTAACATTTAATTGATTCGCACAACATGGATTTAATAACATGTTAGAATAATCAAAATTTAGTACCTTTCCCTGAACTCCATTTGCCTTCTGTGCATGAAGAAGATCCATCAAATGGCTTCTCTTGTCACTATCTTGAACATATTCAACTCTTTGAACAATTAAATCTGTACTAGAACCAACCCTTCCAACTGTCAAAAATATGTAATTTGAGAGAAAGTCGGCTGCCAATCTCTGCATGCAACAATAGGAAATCTCAGAAGATTATTTTGTGAACAATGTAACAATCTTCTAAAGTACAACAATCCATCATTAATTATAAGGCAAAATCGCATTTTTAGTCCCATAGGACAAGACCATCAGCACCTTTGACCCCACGCTTTACAGAATTACACTTTTGGTCCCAAAATTTCAAAATACTTAGCAATCTTGGTCCTATTGTCCTCTTCTCCATCCATTTTTTGCAATTCTGGTTGCCATGGTCTCCCACTGGATTGTCTCTGTTTTGTTGTTTTGGTTTCATAGGCTTGGGCCGAAATTTCCATATGTTTCCACCAAAACATCAAAAAGTTCATGTTTTGGGTCAATCGTTTCTATTCAATATTTTTCCTTGATTTAGAAACTTTTTCAAATGTTTCGAAATAAATTATCGAAAAGTTTCTAATGTTTGACTAACCGAAACATACCAAGGAAACTAAATTTGAATCCATGATCATAGGACTGTCTCAGCTTTGCACTTTCAGTCCCAAGTTGGATGGAAAGGCAGCTATAAGACCAAAAGTGCAAAATATTTTTAAAAAAACTGGGACCAAAAGTGATGAGGGTCAGTCCGCGGGACAAAAAATGCAATTTTACATTAATTATAAAGTCAATTACTTAAAATGTTCACTCAGAAAATCTGGTTTTTCTCTAGCATGTGAAATGTTTAGACAAACAAGTTTTAGTCCTGATCTCAACTACATTAAGATTCTCAAATTACTAAGAACAAGTAAATATCCTACAGAAAAATCAAAAAATTCCACAACAATGACCTGGATTTCTTTAGGAAAGGTGGCACTAAACAGCATTGTCTGTCTTTCACCACGAGGAGGCATATCCATTTGTTCCACAATCTTTCTGATTTGAGGCTCAAAACCCATATCCAGCATTCTATCTGCCTCATCAAGAGCCAAATATCTTATCATCTGTAGTGAAACTTTGGCTCTCTCAAGCAAATCAACAAGTCTTCCAGGAGTTGCAACCAGGATATCAACTCCTCTCTCAAGTTCACGCAGCTGCACAAAAATTAATGACTCAAGTCTCCTGTAATAAGCAGAAAAAAAATTGCAAAATTCGAAAAAAAATAATGAAAGTTTATGTAATTTACAGCAGATAAGTTTATGGAAAGGGACAGTTAAGGCAATAATTCACAACGTACGAACATAACTTTGCCAATGCAATGAAAAATGGTAAAACTGTATTGTCAGTCCTACGGCCTGGAACCTCAGCACTTTCGGTCCCACGTTTCACAAATTAGCACTTTGGTCCAATCACCATTTTCATCCACTTTGGGACCAGGGAAGAGGGACCAAGCGTGCAACTGAGACATTCCAAGTGGCCCAAAAGTGCAAAAACTATTCTATGGGACTAAAAGTGCCAAAAAAGGATGAAACGTAGGACTATACGACCAAAAGTGCAAAATATTTTAGAAATTGGAGAAGAGGTGCAACTCTATTAAGAGCGAGACCAAAAGTGATAAGGGTCGAATCCTCTGGACTAAAACGCAATTTTTTTGTCAGTCAAAAACCCAGTGACGTAAAAATTTAGGACGAAAAATGGGTCTGATTTGGTTAAAGATTACTCTCTAGACGAAGGATTCCTCCTATGCAAGGATATAGCAGTCAAAACACAATATGACGGCACATTGGTGCTCTCGAGACAAAATAAAGGGCCATTTAAAATTCAAGATAAAAAAGAAGAAATTGAGAAGTGAATAGGCATAAAAAACTATCTTGGTTTCCCGTTCCCCGGCATGTAGGCTAAACAACTGCAATTAGGAACTGAGCCGGTGAATACAACTCCTAAACTAATTAGTTCTCCACTAATCCTAGGATACCAAGTATTTCAACTAAAAATTCAAATGAAAAAACGAATATCTAAACTAACATCCATGAAACAACATGTCTGAAGAGAAAAATCGATATTTCTCTTAAAAAGAGAGGGGGTGTTAACACTATAAAAATCCCAAATATTAAATACAGGAGGATTTATTCAATTGAATGTACAAATTTTGCTGCATTATATAAAGAAACCTCATAAATGTATGCTCAGCCAATATAGATACAGTTGTGTATAATGGAAGAGTCAACAAATTTATCACCAGGCACCAAACTATTTTCATATATATTCAAAATAAACCTTACAAATTATGGAAAATTATAATTATATACTCCCTCTACCCACAACCAAAGAAAAGTAACTCATTGTTAGGATGTTCACAAATAATGTCTTGTTCACGAAATAATGCAAATTAAGCCCGAATCTAAGAGTTATTGTATGTACATGTAAAAGACCAGTACTAGTATGCGTGCCCGTGATTTTGTCTAAATGTAAATTGCATGTTTTTAGCATTTTGACTTATTCATACTCACAAGTCATCTTATTCCAAATCTAATAATACTCTTCTTAATTAGCTTTGAAAATAAATAGGTATTACTCATAAACAGGACCAACTGAAAGCCACTCACTAGGTACAAGTTGTTGATGGATGCATCAAGAAGTCATATTAAGAGGAAAAAAAATATTATTTCGTACTTCAACATGAATCAACGGCATAATAAAATGAACACCAAAGAAAACCTGCTGATTTATTGGTGCTCCTCCATATGCGACAACCGCTCTTACGCCAGTTTGATAGGAAAACTTTTTAGCCTCATCATGTATCTGCAAGATAAAGGTAATCACAATCTCAAATTTGGAAACATAAGTCTCCAATAGACAAGTATTTAAAAGAATGTAAAACTAATTTTCATTAGACTATATTTAGCTTTGAGTGAAAGGCAAAAATACCCCCTATGCTTTGCCTAATTAGAAAAAAAAAAACCTTGTGTTATTAATATCAGCAAAAATAAAAACTGTGTTAACTTTTCATTGGCAAAAATATCCCTCTAATGCCGGAGTACATATTTTGCAGGAAAAATGACAATTATATCCCCAAAAAAATTGCGAAAAATCCCCCCCCCCCCCCCCCCCCCCGTTAAATTGGAAAATTGGCAATAACCCCATGTTCACTTAAAACATTGACAATAACCTCCCTATTGACTTATGAAGGAATTTCAAATGGGGTTTTTTTTCTAATAAAAAAAACACGGAGAACTTTGCACAGGGGTATTTTTGCATTTAACTCTTTAGCTTTAGGATTTCAGAGAGTAAATTGATAAGTAAAACGAACATGGTCAAAATTTAAACCTCGTGTTCTATCATTAGACTATTTGATGCAAATAATCATTTTAGCGTTTTACATGCTAAAATCTCGCTGAAATTCAAGGACCAAACATAGACTTGAAGAAAAGAAGAAAAAAACCTGCATAGAGAGTTCTCTTGTAGGTGAAAGAATAAGAGCAAGTGGAAAAACAGTACGAACTCCACGTGGTCTTTGCGGGAAATTCCCCTTCATAATTCCACTAATAATCGGGAAGCAAAAGGCGGCAGTCTTGCCTGATCCAGTCTGAGCACAAGCCATCAAATCTCGTCCTGCCAGAGAAATAGGTATCGTGTGTCGCTGAACAGGAGTTGGCTTCACATACTTACATCTCCTAATATTCAAATTAAGTGCATCCCCCAAATCTATATCAGCAAATGTATTCACTGGCGGAGGCACATTATCCCCACTTGTCTCCACAGGAATATCCTCGTAAGCATCAAAATTGATACCCGTATTCTCCTGCTCAAAAGCATGCTCAGCTTCAACATCCACTTCTACATCATCGCCAAAAGGGTTGACCTCTCGGTCCCTACCACTACCACCACCCCAACCACCTCTTCCCCCATAACCACCAGCACCACGACCACCACCGCCATATCCACCACCCCCACGACCACCACCCCATCGGGGCCCACTTGTGGGTCCATTATACCCTGGCCTATCATTTGGTGGGCCACTAAAGGGGACAGGGGACTCTGTTGAATGAGGTCTGTTTCGAAGATGTGGCGGAACATAAGATGGCTTGTTCGGAGCTGATGGGCGTTCACTCCCGCCACTCCTTGTAGCTACATTCTCAACAGCATCTGCCCAAGAAGTCGTCATTATATAAAACCACACAATATTTCAATAATGGTTCTCACTTAGCCTCCAAAAAACAAAATCAACAATCTCTCACTATAGAACCCGATTCCAATTCTTCAATCTAAATTGGCTAAAACCCTGATTAACACCAAAATAGAGTATCAAAGATAAATTCAAGAGGTAGATAACTAAAAACAAAATATAAAAATAAAATTAATTCTCATTTCTCCCTGCAAAGAGATCAATCTCAAAAGTTACAAAAAACAAATGTCTAGAATGAGTCTACACAATGTGGTGGTGGGTATAGATATACATAGATACATAGATATATGCATAAGTAAATAAACAAATCCAAGTGCGTGGTACTGTGTGAAAGCAGAGAAGAGAGGAACCTGAGAAAAAGAGATCAGCAGAAACCTTTGGCGAAGAGACGGTGAAAGGAATAAATTTGAAAACCCTAGCCCCAGAGAGAAGTATAAGACTTAATCGCAAATTCGGACAATAAAGCGAAATTATCGGATTTTTCTATTTTTCTTAGATTTTGTTTTTTCAGATTCCGGATATTTACCACTTCCTTACAACTAGTCAACACGATTTTACTTCTGTTTACTTTTTCTCCGCGTAAATAATGTCCTAAAGTGCGACATACATACTAAATTTGACACGTAAAAGAACTTTGTACCAATAAGACTTCATTCATTCATTAAAAAAAGAAAGAACCAATAAAGCCTTGCCAACAAATTATTCAATCGAAATTATGTGGTTTGGAGTTAACTTGAATCTGTTGAATTTATGTAACAAAATCTTTGGACATTTTATTTATGCCATTGCCACATGACCATGTAGGTAAACCAAACCTCTGCACTCAGTTATTTAGCTTCTTTTTTTATTATTAATAATCAATATAAATTTATATGACTTTAAAATTGAATTTACTAGCACTCAAATTGAACACTAACACTGATACGGATTTTTTTTTACATATAATAATGGTATTTTTGTTTTTTTGCATGATTATATGTAAGTATATTAAAATAAATTACAAAAATAACGTTTATGACACTCTCATAAAATGACATTTTAACCCTTGTCATAATTAAAGGAGCTAAAGGATGAGAAAATAAGAATGACGAAATCTCGATCATGTCCTTGCACATTTTTCCACCACGTCAAGCACCTTGTTTAATTTTTAAAAATAACGTGTATTTCTAATTTAATTAAATTCATTGTGCATCTAACTTTTTGTCCCACTTATTTGACATAACCGAAATTAGTTGGATTTCTGTGGTTTCAAAATTTGATAAACCTCTCACATGTCACAAGTAAAAGTATGACTCAATATTTAGTGCAAATAAACATTAATACTCCGCATATAATGAATAATTGTTGAGAAAAAACTTAATTATAATTCTTAACTAGAGTGACATATTATTTATGAAGACTCGAATAAAATTATTGTTGTTATATGTAAAATAGTCAACATTATTGTTGTTATACGTAAATAATTTCCTTATATAATATTTGTTCTTATGTTAGGTAATTATGTGAACATATAATCTTCATTTTCTTTTTTTACTTTTAATAATTTTTTAGTATTTTTTTGACAAATTACTAATTTTTTAGTTTAGTCCTTCCTTCTGAACAACTTTCCTTTTTCTAATTTCAACGGTGAAAAAATCCAGCAAGGGATTACTTGACCTTTTCCTTGCCAGCTTCATATAGTTGTCAATAAATTCTCCACATAGTTAACCTAATCGAAAATCATACATACATTTAACTAATAAAATAATAATAATTAAGAATCCGACAGACATTCGTACATTATTATTCCAAGAAAAATAGAAAAGGAAAATCAAGCATGAAAATTCCCCTCTGTCGACAATTTGTGCGCCTTTCTTGATTTCTTCAATAAATTCCCTCTTTTTGTTCTCTTCTTATAGGAGAGAGGGAAGAAAAATATTCAAGGAGCAAAAAAATACATAGTTTATAGAAAATAAATGGGAAATACAACTGGGTGGCAAGTAATTTTTCTATGTGGGATAGGATTGTGGATTCTGGTTACTTCAGTTTTGAATGTGAATCAAAAGATCAGATCTTTGACAAAGCCATGGGTCTCTCACTATGTGATTTCTGGCACACCCATTATTCTCAAGATCCAGGTTTTTAATGCAGCAGGGTGTTTTATTGTTTTAAAAAGATTTTTTTGGTATGGTTTTTAAGATTTGTATTACTTGGGTTTTTGCAGAAATACCAGAATTTGTATTTGGATGCCTTCTTTTCTGGATTGTCTTGTGTTGTTTCTGTGCCTTTCTACACTGCCTTTCTTCCCTTGCTTTTCTGGGTATGCTCTCATATGTAATATTTATATGATCTTGAGAGTTTTGTGGATAAATTTATGATTTTTTTTTGTGTTTTAGAGTGGGCACTGCAAATTGGCAAGGCAAATGACCCTCTTGATGGCATTTTGTGATTATATAGGAAACTGCATGAAGGTAACTTCTTTATCCAAAATTCAACAAAATAATTCTCTATTGTATTTTGTTTGTGATTACTATTGTTTTCTAATAGGATGTGGTCTCAGCTCCTAGACCTAGTTCTCCACCTATTAGGAGATTAACAGCCACCAAAGATGAAGAAGAGAATGCAATGGAATATGGATTACCTTCTTCACACACTCTTAATACTGTTTGCTTGTCAGGGTACAATACAATAATTTCTTGCACCTTTTTCATTTGTATTTCGTACGCAAACATAAAAAACCACATCTAGTAGTAACTTACATCTTGAGTTTTTTTCTTTTTGGGCAACTTAGGTACCTGTTACACTACATTATGGACTACAATGGAAGTAATGGGTATTTCACGATTTTAGTGGGACTAACAATTGTTTTTCTGGTTGTGGGTCTGATTGGATTGGGTGAGGTTCAATTTTTATAATTTTACTCATTCTTGACATACTTTTTCGCAAGATTTCTTTAATGAAAATCGTTTATTTTTAGGAAGAATATACCTTGGAATGCACAGCTTGATCGATATTATTTGTGGTCTGGCTTTGGGATTGGGAATCCTGGCAATATGGCTTTCTGTTTCCGAGTACATAGATAATTTCATAGTCTCGGGTCATAATGGTAAGAACTTTTAAGTCCTTTCAAAGCATTGCATATAATAACCGTTTATTCAGATTATTAAACTTTGAGGAATCTTTTATCTACAGTTGTGACATTCTGGGCTGCTCTTAGTTTCTTGTTAATGTTTGCTTACCCAACACCTGAAGTTCCAACACCAAGTTTTGAGTTTCACACAGCCTTCAATGGTGTTGCCTTCGGAATTGTAAGTGAAGATCTTTGTACTTTTCATTGATGCAACCCCGCTATGGTGTAAAGCGCAAAACAACCTTAAGATTAGTGGGCAAAATGAAAATTTCCCAACTTACATCATATTCATCCTTATCAATTTGATTTACGAAAATCATATCATCCAGGTGACAGGCGTCCACCAAACATTTCATCAGTATCACCATGAAAATGTTGCACGAATATTTACTCCTCAGCTTCTGGTTTCTGCATTTGTGGGTCGAGTTCTATTAGGAATCCCAACAATCCTTGTTGTGAAGTTTTGTAGCAAGGCTCTTGCTAAATGGATTCTACCCATACTTGCAAACACTCTAGGAATTCCAATAAGATCAACGAGCTATGTTCCTGCTTTAAAGCAATCAGGTTATAATATCCAGAAATTGTTCGTTTTCTCCAAACAGACCTTATTTGATGTTGATACTGGTATAAGGCTCATACAGTATGCTGGTCTTGCTTGGTCAGTTGTTGACCTCGTGCCTTCAATGTTCTCTTATTTAGGCTTGTGATGCTTCATTAGTGTTGTATAATAGAAGGAATTGTTTTATCTTGCATGTATTTTCTTCAAGTTGGTTCCGAAAAATTAGGCTGGTCGAACGGCCAATATTGTAGTTTTTGTTAGTTTATACGCTTATTCTTTAGTGGCTAAACCAAATTTTTGTGTAATATATGCCGGAAAATGAGTTAGTTTCGACTTTCGAGCAAATATTTTTTGAAGAAAATACTTGTCTAATAGAAAAGTTGCGTTTTTAGTCCCATAGCACTTGAACTGTGGTACTTTTGGTCTCACACTTTACAAAATTGTACTTTTAGTGCAAAACATAGACATTATATGGGACCAAAAAACACAGAAACTGGATGGGAAGGGACCAAATTGCAAAAACATTAAAAAAAATTGGACCAAAAGTACAATATTGTGAAGCAAAGGCCCAATAATGCTGAGAGTTCAGCCCTGTCAGACTAAAAATGCAATTCTTCCCTTCTCCAAATTCCAATTAACACCACTTTTATATACTACACTTCACATTAGAGAGATCCAATCGTATGAAAATATTGGTTTCTTTTATGCCTTCATATTTAATTTTGTAGCTCTTTATGTTGAAGAATAGAATGCATTTCAATGATATAATGTTTCAGGTTGAACTGGAGAAAATCAGGGGCACACTTAAATAGATTTTATTACATAGCAATAAACAACAAGTCTTCTTTTTGCCCTTCTTACAGGAAGTACACAAGTTGTTCCAAGAAAGGGCAAGAGTTTAAATAGAAATCACTCTCTTTTACAGATGACTAAAGAAATTAATAGCTATAACAATTTTGTCCAGATATAGCTGCTGCTTCAGCTGCTCGGACCTCTTCCCTTCATCACGTGCTTCCTTAATCCCGGTATGTGTATATTGGAAATATAGTCTTTCCACTCTATGCTCTCAACATCAAATCCAAACTGTTGTTTTTCTTCCTTAGACAGAAATCCCATCAATCTTTCCGTGTTGCTATTGTCAAACCTGTCAAATTTTACAATTTCATATTAAGTAAACACAAAAAAGTCAGATATGATAATATTATTTGCACATGCCTTGTGAATATGGTTCGTAAATATTAGTCCAAATTTTGATCTTACCTTCCGCCATAGAAAGTGTATGGTTCGTAAATATTAGCCAAATATTTCGCTTGCTCCACCGATTTTCTACAAATAATCTCGAGCTTTTGAGACAACTTTCCATCGAGGTTGGATAAAGCTCCTAGACCAGTTCTAGTGATAGCATGCCTCCATAAGTGGGAGGAGAAATCTTCCATGGAGTTGAAAAGCTTCATTGTTGGAACACGAACTGGACTCCCAGATGAATCAATGTAAGGAGAAGAAGTAAAGTGTTCGTAGAGCAATTTGGCTAGGTCACTGAAAAGTAAAGGGTTCACTACAGACGAGGCCACTTGATAAATGTTAGTTTCCGGTTTTCCAGCTGCCCCGTGCTTAGCCATGGCTGCCAAGGTGGCGTTGACTACCATATCGGCTGGAACCTAAATCGAGCAACTGGTTAGTGTTTATTCCATGTTTTAAAAATCGAGACCTATGTCATAAAAAATTGTGTTTATATAAAATTAACTTTTGCAAGTTCACTTGATTTCTTCTGACAAAGTTGATCGTAAATATGTTATGAAAAACTCCTTTTAGTTGATGCAATATAAAATACTACTCCCTTCGGCTCCTTTTACTTCAAGAAGTTTTAAGTAAGAGTTCAAAAGGTGAAAAACTTTAGGTTTTTTTATATGTACGACTTTAGGAGTAGTGATCGAGAATTAGTGGGCATCAAATCATTATTTTATGTAAGAGGGTAATTTTGAGAAAAATAATTCTAATTTAAGGAAGACAGTGTTGAATTGGGACATCTCAAAAAGGAAACAAGAGTAAGATATATGGGACAGAGGGAGTGTTTATAACATGTACTTGTTATTGAAGAATGCACATATAGACTTTTACTATAAAACGGTCCACAAAACTGTCATAATGGGTAAATGACGCTCCTATACTATCATGTATATGAAAAGAAAAAAAACACGTCATTTGTTAAAATATGAAGACTAAAATACCCTTACAATTATAAAAATAATTGAGCCCTTTTAGACAATCCATATTTCAACTTGATAAAAAATAAAGTACTTACTACATCAAGAACTCCATTGGGATCGACTAGAAATCCAGTTAAGTGCCCCTTTCCATAGTGTAAAATGATTGGATCCATCATCCTAGATATCACAAATTGTACATAGTTATTCATAAAATTTAATGAAACACTATTAAATTTAAAAACTCATTGAATTTATCATGAATTTTACCTATTTCCTTCCATCCATCCAGGGAAGGGTTCTTTGTACGTGCTTTCAATGACACTCGGTCGAATTACAACAACTGGTATGTCACCTTTTAGATTATCTATCATCATTTCTCCCATAGCTTTTGTAAATACATATGTATCTTGCCAACCAAATTTCTTTGCTCTGTTTAAACCACAGGTTTAATTTGAGAAAAATGAATTGACAAGTACAAGATGAAGAATTCAGAGGTTAGATACTTTACCTTTGTATCCCAAGTTCTTTCATTTTCTGAATCACTGAATTTTCTTCAAGATCTTGTTTTGATTCCATTACTAAGTTCATTTCATCTTCAATGTTCAATTTGTCAAGTGATTCTTGTTGGTTTTTATGTATAACTTTCTCATTTGTTATGCTTTCACCTAAGCAGAAAGGCTTTTCCATAACTTTCCCTTGCCTTTGCCCATTCACATAAGCTGATGCAATAGAACAAACCATCTTCTTCAAGGTCATTAAATCGACAAAAAATGTTAAATCTTAAAACTTCTATTAAGATAAAGTATACAGTTAACATTAAAAATGGATAGCAAAACATTTGAATTTTGGCATTAAAATCAGCACAAAAAAGCTAGTAAGTACATGCCCTAAAGAGTTATTAGCAAAATACACCACTATGTTCATTCTAATTAGCATGTACACCATTGCGTTAATATTTTGAAAGTATATAGCCCCTTGCTTAAATAGAAATATACCAATTAGACCCCTTTGTGCATTAAGTGTCATTTGCGTGCAATTAATTGCGATTTAACCTCTATATTATATATTGTGTTGTCGATGCATAGTTCTATGCATGTTAGTCTGCTTGAATATGATCATGTGCCTTTTTGTAATAAAAAATTATACTATATTTTATTACTTCAACACTAAGATATTTGTAAATGCATACTTGCCTGTTGATATTTGTAAAAAGAGCTTCAATTTCTGGCATTGTTTGGCAAAACCCATGAGGCGTTTAGGTCCACTAGTGTTTATATCAAGAGCTATATCATACCTGAAATTCGAGCAACCTTTTACCAAGACATATTTGGTTCTTTTACATATTTTTCCTAGTGTTATATGAAGAAAGTACAAAAAGATAGTTTAAATGAGCACTAACCTTTCATCAAATGTGGTATTAGCTGCAGAGTTTATGATTATGTCAACCTCTTTAGCAATCAACTCAGTTGCTTTTTCATTCAAACCAAGATTAGATTCACTAACATTACCAACCACAGGAATCAATTTGCTCAACATGAAATCTTGATAAGAATTTCCATGGATTTGCTTGAGACGCCTAAACAGTTCCGTGTTGATGACCTACAATAGAACATGTATCAGAAACTGAAAATGATAAAAGAAAAATCACAATATGTTTTCTATCGGCAAAATTGCACTTTTAGTCATACAGAACTGGATCCTCGAGATTTATGGTCCCGTACTATATAAAAGTGCATTTTTGTCCCAACTTTTTACCCATCTGGTCCTGCACTTTGCAAAATTGCACTTTTGGTCCATTTTTCAAAAAACTATTTTGCACTTTCGGTCCCATAAAGTAGTCTCTATTTAGCACTTTCGTCCTACAAGATTGTCTCAGTTTCCACTTTCAGTCCCATACTGGATGGAATGGAGTTGACGACACTGCAAATTATTTTGAGAAAGTGGGACAAAAGTGCAATTTTGTAAAGTGCTGGACCAAAAATGTTGAAAGTCCATGAAAACATAACTATACAAGAACTGCATACTTCATTTTTCAGTCTTTCCTCTGCAGCTTCTTGATCCTTAGCCTTGATCAAGACAAATATCTTGTGAACATCAGGAGCAGTCCTCAGCATTTTCTCAATGAGAACTGAAATTCACAACAAAAAAATGCATCAAAAAACCTCCTAGACTTCATGCATACATATTCAAGTTTAAGTTTTATATAATGTTAAAAAGGAAAAAAAAAAAAAATACCTTTCCCTAAAAATCCAGTGGCACCAGTAATAAAAAAGGATTTTCCTCTAAGAAACTTGACAATACCAATACCCTCATCAACCATTTCCACAGCAGAGGTTAATACTAAATCCTTCCCATTTGGGCTTAAAACTAAGCCCCCGGTTTCCATTAGCGATGGTCCATGATCGTGGCTAACCAGAGCCGACGTCTCTGTCAAAACAGAGGAAATCCCACTAGACTTTATTGCTTTATTACCACTTTGGCAATACACAATGCTCTTCTTATTTTTCATGAAAGAATCTCCATTTTTCGACATTTTCAGAGCACTCTTTGATGCAATGGAAATGGAGGAGGAACTCAGAGAAAAGGCCTCCATTTTTTGCACAATGGAAGTGAAAAGATATAGTAAATGAATGAAAGACAAGGTAAAGCTTTCTTTTTTGCTTTTTTTTTTTTTAGGTGAAATAGTTGGTTTGCAAATTTAGGTAAACAATATTTTTTTTTTTTTGTAAGTTAACAAACTAGCTTGTTTAAGATATGAGTTTGGTTTGATTTAAGAGGGAGGTAAAGAGTGAGCAATGAAAAAAGATTGTTGGGTAAAAGGGGTTTTAAGGGGGAAGGAGATAAGAGTTAGGAGAATAACAAGAAGGCTCTCTTTTTGCCATTCTATTCACACACTTACTTGCAAACGACTAATTTGGAGGATGGTGGAATGTTTTTGTATCATAAATTAGTCATGTTATGAAATGTTTTGAATTGCATTTGCCGCCCCTGAACTTGCATTATTTGCACCCACCTCTTTCTTCTGAAAGTCAGGGAGAATGCAAATATTCAAAAATTCATCGGAGTTAAATGAAGGGTTCGAGACTCTACTTAGTAGAAAAAAATCTGATCGAAAATGTTGTATCAAGGTTGGATTGGATCGATCTGTTAATGTTTGGTTTTCAAGATAATGTGTGCATTGTTCAATTAGACATTACGAAGAATAAAATGCTTTTAAATATTCTTCTTTACGTATCCAGAAACAAATGAATTTTAATGATTTTAACTTATATATGGATTTTAAAAATTGATCATAATATGTTGAGATATAGAATCCTTGAAAAGGATTTCATATCAGATATGTGATTACAATTTACATAAATTTGAAAAAGAAAAGTATTATTAGTTTAAAAAGGAATCATGTCAAGTTGGTATGAGTTGATGAAGGTCTGGGTATATCTAAGAGATTAATATGTTACATGTTAAGTTGGTTTGAGACTTTGAGTCGGGAAAGGGCCCCGACCCCTCAACAAAGGGGCTGCCAAACGTACACTTGTTCACTAATAATTATAAAGGTTTACTAGGGACTCTTTCCTCCTCTCTTTATTTTTTTTTAACAAGGGGATCCACATCCATCGAAGTGTACAAGATAAATTCCGTCATCATGTCCTCCTCCCTTTTTTTTTATTATATGTTATTCAAAAATAATTGAGAAACTCTAAAAAAATATTACAAATTAAATAAACATGTTGAAAATATTTTATTTTATTTTAATTTTTTGAACGGCAAAAAAAATTGTTATTTTTTGTGGAAACGCAAATTTTAATTCACGACTTATATAGCCGAAACAAGAAAAAGAAAATTGTGACAAGGTTCGATCATATCATATGTATTGTTGCATGGTAGTTGAAGGGCAATATAAACCCAAGACATGCATGTGTGAGTCATCATGGAACTGAATTTTGGGAAATTTGAATTAGTTCGATTGCCAACCGATTAAGATTAGAAAGTTATCCAATTTAGTGAATGTAGAGTTAAGATAATACATTTTTATATTCAAATATACAAATTAAATATTAAATTGTATTATTCATAGTTGTATATATGTTATTTGTATAAGACTATAAGTAACATTAAGTCAATAACAATATTTTGTGATAGTTGAGAAAAAGACAGCCAATATACATGAATAAACATTGAATAGGCATCAATGTTTTCAAGGAGATTCAAGCAACATTGATAATCATGTGGTATAGATAAAGTAGTTATGATATGAAGATTTCGGATATGAGGTTTTACTTGAAGTCCGATTAAAATTCAATTATCCACAAGTGAATTAGCCCTCGAAGCCCGATAATTGAATCATTGGATCTAGGGTTGAGCATTCGGATCGAATTGGACCGAAGTTCGGTTCCTGGTCAGTTCGGTTCGGTTCGTTCCTGAAAATTCATGGATCGTTTGTCGGATCAAATTTTTCGGTCCGGTTCGGTCCATGATTTTCCGAATTCTAAATTTTACCACAAAATTTAACGGTTTGGTACGGTTCAATCCAATTCGGCCTGGTTCGGTCCAAACAAACAATCAAATTTTTCACGGTCGATACAAATTCGGACCGAACTGAGTCGGACCGAATTTTCAGTTCCTAGCCGATTCGGTCCTGAAAGTTCGTGTCGGTTCGATTCGGGCGATTTTTCGAACCGTGCTCGACATTAATTGTAGAGAGACTAGAGCATCATTGTTGGACAATGGGGTCCATGAATAGACTTTGTTTTAGTTTCAGAGGAATTGGAATGGGCCAATTGACTTTTATGTTTCCTATATTAAGATATTTTTTGGGTAATAACTACCTATCAAATGTTTTTGGCCTTTTTATATCCTAAATAAAATAATTTGTTGGGGATAGTTATTGATATTTGTGCTCTTCATAATGAAATATTACGTGAGCACTAACTAAATAAGTAAATATAATCTCATTGGATTCACATTCTTTCTTTCTAATATATATTAGTATTTTATAGCATTGTACACTATTTTGAGTAAAATTCTAATGGTAGTATATGAAAAAGACACCTCTTATGAAAAGGTCCAAGTTAAACTACTTATTAAAAGAAGAAACAATTTCCATGTTATATTATTTGAAGAAAAAGAATACTTCATATATATTAATATATTATATATACCATATTTTTTAGCTTACATATTACCCAAAACCAAAATTCCCAAATGGGTTTGATTTAACCGATATTTGGAGTTACCTGTTACAATAAATGAACCTGAATATTTAGTTATATAATAATTAATCTATCTCATTTTCTCCGTGAATTAATAGGTCTGACATATTAGTAGTAGCCCATCTTCTTCATACATTAATGTAACAATTTATTACAAACAGAGAGAAACAGAGCAAATTAAAATACCCTATTTGCATTAGTTACCGACTAAAATTACACCATTGTCCCGTTTCTTGTGCTAGTGACGATAAATTAGGATTCAATTATTACATCGACCAAGGAATTACCGGATTCTTGTGTCACCGGCCCGTTCTTCACCTCTTCTTCTACTTTAATTATTTCAAAAAACTCACGAAACTGAAATTCAAATCTCTCCATCTCTTCAGCCGGCAACGAAACCAGCGCATTAATCATTCCATTCGAATCAGGAAATACCCAACAAATATCCTTCCTGTGACTCACAATCGGGCCACAATGAACAGGCTTTCCCCACGGATACTCCACCTGCTCAAACCCTAACCTCATCCACGAACTCACCATGTATTCTCCACAAGGAAGCCCTTTGTTTATCTCCAACCAATCTATCACAGATTTCGCATACTCATCCGTCACTCTTTTCGGCCCTTCCGTCACCAATTCCGTCAGATCTGAAAAAGACACTTTTTTAATGTCACTACATTTTGCCGTCGCGAAAGCCACCAATACGGCGTTTCCGCAGTATGATGACGGTAACGGAGGATTTACCCTCGAACGTATGTCGACAACGTTAAGGAGAGTGGACACTCTGTCTTCGATGATGCCATCGTACGATGATAAGGCTTTGCACCGCCACATGAGTGCCGCTAGGACGCTAAAACTGGTGACGGTTTTGTTGGTCCCATCACGAAATGTTTCTCGCTTTAAGAGATTGATGTCGTTTGGGGTTAACTGAAAGATTTTGAATTGTAGTTCTTCACGTTTGCAGTCGAATGTTGGGGGCGCGCCTGAAGTGGGTAGATCGGGTTTGAAGAATTCAGGGTGGGGGAATTTGACTAGTGGCGGAGATCTAGCAGCGAGGAGGTGGCGGTCGAGGCATGGGGTGACCGATAAGGGTTTTTCGTCGCTAAAAGCTTGGGAAGCGAGATTGTCTTTGAATGTTTTGGCGGCAATACCGTCAAATAAGACGTGGCTCACCGACATCCCGATTGCGAAACCACCACACTTAAATGTTGTTATCTGCATTGATCAATTGTTATTGGAATTTATGGCTTAGCTAAAAAGAACTTCCATATTAAATCAGGGACCTTTTTCTTAAACTCTATCGATGTCCGGGTATAAAAGGGAAAATAGCTGAAATGGTCCATAACTAATGGATGCTGGCTGGTTTACCTAACAAGTATTTGAGATGTCAATTTTACTCCACAACTTATAAGATTAAAGTGATTTTGGGACTTTTTCAATCAATCGCCAAACTGAACCTTACTTGCGTGTTGAAAAATCCCCAATTTAAATTCAGTTGGCCAGCATGTGATGTTTACTTTCGCAATTGGATTAAAAAAAACTCAAATTTGCTTCAATTTTGTATGTTGTGGGGCGAAATTGTAGATCCAAATACTTGTGGGGGAAACTTGTCTGCAATTGTTAGTTATGAGACCAGTTTGCTATTTCCCCTAAAGAAAAAAAAGCAAAAATTGTCTATATTTTCAAGTTGTGTCAAACCAAAATATTTATATGATAGGTAATACTGTAATAGTACTACTCCTAATGAAGCTTGTGCAACATCTTTAAGGCAAATTTATTTATCTATGTATATTAAATTAAATAGCGAAGTGTCTATAAACTCTCGCTGAATTCATCAAATTAGAGATTATAATTATACTACTACATACACAGAGATTTAAAATAAAACAACCTTTAATTAATAGTTGTCTTAATTAGACTAACCTGAAAAATGCACAACGGCTGATCATCCTCCGTCGCTAAATCCTCCAACCTCTGTACTGCAAGCTGCCGGAATCCCAAGTTCGGACAAACCAAATCCCCTATCTCGTGAAGCGAATATGTTGAGGTAGCCACCACGAACCCAGCCCCGGCCCTGTTGCAGTTGATCTCTAACCGGCCCTCCTCGTGGTTGAGCCTCAGCCTTCCGGCCATAAAATCGTACGGCACAAGTACCTTTTCTAGTGCCATTTTCAGCCTTTTGGTCACAATTTCTGGTGGAAATTCAGAATTTGCAGAAAAGAAATGGGCTGTTGGGATGTTGTAGTTTAAAATTTGATCAATATTGGATAGGAAAATGGATTTTTTCTCTGTTTTTTGGGATGGGAAAATGAGGGTGGATTCTTGAAATGTGATATTGAGGTCTTGCATTGCAGGATTGGGTGAGAGAGTTGTCATCTTGAAATTTGGCCGGTTTGATAGATTTTTTGTGTGCATGAAATGTAGTGATCAAGTCTTTAATTTATAGTACTTTTGAGTATGAGTACTTCTAGTCTATGGCGAAGCTGTTGTCTCAAGATTTTAGATATTTTGGGTTACACTAGTCTTGTTGGTGATTTATATTTGATGATTGAATATTTTTTGTAATTTTCAAATTCATTGATGTGATAATGTATGCGCCGTTACCATATAAAAATTTATAAGAATGTGCTGCAAAATGGTGTTAATGTTAACGTGGAGGTTCTTCACATTTTAATTGCGTTTTTAAAGTACTAGTGGTGCATGTTTTTCATGAACAAATAAATATGTGTTGAAAATTAAGGAGGGGCCATTGCATATTCAATAAATTGTATGATGACTTTTAATATTGTATATTACGCTATTTCACTTCTCGGCTTATAATACAATTATTCAAACCCAACTAATTATTACACGAGCATGTATGATATATGATATAACTTGTAAATTTGTAATTGGTATATATATAAATTATTTGAAATTTGATTGGATTTTGAATCAAGAGAAACTCGTTTTAAGTTAATTTGATTTTGTTGGTATTTTTTGAGGATACTAAATTTACAATATGATATTTTTTGAAGTTCGATGAAAACTTGACTTGATAAAGTAAGCAATATCAAAATTTACGTAAACATTTCAGATTATCTCAAATTCGGTTCATGTTTGACATATTTTGTAACTTTTTCAAGATTAATTGGCTTAAAATTTAAACTAAGTGTAGACATAATTTTAACTTGATAACAAAGTCAAATCAAAATTGGATATTGAATTTGTTCACCTCACTCATTCACACTCCTAGTTATATGCAAGTATTTACATGCATGTATATACATAATAAAAAGAATTTTCATTTACTTTTTTTTTAGAATATTCATCATCAATCGTTACATCATAAATCATTTCAATAACTGTCTAGTACAAAAAAACTTGTAAATAATAAACCACTTCTAAATACTAGTATTGAACTAGAAAAAAAAACCTATATTAATAAGTTGAACTCATAATTTCTTGGTCTTGAGGCCTCAACTAATTTTCATTTACTTTTAAAATCCTAAATATGACTTCATATCCTAAAATGAAATATTGTCTCCCCACAAAAAACTATCTCACATGAAATGATGATATAACATTTATAATTCTCGACATATACAATTTACGATAGAAACTTAAAATAATTAATAATTAAAGGATCACAAGTGTAATCATATTTACAACTTCTTGTCAATTAAAAAAGAACAATCACAATTGGTATAACATAATATAGATCACATTGGCAATAATTTAGACGAATCAAGTAGATACTGTACTGGTCAGACAACACATGGCCCTTATCCAAGCCCAAATTGAATACATGGCCCCTACCTGGTGAATGCATTAAAATTTCGAATCTGCACTCTGTGGATTTGTATTAATAAGAGACCAATCAAAACAACTTCTACCTACAAGTGGCACATATATACATTAATGGTGGAAACTTGAGCAATACCAAAAAAATGAGAATTTGTAAATTGGGATAAAATAAAATCTCATTAAAAATTAATCTCCATCTGGTTTTATCTCGATATCCAATAAAAAAACTAGGAGTTTTTTTTTTTAATCAGCAACAACAAACTGAAATATGAGCCCATATATTCCAAATGTTTGGACCTCGATTGCTAAATGACCAAAGATATCTGTATCTCCATTGCTAATACGTAAAAAGGAAAGTCCAAGGGCAGGCCCAACATTCTCTGTTCATAAAGGGACGTTGCTAAAATAATATACTCCATTTTATTTTATTTTTTAATCAAAAACTCATTGCTTTAATGAAGAAGGCATAGATAATAATAAAAATAATCCCTTTGGTCCAATTATTGATTATTGACTCGATGAAGTGCAATCAGAAGCATTTATAACTCGTGCCTCTCTATCATCGACTACCAATAATGCAAATAAAGTTGGCTTACCCAAAAATATTTCCAAAACGGGTGAATAACATCCACCCCCTTGACGTGAATCTTTTTTTACAAAAATCAGAGGTGGTGAATACAAATTGTTCAAAGTTGGGGGAAGAAGAATGGTATTACCCCAAATCCTTACTATTTATAGCGATGATGGGAATAAGGAAAAATACAGCAACACATTCCCTCAAAAAACTAATCTACCCGGTTACAAAATAAGCAATAGAAAATTATTCATAACAACTCACTAGAGTTATATAAAAGCACAATAAATACTCTTCTAAGATAGTCATTGCTATCTACTAATAAATATCAAACAAGTAATCTACAACATTACATAAATATTGCAAGATAAAAAATAAAAAATAAAGTAAAGAAATCAATCAGTGAAGACTGATTGAATAAGAGATTAGTTTGAACCTGAGAACAAGTTAGGTGGAAAGGAAAACCGCAACTTCACTAGATCTCTTTGTCTACCCCAAGTATTATTATTGGTAGCTCACTCCTTCACCTTTTACAACCTCTCCAATGCAATACACTGAATCTGTACCTTGCCCTCCTCCAAGTATTCTAAGAGCAGTTTCCTTATTAACAACTAGTACCATCCCAATCCCCATATTAAATGTCCGTCTCATTTCGACATCTTCTATTCTTCCAGCCTACAAATTTGAAATAAATAACATCAATCAAACTATTTTTTTTGCAAAAGCAACTTATATGAAAAGAGCTAAATGCAAAAATACCACTTATTCTTTGTCTAATGGGTAAAAAGCCCGTGTTATTTTTATTAGCAAACACCCCCCCTGTGTTCTTTTTTATTAGCAAAAAACCCCAATGAAATTCCTTGTCAATTTTTTAAGTGAACAGGGGGGTTATTGCCGATTTTCAAAGCTAACAGGGGGATTATTGTCAACTTTTTAGGTAAATGGTGGGGGTATAATTATCATTTTGGCTTTGGAGGTTTTTTTTGCTAATAAAAATTAGCACAAGGGGCTTTTTTGGAAAATAACACATCGAGGTTTTTGATATTAGGCAAAGCATATGGGGTATATTTGAATTTCACTCTTTATGAAAATTAGGAAAAACAAAAGATGAATTGTATAGAACAACATGCAACGTACAAAATATCAGCAATAATGGCCTACACAAAATGATTCTTACCTCTTGAATCCATTCGAAAACAGGAGGAACAACCCAAGAGTCTTTGAATATGACAGCTCCAAGTCCCTTTGGGAAAACACGAGGTATGTTATCAGTGAAACCACCACCAGTTATATGAGCAATCCCTTTCACACCACCTATGCTTATTATATCAAGAACCTGTATTTGCCAAATACCAAAAGGTAAAGTTTTTTTTTAAGACAAATATTGCAATGCCATTGGATAACTTTTTCCAATAAAGTTGTATTACCTGCTTTACATATATAACAGTGGGTGCCATCAAAGATTCACCTAACGTAACAGAAGAACCAGGGAGATTTTCCTTCAGAGAAAGGCCACTTCGCTCGAGAACTCTGCAAAAATGGCGAAATTATCATTAAACAAAGCAAATAAACCATGCAAAATAAAGAGATTTGAAAAGAAGAAGAAAAATGTAAGTGACATGGAGCAATTTGAAAACCTTCTGACGAGTGAAAATCCGTTTGAATGAACTCCACTTGATGGAAGACCAATTAGGACATCCCCAACATCTATGTTTTTCCCATCAATGACAGAGTCTTTTTTTACAATGCCCACAGCGAAACCACTTAGATCATACTCACCTTCTGCATAAAAATCAGGCATCTCTGCAGTCTTAAAAGATATTAAAAGATACAATCCATCAAATTCAAGTATCCAACAAAAAAGAGAGAGGAGTTAATTCTAAAGAGCATTTTGTTGGCTTTAGAAAGTGGCCACAAGTACCTCTCCCCCCAGAAGAGTGCAATCAGACTGTTGGCAACCATTGACTATGCCTTTGATAACCTGCATTAGCCAATCAATAAGATGAGTGAACTTTCTTCATCGGATATAAATAATATTTTTCTTTTATACTTATGCAATACAAGAAATTAAAATCATATACAACTACCACACCTTTTCTGCAAGATCCACATCAAGACGACTTGTGGCAAAGTAGTCGAGGAAAAACAAAGGCTTTGCCCCGGATGTGACTATGTCATTTACACTCATAGCAACCTGGTCAAAATATGGGATAAGCACTAGCATTTCAGGAAAAGAACTTGCACAGACCAAAGATTCTTACCAAATCGATGCCTATAGTATCATGAATTCCAGTATCAAAAGCCAATTTAAGTTTAGTTCCTACTCCATCTGTACCAGCAACTAGATAGGAATCCCCTGAAGCATTGAAATACGATAAGCTTGCGAAATTAGCAAAGAATATAATGATATCAAGTTAAAGACAAGTTCATATTATCATGATCATGGAGGCAAAATTAACATTCATACCCAAAGGAAATAGCCCTCCAAAACCTCCAATTCCGGGAGCCATCTTGGAAATTCTTCTAACAAGTTCTGAACCTGCATCAATGTCGACACCGGCATCCTTGTATGTAAGCCCCTCGTCCTTGTCCCCGGCCATTGTTTCCACAAGATTTCTAGTACTGCTGCTCGAGATTGAAAGTACAATACCATTTTTACTAGTTCTATTTTTCACTTCCTTCTTCCAATGCTTGGACAACAATGGTGAAAATCCTTTAGTGTAACTACCTCCATGGATCTTGGGTAGATTTGAATTACACAAATTTGAAATATGGCCAAATAGTTCTGTATGAGCTTTGCAGGAAGTATTCATGTTTTTTCTGAAGTAATCTAAACAAAGACCATTCAAGATAACAGAGTAAGAAGATATTGTTCAGGTGGCAATTCAATGAACGAAAAGACATCATTTTTAACTTGAGTTTAAAAATTTCCAAAAGTATCTGAGAATCAACCCAACCCCCATTCAACTAAGAAAGCAAAAATTGATCATTTTTCTTCTCTGAGAAGTTAATTTTTGTATCTCTCATCTTTTACTAAATTAAAACTCCACGAGATTAAGGATCTGTTTTAGCTTAGAGAATCTGATCTAGCTTCGAGCTTAAACCGAAATTAGATGTATTCATATATTTGCATAACTATTAGTTTCCCAGTTTTAAGTAGACATCTTTCTTCTTTTCTGTGGCTAGAGAAAAATTAAACAAATTCAGCATGTTGTTTTCCACTAAGTGCCCAATACACCTGAAACTTACGAAGCTGTAATTAGAGTATGACTTTCCACATCAAATTTAGTATCTCATGTACTTTTTTTTTTTTCTATGTCATATATATTTTAGAATCACATAATTTTGCCGGCGCAATGTTCCTTCCAAATTTATATATTAGATGGTCTTAAACTTAAATATTAATATCACGTCATTATGACCTTAATATAAAATGGAAAAATCCGAAAGACAGAAGAAAACGTAAAACAAAAATATGATTCTGAGAATTGTTGAAAAGTTATGATTCTGTTCGTTGAATTGACAACTTAAAATTTCTTGTTTTTACTTCTCAAAAATACCAGGTTATCACTTATCATTCATAGAAGTATATAAAACAAATAAAGCAAAATCGAACACGTACCTGGCTTTGATTGTGCACGTCTGGTTTTACTTGTATTGTAATACCAAAATATGTTGAAGTTGAACTGTTTAATGATTTCAAGACAATTGAAAGAGAAATAATGGAAGATTATGAAAGGAAAAGTAACGGAAGGTCAAAAGAAGGGTTTAAGACAAGTTTTCTCACCTCACAGCAGATGAGCTTTCAGATAAACCCTAATAGTTTCAGATTTTTTGTTTTCTTTTTCTTAAATATGCGAACCGTTGGTCCACCGATTTGCCAGTTCACCGGAAACTCCGGTTTTTGATGGGTTTTTGCCGTCGAACCGATTCGGTTCAAGTAAAACTGAAAATTTGAGGATTTCGATATTTATTGGACTCGGATTGAATCGAATTATCGAAATATAAAGAACCGTTCGAATCTGAATTTGAATACACGCTATATTTGTGACTAGAATTTGTTTACAAGATGGACCGAATCTCTAATCTAGAATTTTAGATGCCAAAAATAACTCAAGGCCCATTTTCTAAAAGTACCTTCGCCCTTCAACTTATGCAACAATAGTCGAATAAGACATTAATATTAGTATGCCAAAAGATGTTTAATTTCCTTTTCTATATAAATTTTGAACTAATAAACCTTTTTCTATATACATCTTGAACTATTAAATCAATCTTAGGGTAAGTTTGGTCCAATGATTGTTTAATAGCTATTATAATAATAGATTATTACTTAATTACTTTTGAGACAATTATTTTTACTATAATTGATTTAGCGTTTGATTTCAGTTTTTCAAAATTGATTATAGAAATATAGTATTTTATCTAATTTACAAAATTATTCTTATATGCATGATAACGATTAATGTCCAAATATTTATTTGTAACTATCATAAATGCTTAAAAAAACTAACATTAACCAATTTTCATACTACATGTATGTAAATAAGACCGACAAAAAATGAATTAAAAAGGTAAATTTATTAATTAATTAATTTTTATTATTTTCATATAGCACAAAACTATAATAAGAAGATGAATGAAACTACTAAAATGAATCATTTATTAATTTATATAGTGTAATAATTGAGATTGTGATTATAATAATATTTTTATGGTTGAGATGATGAAAGTAAATATTATTGTAATATTGATTTAGATAATTAATAATAATCTTATGTTGGTGTATAATTAATTAGTGTATATATATTTTGTTTATTACATGTTACTCAAACAATAATATAGTAATAATGAAATTTTGAATTTATATATAATTAATAATGATTATACAAAACACTATAGGTAAACCTTAATTTTTTATATACTCCTACGATATTAGTAATAACAATAATTAAAATAGAGATTAATTTATATACTATAATCTGGAAAATTATTTCTTTACGTATGGAACTTTTTAATTCATATACTTCATTTTATATTAGTTAAAAAGGAAAATGGTGTGGAGAGGAGAGAGAGCATACAAAACTCTCTCTTTCTCTCTCCATACTGTACATTTGCTCTGCTGGTGCAGAGCTGACAAATGAGACCTCTGCACCCTAAGTCCCTAGCTTTATTGTAGTTGTTTCAGGATGTTTGGGCTGGCTAGCGAAACTTGTGTTTCGCTGAATAGTGGCCCAAACTCGAAAGTGATCGATTTTGGCCCGTTTCGTTAGCAAAACATTTGGGCCGAAATCTATCCAAACAGGCCCTTAGGCCATCTCCGGCCGAATTGGGGAGGCAAGCAACAGCCTCCCATCGGCTGGAGACGGATCTCCCCCCAGAGGGCAGGCTCTTGGACGCACGTGCGTGTTCAAGCTTCCTTTTTTTTTCATTATTTTTGTTTTAAAAGTTAATTAATTAAAATATGTAAAAAATATATAAAAAAATTTTAACACTTATTAATTATGATTTAATATTTTCTTAAAAAAAAAATTTAAGCATAATTTTGAAAGATATAATGTTTTCTCTTTTATATTTATACTACTAGAAGACCACTCAAACACTATTTTCAAATCAATGTGGGATTAAGTTTTTTTTAAGAAAACAGTAAATCATAATTAATAAGTGTTAAAAAAAATTTATATATTTTTTACACATTTAAATTAATTAACTTTTAAAATTAAAACTAAAAAATACACTTGAAGGATGTGATATTTTTTCTTTCCCAATATTCAATCTTACTAAAGCATGCTTGCTTGACCCATCTTAAATGGATCCATTTAATCA
The DNA here is from genome assembly GCA_030819805.1 of Penstemon newberryi var. newberryi. Lineage (NCBI taxonomy): Eukaryota > Viridiplantae > Streptophyta > Magnoliopsida > Lamiales > Plantaginaceae > Penstemon > Penstemon newberryi. The sequence continues at coordinate 915,490 of JAUALY010000002.1, forward strand.
TTCAATGTGAAGTACAATTATAGTCCCTCAATATATTAAATATTATTAACGTTTTCAAAAGAAAAAATATTATTAACAATGATAAAAATTGTTATATAGTAATCGATGTCAAATTTTTTTTTAGTCACTTTTTTTAATTTATATATGTCTTAGTTTAAAAAAATATGGTATGAATATAAAAATAAGATTTAATTACATTTATTATTATTGCATCTTAATCTAAAATAAAATTTAAAGATCAATTAAACAACTTAACAGATACGATTACTAAGAAAACACCTTATTATTATCATTATTGTTGTTGTTGTTATTGTTATAATTAAGTGAGAGTGGGGAAAGTTTGAAATTGAAATAAATGTTTTGGATTGTTGATTCGATTGGAGATGACAGACAGGCATGATGGAGCTATTACATACTTCGGCTGGAGATTGCCTTAGTTTTCAGATTATATAACGTCAATAATATTTGGTGGTTTGACCGTGAGGCCAAACATCCTCTAAGGTTGTGAACAAGTTGGAGGGGTTTGATCATACGTAATTCAAATCCAATTTTATTCATGTTGGGTTGATTTCAAATCAAATTCAAATCTTAGTCGAATTTACACTTTCATGGCATCTCATATGTGGATTGAAAATATCATTTTTTTTAACCTAGATTTTTTTTTTTTTTTTTTTTTGAAGGAAAAATCTATATCTGCCACTAGAAAACTATATAAATGAGAATTGGCGACGATTCTCAATTATACATTCTGATAGATCCGTCCCTGAAAAAATAGAACATATTTTTATATCATCAGACTCGAGCAAGACTCAAAAGAACTAATTAAATCCATAAAAAATATCCATGTGCTTATATCTACTACGCATGTACAAATGATTGGTCTCAATGTAAGGGGGAAAAAAGGATATTTGACTAACATTCTTTGAGTTTATTATACATTTGTCAACGTTCAAATAAGCTATTTAAACGTTTAAGTTTTAGAACGTGTTATACATTATATTAGACGATCAGTCAACTTGATGACAAATGCTTTGGCCAAGTTATGATGTACCAAGTCTTCGTCGTCTGACGTGACAATCAAATAAAGATTATAATAAAGAACCTATCAAGGACTCCTGACAAGGGACGGGACCGATATCAGGCGCAACACGTCTTGATATCGTTGTATTCGACCATGTACAGATTCCGATATCAATGAGAAGCTTCGGTCTCGAGCCCAACTTAACGTATTTCGACATATCGGAATAGAATAATGCACATCAATTCTCTTACCGAAAATAATATTTTATTATAATACCTCGGATCCTCGTCCCACAGGATCGAATCGAATAAACCTGATCCATATCCGACCTGTACTAATTAACCCGATCCGACCCGTTAGATGAAATCTACAACTACTATAAATACCCCTCTTTAATGAGACAAAAGGGATGCACATCCTACTGAACACAAACAACCACATTAGACTCTTATCTCGGATCTGACTTAGCCGTCGGAGGGTTATCACCGGGTGACCACCGGTATTAACTTGACGTAGTCTTTTTTAATTACAGGTTAGGTTCCCCATTACAAAACGAGGAAAAACTTGATTGACCTGCTTGTCTTCAACGTTGAAGAGCAGTCTTTATATTGACACCTGGAGAACCCACATATAATATTATTATACCAAAAAGACACTCATCAAGTTAGACCACATGTCAGGAGATGATTTACACTGGCTTGAACAGTTGAACCAAACTCAATTCAGGAGCTTGTAGAGAACGATAGGTAATAAATACTTCATTCCTAATAGAAAAATAAACATTAAAATATAAATATAAAATATAAACATTATCAAACATAATGGTGTTAATGTTATGATGTAAAAAACTAAAAGCATCTATGTCATTTTACTTAATATTCCATAAATTATCTTCAACACGTCCGACAATTTAGAATACACAATTCTCATATCCTAACAAATAAAAAAATAAAAAAATAAAAAAATCATCATCGACTCCAACCGTAAACTTATTACTTGTCAAAAACATTAAACTCAGTATAATCATTTGGAATTTATCTGATTTTGGGGACACCAAATCAACTGCAAAAATGTCATGTAGATGCAAGCGTTTCTCACCTTTTATTTATTTTGAATCTTCTTTCTCCCCTTCAAGTGAAGAACACGAACATTTAACCCGAGCCTTATTTTTTTATATTTCGTTTAATTTAGTCTTTCGACTCACATCTTAGACAATTGCAGCGAAAACCAAATCCTTCATAAAGGATATTTTGGCGAGCTTCATAATCCATGCTTGCATCAATGTAGCATATTCGTAGTTCTTCCCCTGCATTGCCAAATCGTAAATTTTAATGCATATGCCCTCAAATGAACTTGAAAAGGACAAAATTGAAAACAAAATCTCAATCACATGTAACCACATAAACTCAAAAAAGAAAAGCCAGCTAAAAGGTTTCTTAATACTGATTAATTGTGCATATCTCTATGTGTTAAAAAAAAAAAAAAAAAAAAAAGTATCAGAATTAGGAGAAGAAATCCATATATTTATATCGAAAAATATGCGATCACAATCATCTTGTGACTGCCTTTAGTGAATTATACAAGGCCATTCCTAGCACCAGTAACTAGTTATGAGCCATAATTCTGAAATACAACTAGCAAGTGGCAGTGTTTAAACTATCAACCGCTAACTCAAGATAAAGACCTTGTTCAATGTCCCGTAGAGCCTTTATTTGAGCATCCACGTTTTCGGTCCAGAAAATATTTGCATTAGGATCTGCAACAAAATGGGAAAAAAAAGTTGATCAATTCCAGAATAAGATTCTGCCAAGTGAATGCTTAGTCAAACCAATAGTTTCCCCAAGGCTAGTTAGCAAGAATTAAAGAAAAAAGAAAATTTATTTTGTGCATATGTTGTGCGGGTGACGTAGTGCAGCACACTAATAAGGGTACATTATCTCCTAAATTTAAGGTGAAGTGGTATTCCAAGATCTCATTCACGAGATAATTTATCCAAGAAAAAGTGAGACCTTACCACAATCGTGATTGTACAAGGATGGAATCATATAAACAGCATTCCCAACAGCGGCTTCTGCTTCAACTGATGCCGCTGCTAATGAAAGAAGATCTTCATATGATCCTCCAGGCAATTCAATACGAAATGCATTAATACGAATTCGTGCCAAAACAGCAGTATACCATCCTTCAGTCATAACTATTAAGTTAAAGAAACAATCTTTCTCAGTCGAGGATTTACTAAAGAATCGCTAATGAAATTCAGTCAAGAATCACGGTACTGCAACAAGGATACATGCCATCTGATCACTTTCAATGTTCGAGTCCTCCAAAGTCCTTCTTAGAAGGGCAAAATCCTTTTTCATCTGATAGTAAACGAAAATAAAAAATGACAAGAACTGAATAACTTCAAGAATAGCACTCAAATTAAACATGATATTTACATATAGATGCCTTAGATTGTTAAATAGTGACTTCATGCCCATTTCCAATCCTTTCACATAAACTAATATTCTCTCTTGTAGTTAAATCTTTTAGATGTGATGGAAATTTTTACATGCAGTAGTTATTAAATGATTCGACATAACTTTGAATCAAGTACAAGAATCTATTCAGCTTCTAACCAGATCCCACATAAAGCAACTTCAATGGATGTTCATGAATAGAAAAAATCGGAATGATTATTACAACTTATACCAACCTTTCGTGAAAAGATAAGGTGTTTTATAAAAAAATAAGACACTTACTAAAGAAAGTTTTTCAGAAGATAAAATCTCTGGTTGAAGTATGTCAAGCACATCAGGAGTGACAACACCAGATATAACCTGACAAGCCAATCGTTTCACTAGTAGTGGATATTTAAGACCCTGCAATCTTTTGAACGAAGAGTGAATATCCAATATGATCATGGGTTATTTAATACAATAAAAAGTGATTGGAGATCCTTATACCTGCAATATTCATTGAAATTTGACCAATCTGCCTTCTTCTCAACCTCATAAAAATTCTAATGCCATGAAATTGAGAGTCTAAGTGATTAAAGTCATCATGTTTTATGTTTTGACTAAAACAGAGAAAGAGAAAACAAATTCCTAAAACAGAACTCCAGGAAAATAACCACAAGATGGTAGGACTAAAAATCAAACCTAGTTACAAGTTCGTTCCATAAAAGCTCATTTGAGCTCAGTTAATCAAACATTTCCAGCAAGGTTAGACTAAATTTTCTTTTGAAAATTATTGATGCTCGTGTCGAGCTCGACTTGATAAGCTACATAGACAAAATACATGTAAAAATAAAAGCTATTGGACTCGAGCTCATTTGATAATGCTTGATCGGACAAGATTTGTTTAACAATCATACCAATCGATAAAAGTTAGTTCACACTAAAAACCAAACCAAACAAAAACAATTTCAAGCTCGATATGTGCCGGTGGACACTACTCGGCTCACTAAAGAATACTGTTTTTTTCTATGAATACCTTGGATTTTTCTTCACACCGTTTACTACAAAACGAGGCATTTTGAAGAACTCCCGAGTTGATTGGAAGTTTCTGGAGGCAGAAATAGCAGACGGTGTAAAGAGAAGAAAGAGAAGGATGAGAGATAATAGGTTGTGCGGTGTGGATGAGATCGCCAGTGCCGATTCTCCGAGAGGCGAACACCCCTCTCCCAGAGGACTCAGTGAGCCCAACTCGGATCGGCGGCGCCGATTCCACGGCGGAGGTGGAAAAGGAGAAGAGCAGCGACGGCGCTTTGGTCGGATATTTGACTTGGAAAGCCCAACGGTTGTAACGGGCTAACCGTAACATTTTCTTCGAATTTTGGGTTTGAGGAGCGAGACAGATTTATTTTATGCAAAGCAAAGCCCAAAATAATACCAAAAGAAAAAAGAAGCCCATAAAATAATGCTAGTGATATTGTCAGAGCACAATTAATTGCTGTCAGATAAAATTTTATCAACTACCTAATTTATCCCTTACATATTTTCTCTCCCTCTTTAATTATCCCTTTTTCCTTTCTCTCTCTTAAATGACTCGAACTAATTACCCATTTCTCCATTAAAATTTCTTCCATTCTTCCCAATTCTTCGATCTGAACCAAATAATATTAATCTGAACCTTAATTTTAACTTAATTGTTCAGATCTAAAAAAAAGTACATATTTTCTTAGCCAACAAATATTGAATATTGGGGAATTACTGTATAATTCAACATCCTTCAATTGCATCTTCTGAAATCTGAATGTCTAGTCTTATTTTTTGTTTTTGTTTGGGATTGTTTCAAATTCATTTTAATTAAAATATAGTAGTAATATTTTTCTTAACTTTAAATTAATATCATGTTTCTTTTTGTTTTCTTTGGAGGCTGAAATTAAACAAGAACTGAAGAGAATAAGATTTTTCAGAAAAGGGGAAATATATTTTGTTGTGTTATCTTTCTTCAATGTGCGAGTGGAGGCTAACCTGGGTGATGGCTGGCAACTGAAACGTAATACGGCGACGCTACGCCGGTGGTCGTGATGTTTAAAAAATTAATTATAGAAACTTAATAATTTATGAACTGGTACATATAAGGTTAGCAAATAAGAACATTAAAGGAATTTAACGATGAGGGTATTTCTACAAATATTTTAATTTTGCTCTGACAGTAACAATTTGTGTTCTGACAATACCATAAAATAAACTTAGCATTACCTACCAAAAAAGAAAAGAAACCCATTAATGTTATGCCGGTCGGAAAAAAAACCTGTGTCAGTCAAAATTGACACTGCATTTATTAAAAAAACAACACTTAGCAATTTATTTCCAACAGGACATGACATTTACACGGATCCCCCATTGACCCGAATAACCTGCCCATTTACCCACTGACCCGCATCACTAGCCAAAAACCCTACCACTGGAGCCACATCTTCCGTCTCCCCCAGCCGCCCTAGCGGGCACTCCTCCACCGCCCTATTCACCATCTCCTCCGTCTTCCCCGCGAAGAACATCTCGGTCGCCACAGCCCCCGGCGCCACCGCATTCGCTGATATCCCAGTTCCCTTAAGCTCCTTTGCCAATGTTTTCACCATCGCCTCCACAGCCGCCTTTGACGCCGTGTACGCCGAGTAACCTGGCTTCAACGACCCAACCACTGAAGTCGTCATGCATATGATCCTCCCCCCTCCGCCGCGCTTAATCCTGTATTGTATTGTATTGTATTGTCTTGTTGATTACAAAAATTAAATACTAAAGTATATAGCTTTAAAAAATACTTATTAATTTAAGAAAAAAGAAAAACCTATTGGCGGCTTCTCTGCAACAAAAGAAGGCGCCGCGGCAATTGACATTGAACGTGGTATCGAAATCTTCATCGGTGGTGTTGGCGAGGGTTGGGTATTTAGAGTCGAGTACGCCGGCTGAGTTAACTAGGATTTGAATCGGCGAGTTGAAGGCTGCCTCGGCGGCATCGAAGAGGGATTTCACCTGCGCCGCGTCGGAGATGTCGGCACGAAAGGTGACAGCGCGTGGCGTGGATCCGGTGGAGGTGCTGTTGATATGGGCGGCAACTTCATCGGCTAGAGCCCTATTGGAGGTGTAATTGATGAGTACTTTTGCGCCGAGGGATGCTAAATGGAGGGCGATTGCGCGGCCAATCCCGCGTGACGCGCCGGTGACTATAGCCACTCGGTCTTGGAGTGGATGGAGAGATTGAACTGGATGTGCGGTGGTGGTTGATTCAGCCATGCCTCTGTTTTAATTTCAGAAATTCAAAATGATGGGTATGCGTGAATTGTGATGGTCCTGATCTGATGGATATAAATCATATAATTTGGTATTCTGAAGTGTTATATATATTTTTGTTTGGTTGTATTTGTTTAGTTAAGTATGAGAAAATATTAGTTTGAATACACTTGTTTTTTGTGTTTCAGAAATATGTTGCATAATTAATTAGTACATGTAATTGATTTTGTAATTAAGTGGGAATTTTAGTTACCTTTTTTCTATTTCAAATATTGATATATTTAAACGTCATTGCTTTGGTCACTGAAAGTGCTGAATGTGGTGTATCAACAATAATAAGTGGGGATGAGGTGCTCAAATTAGAAGTTAATAAATGACTAGATATTGATGGATGGACAGTAAAACAAACATTCAATATTGTTGACTGGGTGGTATTTAACACTCCCTCCATTTCAATATTAAAATACTAATAAATTGATTTGAGTTGAGATAAAAAGATATTGGTTGTGATTTTAATTTAATTTACTGGGAAATAAGTGTAATTCCAAATAGTATTTGGTTCAATAAACATTGGAGATGTATGAACCAAAACAAATCCCCATCAAACTACTGATCCGGTGGAATTGATTCTAGTTCAACAATACTTTAGGCCTTGATTTTGGATCGGCCCAAATTGGTCCAGCCTCACGCTATCTATACAAACTCTTCACAGCATCGAAACTAAACAAGGTTGGGTTTCCTTTTCCGAATGAAGAATAATAAGAAAAAGACTTTAAACCTGCTTAAACAACAAATCCACCATTAACCCGAATAACTTGCCCGTTAACCCACTCTCCAGCATCACTAACCAAAAGCCCCACAATATGGGCTACATCATTGGGCTGGCCCAATCGGCCCAACGGACAAGCATCCACAACCCTCTGCACCATTTCTTCACTCTTCCCCTCGAAAAAAAGCTCAGTCGCCACAGGCCCAGGCGCAACGCAATTCACCGTTATCCCCGTACCTTTCAATTCCTTCGCCACAATCTTCGTCATCATTTCCACGGCGGCTTTAGAAGCAGCGTAGGCTGCGTATCCCGGCAGCGCCGCGCCGACGATTGACGTCGAGATCAGAATTATCCTCCCACCGCCTCCGCGTGCCAATCGATTCGCCGCCTCACGGCAACATAGAAACGCGCCTTTGGTGTTGACATTAAATGTCGATTCCCAATCTTCGATTGTTGTGTTGGCTAGGGTTGGGTACTTCGGATCTAATATTCCAGCACAGTTGACGAGAATGTGAGCCGGAGTCTTGAATTCTTCTTCGGCTCGATCGAAGAGCGATTTGACGTCGGCTGGGGTTGACACATCGCCTTTGACCGCGACGGCGACTGGAGACGAAGTGGTGGTGTTTTCGGCGGCACTGGAGTTGAGTTCGGAAGCTAATAGATCGGCTTGGCTTGAGCTGGAAGCGTAGTTGATTACGAGCTTGGCGCCAAGGGAACGGAGGTGGATTGCTATTGCACGGCCGATGCCGCGGGAAGCACCGGTGACAATTGCTACACGGCCGGTAAGTGGTAAAGATTTGGTGGTGGTGTTTGGTGCTGCCATTGAAGAAATATTTAAGGTTTTGAATTGAATTGAATTTTGATGAAGATCACAAATTAAGGGACTACTCTATTTATATTTGATAGCTACTGAACAAATCAATGAATGCTAGTTTTAGTACTTTATTTTGACCCAATGGAAAAAGAAATGAAATTGATTTTCTAAGAAGGTGATGTAGCTGATGTCAGTGAGTACGTGATGAAAAAATTCATTATTCTGGTATTAATTAGAGAAGCTACTCCATTAATAATAGTTTAATGACTTAATCAAGGTTTATTTTGTTTTTTTTATTTGATGCTTTTCGTGATAATCAAATAATATTGCTGCATTTGTTTGCAAAAAATTGTTCCAATACATGTGAATTGGCTTAATCATCCTAAAGCTAATTGATTTTATAAGTAACTAATATATTTACTTTTTATGTAACAAGGTATAAAGTACACCACTCAAATAAGGACATGTGATCATTATCAAAAAGAAAAAATAAGGGCATGTGCTATGCATACAATCAATGAATCAATAGGCATAGTTTGTTTGGTATTTGATAAAGTAGTATGGGTAAATAGTGAAGGTTTGTGAATAATTTTAATTTGCGTAATGTTGTTAGTTTTAGTTTTGAAAGAGTGTGGGAAATAAAGCAGGTATAGGTTTTTTGGAAGAGTTAGGTTATAGGTGTAAGATATATAAAACTTTATGTCAAATCATCTTTATTATGTGAGATAAATTGTGTAAGAGTATTTTATGTCAAATCAAAGTAGAATTTGTATATGTTTTGTTTAAGGATAATAAAATTATTGTTTGTTTGGCTTTTGAGAGATTAGTTTGAGAAAATTGAGAGGTAAAAAATTTATTTCAGAAAGTAGAAAACACTTTTGTTTGACGTTTTGCCAAATATGAAATAATTTTTGGAAACGCCAAACTTGTCCATAGTCTGCCGAGTTGATCCATTTCTTTTCTATATTTATCCACATTGGTCTTTTATATTTCTTAATTCATTTCCAAAAAATTGAAATATCTATTTTTGACATGTACGAAACACGAAATTTCTTTGCTTTTCTACAATCTACATTAAGTGGATGACAGGGCTCATGAAAGTTGTATATAAATCACTGACTCGATTGAAATATTTATTGGGTCTAAAGCCTGAATTCAAACTTTGAAACTTTAACTTAGTCCCAAAGCACTACAATTTCTATTTGACAAGGATTTGGTCAAAGCCCATGTACATAATCGTTTCATAGGACAATTACATTCTTACAAGTTACAAAAACTGTGATGAAAGCTGAAGAAACAATAAGGTTGTTTTGCGTGAATGGGCTTCGGATCACCAAAACCCATATTATTGTTCAAATGTGATACCTGAATGAGCCCAAATTAGAAAACAAAATCTAACCATAATAAACAAAGAGCAATGGTTAAGGATGACCTTCATGTCATGGGTTCAACTCCCACGAATATGAGTATTTTTTATAGTTTAATAATATTTTTTGTTATTTATTTATTTTGTATTCTATTACAATTTTAATTGATTTAATATATTACTTGATATAAACGATGTATTTATCATCTAAAAAAACTTTTGTTACCAAATTTTTAAATTTAGTTAGCGTCACATTCTTAAACATCTAATTTGAGAATCTGCAGCAATGGGTATACCCATTCCGATAACAATCCAATGCTTTTTTTACCCTAGCTGATTCATGTTGGGTTGGTCTAAGACCTCTTTTTTTTTTTTCCCAAATCTGCCCCATTTTCAACTAGTTCAGATCTAAGATAACTCGGTATCTTCTTGTGTAAAAAAAGCAAAAGCATGTGAAGATAGCCTATATTCTGAAAGCAGAGCTGACATAATAAGCAACATGTTAAATGTCAATGAATCACCATTTACTTTGCATTATTATAGTTTGTGTTAGATTAATTATTGTATCTTGATGCTTAAGTACCATATTTCATACGTTGGCTAATTTCATTTGTCACTGTAATTTCTTAATAACTACTAGCGTTATACATTTCAAACCGCCACCTCGACAAAATTAGAAATTTAATTTTGACACAGACTTTAGAGAAAGTCAACTAATTGCCTACATTATTATATTGTTATATGGACGTACTTATCTACAAAATAACTGCGGATAGATAGAGGCTGAATTATCAAATCAACGTTATCTTTAAAAAATAAACTAAGAGTGATTTTATGATGTATCACTATTCTTAGCCAACTGTTTTTTATGGACCATTTACATGTGAATTTGGGCAACATACATATATATATATATATGAAAATAAATGAAATGAAAAGTCATTTGTCAAGAAAACATAAACAAACCTATGACGTTGCCGGTCGATATGCAAAGTCATTTGTCCTTTACTTAAAATTTAAACAAATGAAAAGTATTAACTAAAAGGGATCTCAACAATTTAATTATATCATTTTCCATTTAATATAATTAACGAAGTATAAGCATGATAAAATATGACAAATTGGGATTGGGATGCGGAATAGGGGCGGCAAAATTTATTCTTTGCTGTCCCCTTTTTATTTTATTTTGGTTATATATAATTTGTTGCTTTGTGATTTACTGTTTGATGCCAAAATCTTGACTTAGATTCCAAGAAATAATTTCGGCGTAATAGATTGTTGCCCATAGAAAGCTCCTTCACTCAAATAATCTTTTCCAATATAAAAATGTTTCATATTATTATCTTATGGTGTCGAGAGAATGAATTTGGACATGGAGATTCCCACATGGATCGGCTACTTGTTTCATGGATAAGGATGACATGGATAAGGATTGGCACTAATTAACTCTTAGATTGCAGTGTTAAAAGTCAATATTTAGTGTAGGCCAAAAGTATGATGCTTTATCCTAAAAATAATAAGGGTGAGGACCCACAATACCCCTAGCGTTGGGCCAAAATGGAGTCGAAAAAATCAAGTTTAATAAAAAAAAATGATTTTTCCATACTTAGATGGGGCCAACATGTCGATGAATTATTAGTACATTATATATAGTCATCACGGACCTAGACTTTATCTATCTATCCAGTCCAGTACGTTACGTCAAATTAAAAATGTTACCTTTAATATTTGAGGGTTAAATTGCATTAATATTCCCTGAAATTTAAATATCTATATGCTTTTATGTTTAGCTTATTGAAATATTTTACACTTTTGTATCCATTACACAAAATTTATTACATTTATCATATTTTCGACAGTTTTCTAATTACATTGTCTTCAATGTGTCACTCACTTGACTTTTAAAAGGGGTAATTTCGGTACTTTATCTCATGAGTAACATTACGCAAACTTAAAGCAAATGATTAGATTAAATACCCTCTTAAAGTCATATGAATGGCACATGAGGTCATTTTTTTGTAAGCTGCAGGAAATATGGTCGGTGTAACAAATATTATACAAGATAAATTTGTAATTTTTTTGACATGAAAGACGAAAGTATAAAACAATTACATGAGGAACAATTCCCTCTGAGGGTTTATAATTTCAAAATTAATTTTTTTATGAAAAACATTCTAACTGTATATACTTTTCCAAAAGCATTAATATTTGAAACGAATACAGCATTTTTAAATTTCAAAAAATTAAGATCTTTTAAAATTCTAAAGGAAATATTGATAAAACCTTTCAATTTAAAATGATAAAAAAATAAAATTCACAGCCCCAAACAAATCATCCCTCTTATCTTCTTTGGGACAGCCACGCCCACAGGCCACACAGTACTTCAATGGTTTTCCCTCTCTCTGTATAATTAAAAGGAAAAATTGCATAAAACGTTTCAAATTAATAAGTGATTTTGGATTTTTGTCCCAAGTTATACTGTTTAGCCAAATTTGTCCCGTAATTTTATATTTTTTTGGAATATCGTCACACTTGCCACATGGTTGCTTACGTGTCATGACGTAGCAAATTTTAGCATGAACAATTATACAAGATTGCAGAATTCGTCCCAAACTAATTACAAATTTTGATTTTTGGTCCCAAACTATATTAAGTAGCCGAATTTCGTCTCACAATTTGTCATTGTGCATGAATTTAGTCAATTATTAAATTTCTTATTTAATGGAAATGACGATTCATCTTTTACTTTTTTAAGGGACTAATGGCAATTTATCCCCTGTAATATTAATAATATTCAATTTACCCCCTGTAAAAATTTTAAAAAAGTATTTAATCCCCTTGAACCGGAGAGTGTAACTCAATTGCATAAATTGAGAGTGGGCATGCAAAGTGTTTTATAACAAGGGGATAAATTGCTACATTTATTATAATACATGAGGTAAATTGCCATATTTATCACAACACATGGGGGTAAACTATCACATTATCATAACACAGGGATGTAAATTGAACATTATGAATATTAAATGGAAATAAATTGACATTAACTTTGTTTTCAGAGAAATATAGTTTGAATTTTCGAAATTTCCATGCGCTTTTGTGAAAAAAAAAAAGTCCTATCTCAGTTCATTAGGAAATATATGTGCATTTTTTTTATTAATAAATAATAAATATTCATAATTAGTTTGGAACAAATTCTTTTTACCCATGTCAATTCAATTACGGGACGAAAGTCGGGGTGTTGATATAGTTTGGGACGAAAAATCAAAATTTGTAATTAGTTTGGTACGAAAAATCCAAATTTGTAATTACTTTGGGATGAATTCTGCAATCTTATATAATTGTTTATGCTTAAATTTGCCACGTCATGACACGTAAGCAACTATGTGGCAAATGGGACGATATTCCAAAAGAATATGAAATTACGGGACGAATTTGGCTAAGTGATATAGCTTGGAACGAAAATCCAAAATAATTAATTAGTTTGGGAACTTTTTTGCAATTTTGCCTAATTAAAACTCTCTAAACATAAGGTTGTAGAGGGGAGTGTAGTGAGTATAATTGAGTAATACTTTGTCAAAATTTTATTGACCAAATTTCTTTTAGAAATTTAATTTGAGTTTGACTGAATTTTAATGAGCTATCATCTAGTCGAACTTGAGTTTAATTTGAATATTTTGATATTTTTACATAAACTTTTTTAGTTTTCCAAACACTAATGAGTTTTCCATTCAAATTATGGACCACGAAATCAATAACACAACCCCATAAAAACATTAATCTATTTCGTGTTTGATATTTCCTTTTCATCGATAAAGGAACTTAATATTCGTGTTTGATGATTACGATTTTAAATTTAGAACTCAGTAGTTAAAAGTTAAATTTGAACATAATTGTAAGCTTTGTACTTTAGCATTATAAATATTTTAGGTTGAACATAAATACAAATTCTACTGACATTTCTAATCACGACAGGCACAAAATCTTGCAATATATGATTTATAAAATCAATACCATAATATTATTTTTCTTAACCATTCCGAAACCTTCTATTTAAAAAAATATTTATACAATATTGTATTATGTAAAGCAATTTTGATTCCGAAACCTTTAATATTAAAAATATTGATATGATACTCTATTTTGCATTGTATTTTTGAAAATTTTAATCTCCACCTGTATGTTTATCTCGCTTTTCATAATTTCAATACACTCTGAAAAGTCAAACAAACAACTTTTATAACTTTCGAAAATAAAATTACCATCTCTTAATTTTAAAAAACAATCTCATATAAAAAAAAACTATGTTGTCTCTGAAAAATTACATAACATACATGAACACAAAGTAACATATCTCTTACAAGCTACAATATCTCTCTTTATTCCATAATCTCTAGATAAATCAACTTTATTTCTAATATTAATATATATGATTTATTTAATCTAAAAAAATTCAAACAAAAAAATAGAGACCGAATTTCCTTGTAAAATCTATTTTTTGTTTTTATTTACTGAAACCACTCTCAAAATGCGAGACAATCATACACAGCTATATTTAAATTGCAATTTCTTTTTATAATAGCTTGCAAGATTTTTTTTTTGTCTAGAGTACAAATTACATCAAAAATTTGTTCCAGTATAACCAATTTACAAGGAAAGATAATTGTCAAATAACTAGTTATTAAACTAGAGAAAAATCCAAATCAGTATTAACAGAGGATCAACAATTGAAGAAAAGCGAAGAAGATTGAAGAATAGGAAAAGAAGTTAGGTCAAAAAGATTGGGGATTGTTAAACGGCTATTTTATTAGTTAATAAGTCAGTTAAATAAGTTAATATGTTATTCCTAAATTACCCCTCTGTATTCTCTATTTAAATGGCTTTTAGCCTGTACTTTGTACACAGAATTTTATATTGAATGAATATTACTTTCAATCATTCTCTCATCTATAATTTCAGTTCAATTTACAATTTATGATATATTCATTAGTTTACATGGTATCAGCAGTCTATATACAATAATCCGCTGCAAAACTTGAAGTTTCCAGATCTATTCTTCAGACCAAGAATCCACAACCATCACCATCTTCATCAATCATCATCAAAGAACTTCATCTCCTCATCAAGATTTCATCCTTTCCAGTTTCAAGTTTCACATCCAGTTTCATTCTCTATCAAATATTCCTCCTGATCATCATTTCCAAACAAATAAATCGCATCAAATCATCAGTATTCAATCCTTCAACAAAATCAACAATCTTCTGGTTTGGTTTCAATTTTCTCAGTTCTTGTATGTTTCATCTACTGGTTTTTATTTTTTTTCATACACACTATATTAGAATCTAAATCTATACATATTCTTTCAAATACATCTAAATTCCAGAATCACATACTCTCATACATCAGTTCATATTTCCTTCAAGAAAATTCAAGAAAACACATACCTTCATATAATTCCACTTCTGATCTTACTTTCTTCATTCATTTTCTCAACCTCCTCTTCAAGATTCCATTTTATCTCCAAAATTCTTCATAAATCTTCATCATGACAGACCCTGGAATTACTACAGAGTCATCCACCACTTCAATTTCTTCCACCAGATCTAGGCCTGAAATTGAGGACCCTTCCAGTCCTTTTTACTTACACCCTGCGGATGGCACAGGGATAATATTAGTTCCTGAGAAATTAGATGATAAGAATTACCAAACTTGGTCTAAGGCAATGATAAGAGCACTCACAGTCAAGAATAAACTCAATTTTATAGATGCCTCCTTCACTAGACCATCTCATGACCCTATTCTTGCTAACTATTGGGATAGGAACAATACCATTGTAATTTCATGGATTCTAAATTCTCTGTCCAGAGATATTAATCACACTGTTCAGTATCACACTTTGGCATCCACTCTTTGGAAGGAACTACAGGTCAGGTTTCAACAAGCAAATGGTCCTAGGTTATTCCAACTTCACAGAGATCTTCTTCAACTACAACAACAATCTCTCACTGTCAACACATATTTTTCAAAGCTTAAGGTCATCTGGGATGAAATTTGCAATTTCAGACCAAGATGCACCTGTGGACAACTTGATCAATATTTTGAAAACTTTTATCTAATCATCTTTCTAATGGGGTTACAAGAATCATTATCCCACACTCGCAGTCAACTCCTCCTTATGGATCCTCTCCCAGATGTAACAAAAGCCTTCTCCCTCATATCCCAGGAAGAAACACAATTGGCAGTTCAATCAAACACTCCCTCTCATGACACAACCAACTCCATGGCTTTTGCTACAAAAACAGCACCCTCTTACACCTCTCTTAGACCACCTTCAAACAACTATTCTGCCACACCCTTTAATCCAAATTCTTACAGACCACCTAATCCCACTCCATCAAACTCATTTAGACCTCCATCCAGACCTCCCTTCATCCCAAACAGACCCAATAGACCCTACTGTTCCCACTGCCAGAGACCTGGACACACAATAAACACATGCTTCAAAATCCATGGCTTTCCCCCTGGATACATACCACCCAATCCTAGATTTCCCAACCAAAACTCCACCAAAATAAACAACATCTCATCTGATCCCTACCCCCAACCTCATACCTTCCAGAACTTCATTCATTCTATGACTCCAGAACAAATATCCCAACTGTCTCAACTTCTTACACCTCAGACAACCACTACTTCATCACAATCAAATACCAATTCTTCCACTCCTACTGCTCATTCCTGCACTGTCAATGTTCAATCAGGTACATGTTTTCCACCTCTACCTCTATCTTTACTTGCTAATTCTTGGATCATTGACTCTGGGGCTTCTAATCACATTTGCACCAATCTAGATTATTTTACTCACATCAGTCATGCATCAAATACCACTATTACACTACCTAATAACACAATCATTTCTGTTTTCTTTAAGGGTACTGTTACTTTATCAAATAATCTTTCTTTGATTAATGTCCTATTTGTTCCTCAATTTAAATTTAATCTGTTATCTGTTAGTGCACTCCTATCCTCTTCTACCTATTGCATCACCTTTGAACCTACTTCATTTACCATCCAGGACAAGATATCTTCGAGGAAGATTGGCAAGGGTGACTTAATAGAAGGCCTCTACATATTGCATCCTGATTACACACCTACCTCAAGTCATTGTAATAAAATTAGTGTCACTACTTGGCACAATAGATTGGGTCACCCCTCTTTAGATAGGCTTCTACTACTACAACCTGTTTTAGATTTACATATTGTCCATAACAAACAGTCCAATGTATGTGAAATTTGCCCTTTGGCTAAACAAAAGAATTTACCATTTCCTTTAAGTACCACTGTTTCTTTACAACCTTTTGATCTTGTGCATTGTGATATTTGGGGTCCTTTTAAAGTCACATCTTATAATGGTTTTAGATACTTCTTAACTCTTGTAGATGACTACTCTAGATTCACTTGGATTTTTTTACTAAAACTTAAATCAGATGTCAATCACATCATTCCTAAATTCATAAATATGATTTCTACCCAATTTAATTCTAAAATCAAAATATTTAGAAGTGATAATGCAAAGGAATTACTTTTCTCTCAGCTTTTCTCAAATTTAGGTATCCTACATCAATTTTCTTGTGTTGAGACTCCTCAACAAAATGCAAAAGTTGAAAGAAAGCATCAACACATTTTAAATGTTGCAAGGGCTCTAATGTTCCAATCCAATCTACCTTTACAATTTTGGAATGAAAGTGCATTAACAGCTGTATTTTTGATAAACAGATTACCTACACCTATTTTACAAAACAGCAGCCCCTACACTAAACTATACCAAAAACCTGTGGATTACTCCTTTATGAAAACTTTTGGCTGCCTAGCATTTGCATCCACTATCAAAGAACATAGGTCAAAATTTGATCCAAGGGCCATTAAGTCTGTATTTTTGGGTTACACTCCAGGCATAAAAGGATACAAGTTATTAAACCTCACCACTCACTCTATATTTTTTTCTAGAAGTGTTATATTTCATGAACATATATTTCCTTTTACTAACATTGACTTCTTTAACAAATTCACTGGTCCTCCCACTACATCTCCCCCTACCCAAACTGAAAACTTATATTTTTTTGATCCAATATCCACCCCCCTCTCCCCTTCTCCAGATCATGACAATACTCACTTTAATATTTCAAACCCTCCTTCCCCAGATCATGACAATACTCACTTTAATATTTCAAACCCTCCTTCCCCAACTTCCCCTACTCATATCAGAAAGTCATCCAGATCTCATAAACCCCCTACCTACCTCAAAGATTACCACTGTAATCTCATTTCACCCATTAATGATAATAAACATATAAGATATCCTATACAGTCTGTTCTTGATTATTCTGCTACTTCTCAAACTCACCAATCATTTATAGCTAACATTTCTACTATTAATGAACCAACTACATATAAACAAGCAATAAAACATCCAGAATGGATAAAAGCCATACAAGAAGAATTAACTGCTATGGAAAATAATCAAACTTGGTCTGTTAAGCCTCTTCCTCCAAACAAAACTCCTATTGGTTGTAAATGGATTTTTAAAGTAAAAACAAATTCAGATGGCACAATTGAAAGATATAAAGCAAGGCTTGTAGCACAGGGTTTCACTCAACAGGAGGGCATTGACTATACTGCTACCTTTTCCCCTGTGGCTAAAATGGTTTCAGTTAGAGTTATCATAGCTCTGGCAATGATTAAAAACTGGGATTTACACCAGCTTGACATAACAAATGCTTTCTTAAATGGTGTACTTGATGAAGAAATCTATATGAATTTACCTAAAGGTTATGATCCACCTCAGAATCTACATTCAGGTATGTCTTCTACTCTAGTGTGTAAATTACATAAATCAATATATGGTTTGAAGCAGGCAAGTAGACAATGGAACCACAAGCTCACTGAGGTATTAACTTCTCTAAATTTCACTCAATCAAGGTCTGACTACTCTCTCTTCACTTATGGTTCTGATTCCAATTTCCTAGCTATTTTAATTTATGTAGATGACATTTTGCTAGCTGGACCTAATACTCAATTAATATGTGAGATAAAAGCTAAACTTAGTACAATATTTAAATTAAGAGATCTTGGTAAGCTTAAATATTTTTTGGGACTTGAATTTGCCCATTCCAAATCTGGCTTAGTAGTATCACAAAGAAATTATGCATTACAAATCCTACAGGATACAGGATACTTATCTAGTAAACCTAACATCATACCTATGGATTCTAAAAATAATTTGAAATCTGATGATCAAGACCTACTATCTGATCCTTCTCCATACAGAAGGTTGATAGGTAGGCTCATTTACTTAACCATTACCCGTCCTGACATTGCTTACACTGTTCACAAACTTAGTCAGTTCATGTCTAAACCTACTAATACCCATATGGCTGCCATCCACTATTTACTTAGATACATTAAGGGTAATCCAGGACTGGGCATATACTACTCTAAGTCTTCCTCTCTTAATTTAACAGGTTTTTGTGACTCAGACTGGGGTTCATGTTTGGACTCTAGGCGTTCAACTACGGGCTTCTGCATATTTATTGGAAAATCCCTTATTTCTTGGAAAGCTAAGAGACAGGCTACGGTTTCGAAATCATCAGCTGAAGCTGAATATAGAGCTTTGGCGGCAATAACAAGTGAAATTCTATGGCTAAAGCAATTATTACAAGACTTAAGGATTCAGCAAAATTTACCTCCAGTTGTCTTCTGTGACAACTCCTCCGCAATTCAACTTGCTCAAAACCCAATCTTCCACGACAGGACCAAACACATAGAAATTGATGTCCATTTTGTTCGCGAGCACATTGCCAGGAATCATTTAAAGCTCCTCCCAATTGCATCTTCTGATCAACTAGCGGATCTCCTCACAAAACCGCTACATAGAAGTCAATTCTCCATCATTTTATCCAAGATGGGAGTCCGCAGCATCTACGTACCTCCATCTTGCGGGGGGGTATTAACAGAGGATCAACAATTGAAGAAAAGCGAAGAAGATTGAAGAATAGGAAAAGAAGTTAGGTCAAAAAGATTGGGGATTGTTAAACGGCTATTTTATTAGTTAATAAGTCAGTTAAATAAGTTAATATGTTATTCCTAAATTACCCCTCTGTATTCTCTATTTAAATGGCTTTTAGCCTGTACTTTGTACACAGAATTTTATATTGAATGAATATTACTTTCAATCATTCTCTCATCTATAATTTCAGTTCAATTTACAATTTATGATATATTCATTAGTTTACAATCAGTGACAGTTGAACCTAGAACCATGGATCAACATTTCCTTCTTTTCCGTCGAAAATATCGAAACTTTATGTTTTTGAATGAATCGAAACAAAAATAAGGTGTATTTTCGAAACTCTATATTTGTCTTGAAACTTTCTCTTTTTCTTAATTTAGTAATTTTTTTCATAATTTTCCTAGTTTTTCCAAAACGTTTCCGAAAATTTGTCGAAAAGTTTCCTATATTGAACGGACCTAAACATAAATCGAAAACAAAACTTTAATCCATTACTAGAACCTCGCATTTAAGTCCTGGAGTCTCAGCATTAGTACATTAGCAACGGACTACGACCAAACTTGCAAGTTGTTTCTAGCAAAGTCCAAATCTGTTAGTGCCACGTGTATTCCCCCTGATTTGCCAGCTTAAATATCACAATTCACAAATGGTCGCCTTCCGTTCTTGGACACTCAGTCCCCGGTATTGCTATAAATAGCCACACCCACATCTCCATCCGCCATCATCAATTTTCATTCAACAAATTAAATCTCAAATTGAAAATAGATACATATACATATACATATATACACTCTGTAATGGATGAACAACAAAGATTCACTGAATTGATGCCTTCTTTACCAGAAGAACTTGCTCTTGAATGCCTGACCCGTTTACACTACTCGGGTCACCGAATTTCGTCACAAGTTTGCAAAACCTGGCGCGATCTTCTCCAAAGCAAGGATTTTTACTACCACAGGAAACAAACCGGGTTCACCCACAAATCCGCGTGTTTGGTTCAAGCGCTCCCGGTTCAATCCGAGTCAAAAACAACGGGGCAACCCAGATACGGTATATCTCTATTCGACCCGGTTGCTCTTGTATGGGACCGAATTGACCCGATTCCTAAGTACCCGGATGGGATGCCGCTTTTTTCCCAAGTCGCGAGCTCGGAAGGGAAATTGATTGTGATGGGTGGGTGGAACCCGAATAGCTGGGACCCTGTTAGGGACGTTTTCATGTACGAGTTCACGACTCGGAGGTGGACCCAATGTGTCGACATGCCCTCAACTCGATCTTTTTTCGCCGTGGGCGCGGTGGACGGTAAAGTTTTAGTCGCGGGAGGGCACGATGAGTGTAAGAATGCATTGAGTTCGAGTTGGATTTTTGATATTAATAAGAATGAGTGGACCGATTTGACTCGGATGAGTGAGGAACGAGACGAGTGTGAGGGTGTCGTAATTGGGTGGGAGTTTTGGGTCGTGAGCGGGTACGGTACCGAGACGCAAGGAGCATTCAAGAGTAGTGCGGATGTGTTCGATGTGGGGTCGGGGGAGTGGAGGCGCGTAGAAGACGCGTGGAGTGTGAATCGTTGTCCAAGGTCGTGTGTCGGAGTCGAGAGACACCGGAGTGGGAGTGGGTTGATTTGTTGGGCTGAGTCGGACTCGGGTGTTCAAGTCGGGGCGTGTGGGGTGGATTTGGGTGACCGGGTTCTCGTGACCGGGTCCGAGTACCAGGGAGCGCCACATGGGTTCTTTTTATTGGATAAGAAGCAAGGGCAAAAGGGTAAAATGGTGAAGATCAATGTACCTGATGAGTTTTCTGGATTAGTGCAGTCTGGGTGCTACATTGAGATTTGACAAGTACCAGGTTCCTCTTTTGTTTAGTTAGGCCAGATTTGGTCAATTCTGTTTTCAGTTTCAAATTTCAATATTGTTTTGCGTAATGGACTTGTATTCTATTGGTTCTGTCTCTGTTTATTTTGTAAATTTAAAATAAATTGTTTTCTATTTCTATTTTGAGGCCTTGACGGTTCAATAGGGTGGTATTGACTGACCCAAGATGTATTGTAATAGTAATAATTAGTATTTTATTGTTAGATGAATGAACACAATTTTCATAGTATTGGAAAGAAAACATCAATAATGCTGCTCAAAAACATTAGATATTATATCATTGTCTAAAACTCAAATAAAATTGAATAGCACAAAAGCAAATTTGAAAAAGACAACGCGACCCCTCAGTACCTGCAAGAGTCGATGAACATGTGGTACGTGTTCTTTATCTTATCTTTTACTTGTATATTGTTGTGTGCATGTATCCTCCTTATTATCGTTATTAATTTTAAATTATACAAAGGGATAATAAAAACAAGAGTCCTGAAAAGGGTGAAACAGCACAGAGCAATTACGTACACAGCTATTAATCATGTAGATATAGTTTGAGGTTATGATGAAAACTTCTTCAGTCTTCACTAAAATGACATTCTCACATTTAATTAATTAGTCTAATATATTTATTTATAGCTCATCGCCAATATAGTCATCTAAATAACTGCAATCCACACTCGTGAATGAGACCTTGTTCACTACAAGGTCAAAGGTTACGTAATAATACTGTTGCATCAGATTACCCATAATGCTAAAACCAAGTCCTAGACTCTCTGATGGTAAAACTGCTAAACAGAAATTTTGATGGTCATATTGTTTGAAGACATTCTCTATCCCAAGCTCCATAACAGCATTATCCTTGAACTCCAACGTCACCTTTGGGAAGCCTTTCAAATCTCTGTTCAGGATCCCACTATAGCATAACATTTCGTATTTTTCGAGCCATGGGATTGTGATAGATAAGTTTCTGGCCAGATTAAAATCGATCACGTTCTCGATTTCTTCCTCCAACTTATCTAATGCTGCTTGTGGGAGAAAACTGTAGGTGGTGCCGGAATCTATAACCATTCCACCAGTGTAGTCATCAGATTTTCTCATAAAAATCCGGGAGTCAATTTCTAATTTTTTGTCACCAACTTTGATGCTTTCCAAAGTTATATAGTATTTGTCTTCAATGACTATTGGAGTTTGAGTATCATGAAGCTTGAGTTTGTTCCCCATAATGAGTGTGTTGTGTTGGTAGAATCTATCACTGATGTTGCCAATGCAATAGGAGAATTTTGTGGAAAGAGTTTGTGAAACTAGGGAAACATGATTTGCACCCAGGCCCAAAACTCCATTTACATATAGGTTTGTCTTTGCTGTGCAACCAAAGACAATGTCCTTTAGAATTGATTTTTGAGTTCCAAACTTAAAGGTTTCAATAGCAAGATGTCCCGAACTTGTTTCGCCACCCACAAATCTTTGTTCGTAATGACATTTTTCGTGCAAACCACACCAACTTGTTACAGCACCGGTTGAAGCACAAAATCTCGAGTCCATGCAGTTTTCTGCTCTGTATGTGGAAGACTCGACTGGATGGTATAGAAGTCCCGGAACATTTAACCCACAGGGTTCACAATTTACCCACAATAAACTGCTCCCTGTGTCCATATACAAGAACTGTGTAACATTTTTCTCTCCAATTTCCAAGACAGCGAGAAAACCATGTCTATCTTTTGGTAAAAGTGGAGATTCGATTTCAGTAGGAAGAAACGAAGAGCTCTCTTTCATATAGTGAGCTCTTGTAACCTCCAAATCATTTTTGACAATATCTTCTATTGTCTTTGCTGGATCATAGAAGGGAGAATGAACAGAATGATGATGTATCAACCGCGTGACCAAAAGATCAGACGGATAATCGGTTGATATCACCATCCCAAGAAAATAAATTTGGATCAAAATGGCCATGAATATAGTAAAACTTGTGATGGACATGATTAAAGTAACTGGTGGAGCAGAGTATGAACAATCTGAATTATTGCTAATGCTACGATATATAGATGATCAAGTTCTCTTCTTATTCAACTACTTCAGCCTTCATTCCAATTGTATGGTTATAAATTAGTTTGCTTCTTGGTGAAAATTGTAAAATATGCCTAGTTTATTACATTTTTCTCTAATAATGGATGATCCTAACCAACATTGTGGGTATTGAAGTAAGCATTATCTAGCCATAAAGCCTACTGAGTAAGTGTTCATAAAGAAAAAATACCTTTCCTATAAAACACAATACATGCCTTCATATAAAGAAGCACCCAAGTCAAGAGTCCAGCAATTATCAATTCATTCATTGATTTTGCCAAGGAACAAGACAAGTAGCCCAAATTGCAGTGCATTATAAACAGAACTAGGAAATTCTACAACTAAAATGTGAAAGGACTTCTGCTAGATTATGATAAACCAACCTGATGTTTCTATTCATACCTCAAACTATCATCATTTCCAATCTCTCCAATGCAGTTTCATCAAATGTCAGAAGATGACAGCAAAGAAAATATAAGAGAGGTTATTGTTGACCAAGAACTCAACAGTTCCAAAATGGAGGAATAGAAAAACCTCAAAATCCACAAACGAGGATTTTCCGTCAATTGTAGTTGACTCGTATATCCACGACTGAGCATGGTGATTTTTTTTTTTTTTACCATGAGCACCATATACATGTTAGCACTAAACAACAATGACAAATAAACACAATTTTATGTTTGAAGCAAGACATCCAACTAAACAACAATGACTAAAGTTCAACCATACTTGGCAATAGTCTTATTTTGATAAGGACTATTAAAATAACTAAAAACAAGAAAGTATGACAAGTTGTATATTGTCAAAGTTATTTCAATGGTCAAGGTAGCATCACATGTTCGATTAAAAAACCGTGAGAAACAATTCAACGCTGGATAGAATCTTGTGTCATTCCTAACTCCAGTCACTTAAGTTTCTGGACAAAAGAACATTGAAGTTGGAACAAAGATAACCATGAATATATTTTGTGTCCATCTAAAAAGACTGCAAATGGTGAGAATTATTTCCCTCAACCCCATAGCCTTTAAGGTATACATTAGTAAAAAGCTCAAAAGGATAACGCAGGGGTAACCTCTTGCAAAAATATAAATCGTTATAGATATTAATGTTCAGAAAGTATTCTTCGAGATTCATTTCAAGAAAACATGAAAATGGCCACATAGCTAACCTTGGTTTTAGCAATGGCATCATCTACCTCTTTTCTTGTTTCTCGGTGTCCTGAGAAGAATAACAAAATATCGTAACATAAAAGTTTTTACCAAACTATGTATTAACTTGTGGAAAGGTGCAAGATTTCAAGCCAACAAAACTTAAAGAGAAGCCTTGTAATTTCCAGAAAAGGGTCCTCCAAAGTAAAACATTATTACTATATTACCTTCAGTTCCTTTTTAATGATTCTCACTTTTGGAGGGAAGATAATTGAGCCCTACAAAATGAAAATATATGTTTTTAATCATCAAGAGTGAACAATCACAAATTATCCAGTTAAAATGTCAGTGAAAATTCTCAATGCAAAGATAGATTGAAAAACACTGACCAAAAAATGAAGGAGGAAAAGGAAATAAACTAATAACGTCATAACTTACAAGCTCCAAGAGTTCAAATCCCTTCCCCTCATCCTCTGAAAAGATATTGTGTTTCTTGGCAGTTGTAGACTTAGGCTGATTATCTCTAATGCATCCCAATATCTTTGCAAGGATAAGAATGACCTGCATAATTATGAAAAAGTATAATTTACTATTAGTTTCTTCAGTAAGAGTTGAAAAAAGGAAATGGATTACAGATCAATAAAAGTAAGTGAAAACAAAAGAGAATATAAAAAATGAAAGTCTAAACTGTGGTGAACTCTAAAAATCCAAAATTTAATTAGTAAAATGTTGGTATAGCTTAAACAGACAGCAATAGTTTGATTATCAAGTTAACCTGAAAATACATAATATCTCATTAACATTTATACACAATCTAAGAGTTTAACAGATGTAGTTTTAAAGGCATTGCATCACAAACTAAGCTATCAAGCAAGCTGTAGTTAAAATTGAATAACTCTGAAATAGCATCATACAGAGATTGTGTATGCAAACAGAACATAGTAAATAGGAAAGCCAAAAAAGAAAGAATAGTACCTCTCCTATCATAAAAAGGAAGGATCACCGCAGACTCTGTGAAAAGAATAATAATAAGCGAAGCTAATAAATTAATCAATATCGGGATCCTCAAAATAAAGCTAATTAATTAAAAATTCGAAAAATGCAAAATAAATCAGTAAAAATATCGTCTTTTAGTGGAAAGTGAGAAGCAATGTAACGAAAGGCTGCATATAAGAACACAGCTGGAATTATGGAAAAATACATAAAATGAGAATAATAGTAGCTAAAAGGAAGAAAATGTGCGAGACATCCATAGCCAGTTTTGTCGCGGTTCGGCTGGATTGGGCCCATTTCAAGGTGAGGGACTGGTGGTGGCTCAGACCAGAGAGCCCACTAAACATCAAACACCATTTTTATGATTATTGAGAAAAATAAAAGAAAAAGATAAATTGGGTAGATGAGAAAGACCAGTGTTCTAAATCACGTACATTGAGTCTTAACAATAATTGGGCTCCTCTTGGACTATGGGCTTTTCGGACTACTAGAAAAGGTTTACATCGGCGGGCTATTTGTTAATTGCATGGACCTCGTATGTGATTTAGTGTATTTCGCGTTCAATCTTTTCGGAAAATCATAATTATAGATATTTTCTCTGAGGTTTGCAAAACTTTATAAATATCTAATGGAGATTAACGGAGGTGGACAAAATGCGTAAAAAAGTTTACATAATAATCAATTTATTTCCTTATTATTTAAAGAAGAACACTTTTAATTTTTTGTGACGATTTTAGAGGATCAATTTATCTTCTTCCGATGGAGACCGTAGGACACTTGTCGAAACTGAAATTGAGCATGCAAAGTATTGTTAAAAAAGTCAAACTTACGCTTAGAGAAGTAAGGTATCACAATTATCATATTACATGGTCCACATTTATCATAATTTAGGGGATAAAGTGACACATTTATCGTAATACGATGGGATAAAATGTCATATTCCATTTGTCTATTTTTCTTACTCTTATTTCATTTTTGGGTTGTCCCATTTCAATACTCTATTTCTTAAAACATAATTACTTTTCTCACAACTATCCTCTTACTTCAAACATTGATTTGACACCACTAATTTTACAGGCAAAAATGTAAAGATATTTTAAACTTTCACCTTTTAACTTTTGTCTAAAACTTGGTGCAAAAAATGAAGAAAGTAAGAAAAATGGGATAAATGGAGTATTATCATAAGTAACACAAATGGATAAATTGTGAAATTTATAATAACAAGCCACTTTATAATATTAGCATTTATAATTTTTTAATGCACGTGTTTACACAGTAACAAAGGAGATACGCGCTTTTGGTAATGCACAGTTACAAGTGAGAATAAGATAATACTGTACCTATTAGATTTTCTAAATAATTATGTTATGTATGGTCCAAAACGCAATAGGGGGTACTATTGCAATTATGTTTTATAGAATAACCGCAACTTACAACTCAACAACTCTCATTTATAAGGCGGGAAGGGAAGAGCACATAGAGAGGGCATTCAGCAAAATTAGGTGAGTTATTCCTTCTCTCTCTCTCTGACCTGATCGTTAGGCCAGTCCTCAAATTTCTTTTCGTTCAGTGTTGTTTCCAAACCACAATGCTTAGGGGGAAATTGTATTTTCAGGTGACCGGAGAATATTGGCGGAGCTAAAGTCATGTTACTGTTTTATTGTTCTTGTTTGATAATTCTAGTGTTATTAATTAGTCTTTGGATTGAATTGATTGGATTATTGTGATTAGCGGCGTTTATTATACTGTAATTGAGGTTGAATCTATGTATATTACTATTTTTGGGAAGTGTTTGTGACACTATGGGTACAAATTTAGGTTCGCTATCTGGAGATGGTACTGTGAGGAGATTGCCAAGGTTTGCAAATAAGATCACGATGAAGGTATATAGGGTTAAACTTTCGTATTTGTTCCTCAGTGTTGTTATTTTCCTGAAATTAGTCAGTGCAACTATATATGTGGTCTCAGTTGAAGGTGAAACAACTGTGTTGAAGTTGTAAAATATTGCAAATATTAATATTTTCGTTTTGTGTGTATTCTAGAATGCAACTGATGAAGAACGTCATCGTGATGCTTCGAGATTAAGCCCAAGTACAGGAAGTGGACTGGTAATTTATTAATGGCACTTTGCACTTGTTTCTGGTTCTGATTGTACAGAGTGGTTTTCTTGCTTTGTGTTTGCTATGTATTTTCCAGATGTTTATATTTTCTGTGTGCTACTTGATGCAGTTGACGTGTAGGTAATGATCCTGAGAAACAATTAGTATATAATAAGATATATAGAAATTTGTTTCTTGCAAAGTTGGTTTGTTGTTCATATTTCTAGACTGGAACAAGTCTTTCTGCCTTTTTGCAGGTTCAAATGTTACATTGCAATTATCAACTTTCTTATTATAAATGAAATTATCGATAGCCAAAATAATCTTTTCTAAATACCTTCTCCTCATAATGATTGGTAATTTTCCTTCCAATTCATGACTATTTTTATTCGATTTGTTTTTCTAAATGAATATATTTGGGTTATTGGCCACAAAGCTATCCATTGGATATGGACATGATATGCATGTGCCACTAAACGCATGCAGTTTGTTTGCAGAGTTGCGTAATATTATAGATTTGGGGATGTTTTACCATTTCTTTGGGTTGCATTAGCAAATTTCACTCTGTCAAAACTTTCATGGAAACATGGATCCAGTTTAGCTGTTGAGCATGTTTATGCTTTTGTTTCTTCATTTTTAACTAGTGGCTAGATCATGAATTAATTTATTATAGCCAGTACATTTTTTATACTCTAACAACATCAATCATATTTGGAGATCATGATTTTATTGCAACCAGTAGATTTTACTCTAACAACATTAATCATATTTGGAGATCATGATTTTTTTTGTTTCGTTCCAGTAGGTTGTTGGAACTCTAAAATCAACAGTCACATGGATTTGGGGAATTATTGTGGCCAGTAGCCTTTTGATATTTATTACTGTCAATCATGATGATAGTTCTTTCGTATTTGTTTTGCAATTTGCTATAGTATTGTTGTGGAACAGATTTTAATCAGGTTTTCTTGCTTTTTTTTACATATTTCAGAATGTTTCCCCGGGAATGCGGCTATGGGGTGTAATTTCTGAAGTGAATGAGAAAGATATCGTAGTTAGTCTACCAGGGGGCTTACGGGGACTAGTTCGTGCTTGTGAAGCCTATGACCCTATTTCCCATGAACAAGTAAAAGGAGTATATCTTATTTTTGGTTGTATTGAATTTACTAGGATACATCGAGCTAAATGCAAGAACACCCTAGTGCTCTGCGTAACTATTAAAAAAAAACCTGATTTATTTTTCTTAGCAAAACCCCCCCTGTTTTTTTATTAGCAAAATGCAAAACCACCCCTTGTGCTTTGCTTAACTGTCAAAAACCCCCTTTGTTATTTTTATTAGAAAAAACTACCTGAGTTCTTTTTTTATTAGCAAAATGCAAAAACACCCCTTGTGCTTTGCCTAACTATCAAAAACCCCCCTTTCTTATTTTTTTAGCAAAACCCCCCATGTTCCTTTTTTATTAGCAAAATGCATAAACACCCCTTGTGCTTTGCCTAACTATCACCCCCCCCCCCCCCTAACTTTTATTAGCAAAAACCCCCCTGTGTTATTTGTTTATTAGCAAAATGCATAAACACCCCTTAGTGCTTTGCCTAACTATCAAAGCCCCCCTTTGTTATTTTTATTAGCAAAACCCCCCGTGTTCTTTTTTTATTAGCAAAATGCAAAAACACCCCTTGTGCTTTGCCGAACTATCAAAAAATCTCTGTTCTTTTTTTACTAGCAAAATGCAAAAATACCCCTTGTACTTTGCCTAACTCCCCTGAACCCCCTGTGTTCATTTTTATTAGCAAAATGCAAAAACACGCCTTGTATTTTGCCTAACTATAAAAAAAAAACCCTGAGTTAATTTTATTAGCAAATACCCCTCGTGTCCTTTTTTTATTAGCAAAAAATATCCATTTGAAATACCTTCGTAAAACATAGGGAGTTTTTTGTCAATTTTAAGTGAACAGGGGGGTTAATGCCAATTTTCAAAGTTAACAAGGGGGTTATTGATATTTTTAAGGTTAAGAGGGGTGTTTTTGCATCCTTTGGTGGGGGTATAATTGTCATTCCGCCTTTTGGGGGGGGGGGGGGTGTTGCTAATAAAAATAACACTCAGGATACATGTATGCGATATGTCTTATTTTCTTTCTAGTAGACAGAATAGCTAGTCGTTGTGTATCTGATTTTACACTTTTTCTCATGGCAGGATGGAGAACATAATATCCTGTCTAGGATGTATCATGTAGGGCAGCCTGTGTTTTGCATTGTATTGGAAGTAGATGATGATAAGAAAGAAATAGCAAACCGAAAGATCTGGCTTTCTATGCGTCCGTCCCTGTTTCAGAAAAGCTTAACACTCGATGTTATTCAAGAAGGAAAGGTATGTAGTTTCAATTGCAAAAGCCTTTGGACCCGTTACTTTTCGTCTAAGAATAGTCTTTTTTATTCCTTAATTTGTGCATTGTTCAACTTTCTTTTTTAGGTGAATTCTATAATTTCAGCAGTGATAATTATTCAGTTTACCAGAATGTTTATCCCTTATTAGGTCAGGTATTGGATATAGTTGCGTGATTGAGCTCTACGAGTTCAAACTAGGTTATTTGTTTGTATGGCAATTGACTCATTATCAGACTTTCTCTGAATTATGTATCTATATTATAAGAACAACTGATCTGTCCACTATGGGCATTCACACTTGCAATCACTCTTGCGTTTTTTCGTATGCACCTTCTCTGAAAAGTTATTGCATTAGTGAATCTTTTGCTCTCTTGGATTTATGAATTTTCTTTCCACGAGCCATAGATTAGAGCTACGAGTTTAAAGTGTAAGTCATGCAGAATAGTCCTACACAATAGTATAGTCACAATACAATGATTTTTTGTCCAAACCCAAGATAGCTGTGCACTGTCATTTTTCATTGTAGTCCAACCTCAATGCTGCTTCTTCATACAGAGTGTCAAGATTTTTCATATTTATTGAGGTTTTTCAATTTATGGCATATTCATTGGTATTCTAGCCTGCTCATATAAATGCTTCTTGCCAGATATCTGAAAGTTTGGGGGTTGCTAAAGATGCCTTAGGGGAGATCTCATCAAGGCTTAGAACACGGTTTCTTCGCGATGCAAAATCTCATCATAGGGCATTACTACAAGAATGTCGTCCTGCAAGAAATTTACACTGTCCATCAAAAGCTGACACAGCTGGAAGCTCTTGAAGATATGAACATTTAAAGGTATCAATTCTTTATGATTTCTCACTAAAATTTCCTGCCAAGCCTGTGAGTTTTTGCAGCACATAGTGTAACATGTTGCAACTATACATACACGGCCTTTGTAACTAGTGTTTCTTTACGTTCTTGGGGGTTCTGTATGTACTCCCTCCATCCCAAATTTTCTACTACTGTTTTTATTTGGGCTGTCCCATGACAACTGCCCCATTTCCTTAAAACTGAACTTTTTTTTCTTCTCAAAACTACCATCTCACATAAATTAATGACTGAACACAATTAAATGATTAATTCTGAACCAATATATTTGGGGGCGTGATTGTAAAGTAATACAAAAGTATACTTTTTTAACTCTTACGTGGAACTCCGTGTCAATAGTATGAGAGCAAGATTTATGCGATGTAGGGAGTATAACCAATGCTAATGTGCATAATTTCTTGCAATAGGATGGAATCATGTCCCTCACTCTCACTCTCACTCTCACTCTCACTCTTGCTCTCTCTTCTCGGTCTACTTATATCCTTGCCCACTTGTTTACATATTTTGTTTATCCTATTCTTTCTTCTCTGTTTTATTTGAGGCATTTATATTAGTAATATGCTTATATCATATGCACATGCAAAATTATGATAAATGTTGCACTTTACCCCCCCCCCCCCCCCAACAATGTTACAAAAACACTTTTCATGCCACTCTCAATTTCGGCGATTGAGTTACACTCTCCGGTTAAATTTTCAAATCACAAGTTGTAAATTGAACATTATGCATATCACGAGAGGGTAAATTGACATTAGCTTTCCTATCGTAGCCATATTGACAATAGTAAGAACTTTCTTCAACTGACTCATTTTTAGCTAGATAAACAAGCTGAACTTAATTGTTACATTGAGTTGGGGAAGCCTCTTTGTTCTTCCTACCTAGTTTACATGTAGCCGAAATAGAACAGGACGGGAGGTAAATAATTGTGTCTTGTCTAGCCTCACCCAAAATTTATGTGAACAAAATATGTTTGGGTTGTAAACACAAAAATACCAGAGTCATGAGTAAATGCATTCCATATATGCAATTTATCTTTATCAGTTCAGTTTTAAACTTAAGGTTTGTTTAGATGAAGTGTTTTTCTTCCCAAGATGATATTAGTTTCTATAGCATAATATGAAGTACTGCATATATATGCAAAAAAAACTTCTTAATAAAGTAAAAGCCTTGAGGTTATTTATTTAATTTCACAGTGAAAGTATAATTTTGTGACTGCACTCATTTTATGGCATTTATGAGTGCTCGTCAATTATATTTGGTGAATATAGAAATCAATAACTCCACTAATTAATTACTCTTTGTTAGAGTCAATAGAATATTAATTGCCTTTCCTCTATGTTAATTAATTACATGAGGTCGTCCTTCATTATTGTCTTTGCAAGTTTAAGTTTTTAGAAGAGGTGGCCATTCAATACTTTTATATTTAGAGAAACTTATATTGATGGATTCTTTGTAAATGCTAATTAGTAACATAATTGCTTTTTCTTATGTTGTACATCTTTATTATTTGAATTCACTAGATATTCTTATCATTATAATCTTACAAGCAGTTCTTGTGCTGATATCAGGGTGGTTTTCATGAGTATGAACCTCCAAGTTTTCCAGTTCCTCTACGTCCTCCTAGGTATGAGCATTGCTTTAAAATAACTCGTCATCTTCACATCATCTAGTATATATACATGATAGTTGATAATTGACAAAGCTTCTTGATCACTATGAAATGACATATCATGTACACTTAGCAGTTGTTATTTCAACATGGAATTTAGGAAAATGAAATTAGTGTTACTTTATGATTTATTTGGATAATTATGATTCCATACTTTAAACTAAGGCAAGTTGATTTTATAGGCATTAGTTCTTGAAACAACGTAATTGGTAAGGTCTTGGCCTTCTTTTTTCCTTCTCACATGGTTTTTGTCAACTGAATAAGAAAGATTAGTTTTAAGTTGTGAGTGTTCTTCTGGTAATTAAGTTGGTTTATGATGCATATATACTTTTCTTCTTGTTCTTTATTTGGACTTAATATATATGAATCACTATTTATTCCAAAGATATGCATAAAGAACTGTAAAAGAAGTATCTATGTATACATTAAACTTTATGTATTACATAAACTAATGTAAATTGACTTTCGTAGTTTATTAGATGTTAGAGATTTCGTTGTTTAAAAAGGATTTGCCAGAGAAGAGAGATATTTTTACTTTACTGATTTTTGAATAGAATACTTCAAGTGTATAAGAAGAGTTCCTTTTTTTAAACGTATACAGATAACTAGAATATCTGACTTCTGTTGCTGACAAAATTGTTTTTCCATCCAGTAATGATGTTTGTCTATACCGATCGAGTATAGGACAGATGCCCAAATTTCCACATTTCGACTGGACCGGGTATTAAATCCATCCATCTTATATAGTTTTTGCCTTCCCACTTTCATATCCAGACCTTATTTCTTGTGATTTAGTTGATATATATGACTTGACACCTCAGTCTTAGCATTTAGAATACAAACTACTTATTATATTTAAAATTGTAAATAAATGGAAAAAAAATGAAACATTATCATTTGGATTGCGTTATGCAACTTCTAAAATATTTACTATACTAAAATTTCCGGTACGGCTTTCTTACATATTGAAACCTGTGATGTTAAGAAAAATACCTAAACTCTGGTCAAATATGATATGATAAGGTACCATCTAGAAAACCATGTGCATCCTTATTAGAAAGTTTGCTTTAGTAATTCTAATCTATTCTGTCTGTACAAGTTTTTGTTATTATTTTGTTCTTATATGTATTGGAAAGTAGGTCTTTTTTTGTTTGATTATGCTCTTTTCTTTTACATATATTAAATGTTTTTTGAATATTTGCTATATTTGTAGGTTTATGCTCAGTAAATTTGATAAAGCACTTGTAGTTGCTCCAGATGACACAGTGTATTATGTGGATATTCCTAGTGGAAAAGTCATCTGGTCATTCTCTTTTAGCCCGTCAAGATATTCATCAATTCCAAATGGAAACAAAAACATCTTTTATATAGATTGCGGGGATGATTGGGAGCTCTCGGTGCATGGTACAAACTTGAAGAAAATAGTATGCATGCAAAATGGCAGATCTTTGGCTAGTAGGCTTCAGGACGTTTTTCAGGGAGATCGGGTGCTTTCATTTTCATCACCTGTTCACAATCTTTTTTATGATCCCAAGAATGAAGTGTTGCATTTTCACAGTAGCAACAAGTCAGAAGAAATGCTCGCTCTACCTACTTCTTCTGGACAATATACCAATAGAAGTATTCTTATTGAGGGACCACCTCAAATGATTAGTCGCAATGTGGAGTCTGAGGGTTCAATGTATACTTGTTTCATATATATGTTTCTAGTTTGTGGGGTTTTGTTTTTTGTGGTATTGGTTCTATATAAAACTTTTGGGAAACCTTCTAAAGAGACTCATCTTGACGATACGCATAAGACTCTTGGACGCAAGATTGGTCATATAACCATTTTTGATAAACGAATTGGAGGAGGAAACAATGGAACTATTGTATGTGAGGGGTTTCATGATGATCGTCCAGCCGCTGTGAAGAAAATGGTCAAGGGTTTTTGTGATTTGGCTGAAATTGAAAAGGAGATGAAAATTCTTAAAGAAGCCTACCAAGATCGAAATATTGTTCATTATTTTGGCTACGAAGAAAATGAAGATTTTGTGTTTATTGCTATGGAGAGATGTGACTGTAATTTGGAGGACTTGATTAAATCTTCGGGGTGTGTTGGAACTAACAAAAAGCTTGAATTATGGGAAAACAACACCTATCCATCTGCAGTGCTGAAAGAAATTTTGAGGTACGTGTTTAAGCACATGCACCACCACTTTAGACTTTTTAGAGACTAGGACGGAAATTTTTACCCTATGAGACACTAGTAAACAATCTCCCTTATATAAGTACAGTTTCACAAATAAAGAAGAAACAAAAGCATTACATGTTACTCTATCATATGCAGCCACCTAATTACATACATAATTATGAATGCAGAGATATTGTTAAGGGAGTTTCCTATTTGCATAAGCATGATATTATACACCTGGACTTAAAACCTCAGAATGTCCTTATATTAGCTGATGATCAATTAACTACTGCAAAGATTGCCGATATGGGTATCAGCAAGTACCTAGACAAGGACAAGTCTTCTCTAGGCCAGAATTGCACCGGTAAGTAAATCTATCTATCTTTAGATGGATATATCAGGGTCAAGAAAGAAAAAAATAAGATTGTCCATTCGTTCTAATGGTCATTTTAGAATAATACTTATGTATCATAAAGTATTATATACACTATTATTGATTTTGATTTTCTTGTTTACGTATGAATCTATAGGATGTGGCACCTTAGGTTGGCAAGCCCTGAACAACTGATAAGTGGTAAACCACGAAGACCTGCTCTGGATTTATTCAGTTTAGGAGGCATCTTCTTCTACTGCCTCACTAAAGGAAACCATGCATTTGGGAATGATTCAACGCACCATAATGCAAATATATTGAGTGGTAAAAACGAACTTTTCTTATTAGATCATATCCCAGAAGCTACACATCTCGTTTCTGGACTTCTGGAAACTGATCCAAACAAAAGGTAAATTATCTTTATAACTAATCTCTCATACTTTAACATCAATCTGACAATTTTTCATTTTACTTTATATGTAGGCCAAAGGTTGCAGAAGTTCTCGCCCATCCTTTGTTTTGGGATTCTAATATGCGTCTCTCGTTCCTGAGAACAGCTAGTGATCGATTTGCTAAGGAATATCCACCATCATTACTCTTAAGTGCTTTGGAGAAAACTAGAGTAATTGTTTTCAAGAAACATGGTAGATGGGATTCCAAGTTGGATTCGGAAATTCAGAAAGATGTCCAATATTGGAACATGAAGACCTATCTTGTACGCGATCTGTTGCGGTACATTAGGAACAATTCGGGTCATCATCAAACCATTAAGGCTGAAGTTTCAGCAATTTTGAGGAGTCATCCCGTAGGATTTGACAATTACTTTTCCAGCCACTTCCCTCATCTACTTATCGAAGTGTATAAAATAATTCGATCTTATTGTAAAAAAGAAGAAGCCTTCGAGATATACTTTGAGAAAGAAAGGTAGAGCTTTTAAATTTCTTGTGCAATTAGTTGGTCAACAATCCATTATACTGAATTGGTGAATATTGAAAACCATTGGTTTGTTTGTT
This sequence comes from Penstemon newberryi var. newberryi, assembly GCA_030819805.1. Taxonomy (NCBI): domain Eukaryota; kingdom Viridiplantae; phylum Streptophyta; class Magnoliopsida; order Lamiales; family Plantaginaceae; genus Penstemon; species Penstemon newberryi. The sequence continues at coordinate 951,900 of JAUALY010000002.1, forward strand.
TAGTTGTTATGAGATAAGTTGAATTGGTGAATATTGAACACCATTGGTTTGTTTGTTCAGATGTTATGAGATAAGTTTTAGAGATTTGCTAGCATATAGACATTTTTCTGGATTATGTGGTTATAAATTCATCATATATCATTTTTTTTTTGTGATACCATGCTCTCATAATATATAAAATATGCTGCATTTATTCACAGGTTCAAAGGAAAGAACGTATTTTCTGATGCAAATAGTCATAATTATTCTGAAATAAAGAAGCCACTCACTGAATAATTTAATCAAGGTTCCACTTAGTTTTTAAATAGTAAGAAAAAAAATTCAATTGCTCTTTATCTTTTACGTTTTGAAAACTCATATTCTATATAGCATCTATCATCCAGCTCCTCGCGAATAAATGGATTCAAAATGGAATTTCCATATGTATTAGAACATTTTTATAAACAAATATATTTTTTTGGGCAAAATTGAAGAAAAAGTTCCAAACTAATTAGTGATTTTGGATTTTCGTCCCGAACTATATCACCTCACCGAATTTCGTCCTGTAATTTAATATTTTTTCGGAATATTGTCCCAAACTAATTATTAATTTTAGTTTTTCGTCCCAAACTATATCAACTCGCCGCATTTCGTCCCGTAATTTACCATTTTGCATGAATTTAGTCCCAATATTAAATTTCTAATTTAATGGAAATGGTGGTTCAATCTTGCAATTAGTTTGGGACGAATTCTGCAATATTGTATAATTGTTCATGCTAAAATTTGCCACGTCATGACACATAAGCAGCCATGTGGCAATTTAACGGACACATGCGCAATTTCCGTCTCATAATTAACGGTGGGACGATATTCGAAAAAAATATTAAATTACGGGACGAAATTTGGTGAGGTGATATAGTTTGGGACGAAAACCCAAAATCACTTATTAGTTTGGGACGTTTTCTGCAATTTTGCCTTTTTTCTAACATTCTAATAAACTTTATTATCTTTTGTCCTTTATCGAAGTTTATCGATAATATAAAAAAAAAGTTTGTTTACTCTTGCAATCTCTATTTCAATTGTAACGCTTGTTCGTGACTTTTCTGAATTGATTTCTGGTTAATTTCACTATAATGACTAGTGAATCACTAAAATAGATACATGATAATGCAAATTATGATAATAATTATTAAAAACCAACATGGATAAAAGAACTAAACAATAATACTGATCTCTCAAATATCTAAGACTATTGTTTTTGCATAAAAAAGAAAAAAAAATCAATTATAGTGTAAAGAGGTTTGTATGTATTCCTATGCCACATCGATTTTTCAATCTCAACTTTCTCATAAATTTTCACATAAACGACTTCGAACCATGATGGTAATAATCCTCTAGGTATTGTTGCATATAAATCAATATTTCTCCGTCGTAGTATTCATATCTATCAAAATCTTGTAAGCCGATGACGTAACTTTCGGTCCATAATTGGTTCTTGTCATCAAATTGCTTCCACAGTTGCAATAATTGATCTGGCCAATTAGTTAAAGTCATGAAATAAAGCTCTCCCTTGATTTCCATAAGTGACCCAAAATCAATCCAATCATCTTCAAAATTCACCGGCAAATCAATTGTCGAAAAAACTTGTGTCTCTGAGTGAAAGGAGACGATACAACTTTTATATTTATTGTCAATCGCTTGCCAATAAAAAACCCCACAAACAAAAACCCCCAAGCATGAGGTAAAATGCAGATGGTTTATAGTCGTCGCATCAATAGATTTCCAAGCATTATAATGTAGATCATAGTCATTGTTGGAGATGGATAGAGAGAGAATTTTATAATCCTCTTTTTTTATATTTTGGTCGAGCGATTCTTTGACTACATGCACGAACATGTATTCATCCTTAGATTGGACATAGTCAAAACCAGACTTGAATCCTTATTCCCAGTGGGTTAGGAATTAGTGGGAAAAGTCGTTGAGTGGTGGGATACACAAGTATAATCCCCCCATAACGAAAAAGCATACCAATTTAGATTGGGATGGAAAGGGAATCATTTTTAGAAATGATAGTGATGAAAATATTTCAGGGAGACTCCATTGTTGGACTACTTCTCCATGGAGATCGAAGGTGGTTAGAGTGAATAAGTTTTGTTTAGGTTCATGCAAAACTAGCATTAATGGGGGATTAGGACTGTGATTTAGAGCTTTTTGACGATGTAAAATTTTGAATGAATTATTGGAAATAAGAGATTTCCAGTCCCTCGAAACACACATACATCTTAGAAGACTCTTTACTGGCAATCGTGATAGTATCTCCATCATTATATCTTTAGGCAAATTTTCAAATTTGATGTCCTTTGATCTCTGCTTCGCTTTCTCCATCTTTGGCCTACTTATGTACCAATTGAAACTTTGTGTGTTTCCCATCGATCTCAGATGCACCGTTGCCTGATATGAATAAAGATTAGGTTTAACTTTTATATTATGAGTTAGGGTATCTTTTATTAATATTTAAAAGAAAAAAAGGTTTTTAATATAATCTTTTTCTTTTTTATAACCCTTTAGTAACTGTTGGACACACATAATCATACCTGAGGTTCTTCAATCTTCATTGGCTGGTGAAGTGAACCATACGTTCTTTCTTCAATCTCATCAGATCCATTTCGTTTAATTTATAATTCGAAATACTACAACCCGATGTATATTCAATCTAAGTCACATTTCAAAATTCTTAAAATTTAACATTCAAATTCAATTCAAATCAATTTTTTTCGTCAAAACCATCCAAACACATATTCTAAAATAAAAACTTATATATCCATGTAACATCTATAAAATTATGAAGACACTCAAGATACATGATAATGCAAATTATGACAATAATTATTAAATACCAACATGGGTAAAAGAATTAAACAATACTACTTATCTTTCAAATATCTCTAAGTATTACGTAAGACCACTGTTTTGCATAAAAAAGAAAAAGAAAAATTAATTATAGTGTAAAGAGGTTTGTATGTATTCCTATGCCACATCGATTTTTCAATCTCAACTTTCTCATAAATTTCCACATAAACGACTTCGAACCATGATGGTAATAATCCTCCAGGTATTGTTGCATATAAATCAAAATTTCTCCATCATAGTACTCATATCTATCAAAATCTTGTAAGCTGATGACGTAACTTTCGGTCCATAATTGGTTCTTGACATCAGAATGCTTCCACAGTTGCAATAATTGATCTGGCCAATTAGTTAAAGTCATGAAATAAAGCTCTCCCTTAATTTCCATAAGTGACCCAAAATCAATCCAATCATCTTCAAAATTCACCGGCAAATCAATTGTCGAAAAAACTTGTGTCTCTGAGTGAAAGGAGACGATACAATTTTTATATTTATTGTCAATCACTTGCCAATAAAAAACCCCACAAACAAAAACCCCCAAGCATGAGGTAAAATACAGATGGTTTATAGTCGTCGCATCAATAGATTTCCAAGCATTATAATGTAGATCATCGTCATTGTTGGAGATGGATAGAGAGAGAATTTTATAATCCTCTTTTTTTATATTTTGGTCGAGCGATTCTTTGACTACATGCACGAACATGTATTCATCCTTAGATTGGACATAGCCAAAACCAGAGACTTGAATCCTTATTCCCGGTGGGTTAGGAATTAGTGGGAAAAGTCGTCGAGTGGTGGGATTACACAAGTATAATCCCCCCATAACGAAAAAGCATACCAATTTAGATTGGGATGGAAAGGGAATCATTTTTAGAAATGATAGTGATGAAAATATTTCAGGGAGACTCCATTGTTGGACTACTTCTCCATGGAGATCGAAGGTGGTTAGAGTGAATAAGTTTTGTTTAGGTTCATGCAAAACTAGCATTAATGGGGGATTAGGACTGTGATTTAGAGCTTTTTGACGATGTAAATTTTTGAATGAATTATTGGAAATAAGAGATTTCCAGTCCCTCGAAACACACATACATCTTAGAAGACTCTTTACTGGCAATCGTGATAGTATCTCCATCATTATATCTTTAGGCAAATTTTCAAATTTGATGTCCTTTGATCTCTGCTTCGCTTTCTCCATCTTTGGCCTACTTATGTACAAATTGAAACTTTGTGTGTTTCCCATCGATCTCAGATGCACCGTTGCCTGATATGAATAAAGATTAGGTTTAACTTTTATATTATGAGTTGGGGTAGCTTTTATTAATATCTAAAAGAATTTTTTTAATATAATCTGTTATGGCGAAGAGTAGTTTTTAAGTTTGTTTGGTGATTTTATAATGTTTTACATCCTATCCAAATAAGGTTAGGATAGATAACTCACAAACCGCTTCTCTATTAAAATTATTTGATATACTTGAATATTGTTAGATATTTTTTATCTAATAGAGTTATAATTATATAGGGTTATTATTTTTCTAGTTTAGATATGAAATAGAGTTATAGTTTAACTTGGAAACCAAAAAGAACAAAAGAAATTTGATACTCCCCGACCCAACTAGATATCCATATTCTCAATTTTTATTCAGTAATATAAGAACCATATAGTTTTATGTGTTATCAAATATCAATATCGATGACATAATTCAATTTCATTGTACAATATCCAAATCATCGTTGTTAGGCTTATCTCTGTTATTTCTACAAGACAAGGAAAAAAAAAAGTGTAGAAGTTATTGCATTTGGTATCAAATGCAGTATCTTCTATAACATATTCAAATGGAAAAACAAAAAACTGAAAATAGCCAAGAAAAAGAAATACCGAAAATAGCCAAGAATATAGGCAAGTTTGAGTCTTGAGTTTTTTTCAGAGTCTTTGTTTATTTTGATGGACCCGAGAGCAGCAATACAAAATCAGGTTTAACTTTAGAATTATGAGTTTGGGGTAGCTTTTATTTGTATTTAAAAGAAAAAAGGTTTTTATGTTCAGATTGGAATATAATGACAACTAATTTTTACGTTTGTTTGGTGATTTTATAATTTTTTACATCCTATCCTAATTGGGTTAGGATAGATAAATCACAATCAGCATATACTTGAATATTGTTAGATATGTTTATCTAATTGAGTTATAATTTAAATAGGGTAATTATTTTTGTATTTTAGATATGAAACAGAGTTATAGTTTGATTTGAATATATCTATCAAGTAGACTAATCATATTGTGGCTGGTAAAGTATTTTTGGAATAAAAAGATATCAAAATTCTACATTAATTAAAAGGAAAACTAATTTGATACTCCCCGGCCCAACTAGATATGCATAATTTGAGCTTGTATTCCAGAATATAAGAAAAATTGCTGGTACAAATTGGCGTATTCATTAAACTTTAGCAGTAATTTAGATCCGTTGGCTGAAAACGTTTAAAGAATATAATACATATCTATGATCCCAAATAGAACACCAATACATGGCATACATGATATACCTGTTTATACCAAGGACACAGAGGAATGCTTGTTTGTTCTTTTCAAATATCCGTAATTCTTTAAATGAAATATACATAAAAATAAAATTATGAATAGATTATTAACTAATATTTTGTTAAACTAATGATATAATACTACTTATTTTTTTTTTTAATCTTAGTTAAATATTACGTGTGTGTATATATGGATATTTACTTATTATCGGATGTGAATCTGTAACATATTGGATCGACTTAAATTCGTATTGACTCCACGTATTATCGAATTCAAAAAATCGATTTGATTATGTATAATATTAGATAAAAGGTCTGATAAAATCCACCGAATTTCCAATTGGACAAAAATTAATATGAATAGAATTCGAACCGATCGAATTCTGAAATCTGCACAGCCCTAGTTATTATCATTCTTACCATCGTCAGCCCAACAAAATTGTGCTCAAAGCTGAAAAAGCAACGAGGCCAATATAATAATTATAATTTATAAGAGTGAAAGACAAAAACCCCTATAATTTGTCCTATTCCCAAAATGCTCCTTGTGTTATTTTAACTTTAAAAAACCTTCCAGTGTTTGGTTTTAATTACTATACTTGACTCAAATAGAATTTTATTTTTGACTTTGACGAAATGACAAAATTATCCCTATATGTTATTTAATTATTTTTTTATTTATTTCTTTTGAAAATCCAAGTACATACTACTTGGATCGATTGTGGTAATTAAAATCAAACCCAAGGAGTTTTTGGGAGTTAAAATAACACAAGGTGGTTTTTTGGGAGTTAAACAAAACATAGGGGTGTTTGTGTCTTTCTCTATCAGGGGTAAACTTGTCATATCAAAAGTAAAATGTGAACAAATAATTGCAATTTTCGCGTTTGAATCACACTCCCTTTTTTGGGGGGTGTATTTGGCACTGACTTGAGAGCACAAGGAGGTTTTTGGAAGTTAAAATAACACATGATATTTTTTTAGAGTTAGAAAAAGCATAGGGTGTGTTTTTGTCTTTTGCTCAATTTATAAATAAAGAGAACTTTAATCATGAATGAACCCAAATGAGATGACATAACATATAGGAGCAATTCTTAAACGGGGTTAATTTCATATATCTCCCATGTATTATTATATATAATTCACTTACCTCTTGAACTATTGAAAATTTCACGTACCTCTCTTATGCTATTTAAAGAGTCTCATATCTTCCTTGTACTATTAAAATCTTAATTGACCCCCTCAGATTGACGGTCAACTAACACTTAGAGCAATAGGTTGGATTCGGGTCGAGTCTGGGCTGACTTGGATTTGGCTCCATTTATGTTGAATTCAGATCTTCCTTGAATATGATTTTCTTAAATTCACTGGATCTTATATAGATTCGACCGGATATTGAATCTTATTTTTATTCTATATGCTTTCAAAATTCAAACTAGTATTATTTTATGAAACTTCGTTAACGTTATAATTTCGTTTAAATTAAGTTATTCGTTTAAAATTTCTTAATTAATATTCATATCCTTACATGTTATTAGGAATGAATTTTCAACTAATGATAAAAATCACTTCTATTTTTTTATCTTTATAAAATATTCGTATATATATAATTTATTTTTATAATTATCTCTAATCGAAAAAAACCCTCAGAAATCGAACTAGATTGAACCGCATTTGAATTGAACTCCGCGCGGCCCTGGTTACTATCATATTGACGGTGGAAAATTATGATATAGGGGTATTTTAGTAATTTTCTAAATAATAAATTAATAATAAAGAATTATATTTATGTCACTCGCTAAAATGACCATTCTGCCCTTATTTAGTTCATTGGTATTTATAGGAGAAAACTCTTCGCCTTCCCAAATTCTCCTATAAATAGCTCATCTACCAACACAGAAAAGACAAGTTTTTGGAAGAAAAAAGAAAAGAATCTCATAGTTCTCTACAAGATCATCCGTGCAAGTTAGTGCTTGTAATTTGGAGAATGAGCAAAGAAAGAAGAAATCTCAAAGACTTCATTTGATCATTTTTACCCAAGATCAATAATCGTTCATGTTTTTGTTCATAGGGCCAATTTCATATTAATTCTCACCATCAGCCCACCAAAATTGTAGTCAGAGCTGAAAAGGCAACGAGGCTATTATAAATTGTAAATAAAGAAATTATTAAGGGTGAGTTTGGCCTAGCGATTCGAAAATCAATTATAGGAGAATTAATTTTACTAAAATGGATTTTGACAATAATTGATTATGATAAAATTCAATTATAAAATAATTGCTTTTGGATAATAGCTTTTGCAAAAGTAACACTTTTGTAGCTTCTGAAATAAGTTGATTTTTAGCTTCTGGAGATCCCAAAAGTGATTATGATATTAGGGGCCAAACACCATTAAAATCACGATTGACTAAAAACAATTTCTATAATTGGGGCCAACACTTCAAAAATCACAATGGAGGTCTAGAAGTGCTTTTAAGAGCTCCCACCGCTGGGCCAAACTCACCCTAAGCATGAATGAACCCAAATGAGATTGACAAGATATAACCAAAACTAGCAACCCTTGCATATATTAAATGATTTATATGTTAAATTAGTAGTGTGAAATAAATATCACCAAATGATTGGTCTAGTGGAAAGAACTACTCACTAGCGAATTCATATTCGAATCACAGTTGAGAGAGATTTTCAAGATGCACACAAAATTGACTTATTATAAAAAACAACATTTTGCAACATTTTCGAGCAAAGTAATACATTGAAACCAAATCGTATTTCGCACGCACAGATATACATAGAGGGAATTGCATTTTTCATACCAAGTTTTTACCTACTCGGTACAAAACCTTCAAAAAAGACACATTTAATACCAAAATTGAAGGATTTTTTTTCACATTTGCTTGAGCTTTGGTGATTTTTTATATGCATAAAATTGTGCTCCAAAAATTTTACCATAGCATGCTTATGTGCCCTATACCATATCCAAAAATTATTGTGGCATTATTCCTTATAGATTACGAGATATGATTTAATTTTGATTAATATTTTGAAACTTTGTTAATTTTATGCGGATTATTTATTGTGTTTCATGAACTGAAACTTGTACCATTAGAAAGCTCTCGTCAAGAACTTTCCAGCCATATAAATGACACAAAATTTGGCCCCTAAAAATTGATGGAGAAATTAAATGTGAAAAAAGTCCTTCAACATTGATGTTAAATGTGTTTTTTTTTAAAGTTTGGTACCAAATATCTAAATTAGATAAAAATTTAGTATTAAAAATGCAATTCCCTCGATATACATATCCATACTCTCAAAGCTCCTCGCTCTAGCTCATTAATTAATAACTTATGAGTGTTCGGCCTCTAGCATTTTCAATGAGACGTAAATTAGGGAATTTTCCTAACGGTAATTGTTTTCGCTTCCCTCTAATCTTTTTTTTTTTATGACCCTTTAGTAACTGTTGGACACACATAATCATACCTGAGGTTCTTCAATCTTCATTGGCTGGTGAACCATACGTTCTTTCTTCAATCTCATCAGATCCATTTCGTTTAATTTATAATTCGAAATACTACAACCCGATGTATATTCAATCTAAGTCACATTTCAAAATTCTTAAAATATAACATTCAAATTCAATTCAAATCGAATTTTTTCGTCAAAACCATCCAAACACATATTCTAAAATAAAAACTTATATATCCATGTAGCATCTATAAAATTATGAAGACACTCAAGATACATGATAATGCAAATTATGACAATAATTATTAAATACCAACATGGTTAAAAGAATTAAACAATACTACTTATCTTTCAAATATCTCTAAGTATTACGTAAGACCACTGTTTTGCATAAAAAAGAAAAAGAAAAATTAATTATAGTGTAAAGAGATTTGTATGTATTCCTATGCCACATCGATTTTTCAATCTCAACTTCCTCATAAATTTCCACATAAACGACTTCGAACCATGATGGTAATAATCCTCCAGGTATTGTTGCATATAAATCAAAATTTCTCCATCATAGTACTCATATCTATCAAAATCTTGTAAGCTGATGACGTAACTTTCGGTCCATAATTGGTTCTTGACATCAGAATGCTTCCACAATTGCAATAATTGATCTGGCCAATTGGTTAAAGTCATGAAATAAAGCTCTCCCTTGATTTCCATAAGTGACCCAAAATCAATCCAATCATCTTCAAAATTCACCGGCAAATCAATTGTCAAAATAACTTGTGTCTCTGAGTGAAAGGAGACGATACAATTTTTATATTTATTGTCAATCACTTGCCAATAAAAAACCCCACAAACAAAAACCCCCAAGCATGAGGTAAAATGCAGATGGTTTATAGTCGTCGCATCAATAGATTTCCAAGCATTATAATGTAGATCATCGTCATTGTTGGAGATGGATAGAGAGAGAATTTTATAATCCTCTTTTTTTATATTTTGGTCGAGCGATTCTTTGACTACATGCACGAACATGTATTCATCCTTAGATTGGACATAGCCAAAACCAGAGACTTGAATCCTTATTCCCTGTGGGTTAGGAATTAGTGGGAAAAGTCGTCGAGTGGTGGGATTACACAAGTATAATCCCCCCATAACGAAAAAGCATACCAATTTAGATTGGGATGGAAAGGGTATCATTTTTAGAAATGATAGTGATGAAAATATTTCAGGGAGACTCCATTGTTGGACTACTTCTCCATGAAGATCGAAGGTGGTTAGAGTGAATGAGTTTTGTTTAGGTTCATGCAAAACTAGCATTAATGGGGGATTAGGACTGTAATTTAGAGCTTTTTTACGATGTAAAATTTTGAATGAATTATTGGAAATAAGAGATTTCCAGTCCCTCGAAACACACATACACCTTAGAAGACTCTTTACTGGCAATCGTGATAGTATCTCCATCTTTATATCTTTAGGCAAAATTTCAAATTTGATCTCCTTTGATCTCTGCTTCGGTTTCACCATCTTTGGCCTACTTATGTACAAATTGAAACTTTGTGTGTTTCCCATCAATCTCAGATGCACCTTTGCCTGGTATGTATAAAAATCAGGTTTAAACTTTTGAATTATGAGTTAGGGTAGCTTTTATTAATATTTAAAAGAAAAAAAAGTTTTTAATATAATCTGTCATGGGAAGAGTAGTTTTTAAGTTTGTTTGGTGATTTTATAAAGTTTTACATCCTATCCTAATGAGGTTAGGATAGATAACTCGCAAACCCTTCTATATTGAAATTATTATATATACTTGAATATTGTTATGTATTTTTTTCTAATAGAGTTATAATTTAAATAGGGTTATTATTTTTCTAGTTTAGATATGCAATAGAGTTATAGTTTAATTTGGAAACCAATTTTTAAAAAAAAAATCATACTCCCCGGTCCACCTAGATATGCATATTCTCAGCTTTTATTCAGTAATATAAGAACCATACAACTTTATGTGTTACCAAATATCAATATCACATAATTCAATTTCATTGTACAATATACAAATCATCGTTTTAGGCTTATCTCTGTTATCTCTAAAGTGAAAAAAAAAAAAAAAAAAGTGTAGAAGTTATTGCAATTTGATATCAAATGCAGTATCTTCTATACCATATTCAAATGAAAAAAAAAAAAAAAAAAAAACTGAAAAAAAGGCCAAGAAAAAGAAATACCGAAAATAGCCAAGAATATAGACAAGTTTGAGTCTTGAGTTTTTTTCAGAGTCTTTGTTTATTTTGATGGACCCGAGAGCAGCAATACAAAATCAGGTTTAACTTTAGATTTATGAGTTTGGGGTAGCTTTTATTTATATTTAAAAGAAAAAAAGTTTTTATGTTCAGATTGGAATGTAATGACAACTAATTTTTGAGTTTGTTTGGGGATTTTATAATTTTTTACATCCTATCCTCATTAGGTTAGGATAGATAAATCACAAACAGCATATACTTGAATATTGTTAGATATGTTTATCTAATTGAGTTATAATTTAAATAGGGTAATTATTTTTTCTAGTTTAGATATGAAGTAGAATTATGGTTTGATTTGAACATATCTAATCAAGTATACTAATCATATTGTGGCTGGTAAAGTATTTTTGGAATAATATCAAAATTCTACACCAATTTAAAAAAAAAAAAAAAACTAATTTGATACTACCCGGCCCAACTAGTTTGAGCTTGTATTCCAGAATATAAGAGACATTTATTTTCTCATAAATCGAACTGCATATCTAGTTACTATTGCCAAAATGCATTTATAGTCCCAAGGCTGGACCCTGGTTACTTGGTTCCGCTCTTCACAAAGTAGCAATATGGTCTTATAGTTTGCACTATTCGTCTCAATACTCTACTACGTAAAAATGTACACAATTTTCACTAAACGAAACTACTCATTAAGCAAGAACTTCAATAACTCACTATGCAAATTGATTCCTCATTACTACTATTATTGAGGAGTAAGAATTGATTTAATTTTGGGAAAATTGTTTTTTTGGTACCATAGGATAGGCTAACTTGCACTTTTGATACCATTGGATACGAAAATGCAAATTTCGTACCATAAAATAGGTTTTCATTGCAATTTTGGTACCAAACCCAATTTTTCTACACAGTTAATGACAATTTATCCCCTATAAAATACATAATATTCAATTTACCCCTCTATAATTTGGAAAAAAAATCAATTTACCCCCTATAAATTTTTTAATGAAGCAATTTAACCCCTTAAGTCGGAGATTGTAACTCACTTGCCGAAATTGAGAATAAACATGCAAACTATTTTATAACATAGGGGGGTAAATTGCCACATTTATCATAACACAGGAGGTAAAATGCCACATTATCATAATAAAAGTAGATAAAATAGCGCCTATAAAAATATCAGGAAGACAATGTGAAACTTTTACAAAATTTTAGGGGGTAAAATGCTCTTTTTTAAACAATGAGAGGATAAATTGAATATTATATATTTTATAGGGGATAAACTGCCATTAACTTTGTAAAAAAATTGAACTTGATACCAAAGTTGCAATGAAAACCTATCCTATAATATCAAATTTGCATTTTTGTATCCAATGTTATCAAAATTGCAAGTAAGCCTATCCTATGGTACCAAAAAACAATTTTCCAAAAAAATAAATATATAATTTGACATGAGTTATAAATATAAAGCGCATGATACATATAGATATATATATATATATAAAGCACATGATAAATAATTTAAGGGGTGGAAGGCCATATTGGGCAGCATAAATTTTATTAAATTAGTTTTGAATTATATAAAGAGATGACAGAAATAAGAGTCTTCTAAGGGTGCAAGGCCATTAAGAACAGCATAGAGCAATTACACAGCCATTAATCATGTAGATAATATATAGGGTAATAGATCAGTTAAAAGGCAATCGTTCTTCACTAAACTGATTAAGCAATTACACAGCAGGTCCCTTTTCAACCAGAACAAGAACTAATTACAACTGCCGAAATTACCCTCAGTAGGGTTCTGCGCTTCGACTCCAGCTCCTGCTCCGGCTCCTGACTGGGCTTCGACTCCTGCTCCTAGAGCCATAAGGAGACCTTGAGTAAGATCTATCTCTATACCCTCTTCTGCCTTCAGGTGAAATAGACCTGCAAGAGTAAGAAACCATGAAAATGTGCTTTTCTTCACCATAAGCTAAAACTTAGACAAGATTTGTAATAGAAAGCATACCGTGTATAACGCCTATGCCTTGGGGATGGAGAGTAATAAGCAGGGCTCCGGGAGTAAGCTCTAGAATAGCGTGGTGGGGGAGAATATGAATGTCTAGGACGAGGTGATCGAGAATATCGACTAGAAGACGTCCTCCTGAACAAAGATTTCATTTAAAAATTTGACATGTATTACGTTTTATAAAATAAATCAACCATATAAACTATTTTCTTCTTTAGCAATTTACCTTACGCGCTCTCGTGCCCTCATCTCTGTAGGTTTCTTTCTGTTTTCCTCAGCAAACACAACAGTCAACTCTCGCCCAAGAAGAATCTGACCATCCATCTCATACTTGGCCTCTGCAGCATCCTCAGGGTCAACATATTGCACAAAACCAAAACCACGCGGCTCACTGCATAAAGACAGAACAATTCAAGTAAGGAAATAGTAACTCAAGTTATGGAAAATAAGTGAAGTCCCGAACATTGATGGTGCAACTTTTAGATAGTTCATTGAAGTCTATAACCAGAAGCATCAACAGTAAACACTGCTCACCCATGAGAATTCAATAAAATTATAAAGCTTCTGACCTTGTGCAAGCAAGGTTAAGACTTGAAATTCTTCAATATTTGAACTTCTTCGTAATTCTAAGACAACTTTTCTTCATAATTCTTCAAGTTCATTAAGATGTTCTTGATTTCTTAACTACTTCATTCTTGGCTTCGACACTTTAAAATGCAAAAGTAAAAGAAAAGCAACAAACCCCAATGAAACAATTGCAGAAAATTAATGAGAAGAAATGGTCAGACTATGTTGTATAACAAAGGGAACAACCAGTGTATAAAACCAGTGTGAACCCAATCCAATCCAATCTACAGATCTATGGAAATCACTCACCCTGTGTAATAGTCCCGTGGCAGATAAATGTCCTTCAGTGGACCAAATTCTCCAAACGGCCCACGAAGATCTTCAGGCCTGCAAGAGTTTCACGGCTAAAGTTAAAGAGCAGGTAAAGGTAGTAATATCAAATTGCAAACAAGTTGACACAGCCAACCAATATTTCATAGTAATTCAATAGTTTATTATTACGAAACAAGTTCGCAAGTGGCTCAAGTAGCTAGCTCAAAAAAATACCCAAGGGTTCACACTTTATAGCTCAAATAAAAAAAATTGAAAGAAAGCCAGTCAGTCTAACCTAGGATTGTATACCTATTTAATTACAAATTTACAAGGAAATTGCACTTTTCATACCAAACTTTTGCCTACTTTATAAGTTTCATAACACACATTTCATACTTTTTGAGCATAAAAGTGGAATATATTATATTCAGTTAATGCTATCTCAATATAAACAGGATCAAGTAAATGACATGTTATGTTATGCTCCTATGTGCTTGACTAATAATATTTAAAACCACATAAATTCAGATATCCAGTGGAATCCAAACATTAAAAATCTAGTAGCTTAGGAAAATTATGAACTAAATTTTGAAAAAATCTAAGTACAAACCTGCAGTCATGGCGAAGATTGCGAACCAATAGGCTTGTTGGTAGATCCTTTCCACGGCTTCCATAGCGACCCCTCGGGCTTGGGCTCCTCCTTCTCCTGCTATAGCCCCTCGGAGGAGATGGACTTCTGCTGTACCTTCTACCCATTTTTTCAACCTATTTAACAAATCAATGACAGTAACATCAATTCAAAAGTGATTTATGCATAAATCATAAAACAATATTTCAGAGTATTTAAACAAGCCAACTTACTCTAGTTCTTCATCAATCACTTCATCCATAAATACCTAAGACGCATATTTCATAAAACAGACATTGAAACAAACAATTTCGCTCTCAAGACGCCACAAACATTATGTCATTAAATAAAACACCGAATAAATTAAATTCAAACAAGTAAATTTATTCATGTCCTTCATCAATCACGGCATGCATTAAATAATTGCAGTACATACTAAATGAAATGGACATTAGCAATTCATAGTATAAGAAATTACAAGCACTGGCTTTAAATCAAACACCAAATATAGAAAAAATAAGTCAAAATTTCCAGTCCTCAATTAGCAGAGCTACGAATATCCACACACACTTGCGTTTGTATGGAACCCTAATTGTAATAGATCAATTAACCTCCAATTGGAACACACTTATCACAGATCAAGGAATTCCTAAATACCCAGTCAAAACACTAATAAAAGCCAATATTTTTTTCAATTCAAAACATGGAAGACAGAGAATATAACAACATGCCATAAAAAAATTATACAAAACACAGATAATTGAAGGAAGTAAAGATTACATACACAAATATTGAGCAAAACAACGATCGCGATAAGGTTTTAGATTTAGCTTTTTTTTATATTTTTTTAAGATTTCGATTTCTATTTCTATTTGTAAATGTTATTATTGGGTGTGTATTTATATAGGTGGAGATTTCTACGCTTCTCCAGAAGCTTCTTCGGTTGGGCTGTGGTACCTTTTCAGTGAATTGCTTGCGCATATGAACATGTGGGCCTATAAATCATAAATCGAGCCTAAACTATAATTGGGCTCCTCTTGGACCATAGGCATTTTAGTCGGACTGTCGAAATGTTCGCAATGACAATTAACCAAATTCGAATTTGATTAAATTGGTTCAAATCTGGTTAATCTTAAATTGAGTATGTAATAGTAAAATATTGATAATTTTAAATTAACAAAAATAATTAGCAAGAGGAGGAATTTTTTTTTTTCGGACACTTAGTTGGTCATTAGCAAGTCATATGATACATTTGAAACAAAGATATATATATTAACAAAAAAAGGTAATTATATGCTATTTTAATTTTTTTCTTAGTGATATTCAAATCTTATACTCGACTCAATTCATTCGGCCATCAAACATATTATGTAAAAATCTCTCATAATGTATATTCGAATATGAGTTCATCACTTTGTGGGATTAGCATCCATTAATCAACCGCTGATAGAAATTGCACCTATCTTAGCATGTTTATGAATCGTCACGTTTGATCCCTCAATTTCAACCTACATTGTAGTCTTAGTCCTTTGATTTTAGTGAGTAACTAATTTGGGGAATGAAGCCAATACAACACTTACTTGCTTTAGAAAGCACAGACCCATTAAAAGTATAAATTGGACTTTAGTATAAATTATGACGCAATGCAGCACATAAATGAGATTAAACTACATAAAAATTGAAGGAATCCTGTAATCCAAGACCTCATTCACAAGTATGTATGCACAAATTTAATTGGATGTACATCGTTATATGCAAATGCAATAGCCTTTCATATTTTTATATGTTCAGACGTTAGACGTTACAAAACTTTGAATATCACTTAGATTAAATGACACTTTTCATCCTTTCTATGAGTTAATTTTTGCACATTCGTCTCTCTTAAATTTTTCGTAACAGATTAGTCCCAGTTATCAATGTATTGTAAGTAACACATTCGCCCCTCTTAAATATTTTGTAGCAGATGTGTCCCTCTCATCAATATAGTGTAACACATTCGTCCCTTTTAAATTCAAAATGCATCCTAAAATAAACAAAAATGAATGTACTTTGAATTTAAGAGGGACGAATGTGTTACACTACATTGATAAGACGGACGTGTTTGCTACGAAATATTTAAGAGGGATGAATGTGTTACACTATATTGATAAGAATGATGAATCTGCTACGAAAAAATTAAAAGGGACGAATGTGCAAAAGTTGACCCATAAGGAGGACGAAAAGTGCGATTCACTTTATGTCTTTATCACGTATGTATATCAAACACTTAAAACTAAAGGGCTTTAAATTTGAAAAAAATATCTGGAGAAATTATTTCATGTATGACTAATAAATTGTATTCTCGATTATAACTAAATTGACATAATAATAATATTCACTAAAATAGAAACATCTGTCATCTACTTTGATATATCGAGTACGAGAAAATTGACCAAATTTTATTTATTTTGTCTACTGTTATAAAATAAGCTTAAAGATAATCTAATAGAGCAAGTAAAGATTAAAGAGAAGAAAGTAGAAGTAGGGAGAAAGTATTTTTATTCATATCTATATCCAATACATTACAATAGAGCTCTATTTATAGGCTTACAGAAGACACTCAAAAGCCATGAGTTACATAAGTTACAAGTCTTCATTGTCCACTACCTAGTCTCATTACAATGGCCTATTAAAGTAGTATCTGAATGGACATCCATTACTATTATATTTATAACACTCCCCCTTGGATGTCTATTGTTAATTGCTTCATTAAAATCTTATTAGCAAAATCCGGTGGAAAGAAAAATTTGAACAAAATGAGTGTTTTATACTGCCTCATTAAAACCTTGTCAAGAAAAACCCAATGGGATAAAAACTTGGACGAAGGAAAAAGAGTACAGTGTGAAGTATATTATTAATGGCACACTTCCCTGAAGTCTATTGTTTATAGCATATGCCTCGTTAAAAACCTTACTAGGAAAAACCCGATGGGATAAAAACCTAGTGAAGGGAAAAATAGTGCACATGTCTTGTCTTTTACTCCCCTGATAACAAAACCACTTAACATTTTTACGTTGACACATAACAATTTCATTAATTAACTTTTCGAATGTGGCAGTCTGACAATGTATTGGTTAAATTGTTTTTCTCAAATGATATACCACGCATCCATTTTGGATATGATGGGTCATTGATCCAAAAACACTCTCAATTTTCTTCATGCATTGTAACTATTTCTGCACGTTGAAGTGGCAACCAAAGTTTATTTTATAGAACAACATGATATAGCAGTTCATCTGCTTGTATATACATCACATATTTGAGAGAGAGCTTTATGTGGATCTGATAAGTACCCTGCATCCGCATAGCCAACCAATTGTGATCTTGAATCATTTGTATAAGTAGCCACACATCATTGAACCTCGGAGATATCGAAATATATGTTTAAATTCATTCCAATGTCGGTGTGTCGGAGAAGAACTAAATCTTGCTAATATAAACTTACAACAAACGATACATCAGGGCATGTACTATTAACAAAATATATCAATTCTCCTATAACATTGAGATATTGTATTTCATGACCAATGAGTTCTTCATCATTCTCACGAGGACAAAAATGGTCATTTTTCTCATCTAAAAATCTTACAACCTTTGGGTACTTAGAGGATGTGTCTTATTCATATAAAATCGTCCTAAAATCTATTATATAAAGTGATTAATGAAGAAAAAATTCATTTGATAAGTACTCGATCTGCAGGCCGAGACTTCCATGATCGTTCACCTCAAATTCTTTATTTAAATAATCAAGTATTATTTGAAGCTCTTCAGGAGTTCCAATAATATTCAAATCATAAACATATAAAACAATAATAATAAACTCTTACCCAAATCTTTTTATACAAACAATGGGCAAATTGGATCACTTTCATAACTTTCTTTGACAATATTCAGTGAGTCAGTTATACCAGAAATACTCAGATTCGTTTAATTCAAATAAAAATCCATGTAAATAGGCTGTAACAATATCTATAAGACGCATATCGAGTTTTTATCATACTGCCAGGCTAATAAGGTATCTAAAAATAATTGCATCCACCACTAGAGAATATGTCTCCTCATAAGTCGTGTTTTATATCTTTCGACTTTATTTTTCTCATTTTTTATTTTCGCATAAATACTAATTTGTACCCAACTGGTCCATAAACTTCACGTTTTGAACGTGAACTTATTTCTTCTTGAATTGTGTCTTTTTTTTTTTTTTTTTAAGGGATAAGAAATGGAAGAGATACTTTTCGTATGCCAATTATGATACTGAAACAAACCTTCAATCTGTATCTCCGAACTTTAGACAAAATGCAACAATAATTTTGAGCTAATTCGTGCTGATAACGTGTTATAAAATAAGCTTAAAGATAATCTAATAGAGCAAGTAAAGATTAAAGAGAAGAAAGTAGAAGTAGGGAGAAAGTATTTTTATTCATATCTATATCCAATACATTACAATAGAGCTCTATTTATAGGCTTACAGAAGACACTCAAAAGCCATGAGTTACATAAGTTACAAGTCTTCATTGTCCACTACCTAGTCTCATTACAATGGCCTATTAAAGTAGTATCTTAATGGACATCCATTACTATTATATTTATAACATCTAGGTAGTTATGAGTTTTTAAATTTTATATTTATGGAGGATTTTTTATTTTTTGAAAATATTTAGACTCGTTTTATCTTCAACTTTTTAATTTTTTTGGAAAAATACAAAGATCTTATGTTTCTCAAATTTATTTACTCACAGAGCTTAAATGCTCCCATCAATGCATCCAAAACTTTTAAACTTCACGATGCCTAGTTTTAAACTTTTAATATATTTCCAATACTCTAAAATCTAAATTCAAATTTCATGATCTTTTCAATGGACGAGTCTTGAAAATATGAATACTAGGTGTATATGTGTGAGATTATTTCGTAAATCAATTGCAAAAACAAGACGGTGAAAACAATAATGAAATTTAATTCAATTAGTTTTTTCATATTAATACGCAAAAAAATAGTGAAATTTAGTTCAAGTAGTTTTTACATACTAATATGTGATGAGTAAAAACAAATTTTAATCTCCCTTTATGTTATACCTTAGAATTCGCACAACAAATACATCAAATATTTTTTTCTCTAAAATGCGTCCAAGTTTGGATTAGGGTTTATGATGATGTTTTTGGGCTTTAAGGCCCAATGCCCACTCATGTTTTTATTCTTATTACAAGGTTAGTACTAGCCAAAATCGACCAGGTAAAACTATCTAACATCGATGTTCGTAAATATTGACTATAATTTGGATAAAAAAAGGGTTAATTTCGGATAGTGCTATTATATATCTTCTACTTATCTCCCTTATACTATTTAAACTTTCACGTGTCTTCCTAATACTATTTAAACCTTCACTTACCTCCCTTGTACTATTGAAACCTTCACTTACCCCCTAAGATTAATGGTCAACTCAATATTTTATGTTCAAACTAACGAAATTTATTAGAGTATTAATTTACCTTTCTATATTTGTAAGATTATTGTACATTTATAAAATTTAGCAATATAAAAGGGCAATATATTCTCTTGGAGTTGCTGTTGAGGTGAGTGGAATAAGTTAACAATATTAATTTCACAGAAATATAAAATGATGCAATTATGTTTTTATTAAATATTTAATCTTCCACTATTCAATATTGTATAATTTGAACAAATTCAAAATTTCACTTTTTGCTAATTTAAGTTTGTATAAATGCACTTTGAAGATTATTTATTTAAAGTTTTTAGTAATATGATAATAAAAAAAAAATTATCAATTAATTTATAAATGTTCTTTAGAGTTTTATTGATATTTTAAAAAAATTAGGGTTATAATAGCACTTTCATAAATTCCTTTAATTTGATTAGAGATATAAATATTTCAATAGGGAGGTACGTGAAGGTAATAGTACATGGAAGTTATCTGAAATTAACCCTACAATTGGGCTCCTCTTGGACCATAGGCATTTTAGTCGGACTGTCGAAATGTTCGCTCTTCGGACAATGACAATTAACCAAATTCAAATTTGATTAAATTGGTTCAAATCTGGTTAATCTTAAATTGAGTATGTAATAGTAAAATATTGATAATTTTAAATTAACAAAAATAATTAGGAAGAGGAGAAATTTTTTTTTTCGAACACTTAGTTGGTCGTTAGCAAGTCATATGATACAATTGAAACAAAGATATATAATTAACAAAAAAAGGTAATTATATGCTATTTTAATTTTTTTTCTCTGTGATATTCAAATCTTATACTCGACTCAATTCATTTCGGCCGTCAAATATATTATGTGAAAATCTCTCATAACGTAAATTCGAATTTGAGCTCATCACTTTGTGGGTAGCATCCATCAATCACCCGTTGATGGAAAATGCACCTATCTTAATATATTTATGAATCGTCACGTTTGGTCCTACAATTTTAACCTACATTGTAGTCTTAGTCCTTTGATTTTAGTGAGTAACTAATTTGGGGAATGAAACCATTACAACACTTATTTGCTTTAAAGACCCATTAAAATTATAAATTGGACTTTAGTATACATTATGACGCAATGCAGCACATAAATGAGATTAAATTACATAAAAATTGAAGGAATCATGTAATCCAAGACTTCATTCACAAGTATGTATGCACAAATTTAATTGGATGTACATCGTTATATGCAAATGCAATAGCCTTTCATATTTTTATATATTCAGACGTTAGACGTTACAAAACTTTGAGTATCACTTAGAGTAAATGACACTTTTCGTCCTTTCTATGGGTTGATTTTTGCACTTTCGTCTCTTTTAAATTTTTCGCAACAGATTAGTCTCAATTATCAATGTAGTGTAAGTAACACAATCGTCCCTCTTAAATATTTTTTAGCATATGCGTCCCTTTCATCAATATAGTGTAACACATTCGTCCCTTTTAAATTCAAAATGCATCCTAAAATAAACAAAAATGAATGTATTTTGGATTTAAGAGGGACGAATGTGTTACCCTATATTGATAAGACGAATGCGTCTGCTACGAAATATTTAAGAGGGATGAATGTGTTACACTACCTTGATAAGAGGTGAATCTCCTACGAAAAAATTAAAATGGACGAATGTACAAAAGTTGATCCATAAGGAGGACGAAAAGCGCGATTCACTGTATCACTTATGTATATCAAACACTATGGATCCATTTAAAACTAAAGGGCTTTAAATCTGAAAAAATATTTGAAGAAATTATTTCATGTATGACTAATAAATTGTATTCTCCATTATAACTAAATTGACATAATAATAATATTCACTAAAAACTCTGTCATATACTTTGATATATCGAGTACGAGAAAACTGATCAAATTTTATTTATTTTGTCTCGGTAGTTATGAGTTTTTAAATTTTATATTTATGGAGGATTTTTTATTTTTTGAAAATATTTTAGACTTTTTTATTCTTCAATTTTTTAAATTTTTTGGAAAAATACAAAGATCTTATGTTTCTCAAATTTATTTACTCACAGAGCTTAAATGCTCCCATCAATGCATCCAAAATTTTTAAACTTCACGATGCCTAGTTTTAATATATTTCAATACTCTAAAATCTAAATTCAAAATACAGGATCCTTTAACTGGACGAGTCTTGAAAATATGAATCCTAGGTGTATATGTCTGAGATTATTTCGTACATCAATTGCAAAAACAAGATGGTGCAAACAATAATGAAATTTAATTCAATTAGTTTTTTCATATTAATACGCAAAAAAATAGTGAAATTTAGTTCAAGTAGTTTTAACATACTAATATGTGATGAGTAAGAACAAATTTTAATCTCCCTCTTATGTTATACCTTAGAATTCGCACAACAAATACATCAAATATTTTTTCTCTAAATGTGTCCAAGTTTGGATTAGGGTTTATGATGATGTTTTTGGGCCTTAAGGCCCAATGCCCACTTATCGCGCACATGTTTCAGGATCCTCTATACCACAATTATGTACCACAATAATGTACCACTAATAACTAACCGTCACATGTCAATTTCAACTAGTATGCATCACACATAATTATTTCTGAAGTCCTTATGTCTTCTCTATCTCTCTATATCCCAGAATAAAACCAACAATATTTCTATGGAACTAACTATTTATTATTCAGATCTAAATTTGGGTCATGAATTCTTTTGTGATTTTTCATTAAAAATTCTGTTGGGCAGCTTAATTAAATAAGTTTATATATTATCAATTTATCATATTGAAACTAACTATTTAAAAATATGAATTAACTTTTGGATTTTCAATTCATGTACCCTGCTCCATTGAAAATTCCTCAATTCAATTAATCTATTTTCATACTCAAACAATAAGAAATCAAGTGTAACGAAATTCTCCAAAGGCATTGCATTCATGAACTCAAAAACCCAAAAAATCATATCAGTTTCTGAATTGTAAGTTTTCTATTTTGTTGGCTTTCAATTGGATTCAGAGAATTCAAAACTGAAAATTGGATGATAAAATTAAAATTTGGTTGGATATAGGGATCTAAAAATTTGAAAATTAGATGTTAGAACGGGAAGGTGACGATACAGAAGATGATAGGAGAAATAATCTAGTACGAAGCATGTTAAGTAAGTCTTA
The DNA here is from genome assembly GCA_030819805.1 of Penstemon newberryi var. newberryi. NCBI lineage: Eukaryota > Viridiplantae > Streptophyta > Magnoliopsida > Lamiales > Plantaginaceae > Penstemon > Penstemon newberryi. Next base: position 975,196 of record JAUALY010000002.1, read on the forward strand.
CATGTAGCAATTAATTATTAGTGGTACACAAGTATGATACACAATGGTGGTATAGAGGATCTTGACTGTATTTTATTCTTATTACAAGGTTAGTCCTAGTCCTAGCCAAAATCGACTAGGTAAAACTATCTAACACCGAGGTACGTAAATATTGACTATAATTTGGATAAAAAAAGGGTTAATTTCAGATAGTGCTATTATATATCCTCTACTTGTCTCCCTGATACTATTTAAACTTTTACGTGCCTCCCTAATACTATTTAAACCTTCACTTATCTCCTTGTACCACTGAAACCTTCACTTACCCCCTAAGATTAATGGTCAACTCAATATTTTATGTTCAAATTAACGGAATTTATTAGAGTATTAATTTACCTTCCTATATTTGTAAGATTATCGTTCATTTTAGCAATATAAAAGGGCAATCTTGGAGTTGCTGTTGAGGTGTGTGGAATAAGTTAACAATATTATTTCACAGAAATATAAAATGATGCAATTATGTTTTTATTAAATATTTAATCTTCCACTATTCAATATTGTATAATTTGAACAAATTCAAAATTTCACTTTTTATTTATTTAAGTTTGTATCAATGCACTTTGAAGATTATTTATTTAAAGTTTCTAGTACTATGATAATAATTTTTTTTTTATCAATTAAATTATAAATGTTCTTTAGAGTTTTACTGATATTTTACAAAAATCAGGGTTAAAATAGCACTTTCATAAATTCCTTTAATTTGATTAGAGATATAAATATTTCAATATTATAAGGGAGGTAAGTGAAAATTTAAATACTACGAGGGAGAGAGGTACGTGAAGGTAATAGTACAGGGAAGTTATCAGAAATTAACCCTAAAAAAAATACAATTTACTATAACAAATGAATTTTAGAAGGAAAAATCTAAACCTTTCTTAAACCCTGAAAATCGGCCGCAGTGCTCTCTACTCCTCCCACTTCCGTCGCCGTCAGCCGAAATCGAAATCGAAATCGAATTTGTTCTGTTTATTTACTGGTATCAAGAAATGGCTCCTACTTCAAAGAAGAAATCTAAATCCAAGCCTCACTTGAAAAACCTTAAAAGTCCGTCGAAGAAAGATGTTAAATCCAAAGGAAGCCATACCAACGGCGTAGTTTCGTCGCCTCCTCCGTCGAGGAAACCTCTTCAGGTCGAAGAAGACGTCCCCGACTTCCCCCGAGGTTTTAGCCGGACTATCTTAGAATTTATTTTTGAATTTATTGATTTAGGAAGGCGGGAATGAAATTTAAAGATTGATTTCTATGCCTTTTTACTGGGGTTTGTAGGTGGAGCTAGTGCGATGCAAGAGAGAGAGGGGGGAAGGGAAGCTATGGATACAGATTACAAGGTATTGAAGAACAGGAACCAGAAACAAAGGAATTTGCATAACAAGAACCTGTCCATCGAGGACGATGATTTAGGTTCCCTGTTTGGAGATGGTATTGTGGGGAAATTGCCAAGGTTTGCAAATAAGATCACTATGAAGGTAGGGTTTTCTTTCGTAGTTGTTCCTTATTGTTGTTATTTTCGTGATATTAGTCAGTGCAACTATGTGGTCCTGACTCCTGACCAATTTGTTGATTTCCATAATGAAAGTGAGCTAGACGTGGTAGTTACATAGTTGGATTGGATTAGGATACATAACCTTTGGCGATTCACGTTATTGGAATTAGAAACATAGAATACTCTACTTTCTGGAATTCAGATTACTTGGATGAAATACTTTAAAATTGTCTAAAAACATTTGCCGAGTTCTAGAGACTTAGTAAGTAATAGAAATTTGCTACAAGAAAAGTTGGCTTGCTTGTTCACATCATATAATTATGCATTGTTTTCGTATGAAATGTTTGAGCGTAAAAGTCAATCTTTTCGAATATCTCTTTAATCATAAACATCTGTTAAATTAACTCCTCATAATTCTTGGTGGTTCTTCTTCCAATTCGTGACTATTTTTATTGATTTCTGGTTCTTAATGAATTTATTTGTGTTATGGCCACAAAGCTCTCCATTGGATATGGACATGATAGCATGTGCCACTAAATGCATGCAGTTTATTTGCAGAGTTGTGTAATATAATAGATTTGGGGAATTCTTACCATTTCCCTGAGTCCCATGGGGAAATTTCACTCTGTCAAAACTTTCATGGAAATATGGATCCAGTTTAGTTCTTGAGCATGTTTATGCTGTTGTTTCTTCATCTTTAATTAGTTCTTAGATCATGAATTTATTGTAGCCAGTTGATTTTTGATACTCTAACAACATCGATCATATTTGGATATCAGGAGTTTATTGTAACCAGTAGATTTTTGATACTAACAACATCAATCATAAATGGAGATCATGATTTTTTTTGTTTAGTTCCAGTAGCTTCTTGGAACTCTAAAATCAACAATCACATTGATATTAGGAATTATTGTGGCCAGTAGCCTTTCAACATCTATTACCGTCAATCATGATGATAGTCTTTCGTTTTTGTTTGCACTTTGCTGTAATATTGTTGTGGAACAGATTTTAAATCAGTTGTCTTGCCTATTTACTTATTTCAGAATGTTTCCCCTGGAATGAAGCTATGGGGAGTAATATCTGAAGTGAATGAGAAGGATATCGTAGTTAGTCTACCAGGGGGCTTACGGGGACTAGTTCGTGCTTGTGAAGCCTTTGACCTGATTTCCGATGACGAAGTAAGATATATCTCATTTCTGGTTGTATTGTCAATATCATGAATCTACTAGGATACATCTATGCGATACGTCTTATTCTTTCTAGGAGACAGACCAGCTTATCGTTATGTATCTAATTTTACACTTTTTGTCATGGCAGGATGCAGAACATAATATCCTTTCTAGGATATATCATGTAGGGCAGCTTGTGTCTTGCATTGTATTGCAAGTAGATGATGATAAGAAAGAAATAGCTAAGCGAAAGATCTGGCTTTCTATGCGCCTGTCCTTGTTTCACAAAAGCTTAACACTTGATGTTATTCAAGAAGGAATGGTATGTAGTTTCAATCGCGAAAGACTTTGGAACCATTACTTTCCGTGTAAGAATAGTCTTTTTAATTGCTGTATTGTCTAATTTGTGCATTGTTTGATTTTTTTTTTTAAAGTTGAAATCAATAATTTCAGGAGTGATATTTATTCAGAGTACCTTAGCCATACTAGTTGGGTTTAGTTGCTTGATTGAGCTATATGAGTTCGAACTTGGTTACTTGGCGACTTGGCAGCCTAACCTTATTTGTATGTATGGCAACTGACTGATTATTAGACCTCCTGAAATTACGTTTTTATGCATAAGAACAACCGAGCTGTCCACTATGGGTACTCGGCTTTGCAGTTGTTCATGCCTTTTTTTATGCACCTTTTCTGAAAAGTTATTGCTTCAGTGAACCTTTTGCTCTCTTTAATTCATGAATTTTCTGGCCAAAAGCCATGGATTAGAGGTACAATTTTAAAGTGCAAGTCACGCACAACAGTCCTACACCACAGTACAGTCATAATATATTTTTCACTCTAGTCCGTCCTCAATGCTGCTTCTTCATACAAAGTTCTTATTGTGGTTATGAGGTATCCCATTTAGAAGTTACACCGTGGGGATTAAGATGAGGAAAAGTATTTTTGTTGTTGGCTTATACATGATTTTTTTTCTTCTAGAAACGGTGGTTGCTGCTTTTCCAGTTCTCTTATACCATATGTTTCTTTCTAGGTTGTGTTGTAAGTTCTCATTGAATTTTTTTGTGTGTCTTATATGATATGCAGGTGCTTAGTGCGTATGTAAAGAGCGTTGAAGACCACGGTTTCCTGCTTCATTTTGGATTGACTTCTTTTGCAGGATTTATGGGATCTGGTAATTTATAGGCAACGCCATCTTTCAACTATTCCCCTAAATGACATGATTGCTAACAAAACTATGAGTGAAAAGTTCTACTTCAGTTTGACTTTATGGATGGTTTGAACTGTAGTTTGATATGATAAATTACGAGGCAGACAGTTAATTACCTAAGCAGTAGGCTCTAGGTTATGTTCCTGCACCTTTAAATTAAAAAAAAGTTCTTAATTTTATATCATTGTACAAGTTGGCATGAGTTCTTTCTTCCATCTATTTGTGAACCTCAGTTGACTGCAGGTTCTTGGTTTTCCTTTGGAGAATTGAATTCAAAGTAGAGTCCTCGAGTTAATGCAATGGTGCCTTGTTTGCGCCCTTCTTTTCAGCATCAAGACGACACCACTAATTCAGTTTTTTCTTTTGAATGCAATGCTTAAGAGAATTATAGAACATTTTATGGGAATATTTTGTGGCATATTATTTGGGGTTTGCTTTAAAATATGTTTGGTCCTTCATTTCCTCTTTTTCTATAGAAAGAAGAAACATCGAAGTAAGTGTGGGCCAGCTTCTGCAAGGGGTTGTTAAAAGTGTAGATAGAGCTCGTAAGGTAGTTCATTTGAGTTCTGACGCAGGCATGGTCTCAAAATCTGTGGTATGTTTCTCTTTACCACTACACTAATTTGCCCATTTTATTTTCCTCTCTGGAGAGTTTGTCCTCTTACATATCTACTGGTATGCATGCAGACCAAGGAGCTTAAGGGTATTTCTATAGATCTTCTCGTTCCAGGGATGATGGTTAACGCTCGTGTTCAATCAACTCTTGACAATGGCGTCATGTTATCTTTCCTTACTTATTTTACTGGAACTGTATGTGTGCCTCATTTTTGTTATCAGAATGTGCTTAGTTACAAGTGAGGAACTATTGCAGCTTGTGTTTCATGTGATCTTCTCTTCATGTTTCAGGTTGATGTATTTAATTTAGATAAAATTTTCCCCTCCTCCAACTGGAAGGATGATTATTCTAAAAATATGAAGGTATTGTTCACCTCCATACTGTTTAGATTGTCTGGAATATCTTCTCTTCTTTTACCATTGTTCCCAGTACTTCCGTAGAACATCTGGCAGTTGACAGGAAAATTGCGTCAGCTGGTCCAGGATGCTATTAGATAGAAATTTGATGAATGTGTTAGCTAGTGGTTTCTTTTAGTTCTGTATTTGAGAACATTGCATGTGAGCCACAGTACCGTACATGTTAATAGTTTTATATTGTATCTACAAGTGTGTCATGAGCTCTAATTATTTGTGATTGTGTTTTACTTATTTCCTTTTATCATTAATTTTAGTTTCTATTTTAATGAGGGTTTATTTTGGTAATTTACTTCATTTTTTGTTTTGTTATTGGTATAGTTCAATGCTCGGATATTGTTTATTGATCCTTCAACAAGGGCTGTTGGTTTAACATTGAATCCTCACTTAGTCAGTAACAAGGCTCCATCATCTGTAAGTTTGCTTTACCTTTGCTTTCACTAGCACACTATATAAAATATATTTTTGGTTTGGTCATAATATTCAACATATGCTGAAGTGAAGCCTAATAGGGGTTTTTCTACTCTTGTGACTTAATTCCTGGGGAACCTTGCTTTAACAGCTTACCTATGTTCCTTTTTGCCCTTGTTCCCAAGCATCCTCTTTCCCAATGAGGATTTCATGATAAAACTTGAAGAAAGATGCAGGGTTTGTTCTTCTTATATTTATGTTTTTGCAAAGCAGCTTGTTAAAGTCGGCGATATCTTTGATCAATCTAGAGTAATCAGGGTTGATAAGGGCTCAGGCCTTCTTCTAGAAATTCCTACTTCTCCGGTTCCAACCCCAGCTTATGTCAATGTGAGTACATTAATTTACTTCCTAAGCATTTCCTGGAAAATTCTTACCTAGACCTGACCTTGTGGCAAGGAATGACACTACATCATTCAATGTGGGATGCCATTCTTAGCCACAAGGTCTATGAATTTTTCCTAGACCAGGTCTAGGTAAGAAATATCTGCATTTTCATTCCATCCGGGATTTGATGTGTGAATGATGATTGTATTGCTTGATTTTCAGTTAGTTGATGCAGCTGACAAGGAAGTTCGAAAATTAGAGAAGAATTTTAAGGAAGGAAGCCATCTTCGTGTCAGGGTACTCGGCTTTAGGCACTTGGAAGGACTTGCAACTGGTATTCTAAAGGTTGTTTTTGATCCATTGTTTGATGATTGCACTTATATTTGCGTTCACAGATCAACTTATTGCCAAAATAAGTCATTTTGGCCCCTCTGGTGATTGGGCAGCTTTTCTAGTGAAATGTGCAAATTATTTGATAATTTTGTCCCAGCATGCTTCATGCCTAATATCAACTCTTTTTTTCTTAACAGACTAGTGCCTTTGAAGATTTGATTTTTACTCACTCTGATGTAAAGCCAGGAATGGTGGTGAAAGCTAAAGTCATTGCAGTAGACAGTTTTGGTGCTATTGTGCAACTTGCCAGTGGTGTGAAAGCCCTATGTCCTCTACGACATATGTCAGAGTTTGAAATAGCTAAGCCTAGAAAAAAGTTTCAGGTTGTTAAATGTGGTTTCTTACAAGATGCCTTTGGACTTCATTTGTTGTGTGGGTTTTGAGGGTTCTAAATGCCATTCAATTGTTGAACTTTGCAGGTTGGAGTGGAGTTGGTTTTCCGTGTTCTTGGTTGCAAGTCCAAGAGGATCACTGTCACACACAAAAAGACTCTTGTATGCTAACTCCCAATAACTTTCATCTTCGTCCAGTTTCTTCTAAACTTTTATTTGTAGCCTGTAATGTATTCCAATTACAGTCTAGTCTTGGAGCATCTACTTTCTTGAAAGTTTAAAATTTGAGGTCTTATTTTTCACACAACTTTATCCTTATTGTCCCATTTATGTCCAGCTCGAACCTTGGTTGGCTCGAGTGTAAGTGTAGTTTAAGATGTCAAATGAGCATGAAAATGTTTAAAAATTGTGAAGGACTGAAGGTCTAACCAATTGTTGAATGACTGGATCATATCTTCATCCTGCGGAGAGAAACTATTGAATTCAAACTTTTGGTTTGTAAGATCATTTCACACGTGGTATAGTTGGTACTACTAGCAAATGTATTCAGATATTGTCTGCTGATAGTTCTGTTACTATAGAAGTTCAAAGTGAGGGCATGGGGTCTGGGTGCTTACTAAGGGCAGATTGTGTGACCTTTTGTCTCTTTTTCAGGATGAGGGATTGGCTATCAGTTTTGACGTTTTAACCAAAACTCGTCACTTAGTATTTGAATTTTAGATGCCTGCCTTCTTTTATTGAAATTTTATTTTGATAATTTCAGGTTAAGTCAAAACTGAAGATCCTTAGTTCTTATGCTGATGCAACTGATGGATTAGTCACACATGGCTGGATTACAAAGATTGAGAACCATGGATGTTTTGTTCGATTTTATAATGGGGTTCAAGGATTTGCTTCCAGGTTTGCTATAGAGCAGTACAAAAATTTCATGGTTGTCTTGCATGCTTATTTTTTGGTTAATATTAAGTTGTGACTTGTGTCGATAAAATCTGTTGTGTCTGCTGAAAACGCGTCCTTTACATATCATAGAATGGGGTATCACATTTGTATGACCTTCATGATGGAAATACACAAATCTATCTACTGGACAGGAATCGCAATACACACTATTTTGAGCTGAGTTGTCTTTATTCAATTTTGAGCAATGGATAAGGTTGAGCTAGCAGCCTTAAGTTGAATAGCATGCCTAATGACTACACAACTTCCTATATTATTCCTATCATGTGTCCACTTCCCCGTCTATTGACTAAGTTGGTAAATAGTAGCCCGGACCCCGGAGTTCAACAGAACCTTTGTACTGATCTTCCCCTGAAAATTCTCTAATAATAGAGTTGTCCTCCAATCCATCAAGTATCCCCCTGCATCCAACCTGCTCCTTCGAAGAGGCCACTTTTTTTCAAGAAAAGCTAGTGTTCAAAGAATTCCCTTTTTTTCATCCTTTCATTCGAGTTGCTTGTCGAAGCACTCCTTTCTCATGTTGTGTGGGTAGTATGCCGCTGTTACCTACTTGTCCTAACGTCAAGTGTATTTCTCATTTGCATTAATGCTTGTACTTAAATGCGTATATCTTTAAGATCCGCAGTCACTCGTCTCTCCTATTACTTGCCTCCACTGTCCGTCCACTACTAAATTAGTGAGCATATTTCAAGATAATTAGGTGACTTGTTAACACTACATGGACATCAATGTCCTGCCAACTGGAGATGTTTAAGTAGTTCCAAACTCAAGTTTAATTTTGTGGTCAAGGTATTACATTTTCTGATTAAATTCCTCCATATCATTGATATACACCAGTCCGTATTAGCAAAAAGTAGCACAGGGAATCCTGTTAAGTTCTCTTTCTCATAGTTTATCTCATCTGTATAGTGTATACTGTATCTCAAAATTTTTCCATCTTGTACCATCTTACTCGCCTTGTATATCCTGCATCTTGAACAAGTATTGCAGCTTGATGTTCAAGTATCCTGTTGGCTATGCACTGTTCTGTAAAAAGGATACAGTATTAGTTTACTTTGATGGATGTTTTATACTTAATTTAGTGTGTTTATAAGAAATATCTTGTGCTTCTTAAAAGTGGTTTGCATCTACCATTATATAACAAGTTCTTGTACTTGGTGCAGGTCTGAACTTGGTTTGAATCCAGGGAATGATATAGGTTCTATGTATCATGTTGAACAAGTTGTCAAGTGTAGAGTTGTAAAATGCATTCCTGCTTCTCGTCGAATAAACCTCAGTTTCAACATGACACCGACAAGGTTTATTTCTGAAAATTATGATATTTGCCTCCTAGGCCATAAAATGTTCAGTTTATGTTAAACACATTCTACATTTGAGATGGAGGATATTATTATTGTGATTATAATTATTATTATTCTTCTTCTTGTTGTTTTTTGTTGTTGTTGTCATGTTTTGGTCTACACGATATTTTTCCCGCTATTCTTGGAATTTTGTTTGTTTTGTAATTTTCCATATATAATAATAAACTCCCGATTCTATTATGGTAAAATCTGAAGCTGAATGCTTCCACCGGTAACTCAATCACATACTGTTTTGTTGTTGCTTTGGTAGGATTAATATTTCTCTTGATTGACATCACAGGGGAGTTATATCACTGTTTCAGGAGCTGCAATATTTTTTCAGAAGCAATTATTGCTTCTGCACCACAAAGTTCATAAATTAGAAGCAAATTTATTATTACCTAATTTGTGCTTCTCTATCTACCTAGATTTTTGCTTCTCTATCTACCAAGATTTGTGCTTATCACATTTTTTTTAGTGAATGCTATATAAACAATACTTTCTACATTGGCCACTTTATTTGTCAACATTTGGTCAGCCTCTTTGTTTCTCACATGTATGTAAAGTATTAATTTTTCTGCAGACAGTTACATGTTTCTATATCCTTTTTCTTTTAAAAATTTGATAGGGCATCAAAGGATGAGAGTGTGAAAGTGGGCAGCCTAGTCGATGGAGTTATTGAGCAGATAAAACCTCATGGAATTGTAGTGAAAGTTAATTCCTCAAGTCACATGAAAGGCACAATCTCTCTTGAACAGTTGGCAGATCACCACGGTATCTCAGCAACCTTTCAGTATAGATTTTTTAGTCTTATATTTTTATAAATTTTCTTAAAGTAATTTTTGAATTCCTTGGCTGAATTTTGTTTTAGACTTTTTCCCTCTTTTCCTATAATCTTTTATTTATTTATTTATTTTGGATACAATGAAACAGGTCTTGCTGATAAGCTGAGTTCTTGCTTAAAGCCAGGATATCACTTTGATCAATTATTGGTTCTTGGTATTCTTCAAATTCTTTTCTCTGTCACCTTTCTTTATACATTAGTTTTCTGGTATTACATTTCTGCAAGAGTAACGAGCCACAAAACAGTATCTTGTGTATCTCTTGGAAATTTAGTCCGAACATGCAACAATAATACAGTTTGAGAATTAAATCTTGATTATTTACTACATGATATATAAACCACACAGATATTGAAGGAAACAATCTCATTCTCTCTGCAAAGTATTCACTCGTTAACTCTGCCCAACAACTTCCAGTTGATATTGACCAGATCCATCCTCACTCTGTGGTGCCTGTAAGATGTTGCTCGTCTTTTCATTTTGTTGTGTTTACCTTGAATTTGCATTGTATATTGTACGACTCCTATTCTTAATGCCATGCTGTTGCAAAATTTTCCCTTAATCCAATCCCTTTTCAGTTGCAAGACATAGATGCAAAACAATTAGAAGTTAATTTACATTATATATTATAGGATTCTTAACAATCAGAAGTTAGTTTACATTATATATTGTAGGATTCTATTCTTAATGCTTTGCTGTTGCAAAATTTTCCCTTTATCCATTCCCATTTCAGTTGTAAGACGTATATGTAAAAAATCAGAAGTTAATGCACTGTGTTTTATTTCATTTTCTCTTTGACCTCTTTGAGAGCTCAAATAAATTCCTGAACCAGGGGTATGTATGTAATATAATTGAAACCGGATGCTTCATTCGCTTTCTTGGGCGTTTGACTGGTTTTGCTCCCAAAAGCAAGGTATGTTTCAAATCTAGATACTTTTTCTTTTTTATAATTAATTTAGATACTTATTTCTCTGTAAATATCTGTATAAATGATCGATGGTTGTTTTAGTAAATTGGGTTTTCGGAATGTTTGTTTGAAGGTTACTGATGATTGGAGATCAGATCTTTCTGAGGTCTTCTACATTGGGCAGTCTGTTCGCAGCAACATAGTGGATGTGGGTCCTTAACTGGAATTATATGTATTAATGATTTCAGGATATTATTTTTTAATCTTTTATTTCTTTCTAATATCATCCCAGGTTAGTAGTGAATTGGGTAGAGTAACACTCTCTCTAAAGCAGTCAATGTGTTGTTCAACGGATGCATCATTTATTCAAGAGTACTTTCATTTGGAAGAGAAGGTAGGACCTGAAATTCATTTTGTCAAAAAATTTCTGTAAAGAAGAGATACCTTTTATAATGGCTTGAAATAATAGAGAACTCACAAATTACTATATATTTGCATTGCCTGATTGGTAAATTTCTTGATAAAATCCTCAAGGAGCATATCAAATACTTATCTGGGCATTATAACTCATACTCTTTTTCCTTGTTGAACTTATACACGTCTGTTGGTCTGGAGATAACTTTTACATTTTCTTATCTATGGGTATTAGAGGGTAAGGATGTAGAGGAATTTAATCTTTTTATGTGGGGTTCGTTGTTGGAATGTTGTCTGTATTTGGTGTGAATTTCTTCGGGAAGTCCAATTTTTTTATCTGACTATCGTGATTACAATTTTTTCAATTCCCTTCTAGTCAACGGGCATTGCATTAATTGTTTTATGCTCATATTTTAGACTCACTCTTCTGCAATGTGCAGATTGCCAAGCTGCAGTTATCTGATTCTGAAGGCCATGGATTGGGATGGGTCGATGGATTTGATATTGGTCGTTCTGTTGAAGGGAAAGTGCATGAAATTAAGGATGTTGGTGTTGTTGTTAGATTTGAGAAATACAATGATGTCTACGGTTTCATTTCACATTATCAGTGTAAGCTTTCTTTGAAGATTCCGAATCAGTTTTTATTTGCTTCCTGAAAAATAATATATTGCATGGACTTCTTTGCAGTGGCTGAAATCCCCATGGGATGCAACTCTGTTATCCAAGCTGTAGTTCTTGATGTTTCCAAGATTGAACGCCTGGTGGATCTCTCTATAAAGCCAGAGTTCATCAATAGCCGTGCAAAAGAAGAGAGCTCTTCCTCAAAAACTTCTAAGAAGGTTAGCTCCCTTTTGTCTCTGTCATGGGACTCCACGTACCCATCTAAAGTCGTCGTGGCCTATAGATGTTTGTGTTTGTGTTTGTGTAAGCTAAAACCACCACCCTTGCGTTCTTTTTCCTTTCCATGTTTGATTTGTTTCTTAACTGCAGAAACGCAAAAGAGAAGCACATAAAGAGTTGGAAGTGAATGAAATTGTGAATGCAACAATTGAGATTGTGAAGGAAAATTACTTGGTAGAAAACATTTTTCTCTTTAATGTTTGTTTAATCTGTTACTTCATGGTCCTTAAGGTAATGGTGTAATGCTAAACATTGATTCCTTTTTTCCACTATTTTTCTCGAAACAGGTTCTCTCGCTTCCAGCCTATGACTTTACCATAGGCTACGCATCAGTCACTGATTACAACACTCAGAAATTACCTCCTAAGCAGTTTACACATGGACAAAGGTGAGTCTCTGCAATTGCTTCACGAGGAACTGGTTGGCAGATCTATATTCGGGTGTGGTATGGTTGTCTTCGACTGCTTCTAAACTGCATGTCATTGTCTAGAAAAATGATAAACCCATTAATCTGTTGTTATTAGGTGATTAATGATTTTAGCAGACTTCAAACTAGGAATGCATGTATGACATGAATTACCAAATTGTTAAAATGAATGTTGAATGTGGGGCATAGAGTGCAAGCCATCTTTAGTGGTCATGATTGTTCTACGTGGATTCTCTATACGGACAAAAAAGTATTTTTTAAGGTATACATGTTTTAACAAACAATTAAAGCAACAGTCATCTTAGCCGAGGTGAAATGCTTGCTCATGTGCTAGCTCAAACATAGATGCATGTATAGAGTTCCATGGCCTGATACCTCTTCGAGTAATTTTCATGAATTACTTGGCTTGAGCATCCTGGAGAATTGGTGAATCTGTGAGTAATTCCGGCACTCTATTCAAGATAAGGCATAAAAAAAAAGAGAAGCTTTTAATTCCCCAAGGCCTGCTCAAGCTGCAAATTGATATACTCTTACCCTGTATGTCTTGCTGCATGCCTAAAAGATGTCTTCTAAACATATATAAATATCCAAGACTACCAAGTTTTTCATCTCTTAAAATCAGCCAGTGAAGAATTGATCCGGTATTGCAAAATTTTAAATATTTAAACGCACCTTAGGAATGTAGCTAAACTTAAATAACGTGTTCTTGAAATGACCTTGTTGAATTGCCATGTATACTCCTTTGCACATAGTATATTCTTTTTTGAATTTTGGTTTTCTGATTTGTATTTTTCTCAATTAGAGGAACCAGAATTTGCTTAAGACTGAACATTTTCATTGCTGTGAAACACTAAGAGCTTTATTTCTTGATCCTTCTAGCTATAGCTTTTAACATGGGTATTTTGTTGGTGCAGTGTCACTGCCACTGTTATGACTCTTCCAGCTCCTGCAACAGACGGGAGATTGCTGCTGCTTCTCAAATCTTTAACTGATGGTGTTGAGACATCCAGTTCTAAACGGGCGAAGAAGAAATCTAGCTATGAGGTTGGATCACTTGTTCAGGCAGAGGTAGAATCATTTCTTCATCCTGTGACAAGATCGATTGTTATATAACAATAAGCAACTGGTGTTTCATTGTTGCATCTTTTCTTTTTCAGATTACTGAAATAAAGCCTCTTGAACTCAAAATGAAATTTGGTTCTGGACTTCATGGAAGAATACACGTAACAGAGGTCGGGAGTCCTTTAGCTTATATACATTTTGTTGGAGATGAGACTTAATTTTTTTTTTTGGTAAAAGTTCTACATATTGAGGAAAATATGGTTGTAAATGATTTAAGATGTTTATTGACAGGCAACTGATGATAATTCTACTGAAAGTCCCTTAAGTAGCTACAGAATTGGCCAAACACTAGCAGCAAGGATTATATCTAATGGCACTAAGACAGAAAACAATAAAGGAAGTCATCGATGGGAATTATCCATTAAACCTTCTTTGCTTAAAGGTAAGCATTTATCAAAATTATTCATATTATGTTGCTTTCATAATTACGATGATGCAATATAGGTCAATATCGTATAGATAAAATCCATTCTATGCTAACAGTGAATGCGCATTTAGATGAATTCTATAGATCACTCACTTAGCCATCTTAATCTGCAATGCACCTGGTCTTTCTTGTTGTTTATCAGCCTGCTTCACATTAACTCATATTATTGTTACTGGCAACGTTATTTCTCTTATTTCCTTAACGAAGAATCAGTCAGTACATCTGCCCTATGTTTACATCACATACTTTGCTTATTCTCTTCAATTGACTAATTGTCTTTGCCACCATTTTAGATATGACTCCAACAGCCGGGCTTATTAATTGAAGTACTTATTCACACTGCACTTTTCCAGCTTAAAATTGATGATGCATGATTGAACTATATTTTTTGTATTTATTTATTTTATTTTATTAATTTTTTGTAGTTACTGAAACAGGGAAATTTTTTATTTACTTGAAAAGCATTACTTCACTACAGTTTCCACTAAATATTATTCAAACTCTGAATCCTTCAATCTGCAAACATTCTGCTTATAAAGTATCTTATATGCATATGTGTGCATATGCATCATCTTTTCGTGCAGAACATCCTTGTCTTCATTGTATTTAGTTCGTGCTGCTTGATAGTGATACATCCCTTTCTTCAGTGAAGATTTCACATATGACATCTTTATATGTTTTGTTGTCTTCTGGCACTAGGTTTCGTTGTAAACTATTACCACTAGAGTTGAAGTATACTGTTTCATTGGTTTCTCTACGGATCAATTCTGTTATCTCTCTGCATTTCTTATCTCTCCCCATCCATAATCCTTGAAATTCACTGATTAACTGATTTTAAGTTTCAAATTGCGTTGCACATACAGGATCGAGTGAAGTAGATGGCTTGTTATCTGCTGAAAACTTTAACTATTCATATGGCCAACGTGTTTCTGGATTTGTGTATAAGATTGACAATGAGTGGGCCTGGATGACGATATCTCGAGATGTGAATGCTCAGCTGTATATTCTTGACAGCTCATCTGAGCCTTCTGAACTTGTAGAGTTTCAGAAGCGGTTTAATGTGGGCGAGGCACTTTCAGGTTACGTAAGTAGTGCAAATAAGAAGAAGAAATTACTTCGTGTGGTCTTGCATCCGCTGCCTGTTGGTACGGTGGAACTCAAGGAGAATGATACTGATCGTCTTTCAATATGCCATATATTGGAAGGTAGTTATGTGGGTGGCAGGATTTCTAAAATTCTTCCTGGTGTTGGTGGATTGCTTGTCCAAATTGATGGTCACGTCTATGGTAAGGTTCATTTTACTGAACTGACAAACTCGTGGGTCTCCAACCCTCTTTCTGGTTATCACGAAGGGCAATTTGTGAAATGCAAAGTTCTGGAAGTTAATCGTGTTGCCAAAGGCACAGCCCACATTGATTTGTCACTGCGATCAACACCAAATTATTCACACGACCATGAAAGTGACATGTAAGCATAAATCTTCATTAATTTTGTAAAGGTTTTTCCTAATTTTAACCTATAATTTTGTCTATGATTCCTTAATCTGGTTCCCTTCAAGTCATCATTTGGATTACATGCATCCATTGTTTCATGTGTTGCCTGCTCATCTATTATGGTTTTTAACTCAGCCGACAGTAATTTTTTCTTTAACGTTTTCCATCATTCTAAAGGTCCAAATTAATTTACAAGATTGATGTTGACACATTCATTACTTGCAGATTGTACTTGTTGCTTTTGTAGTTGGATGAGTTCTTTCTTCTGCGAATTATTTCCTGAGCCTATTTAAATCTCTTTTTCTGTATTAACTTGGTGGATTAATTTTCATTTACATGTCCTAATGATTGATCAATTTTTTCGAAAGGGACTAGAAATAAAGGTAATTTGTAAGCTGAATTTTGTAGTGTTGCCTGTCACTTGAAAATTTGCCTTTTTCATTTTCCCTCATCCTTCTAAACAGTTTGGTGTATATATATATATGTGTGTGTGTGTGTGTGTGTGAAAATCTCGAAGCCAGTCATTTAATTTATACAGCGGAATTTGAAGGAGCTTAGAGCATAGCCTTTTAATCTTCCAATTATAGGTTCCCTGATTTAAGAATCAAAGGGCTTGCTTGTAGTATATTGCCAATCAGAATTTGTAATATAGCTTTGCTTTTGGATCTAAATCTCTCGTCTTGAAATAACATATGCTAATCATTTTCAGGCATTCTTCTACTCGGCATGTGGACAAAATAACAGATCTTCATCCTAATATGGCTGTACAGGTAATTTTTATTTCCTTGCGTGGATTGACATATACAAAGAATTTGTGCCACCATTGTGTAACATTAGAGATCCCTTGCTCTTCAATTCTGCAATCCATTTTAATTGGTGAATTGCTAAACTGCTAATGAAGTTACAAAATCCATCAGTATAAAGCAAATTTAATAATAATTTACCGATTTGTCTCAACCCTGATTCCATTTCTTCTTCTTTGAATCACAATCTTATCATCTCTCTTGCATTGGTTGCTGCAGGGTTATGTTAAGAACGTATCTTCAAAAGGATGTTTTATTATGCTTTCTCGGAAGATAGACGCAAAAGTTCTTATTTCTAATTTGTCGGACAGTTTTGTTGAAAATCTGGAGAATGAATTCCCTGTTGGCAAACTTGTGGTTGGCAAGTAAGTCTATTTTTTTTTTTTTGCATGCATCCATGATGATGCTATTAGCAACCACTAATGTATTTCATGCAGGGTGCTAAACGTGGAGCCTTTGTCCAAGCGTGTAGAGGTGACACTAAAGACTTCAAGCGCAATCAGTGTGCCAAAGTCTGATACTAATTCTCTAAGTAATATGAATGTTGGAGATATTATATCTGGAAGAATTAAGCGCATGGAGTCTTATGGCTTGTTTATAAGCATTGATCACACAAATGTGGTAAGTATTAAGTAAATAAATTTCTATGACTTCTCAATTCTTACTTTCGTACTTGATGAAGTAATTCTGACTATCATGTTTAATGATATTGTTTTATTTAATTGCATGCTACTTTTGCACATGTATTTTTGCTGGGTGGCTGTAGCCTGTAGGTAACAAGTACTTTCTAGAATTCCTATTAGCTGCACTTGAGTTAACCAACTGATTGCAGCCTAGGTCTCACTTTGGAGTTTGGACCATTGTATTATGTTGCCATCATCTACTACATTTTGCATTTCCCCTTGAATACACCAACATGCTAATTATTTGATCAAAATTTCATCCTGTAAGCGCCATAGCCATACATTGTGGCCTCTATAAATCAAATGAAAACATTAAAATTTTCGGGTGATGGCATGCATTACAACCAGACTCATGTGCTTTTGATCTTTCACTTTTCTAGGTTGGGTTGTGCCATATTTCGGAGCTTTCTGATGATCATATAGCTGATATTGAGACAAAGTTTAAATCAGGAGACAAAGTGATGGCAAAAGTTTTGAAGGTAAAATCTTTGTTTATGTCAAATCTTCCTTCCAAATAAGTCCCATTCTTGAATCTTACCAATTGTGAGAATGGAGTGGTTAAAGCATCGGCACTCATATATGATTGAAGCTAAAATTTTATCACCTCATTTAACTCTTCTTTCAGGTGGATAAGGATAGACATCGAGTTTCTCTTGGGATGAAGAGTTCGTATATCCAAGATGAAGTTTTGCAAACAACTACAAGTCAAACCCCTGATTCTGTGGTAGTGTCTGAGCCAATATTGTTGCCACACAGCAACTCTGCTAGGATTGAGAACACAAATAATGAATTCGACAGTGGACCTATACTAGCCGATATTGAATCTAGGGCTCTTGTTCCACCCCTTGAGGTTCCTCTTGATGATATAGAAAGCTTAGACATTGAAGATGATGTCGGTCCAATTGTAGCAAATGCTTCTGATGCCGAAGTCATAGAAGAGAAAAACAAAAAGGGAGCACAAAAGAAAGCGCGGGAAGAGAGGTAGGGCCCCTTTGCTCTGTCTTTTTTGGATAAACTAAAATTAACTGATCAGAAGAAACCAGAAAACTGAAAACAAATGCTTCTGATAATTAGATTTTTTATTCGTTAAAGATTATATGTTGGCTTGTTGTCTGGGGGTCTAATTTTGTAATGCCTGTGCACAGGGAACGAGAAATAAGGGTTGCTGAGGAAAGACTGCTGGAAAAAGACACCCCAAGGAATGCAGATGAATTTGAGAAACTTATTCGCAGTTCCCCAAATAGCAGCTTTATATGGATAAAATACATGGCTTTTATGCTCTCTTTGGCAGATATCGAGAAGGCGCGATCCATTGCTGAGAGGTATAATGCAATTAGTGTTAGAATTGTGCTGCTAATCTCATCTAAAAATTTGAATTTTAATGGATACTTTTTATCAAGTCTATGCTATATAATTTCTCTCTTTGATTCATGTTTGAATATCACTTTTGGGCCTGTTTATTGTCAGAATAGAAAAGTACGCCATCTAATGTACTTTTGGCCCTGTTTCACTTTCGAATTGTAATCACTGGTAAATCAACAGAGCCAAAGTGGCTTAATTTTGTAAAAAAATGTTTTTTTCTTTATTTTCTTCTTTGTCAGCTCAGTATTTTAATCATGCTAATATTCACAATAAGGAAATTTGTGATCACTCTCTGGGCCCCTCCCCTGCCCCTCTCGCTAAACCCTGATCCATTGTTTGATTAACTCTAACGTTTTCTTTGTATTAGGGCTTTGAGGACAATAAATATCCGAGAAGAGTCTGAAAAGCTGAATATATGGGTTGCTTATTTCAACTTGGAAAATGAGTATGGCAGTCCTCCTGAGGTACTATAAAGAACCCTTTCTTGAACATTCGTGTAGTATTTGATGGTTTTAGACTTTTAGTATAAAAATAGGAAATGAAGCAGTTAAAGTTATGTTGATTTGATTTTTTTTCCTTCATAAAAACCTGACAATTTTATTTTCTTTAAACTAGGAGGCTGTAACAAAAATATTTCAAAGAGCATTGCAGTATTGTGATCCCAAAAAGGTGCATCTTGCTCTCCTGGGAATGTATGAGAGAACAGAACAACACAAATTGGCTGATGAACTGCTTGACAAAATGACCAGGAAGTTCAAGCATTCAAGCAAGGTACAAAATATTATATAGTATTATTGTATTCTCTCATCTCTAAATTTCTTACTCATCATGCTGTTGTGAAATATATTGGCTTTGGTATTCAGGTCTGGTTGAGAAAGATTCAGTCTCTTCTGAAACAAAATAGTGATGGGGTTCAGTCAATCCTGAACCGTGCTCTGCTCTGCCTTCCCCGACACAAGCATATAAAAGTTATTTCTCAGACTGCTATCCTTGAGTTCAAGTGTGGTGTTCCAGATAGAGGGAGATCCATGTTTGAGGGCATGCTTAGAGAGTATCCCAAGAGGACAGATCTGTGGAGCGTTTATCTTGATCAAGTAAAATTCTCGAACTCAACCATTGTCTAAAGTTGAGAATGGCAAAACTGTACTTTTAGTATGTTGAACCTTCAGTACTTTCCGTCCCGTGCTTTACAAAATTGAACTTTTGATCCCAATGTTTTAAATAATTTGCACCTTTGGTCTCACCACCCTCTTTCTAATCCAATTTTTGCACTTTCAATTCATAGAATGGCCTTTATTATGAACTACTGTTCACATATGACTCTTTTTCACATTTGCTTATTTGGTCCTAAATTTGGTGAAAAGAGGGGATACAGGCCAAAAGTGCAAAACAATTCTAGAAGTTATGAGCAAAAGTATAATTTTGTAAAACGTGGGATATAAGTGCTGTTGGTGCAGCAGTTCTGTAGGACCAAAAATGCAATTTTGCCAAACCTAATATAAATTGAGCATAATTTCTTCTTCTCTCAATCTCTCAACTAAAAGAATAAGAGGACCTGTATTTCTATTATTTTGGTCTATTAGTATTCTATGTGACTTGTTTTGAAATTGCAGGAGATTAGGCTTGGTGATGTTGATTTAATTCGTGCTTTATTTGAAAGAGCAATAAGTTTGAGCCTTCCCCCCAAGAAGATGAAGGTGCGTATACTTGATTTACTGCAAATAATTAATCCTAATTGTTCTCCTCTCACTACTGCAATTCTTTTTTATATATTTATGTCTAATACTTTGAGGTTGTTAATTGCAGTTCTTATTTAAGAAGTATCTCGAGTATGAGAAGTCCTTATGTGATGACGAACGAATTGAGTCTGTCAAGAAGAAGGCAATGGAATATGTTGAGAGTAACCTTGCTTGATAATTAGTTTATCTTTGTTGCACAAGCAAGTCAAATTTACTAAAAACTCAAGCTGCATTGATTGGTTACTTTCAAGTGATAAAGAAGAAAGAAATGGGCTATAAATAGAGCGATACACCTACACCATGGGCTGCTTATTGTGCTGAAGTTGGCTTTGCTTCATTCTTTTGTGCTTTTGATATTCAATTTTGTAGATTAGGTAGATGTCGTATGGTTAACAAGGAACCAATGTAGTAGACTACGGCTTTTTCCCCCCCTATATCTATGTGTTCGTCACGTTTTGTCTCTACCTGATTGACCGTACACCTGTTCTCTGATCAGGTAAAATGAAATTTTGTTTGAGTTGGAGCCCTTCTAGACCAATTAAGCACATCTGTATAATGGTTTTCGATACATTTGGTCTAGAAAATAACATTATCTACATTGATGTGGGTGAGTTTGGCATATTTGTGGAAATTCTCAATGTTATTTCCAGACCTCTGTTGTAATTTTAAAGGTGTTTAGCCACTTAAATGAAAATTATATTTGGCCTATTGTGATTTTTTTGAGTTGTTTGGCTTTTGTGGTTATTGTTACTTTTGAAAATTTGAAATTTAATATGATGCGCTTTTCAAAAGTTGCAAAATATAGTATTTGCCACTGTAAATCTTTCTAAAATGAATTTATCTTATAACCAGTTGTACATGTGATTTTTTTTTTCTACCAAGAGGCCAAAATCGCCCCAAATTAGAATTTGAACATCTATTTGACAGTAAGCGGTAAATATTTGAGAAGCTGCAATTGTAGCCTGTTTGGTTGACAGACCTACAAAGAACAGGCAAAATAAATAGTATTCTGATAAGGAATATCAATTAATAAACATGGATGGATTTAAGTTTAATTGGTTTTTGAGACGGTAGACATAAACCAATGCCTGGAGTTTTTGTATAGTTTCAAGAAGAGATTAAATACATCCGCACCTTGAAATCCTTCTATCTTCGTTTCCCTATGCTTATCATAATACTTGAAACATCTCCTTTCATCGCAATTTTTGTACTTGCACGACCTCCCTGGATTAACTTCGATGCCAGATTGGTTGGACAACTTAACATCTCTTCATACTTTGTGAATTTGTGGTTGTCCAAATTTTACATCGCTTCTTACTGTAATACACGGAATGGAAAACTTGATAAATCTATATATCCTGAATGTCTATATTGGAGAGACGATGTGAGAAGGGAAAGAGAAAAGATTGACACAAGATAGCACACATTCCAAATGCATGTGGCCATTGGTGAATATGTTAGATACTTGTAACTCGATTGGCAAAACGATTCTCAGTTCAAGCTAGCTCCTACTCTTCTCTTTTAGGATATGGTCATCGTTTGAACAAAATTAGAAGACGAATTATTAGTTTATTACTATTTTCAAACTTTGAATGATGAAGAAAATTTTCATGAAAATACTACGTACCATAACTTATTTGGGTATATTTGTAATAACTTATTTGGGGTGTCTATGATATCTCATTCTTGGTGCAGAAGAATATAATGAAAACCACCACTAATGAATGAGCAAAATTGGCAAACCCGGATAAAAGCTGTGCAAAAACAAAAATTATTTTTCAGAATTTTAACATAGACACAAAATTTGAGCATAATATTGTAATATCTAGAGTTTTTACCGTTTCAACCTTTGTTACTATGCCCGTTTGATTTGGTCCTTCTAATGTTAAGGGATACTCCTCTGGGAATATAGAAGTAGAGTCTTGAACTATATGAAAAAAGAAAAAGTCGTACTTTCCAATAGAAAGACCATTAATCTTTTGAATATATACACGTTATATTCGTTCATCAATATTCTTATGTAAAGTGATATTCATTCATTACAACAATTCAAAGATAAAATTCTTCTGCATGTACGGACGTATATGCAAAGACGAGTTAAACAAAACATACTCACATTTATTTATTTTCATATAATTCTAACTCAAATTCAAGGCCAGAAATATAAATACTCCAACATTTATCAACACTAATAAAACTTACTTGCATGGATTGAAATAATCCAACGAACGGAATGATGAAGTTAGACTGAGGCTTGCAATTAGCTATGTTCTTAAGAATATATTAATTTATGGGGCTGCTACGTTGCATACATTTGATTTTTTTATGTAGTATCTCAACATATAACAATCAGTTGTCCATTATTTGTACAAATAATGAACCCACAAAAAAAAAATCCGACAAAAATTCAAAGAAGGAGAGAGAGAGAGTATTACTTGATAATTATCTCCAGAAATGGGTGCAAAATTGACTAGATTTTGCCTCCTATTTATAAACACTGAATGATTTTTACGCAAGGTATAACTTATTGTTTGGATTGAACTCATTTTACTCCAAACAAGGAAAAGTCTCGGTGCAAAATATATCTCTTCGAACCAATTGCAACTCTTACTCTTAACTATTTCCACTCACATATGAAATTGACATTCATAATAAAATTTAATTGTCCAAATAAATTTCAAAGTTCTAAATGAAATTTTGTTGGTTTTTACAAACCATGAACAACATCTATTATATAATTTAAAAATTTATAAAAAATACTATGTGATTCGGCTCTCTATCCATATTTTGCACATCATCTTTATTGTTAACAACTGCTTTTACTCGTGACATTTGAATGATGGGTTGCACGACATGTTTCTCCTACAACAAAATTGGAAGACATATTATTTGCATTTTGTAACTTCGAATGAGGAAGAAAATCCCAAAAAAATTAAATATACCAAAACTTATTTGGATATATTTTCTAATTGGTATAGTCCATGATGTCTAATTAATTTAGGTCTTCTGGTTTGCAAAAGAATAGAATGAAAACTACCACCTCATTGAAATAATGAAATTTGAGTTCCCCATGGTGAAAGTCCTGTGCAAATTCGATAATTAAATTTCAGAATTTTAATATCCACACATAAATTTGAGCATAATATATAGTAATATCAGGAGCTTTAACCAATTCCTAAAATACCTTCGTTTTCATGTTAATTGTCCATTGCTTTAGTCGTTCTTCTAATATTATGGGATACTTGTTTGGGAATCTAAAAGTAAAATCTCCAACTATTGGAGAAACATCAAACTGTTTATCAGAAACATCATGAACATCTTCAATGATTATTTTCCATAATTAATCATCACAATCTTTATAAACGTACAAGTAGGGCTGCCAATGGGTCGGACTCGGACCGGATCAGAGCAGATCCGGATCCGAGTCCGATTTCCATTTCTTCTATCTGAATCCGGATCCGCTCGAATCTTGAATATTAGCAACCGGATCCGAATCCGACGGATATCCCGGATCCGGATAAATTATCCGGATCCGTTTAGCACATTTAATTTGTTTTTTCCGTTTTTCTCCAAATCACTTGCAAATTCCACCAACATGAATTAAAAATGTAATATTTAACTTAGTTCATCAAAACTATTGCCTGAAAATTGTAGAAGATGGAATATGGTGGACAAATATAAATAATAAAAATTAGAACAATAGGATAAACAAAAATATAAGTAAAAAATATATAAATTGGGACAAAGAAGAAAAAAACTAAATATTGAGAAATGGAAGAGAAGACAAAAAATGAAGGATGAATGGTTATGGTTTTTTTTTTCTTATTAAATAGCATAAATTAATATGTTGTAGACCCAATTAGTTATCAGGCCAGTCCAACAACATCTTTCATACATTTCTATTTAAGATTATTTTTAATATAGTAAAAAGATTTTAGTGGAGCATAGATAGTTTTATTTTTATTTTGGTTTAAATCATAATATATAACAACATATAGTAATATATATCCGATACGGATCTGTAACGGATCGGATCAGCCTAGATCCATATTCGCTCCATATAATTCGGATTATGGATCTTCTTAATCGGATCAGGTCCATCGGATCACTAATCGGACAATTATCCTAATAAATTGGATCGGCTCCGGATTGAAATCGGCCCCATTGACAGCCCTACGTACAAGTGATATTTTTCAATACAGTCTGATTCAACCAGTTAAATAAAATCCTTTTTAGAATAAATTAATAAAGAACACTATAGAAAAAAATATATAGTTTATTTGATTTGATAGTTTAGAATTTTTATAAAGAGTTTTTCGATTTCTTTGGCTTTATGTGATTTTGTTTATCATGGAAGTATATACATGATGCATCTCCAGAATATAGTTGGTTGCATCGTTAGCAAATTGGTAAATACCGAAAAACACATTATCACTCATCTCTGCAATGTAATCAAAGTTTCATCACAAAAACATCATAATTATATGCAAGAAAATAAATTACTAAATAACTGATCTAATGAGAAGAACAAATTATAGTCTAACTTCAAACTAGTGTTGATATGTTAAATAATGGTTGGTTTATGTATTTATACATATCATTGGTGAGAAATAAGACAATATATATATGTCAATTGGATATGCAATTATTGATCATGTTATACATAAAGTAGCAAAATAATGGGTA
Source organism: Penstemon newberryi var. newberryi (assembly GCA_030819805.1). NCBI lineage: Eukaryota > Viridiplantae > Streptophyta > Magnoliopsida > Lamiales > Plantaginaceae > Penstemon > Penstemon newberryi. Next base: position 999,745 of record JAUALY010000002.1, read on the forward strand.
AGGAATTCAATGAGGTTTCATCTTTATGATATCATCAAATTCTAAATTTACTCAAGATATCCGAAATATATCTTAAAAGTTGGACTTTAAATTTTCTCTTTGACAAGAAACATAAGATTATGTTACTATGTATTAACTATATATAAATATTACCCATTCTTCATAATACATAATCACATAGCTTTAATATTGCGTATGTCTGATGCATGCATCCCTTAAGATTTTGAATTATATGTATTATGAGATATACAGTATATTATATTAGAATTGAACACATAGGCTGTATGTGGACGGGTTTTGGCTCAGTTTCACGGGTTTCACGAGACCGGGCCAAAACCCTTTCAAATGAGTTTTCGTCAAATTCTTGAAACCTATAAAACATTGATTTGACACCTACCATCTATTTTTTTCCCAAAACTCTCTAAAACAGACATTGATTTGACACCTATTACATACTTATTTTTCTCAAACCCCAATATTCAAAACCAATCCAAGTGGGGTTTCAACTTTTTCAAAGGTTTCACCGAAACCACCCAAATTATTTTTTTAAAATCGAGACCCGCGAAACCGAGCCAGAACTCATCCAAACAGACCCATAGGGTTCCATATATCTAATACATTAATTCACATAATAAATAAATGTGTTACATTACTACTAGGAACTTTTGTACATCACCTCAGAGAGTTTTTAATTTTCGCACTTTCTCCCCTGCCAAGTTAATCAATGAGTGCACCTTGCACCCCGATCATCTTTTCAGTGAATTTCAGAGGTAGATGCATTATTTAGGGGTTTTAGTGCAATAACTTAAAAAAATGGAGGTTAAGTGATTTTTTTTTTAAATATTATGATGTGACTTGCAATATGAATATATATATACACGATAACATGTTCGTCCAGTTGTACTACTATATAAGGGGATTTTGTGCAGTAAAAATTTCACATCATAGTTTTGTACTAGCTAACTTTCATAACAGGGGAGAGTATCATGCATTTTCTCCTCAAAAAAATTTGTCACAATTTTGAATTTTCTTACTTAAATTAATATCAAATTAATTAAATATTTTGGATAACTATTCCAATTCAATTGACTAAAACACAAATTAGTTACATTTGATTCAATTCTATTAAACATTGCGCACAGTTAATTTTAAGTTTGAAAGACAGATAAGAAGAAGAAAAACAAATGAATATTCAAACACACACACTCTCACTATTCAAATTGGCAAGCAGGTACATAAATATATATAGGACCAACATAAACGCGACATGAAAAAAATTCATCAAACGTGCAAGAAGTTTGGGCGAGGAAATTAAACCATGATTATACTATAACTATAGGATCCACAAATAGAGCAACAATTTGGGACGCAAAAAGCTTTCCTGGATTTGTAATCCCATCTCCACAGTTGTTGTAAACAACCTCTCCTGCACGTACATAGTTAAGAAGCCCTTCAAAAAACTCCTTTGGTACAACCGACGAACAACTTCTATTTGAAATCCACTCCGTGTTCACATCTTTCCACCCATCTTGGATTAGGTCGCCAAACTTTTCCATGGCCACTTCTTTTGATACACCATAGTGGTTCATGTAGCAATCAATTGCCGTCAGCATTTTTCCCTCCTTTTTCTCGCGCTTAATATAATTAATTGATTTCTCAAATTCAAATTCTAATTTTAAAAATATTACAAGTTATAATTAATGGAATATATATAATATAAATTTACTTCATAAGTCCCCAAGTCATCCAAAAATCGAACAGTTTTAGCCATAGCAACCACCATTTTATTTGATTTACTAAATAACCAATCAATAGTTTCTTTAGAGACAGATTTCATTCCAGGGATGATGGTTGTGTAAAATAAATTGATGCAACTAGTGGATATTGTATTGGAAACGTAATCATCGAATGTAGGCATGTCTCGTTCCACAAACCACTTGAGTTCTTTGTAGTAGGCCCGAACAAGCTCCTTCACCTTTATAAGTTAAATATATAGTAATTAGTTAAGATTTGAAATGGAAAATTTGTTTTTTTTACCACATGATAAACCACCTTGCAATTTTGGTACAATTGTACACCAAATTACAAATTTGGTACCAGAAGATAGGTTTTCATTGCAACTTTGGTACAATTTGGACGGAAAAAAATGAAAAAGCGTCATTATCTTCCATTTTCCCTTCAAAATCACTCGCTTGATTTGCATGCCTGCACCTGATCAACCCTATGTTAGATTTTTCAACTTTTTTCAAAGACGTTTTCCCGTTTCCATACAAATGGTAAAACTGTAATGAAAACCTATCATGTGGTACCAGCAAATTTGTATTTTCGTGTCTATTGGTATTAAAGTTGCAAGATGGCTATGCTATGGTATCAAAAAAGCTCCTCCATTTGAAATGGTTCTTACTCCTTCTTTGGCATAAGGAATTGCAAACAACTTTTGTTGCTCAGCCGCATCACGTTCATAATCTTCATATATACTTAAAACGAAACCATAAATAATTTTCATGTAATCTGGGAGTCCGTCAATTTCTTTCATATCCCACCTGAGAATTGTATAAAAAAAGAGTGAACTGTAAAAATATCATCTATGCTTTGCTCTTTGGCAAAATAAATGTGTTATTTTTACTAGCAAAAACCCTCATGCTTTAATATTTTATTAGCAAAAAATCCTCTCTCATGCGGGAGTACATATATATTGCAGTAAAAATGACGATTATACCCCACAAAAAATATTAAACTTAAAAAATTGGCAATAACCTCCTATTGACTTATGAAGAGACTTTTTGCTAATAAAAAAAGAACACGGAGATTTTTTCCAATTACGCAAAATACAAAGGTATTTTTGCTTATAGTTCTATATATATTGCATGCAACATGAAATATACCTTTGCAAAAGGTCAGTGAAAAGTTTAGCTTCTTCAAGTGTAGCATAGTTATCATATGTATCATCAATCGTGGTCACCATTTGCAATCTTTTAGCAAGTGCTATTCTAAGCCAAGAGTATTGAGGTTCAAAATGGCACGTCATGGCCCAAAAATAGCACTCCACCAATCTATCTCTCGCGTGTGGCAATTTTGACTTCAAGTCAAAGTTGTTCCACCACCTTATAAATAATTAAATTACATCAAATATATATATATAAAAGTTTTTTTTTTTTAGAAAAAAAGAAAAAAAGAAAAAGGTGGTACTACTTGGTACTAGAGCTAGATATATACTGTAATATATACCTAGTGAGATGACAGAGCTCTTTCTTGTACAAATTCTGCAAAAAATTAAAATCCAGTTTGGCAAATTTGAGAAGCTTTTCATTTTTGGAGTAATATTTTTCATAGATTGAAATGTAGTTGAGGGATTCTATTCTGGGTACACCCCTATGGAGTGATTAATTGTTGCAGAGCTTGTTCAATTTCGTCGCGGAGATATCCATCTATTAATATTTGATTATCATCATCATCATTATGTAATATTAGCATGCGATTAAGATGAAGATTAGTGAAGGCTACTGCCTCTTCTAAGAAGTCTTCTCCGTGCATTCGCAATTGCGCTGCTTGGTACAAGCTCAACAATCCCTTGGCATCATTATGAAGGTTTTCATTGATTAATTCATCATTCTTAAACTTGTCGAAGACATCTACGTACACACAAAATTATAGATAATTAATATTACATTATATATATTATGGCATTATATATATATACAATTAATTATATATCATATATATGCATGTGTACCACAAGGAGCATTATGACGATGTTGCCTGAGAAGACGAAACTGAAGCGCAGTAGTGAACAAATCATGATAATTAATATATGCTTCATTATCAGACTTCAAATTAATAATTAATTTGAAAATTTGTTCCATTTCTTTTTCAATCTCTTCTTCAAAGTGATATGCTACTCCCAAACGCTCCAGGGTATCAATTAGTATTAGTATTTCCTCACAACTGCTTTTATTTTCTTTAGCCATTAATAACAAACTCCTTGTTTCTTCCTTCATTTCCTCAATGGCTTCACCATACTTTTCTTGTACCTATATATATGTATATATTAACTTAAAAAAGATGGTATAGTGAACTAATAACACGGGAATATTTGATAATAAAATAAATATTAATTAGTTTTCTACCAATTAAAAATAACACAGACACAGACACAGACACAAACAGGGGTATGTGTACGTTGATATATATATATATATATATACCTCGTCGTCCACAGAATACGAAGAGAAAATGTCGCCACACATACTGGGGCTAAAACTCGTTATGGGTGGTCGGACATCTTCAGCCAAACATGAAGCTGGGGCGGCGGGAACATCAGCAACCATTTTTTCTTTTGTGGTGAAATTAATTCTAGTTTATTATAACTCACTCTAATATGATTAATTAATTAACTGGTGTGCATTTTTGAAGAATCATTATCATGACTAATTTATAGACGCACCTTCTATAGCATGACTGGCAGTGCACGTGATTAATTCACACACGCATGCATGACACAAAACAAAATTAGATAAATTAGTAGATAATGTAAATATTTATAACAAGTTGCATGTTATTATTGATAATTTTAAAATATAAAATAATTTGTTTCATTGTAATTCTCGATCGGGAAAAAGCCACCAGCAGTACTTCCTCATGAAAATTGCCCAGTTTGTCAAGTTCTATGGTATGAAAAATGATTTTTTGTCTTTTGATTAAGTTTGCGTACGTACTAGCTACCTGAAGTGTAGGTGTTTTTCTAGTTTCATACTATTAGCTAGTGTTATATATTGTTGTTAAGTGAAATTGTATATATTGTAAAGATTGTTAGGTGTTCATTCGAGTAATAATGCAAAACACCCCTGGCCCTGTGATATACATAAAATTTATTTATTGTGATTTGAGTGTTGCATTTCTTCCAAAAAGAATTAGACCCGAAGGTAGCCCATATCCCGGTAGATATTAATTTCTTTTAAAAGTACTGCTGTAACGTGAAGAAATTTGGTAGCCTTTTTAGACTGCTTGAGGTAATCAATCATGGAGTAAAGACGACGACAAATCTTGGGCTGCATATTACTTAGTTGATTCATGTGAGGCTGGCAGTGGCAGGCAGGACTAATATTATCAATTAATGTTTTAAAACTGAAACGGAGACATGGACGACCGATTCAAACGGTCCAATTCTCATTACTTTGAATTATATTCACATTATTTAATTTGTTTTCGTTGCTTCCATCAACTTGGTTCAAGTTGCCAATTATGACAATTGACCAACAAATGTTCTGTTATTCAAAGGGATGTAAACTTGTAGTCAGTGGTTGCCGGTTGCTTTTTTTAATGATATAAAATTAACAAAAATATCGATTCATGCATGAAAATGAGGGCGTAATAAACCAATCTGGAAACACGAAATGAAAATAGTACACCAATTAAAAGATTATTTTTAGTGAAGTTTTAACCCACTGTCAAGAGAAATAATATCATGTAGCGGGACCAGGTATACTGGTATAGTAAGGAGATCCATAAGTAAGAGTGTAATCGAACCGAATAGTGTCAAACGACACATTGTTCAAGTATTGTTTGAATTTTATCGGGCTTGATATTTTGTGTTTGAGCTTGGCTTGATTGTTAAATGAGCCGAGCTCGAGTAGCTAGATATTTGACATGTATATTATCAATTTTAGCTTGACAAGCTCGAGCCGAACTTTAAAAGTTAACGAACGAAAAATGATGCTCAAAAAGAGCTTTTGTTGAACGAATAGCCAGTCCTATCCGTAAGTGGATAGCTGATATGAGTATAAACAATGCATCAACAGAATTAATAAAGATGACTTAAACAATTCTGTTTAAATAACTCGTTGATTAACTGTCGAATATGTGTTCCTCTATCTTAACTTTAGAAAACATATATAAAAATAAAGATACACAACATAGCTTGCATAATCTAGAAGAGTTGTAGTCGAAATATATATTATCTTCTCATCTCTGCATTTGAATAATTTGGATATGATATATTCTATTTCCTCATCTCTTATAGCTACATTACTTATTCTACGTACATTTGAATGCAATACAACTTCTTCTATCTTATTATCCCTATTCCCTTTTTTTTTTTTTCTTTTTTCTGTTTTTTTAGATGATGAATATTATTATATATCAATCATCAAATCAGAATCTTTTTAATTATTGTCAAACTTATAACTAACTTATTACTTGATTGAATAACAATGTTAAAAAAATGATCGATTATTCACAAATATGTTCCAATTAATAATATACTTGCATGCTAAGCTTTATGATTAAACTGCAGGTCCGACCAAATAGATCATAATAATACAACATATATATAGAGTAGTTCAAAACAAGGGCAAAATTAAATTTGATAAAAAAAGAAATTCACCCTACGAAATTAATTAAAATTTTCTTTCAATTGGAATTGCCTTCAAAGGCACCAGGCTGTGAAGTGAAAGCCCCATCCTCTCCCTCATATCCGGTGGGACGTTATCGGGGAGCTTCCAATCAAAAGTCTGTACCAGCCTAGCCAAAGTGAGATTAACCATTCTCTCACCCAAGAACATACCAATGCAAGATCTTCTGCCAGAACCGAATGGAAGCAACTCAAAATTTTGCCCTTTTGAGTCTACTTTAGAGTTGATAAACCTATCAGGCTTGAACGAGAGAGGATCATCCCATGAATCAGGATCCCTGTGTATTGCCCAAACGTTAATGAGTACCATCGTGTTCTTAGGTATCAAGTACTCCATGAATTTGGTATCCTCCCTTGCATTTCTTGGAAGCAAAAATGGAAGTGAAGGATGCAGTCGCATGGTTTCTTTAACCACTGCTTGTAAATACGGTAGCTTGTCTAAGTCACACTCTTCCACATTCCTCGACCGCCCGATGACCTGATCAAGCTCGTCTTGAAGCTTTTTCAACGAGTCTGGATTGTGCAGTAGGTAGCTCGGCCATCCCCCATTGAATTGTAGTGCTTGTAGTCTCACTTCCAGCTACAAACATTTCCTGCAAATTACATACTAGTATAATTTATTGTTTTTTTCCCGCCCTTTCTATGTAGTTAGTTATATATTAATGTACGTAGTAATCATTTATAAACTTATAATCCATCTGTCCCCTTTTATTTTTTCACCAAATGGAATTATTTATTTTCACAATTAATAACTGTTCAGATAAATGAGTGATTTGACATTAATAACACTAACTACTAATTCAAATGGCATAATTAAATCAAGATAAAAAAAAAAGAAAAAATCAACTCGTAGTACCAAAACAAGTGTAGTGACAATGTCCTTTGGAAGCTCTTCTTCTTCTTCTTCTCCTGGTTTTCCTTTATGCTCCAATAGTGCATCCAAGAAATCTTTTGGTTCCTTCTCTATTAATCCCAACCGCTTTTCCTGAATCCTTTCCTTCACTAACCCATCAACTATGTGTATCAACTTGCTCAAATACTTCCCCGTATTCTTTCTGATTCCTTGCGGGTCAACCCGTTTCAAGAATGGAAATGAATCTACTAAATTCGGTACCCCAAGCCACTCAATGAACTTGTTCATTGCTTCAACGAATTCGTTTCCTTTCTCAGACTCTATGTCCATTATTATATCTCTAGAGATCACGTAATTACTAATTATATTGAAAGTCCAGAGAGTAAGGTACTTATCAAATTGAATAGTTTCCCCATTAGCATCTTTTTTTATCCCCATTATTGCATTTTTGGTGCCACAACTATAGTCCACTGGCATTTTTACCCCATAACTTTTCGGGCTGGCACATTTGGTGCCACAACTTCAACATCAATGGCAATTTTGGTGCCAATTGAGGCCCAATTTTGAAATTGGCCCGAAATTCCCCCATGTACGGGCCATGTGACATGAAAATTGAGGATTTTGACCATTCAACACTTTTTTCATGAGAAAAAAAAAATTCATCCACCAAGAATTAGGCTACTTGGATGTTTTTATTTGGAGAAGAATAAGAAAATGGGTAACAATTTAATTAAGGGAATGTTTGGTGAATTTTATATAAAAAGTTAGGATTTTGAATTTTGGTATTTTTTTTAATGAAAATGACGTTGAATGGTCGAAATCCCCATTTTTCGTGTCATATGGCCCGCATATGGGGGAATTTCGGGCCAATTTTGAAATTGGGCCTCAATTGGCACCAAAATTGCCACTGATGTTAAAGTTGTGGCACCAAATGTGCCAGCCCGAAAAGTTACGGGGTAAAAACGCCAGTGGGCTATAGTTGTGGCACCAAAAATGCATTAATCCCATTGAATCATGATATCGACGCAAGTTTGTCGAGATGGAGCAGAAGCACTTATCTTTTTATTTACAAAAAGCTGAGACGAGCAGAGCTTTCGTGTCATACGCCAGTACTCCCCATAAAGAGCAATTATCATTGATCTTTTGTCGAAGTCGCATGCTGTAAGAGAATCAACCACTCTTCGATCGGAGAAAGAGAGGTCGTGTTTCTTGAAAAGCTCTTCAGCAGCTTTGGCTGATTATATGACTAAAGTGTTTGACATACCGAGTTTTAGCCAGAGCACGGGTCCGTACTTGGCACCAAGTTTGTGCATATTCTGGTGGGGCATCATTCCCACATCGAATATGTTGCCGATTAACGGCCAGCCGAGTGGACCTGGTGGCCGCAATTTGTTAGACCCATTTTTATTGTAATTGTATGTAAATATAAACCAAAGAATTATGGCCAAAGAGAAAGAGATGCAAAACCAAAGCAATGATTCTTGAGTTGACCCCATTTCTTTTTCTTTCCTTTCATTAGTTCCAAACTGCCTCTCTTCTTAAGTACTGAGAAAATTTCACTTTTGGTAACCATACTTTAAGGTTACGGTACCATAACTTTAAAAACATACACATTTGTTACCATATGTTAACTGTCCTCTACACATTTGGTATTTGACGGAAAATTCAATTTCGGACGGAAAGTTGATGGAAAATTTGCATAATTGATCTTATAATTATAGATTGCTGCCAAAGTTTGTCCCACATATTTTCTGGTCGATAAATTTATCCCAAAGTTCACAAGTTTTATAATTATAATTATTAAATTTCTTAAACTAATTAGATTATATATATATATATATATATATATATATATACATAAACTAAATAATATTTTATATAAAATCTAATAAAATATTTATTAATTTGTTAGATTTTTTTAGTTTTGAAAAATAATCTTTTAAACTAATTAGATTATATATATATATATATATATATATATATATATATATATATATAATAATATTTTATATAAAATCTGAAAAATAAATATACTTATTAAATTTTTTAAATTTTAAAAAATAAACTTGTAGACTAATTAGATTTAGGGTTTTATTCTTTTTTTCTATTAATTTTTAATTATAATAAATTTAATAATTATTATTTTTATTATTATTTATCTAATTTTAAAAAGATTTTTTTTCAATTTTAAAAATTTAATAAGTTTAATTGATATTTATTTTTCAAATTTTATATAAAATATTATTTCATTTATATATGTTATATGTAAAATCTAATTAGTTTAAAAGATTTTTTTTTAAATTTAAAAAATCCAATATATTTAATTGATATATATTCTTTTGGATTTTATATAAAATATTATTTAGTTTACATATATTATATCTAAAATCTAATTAGTGTAAGAGATTTATTAATATTAATATATAAAATTTATAAATAGGATTTATAATTAATTATATTTTCAATTGGGACTGAAATGGTGACTTGTAAATTGTGGGGTAAATTTATCGGCCATAAAATATGTAGGGCAAAGTTTGGCAATGATAACGCAGTGAAAACGTCGTTATTACCTATCTCTTTAAGCCCAAAATATCTTGCTTTGATTCGAGTTTTGTGTGCTTTTGCTTGTTTTTGCGTTCTTTTGCGTTTTTGGTCCCTTGTTGGGATTTCGTGTGTTTTCTTTTGTTTTCGTCGTCTTTTGTCGTGTTTTTGTTCTGTTTGTAGGTTTGAGAATTTAGCAAGGCTAAAGGGAAGTCCGAGAGGATATGATTCAATGCAATTCCATCAAATCAAGACTCGGTGGCCGTTGATGCAAGCCTTTGCGCAGAAAGAGCTTCAAAGAAAAGAGAACCCGAAGCAAATCGTAGAAGAATGTAGATAGCTTCTCACTAAAACGTACATATATATTTTATGGATGATCTAAATGAGCTGAATTTTGGATATGTCATAGATGTGTGAGTTAGCTACGCTACGGACTTTACGGATCTACAATCGGATTTCGGAATCAAAAGATATGCTGCTCGGAAGGAAGTGTGGCAGTGCAGAAAACTTACGGCCTGTTTCTCGCGGCCGCGAGGTTCAGTCTCGCGGCCGCGAGACCCCTGTTCCAGCAGCTGTTTTCTGCGGGAAAAACAGGGGACTTTTTGTATCTTCCCCCTTTTCCCCCACTTGTATTTCATAACCTTTTTGGGGACTTTTTGGTCTTGTTTCCCTAGGTTAAGAGGGTCAAGAGGAGACACAAATTAGATAGATAATCTTTCCCTCATACCTTGGCCTCCCTTTTCCTCTCAAGCCTCCCTAAACTCTCTCTTTACTTTTTCTTTCTTTTTCTTGTATTTGAAGACTCCACCAAGGGGGTGAGTTAATCACCACCCTTGGGGAGTGATTAGGTGGTGATTAAAGGGAGGAGAATCCATCTCTCGACTTTATTCCGATTAGGTGATATCTTTCTATTTCCTAGTTGTCTATGATTAGGATATGAATGTTGTTACTTTCTATTTGGAACAAAGGTTGTGGATTTGAATTCTTTGGATTTATATATATTTATGTTATTGTTTGATTAAATGATGTCTTGATGATTAGTATGGTGCTTATATGTGTTCGTTAATCCGATTCCGTGCTTATCGTTCATCTTATGGTTTGACAACCTTTGAGATGAATTTATTGATTCTTGATTGCTAGACATAGTGATTTTGAGGATTTGATTATGAATTTGGATTGTGATTCGATTTTAGGATAGACATATACCTATGTCGTTTCATATTCGTTTAAGGTTTGAGTTTAATGCATCGATTAGTATTTAATCCATTTAGACATAAATTGGATTAGTTTAACTCGATAGGTTTGTATGCAACTCGGAAGATACATACGAACGTCCTTGAATCCTTGAGTAGCAACACGAGCATAATATATTAATTGTCGAGTCATTGTTATCGTTTGATTAATTATGTTTGGATGTTGGGCTATGTTTGAATTGTTGGATTTATTGTTTTATCGCACTTTTGGCCAATGATTGTAGTAGATTATTGTTTAAGTACTTTGATTTGCCGTAATCATGTAATCGGACTTAATTCTACCTTGAATGCATCCTAGACATAGGACTTTGAAGGTTAGGCGAGTGACGATTTGTGGATTTCGACCTAGGATAGGCATATACCTAGTGTGGTCCGTGTTTGTAAAATGAGTTCGTTCGTGAATGCATCAAATAACTTAGATTCTCTTTATTCGGGGATTTGGGTTAGTCTTAGGTCCCGGGTGACAGCGGTACGCCTTTGATCCCTCTGAGAGCATCGAGTGACAACGATGTTTGTGATTGATCCGGAGATGGAGTGTTTGGGTAGATTGGTAGAGTTAAGTGAGACCGACAGGGAGACTTAACTAATTTAGAACTCACAAACAACAACTAAACCTATGATTGTTTGCATAGCTAACCTAACAACCGCATGATTTATCTGCTTTAATTGATTGCTTATAAATCCTCCTTACCGCATAATTAACTCCCCAATTTACTTGCTTTCGTAGTTAGATTTACTTTACCGCTCGTAGTTAAATAAAATCACCCTTATCATACATTTGGGTTTGATCATTTTTGTATCAAGCGTTCTTAGATGAAATAAGCCGTCGATTGATTCGTTTATTCCCACCTTTTACCCATTCGTGGGGATTCGATACTCGGTATGTACTTATCGTTTTATATTACTTGTAACGACCGTATACTTGCGTAGTTTGCGTATTAGTATTTGGAACGCAACAGGCAACACTCTATAACTATAGGACCAATTTTATAAATTTTCCATCAATTTTTGGTCTAAAATTGAATTTTCCGTACAAAAATTGACGGAAGTACCACATGTGTCGAAGGCAGTTAACATGTGGTACCAAATGTGTATGTTTATAAAGTCATGATATTGTAACATTAAAGTAGGGTAACTTGTGATACCAAAAGTAAAATTCTCTCGTTAAGTAAGTATTGAGTAGCCGCCAGTGATTTTTCATGAGATGACAAAGTCGGAGTCTCAATAATTTAGTCGTAACTTTGGCAACGCTTGTAAGAATTACGATTAAGACCCCAATAATTTTACATATAGTTTAAAATCAATACTATTTTCTTTCTTTCCTTTTAGTGGATTTTAACAATATCTTATTATCAAAGTGCTATGTATTTTATGCATTTATGATGCTTAATTTGTTTGTCATAAATTTAGGTGTCATTAAAAAATTCATTGAAACAACTTGAAAATTGTTAATTAAAAATTAACTATTACTTCCATTTAGGTATAGATTATTTTGAATTTTTATCTATTTATTTATCATGTAATTACATTACGATGTCATACTGGTGGTATGTGTGGTCCGATCTTACAAACATTGTTTGTCATACAAGATGTTGAAAGAGTTTTGGTATACAATTCGCAAGAGTTTTAGTCCGATCTTACAAATATTGTGTGGTCCAAGTCAGATCACAATATCAATATCGAACGGTTTGTATACAATTTCTTGTAATGTACTCCTCTGTTCCAAATTATTTGTCGTTTACATATTTTTACACATATTAAGGTACCTATTAATAGTCTCAATTTTAGGGAAAAAATAAATTATATACCTAAAATATCCTTATTCTTTATTTATCTCACCATTATCTATTTACACGTTATTCAAGATTTACACTCTCTTTCTTACTTTTTTCTCTTACATACCTAAAATATGTAATTAATAGTGTATTGAAATCCTAAAGTAACAAATAATTTGGGACAATTTTTTTTCTCTAAAACGACTGATAATTTGGGACTGAGAAAGTACTAACTAGCAATTTTTATTTGACGTGACGGTAGGACGGTAGGTAGGTAGGCTGGTATTCATCTTTTCAATTGGATCGATTTAGCATAATTTTTATATGTCGTGACTGTAGGTAATTTTTTATAATATAATTGTATCTTGAAGATATTTGAATTGGCAGCATCCTGCAGTCTGTTTAATTTAAAACAAATCATGGATTGAAGAAATAACTAATAATTTTCGCAGATCTATGCATTTAAAATATTAATTCATAATTTCATACTTAATTCATGTGAGGCTATCTCTTCCAGCGAAGCGTCACCTCGGTTAGAGTTACTGGCAGGATTAATATATATTACTTCCTCCTATTTATCCTTATCCCTTGTTACAGTCTAAATTTATAAAAATTATAAAAAATTATTTAATTAATATATTTCACAAATAAATTGATAATATCATATAATACTATATATATTAATATTTAAAAGATTTAATACATCACAAATGTGAATAATTTAACATAATAAATCACTTAAAAAATTAAAAAATTTGATCGAGTACTATAACTAATGAAATAAAAATAATGAAACGTTGGGAGTATATTATTATAATATACTTTTCTCCAAGTCCTATACTGAATTTGAATTATATTCATCGTTGGTCCCATTCCATCAACTTGATTCCAATTTTAATTAAAACAGATGTGGACACAGTGAGTGAGTGGCTGTGGCTTTTTATATATTAATGTAGACTTTCCTCTTGGCCATCCAAAGAAGACCAAGGAAAAAAAAAAGAAGAAGACCACATGAGGGCGTAATTAAACTAACTTGGAAAAAGAAACACTAGATGACGATATAGTACACTAATTAAAAGATTATTTTTAGTTAAAGTTTGGGCACACTGTGGAAAGAAATAGGGAGAATAATTCAAACTACCAATTAGTATATATAATTATAAGTGGGGTAGTTTCGTCCATGAATATGTAAAAATAGATAGGATAAGATGATGAGCTAAAATAGAGAGGAGTATGTAATGTTGACCTTTAGAAATAAGATATAACTTGCTATTAATTAAGTCCTTATAAATGAGGGGAGAGAGCTAGTCCAAAGTTATATACAATTCTTAGTTAATAATGGGCTTCACTGAAAATTCAGAAATGATTTGGTACCTCTTCATTTCTTTCTCTTTAGCCCTTGTTCTTTGGTTAATAATATCCAGGAAAAGGAAAGTTGCCTCCAATAAGTTATCAGCGCGGCCACCAGGGCCACCCGGGTGGCCGTTGATCGGAAACATATTCGATGTGGGAATGATGCCTCACCAGAGCACACACAAACTTAAGGCCAAGTACGGCCCCGTACTCTGGCTAAAACTCGGTATGTCCAACGCTCTAGTCGTACAATCAGCCAAAACTGCTGAAGAGCTTTTCAAGAAACACGATCTCCAATTCTCGGATAGAAAAGTTCTTCATTCTTTTACAGCGTGCGATCACGACAAGGGCTCGTTTGCCGTTGCTCGTTATGGTGACTATTGGCGTATGATTCGAAAGCTCTGTTCAACAGATCTCTTGTCCCAGAAAAGGATCAATGCTTCCGCACCCACGCGACAAAATTGTGTCGACGTAATGATGCAATGGATTAGAGAAGATTCTGTCAAAGGATCAGGGGAAATCCAATTGGAGAAGTACTTAGTTCTCATGACTTTTAACGTACTTAGTAAATTCGTGATCTCTAAAGACATTATGGGCTCATCAAATTCTGAGATAGGGCATGAGTTCCATGAAGCCATGACCAAGTACCTGCAATGGAGTGGGACACCAAATTTGGTGGATTCATTCCCGTTCTTGAAACCTTTTGATCCTCAAGGAATCAAAAGGAATGCGGAAAAATATTTGACTAAGTTGATAGACATGGTTGGTGGGTTTGTCAAGGAAAGAGTTCAGGAAAAGCTGTCGGGGAAACACAAGGCAACAAAAGATTTCTTGGATGCGCTCCTAGAAAATGATGGAAAGGGCGATCAACTTTCAGAGAAGAGTGTAATTTTAGTTATTCTGGTGAAAATTATATACTATTAAGTTTTACATTAATTATATTAATTATTATACTGTCTGTCTATATGCTACACTATTTGTATATATATATATATGTGTGACAAAATTTTTCAAGGAATTTTATTTTTTTTCTTTGTTTCTGCAGGAAATGTTTTTTGCTGGGACTGAAACTACGAGCAGCACAATTGAATGGGGGATGGCTGAGTTGTTGCACAATCCAGACTCATTGCAAAAGCTTAAAGACGAGCTTGATCGGGTCATAGGACATTCAAGAAAGGTCGAAGAGGGTGACTTAAACAAACTGCCCTATTTACAGGCGGTGGTGAAAGAAACGATGAGGCTACATCCTACGGTTCCTTTCCTTCTTCCGCGAAATTCAATGGAGGATACTAATTTCATGGGATACTTTATACCCAAGGACACAATGGTAATTAATTAGAATAATATGTTGCCAATGAAATTATGCACTTATTAATTAATATTGTTTTTTATTAAAAAAATAGGTACTTGTGAACGCTTGGGCGATACACAGGGATCCTGATTCATGGGAAGATCCTCTTACGTTCAAACCGGAGAGGTTTATTGACTCGAAAATCGACTCGAAAGGGCAAAATTTTGAGTTGATTCCATTTGGTTCTGGCAGAAGATCTTGCATTGGAATGCTCATGGGTGAAAAAATGGTTAGCCTTACTTTGGGGAGATTGATACAAGAGTTTGACTGGAAACTCCCTGGTGAAGTTACCCCAGAAACTATGGATATGAGGGAGAAATTGGGAATCTCACTTAACCTTTTGTCCCCTTTCAAAGCAATTCCAATTGAAAGAAAGTTCTGAATGTATTTCGATGTTATTGTTATCTTATTATATTATTTATATATATTAATAAAAATGAAGGTGATTGGTTTGGTTATCATGGCCGTACGTCTGTGTAAGCATTTTTTTTCTTACTTGTCTTAATTTTGGATATCATCCTAGGCAGCCTTGAATATTTAATTTGATTTTTGTCATCTTCTTATGGAAAAGAGTTCAAAATTTGTGTGATGTCCTAATATTATCTATTGGTCCTCAATATGAAAAAGTGATTTGTAAGACATATAACCTTTTCCTCTAAGGAGACTAGTCGGGCATGAGTCAAGTTTGTTCACTTATTTTTCAGAGTTTTTTAATTATATATTTTGTTCAATATAATATACAAGAATTATATACCACGGTTGTTTAAAAAAAAAAGAAAAAACATAATATTCAGAGTTCGTTTATATATATATATATATATATAATTAATAATGTATTAAATAAAAATTTGATTGGATAGAGTGTTAAATATTAAATTATTGGGCTAGATTAGAATAGGACCTAAAAATTGACGTTGTAATGACACTACACTAACATGTACGCTAAACTTAAACTGAGTACCACTCAACCTCATTTTTTTTTTATTAGGGTTTAATACATTTTGAGGCGCGTCGGACACATGGGATCCTCTCCCATTAGGGATTTGAACTTGTATTCGCTACTTTGTAGTGACTAGTCTCTTCGCTATTTAAAAGGGTTAAATACAGTTTACCCCCTAAAGTATGGGGTATATCAATTACCCCCTAAAGTATTATTTGTCACACTTACCCCTCCAGTGTTGATTAGTCAAAGTTATATTTTTTTCTTGCCCAAATTACCATTCCCTCTTCATATATGTTAATGATTAGTTTTAATCTCATACTAAATTTATTTTTAATATCAATTTACATCAAATTGTATTATTCTTTGTGAAAAAAAATTCACACTTCTTGCAAAAAAAAAAAAAGTTCCCATTATTATTTCAACAATTTATATGTTATTATTTCACCGGTTATTATATTATATTCGTTATTATTCAACCAATTATGATATTTTTACCTCAATTATTATTTAAACAATTGTTATCTTTCTCTATTATGTTTTAAAATTTTCTAGTAGCTCTTCGAATTATTAATTGACACGAGATTGATCAAACCGTCATTCTAACCAATACACGTCTAATTTTCCAGATGTTTATTATAATTGTTCGAAACTTGCACTAGCTCGTCCATGCCATATAAAAGTTCCATTCAAATCATTTTTCTAACCATTACATGTCTAAGTAAGTTATTACTTGCATTTTAATTATCACAACCAAATTTACGAACAATTTTTATTCTCGCCCATGCCATATGAACTGGTGCAGGTTTCGAACATTTAAGTAAAAGCCTGGAAAATTAAATGTCTAATGGTTATAATGACAATCTGAATTTCGTGTTGATTACGAATTCAAAGAATTACTAGAAATTTTAACTAATAATGAAGAAATGTCGCAATTGTGCCAATAATAATAAAGGTAAAAATATAATAACCGATTGAATAATGACATATATAAATATAAGAACAAGTGAAATAATAATGGATATATATAATTTGTAAAACAAAAATAAAAACCTTTCTTTGTAAGAAGTATGAAAAATAAATCAACAAGAAAAATATAATTGAATGTAAACTATGAACTTAAGAACAAACTTTGTATGAGGTTAAAAACTAATAACCATTAGCATATATAAAGGGGAAGGGTAATTTGGTCAAGAAAATATAAATTTTTGAGTAGTAAACATCAGCCCCGATACTTTAGGGGGCAAACTGTATTTAACCCTAATTATTTTACTTATTTGAGCTTTTAATATTTACTTGATTTATATTTTACGCGGTCAAATGTATTATTGACCATAATTGTAGGAGCCTTTTATAATCGACTCGTGTAGGAGCATTCCTTTTAAATATGTCAAAGTATCACACTTTAGTTGACTAGGGATAATGACTACTTTTAATATTGTATGCCTTTACCAATAAAAATATATCTAACCTAATAAGTCTATGGATGGAAGGGGGTGATTGCGAAAGCTTATAAAAAAAATACAAAATCATGAAATTGATGATCTTGCTTAAAACTTCATTTCATAATTTTTTATAAGTTGGTGAATTTACAGATAAAATATGGAGTATTAATCATTAATGTAATTACACTGATCACCACATTTTAGGAAAATTATTCAAACTATTTACATGGTATTTGATCCAGTTACAACATTAATTTTGACTGAAACATGCTAATGTAATAGATAAAAATGTTCCAAAATTACGTTACTATGAATTTTTAATTTAATTTTTTTAAATGTTACTTTATTATTAAGAAAATTCCATTCCATCTCCACAAACCCGCTCAATACCCACCCACCCACCCTACAACCAAATTGGTCTTGGAGGGCAGCCGCCAGGAAAAGGTCGTGGGGAGAGGGAGAAAAAGTGAAGGGGGTGGGGTGGTTTCAGCTGGAGGGGAGGGAATGGGTTTGGGGAGGAAAAGTTAAGTTTTCTATTTTTTCAATTTTTAATTAAATTTTATATATTTGAATCAGGCCTTGCAATGTAAACGCATCGAATTGTATTGGACAATACACTATTTTAGTTTGATTTGAATTATAATTTAGTTAAATTATAGTTAAGTCTTATTTAATAGTTAAATGGATCAAACTCGAAAAAAATTTAAGCAAGTCGAATATGGGTGAAAATGTGAAACTGAATAATTCAATATCATTTTACATATATATTTTCACTATTTAGCTTTTCAAGTTGATTTAAGAATTATTGAATAAATTAAACATTTATTACACTTTGTCCCCAATTTAAATTTGTTTAAACTTTAGTCCTTTATGTCAGGATTTTGGCGAGGGTAGCTTCGTTAAATCAATTAAAAGATTCTTAAACTCATGTTTCGCTATATATAGTCCCTTGAGCCATTTTTGTTACACTGTAGTCCCTTAATGATGTTATACTTTAAGTCTTAGAAATAACGAAATTTATCTTGCCAAAATCACGTACGGAGCATGTTATGTTAATTAAATTGAAATCTTATTGGATCATAGGACCAATGGGGAACAAATATTGACTTGAAGATAAAAGTGTAACAAAATTTAGATTAAAAACAAAAATATAACAACTGTAGAAAATCAAAAACATTTCTGATTATTCAGCCAATAAATTGTTATTAAATTTTGACAGAAACAAAAATAGGAACCAAAAAGAATACAATTAATAGCTAGAACATGGAGTCGCTGGCTCACTGCTCCAGAATCAATCTTTTAATATTGACCGCCAGATAGACCGTCATTGATTGGGGGGAAAATGCAAGATACTCCCCTGTATTATGCTAAACCTGCAAGATTGTGAAATTTTTATTGAGCTAAACTTCCTTATGTTTTCAAAAACCCTGCAAAAAACACCCAATTTGTAAAAAATAGGTCGTTTTGGATCGACATATTTCAAAAAATAATTTTAAAAATATACTACGTGAAGTTGTAGGGATCAACTTGAAGTATTTTAATAATGGTTTCTTGAAATATGTCGATCCAAAACGATCTATTTTTTACAAATTGGGTATTTTTTGCAGGGTTTTTGAAAACACAAGGAAGTTTAGCGCAATAAAAATTTCACAGGGTAGTTTCTTGCAGGTTTAGCATAACACAGAGGAGTATTTTGCATTTATCCCCATTGATTGGTGTAGATCCGCCTTTGGGGCGAACTTCAAAGGTACTGCGCATCTTGGCTCTTGGGGTGTAGAATTGTTGTGGCAATACACAAGTACACAATGTTGGGTTTACTTTTCAACTGACGAATAATTTGTTTTATTAATCAAATATCAGTCCCTTTGCACATTAAATTTAACATAAATCACAAGTACTCCAAGCAAAAAAGACAGGCCCTGTTTTAATTATTCCAATTCAAAGAATTTTCAAGTATAGAAAAAATTTAAATTCAAAAGAAGAAATAAGGGATTTTGGGAAATATTTGGCATGAGGTTAATGAGGGGTTTTATGCACTAAACCCTCCTTTATTTTTATGAGCAATCTCCACGACATTCTTTTATGATATTTTTATTGCACCAAATTCGTCCATGTTATTAAAAAATATCAACACAAAATTTTCTTATTGTCAAATTTTGTTAAGTTCTAGACATGTGTACATTACATTACTTTCAATGAGATTGAAACTTAACTTTCACCTATATAATTAATTAAAATGACATAAATAACCTTGATATGTATTTAAATTACAGAAGGAGGAAAATTTAGTATCGTCTTCCTCACAAGTCGCAGCCCCATCCAACCTCACTTGTAACACACCCTCCAGTCCAAATTGGTTGTTGCATCTGATTGAAAAACCCAAACGATTCGTCGCCTCGGATGAAGAATTTCAGGCCACCGACGGCCTAGGATCACAGATCTAGTTCAGTTCTGCAATCCCTGATTGTCGATAACCAAGATTTTTCAATTTGATACATATGACGACTTGAATTATGTTCCTAGGCCATCGCCATCGCGAATGAAATGATAGGGATTTACTAAAATTAACTTCTATAAACTAATACATGGAGGGAATGAAATCATAGAGTTAACTTCCCTTAAATATAGGGATTAAATTCAGTCTATTTTATGTGTTGCACCATATCATGCGTACATCGGATGTACTAAATATTTTTTTCTATGAAAGGGGGGATGTTGAATGCTTGTTTTAATTTCTTTTATATTCATAGAATAATGTTATATATATATATATATATATATATATTTTGTTTATTAGTAATATTACTAATAAATTGGATTGGTATTCAACTTTCCTTTTTTATAATGAATTGAACATATTGAAACAGTAAGTCTACAAATTTTCGACCATTTCCTACGGTGGGGAGGCCAAACTTATAAGAAAAAAATGTGAAATATTTAATTACATAAAAGTATAGAAAGGAAATTATGTTAATTATTTGTTCATTAAAAAATGTGAAAACTCTATTGAAACAAAAGAATTATAATTTATTTATGTTCTCTCTTCATATAGGTTATTTTTCTCAAATATAAGAAAGTTTTAGTAAATCTAACATTTGACCTCCAAAAATACACGTATTTGAAGATTTTTCTTTTGCTTTTGGTCTTATATTATAGGTTTAGCCTACACCGCTGAAAATAGTATTGTGTCCAAATAAATTTGAAGGAGTAACATGCGTTCAGAATGCCCAGCTGCAAAATGTAGCATTGCTTAGAAGTCAGAGGGTCAGTTAGGACCGTTGAGTTACCGTTCGTGTTATATGGTCCAGAACACAAAAACCAGAAGTTTAAGATTACATTACCTCCCATATTTACAGTTCATCATACAACATTGTAATTCACAGCAGTGTAACATTACTTTACAATAAACGGATACCATATCCACCGAGTCTAGTAATTGCCATATATGCCATAAAACAGTTATTTGAATTGCACAAACAAAACTGCCCGAAAACTATATTATACAAGAACTATTAAAAAAAAACTATATTATACAACATGATCAGATGAGCACCTAGTGAAGAAGAATGCATTTTGTTCTCACAGAACGGTATTGATCAACCCAAGAAGACCATTTCAAGGCTCGGAAGTGAACAAACGGAGGAGTAGGCCACACAAAAGATTTAATTTAGGGCATAATGTACTCTTTCAAGCAGTCGAACAACCTGATTAACCATAAGTGGCATAGAGGGTTTCAAATTCAACTTAACTGTGTTTGGTGAGCCAAGGGGTAATGCCAAAACCGCCTCTTGTTGCATACTTGTAAGCTCCAGGAATTGAGCCAGAATGTCACCATCAAGTGCCTTCCTTATTCCAGCCTGCCGAGTTGAAACAAGAAAATAAATATTTAGTTTTAGCTTACGCACGAATAGAGGGGGGGGGGGGGGGGGGGTTGTGTTGTGGTGGTGTTCAGGGAGATGTTTAACTTAAGCTGTAATAGAATAGGAAACTAGCGTTCACTCAATTCATTAATTTATGTTCAATATACCAACTGTTTTATGGTGAGACAAAACGTAATCCAACTTACTTCAACATTAGCCTAGAAAAAATGCTCATAAGTCATACATGAAAGGACAAAAATTAAAAAGATGGGCGTGTCATATAAACCTTGTTACGAATAGTGTGAGAATAAAGGTGGAGGGCTTTCTTCACAATTAGACTAATGGATCAAGATTAAATATACCGATTTAGAAGAGATTAAAACTGTTTCAAAGAAACTCTTCACAACTCCATTGCGGGCAAGGTTTAAAATAAAACAGAGAAAAGAGTGATGCAAAGAGCACACTAAATTACAATGGTTAAGCACAAAAACGCATCAAACAAGGCTCACCGGACTTTCACGGCTTCGAAATTCTTTATGATCATTTCCTAAAATAGGAGCAGTTAAAGGGTGAACCGCCAGCCTAGCTTGAACATCTTCTAACAACTCGTATTCCTCCCTGCAAAAACAGTACTGACATATCAAGATAAGGCCAGCAATCTACAGATGATGACCCCACAGACTGAGAACAATCAGCCAGCAGAAACTACTTCATCCTTGAAGGACTACATGCTCACCAACCAGATAATTGTGGTCAGCTTTCCAAACAGGTGAAAAATCCTATATTTGTGCTCTACTAAACCTGTTTTAGCTTCCTAATTATTGTTTTACATTAATAAAACTTTAAAATATAAATAATGAGGACAATACAAACAAACATACCTTGTCATAGGAATAAAAATTATTATGCTCCCTAATAGCGTCGATGCCATGATACAATTTCGTGATAAGTTGGTATTATAACCAACCATATCACAGCCTTTCAACAATTCATCTGCTGGGAGTTTATATGAGAACGATCCCTGCAATATAATAAAAATAAATCGAGAGTTATGTGTGCATAACATTAAATGAGAACTACGATCACAGTGTATGCCAAAAAACTTCAAAGAATATAGTCCACAACTTGGACAAGAAGAGATGTAAGCAGGCAAATTCAATAGCTCAGGTTCTTGGAAAATGCTTCTTACTCTATAGAATCGTACATTACACTGCAGCTCTATCCAACTTGTTTTGACTAAGTGGTGGACTTTTCTATTAGGTTACATAATTCGTAGTTCTTAACTTATCAAAATTGCATAGCAAATTGGATCCTTCTTTTTTTTCAAAATAATAAGTTTACTGTTCTAGATAGCTAAATATATATTATAAGCATGAGATGAATCTCTGCCTCTGGAAGCATAATATCCTCCCCCCACTTTATAGAAGAGGTTAGCTAAGAACATCCACGGAAATTAAAGCGGCAACTTTCACTCACTCGTATCAGTATATCCTCTGGGCATATAAATATCCTACATACATTTAAATAGTGAAACTTGGAACCTCAAGCTCCTGCAACAGCTCATGGACCAGCTTTACTTATAGACCCGCCAGTATATGCCCCCTTCTCAGTTATGAAATATATACTCCGTATTACTTTTCTATTCAACATGCTAAGAGTTAACAGAGCAAATTAATATAAATAAGCTGCATCAACTCGATGGACTTCAACACCTAGCAATCAACTCGACATTATTAAGTGACCTTGGCAGCAGTGTGCCCATTGCTAGTTCATAATTTCTAGCAAACTCTTCTAGGGAAACAGGAATCTGAACTTCGATACTACTAAGTTTACTCTTTCCACTCATTTCATTCAAGCACCTGTAACAGGCATTCCTACTGATCTTGAATTAGAATTATGAATTATCTAATCTCAAACTTCAGAACGAAGTCATGAAAGTCATGACTCCAGAAGCAGAAAAGAAGCGAATTTTGCTTCCAATAGAGCAGTAAATTTACCCATCTAAACACACGATTCCTTCCCTTATCTAATATAGTACTACTACTTTGTGGCATTGTATAGAACAAGAAAAAATTGTTACATATTACTGTGCCCTGTCGGTTAAAAAGAATGATTGATGGCAAGATTTGAGTAACTATAGGCTCTTAATAAAACATTACCTTCTTGATACTCATGGCAATCTCACCCATATGATATGAACAACTTAAAGTCAAGTTGCGTTCTGGACTTGCATTATCTGTAGCATAGGTAACCATCATGAGTCAAGATGACAGTTTTCAGTTAAAAATAATAATCAAATTAATTAGAACAGGAAGTCAAGTTGGTGAAGATATAATATGAACAAAAATGCTATATTTATACAATTATACATATATGTATGTATATGTATTCATATATGTATATATCTATGTCCAGATATACATTTAATGTATAGTGTAACTGGCATTTCACAGTCCAATTTTTTCAAGTTTACCATGTTGATGTAACCAATTAGCATTTTACATGTGCATCAAGTCTTTGTTCATGCTAACTAGAGATCAGCAAATAATCTACTCGAGAGAAGCACCATCACAATTAGTAATGATAGTACTGAAAGAAGCAGCCCTACAATTGGTATGAGTATAGAATGCATGACGATGGAAGAAGCACAGTTCATTTTACCTTCTAAATGACTCGCACATGATAAGACGGAAATACTTCCCTTCCGGTCCGAAACAACGGCAGTATCAACATCCATAAGAACACAATCAGCAACTAACCTTTGGACAGGATCACAATAAACTTGCTCCAGTTTTCTGGAATCCTGCACACAACAGTAGATGGTAGTTTATAACAAACCAACAAGACAATAATATAGTTTCACCTCTAATACTTGATCTACTTTTCTTTTACTTGTTTTGAGGAAACCATTACTGAACTGGTCTCAATTTGGGCTTTGGAACAAGCCATTTATAACAAGATGAAGGTTACAAATAGTTCATTGTTTGCCAAAGGAAGATATGAGTAGCTACTAACCTCATGGTACAAATAAAAGAGAATACCATCACGACAATCACCAACAGCTATCCTGGTGAAATGTGCAGTCAAAGTCATAATAGTAAAACGTGTTCTCCCCACAGCCAATCTTCTCACCCTTTGAGAGTTATCGTTTGGAAAACCACAAACATAAAACTGAGAAAACAAATTAATATATCTTTAGGAGCTACTATAAAATAATCTTCACTTCACCCGCATTTCCTGTAAATAATGTTGAAATTTTCATGACTTACAGAATGACCAGCAGAGGCCAGGAAATATCGATCAAGGTAAGGGCATACAGCAAGGACCATTCCTGGCCAAATCGTTGAATAAGCTAATCGCAAGTGCCACGGCTCAGATTCTTCAAGTTTGACTCCATCACAGCTATTATTATCAGGGCTGCTGCAGATACTACTGCTAGAGAGCTGCTCCGCTGCATAGCCACCAGTGTCACAGAAAGGTGGGTTTCGTAGGGAAGATGAACCACTCTCTGAATTTTGCATATGCTCAAGGCAGAGGACCACCAGACGGCCTTTTGTACTGTACAATGCACAACATATAATTCTAAATGCACAGACACAAATACATAAGCCTCAATAAAAAATAAATTAAACCAAAATTACAACAAAACCAACCAGTAAACTGAACTAACTAAAGAAAAGTTCACTAATAATTCTGAGGCTAGGAAAAGGGTTGTGTTGGTAGAGATTCATACCTTTCAGCTTCACCAGTAGGCATTATGGCTGGACCAGCAGATAGGCTAGTTCCAATCACCAATACATGCTCATTTCCAACCTTTACTAACTCCATGCATTTCCCTGTCTCCCCAGGCTCGAATTTATAAGATGACAACACCGAACCACTCAAAGGATCCACACAACAAACATCAGAAGAGCATGAATCATTATTTAATTCTGTCCTCATGACAAGCAACAATCTGCTATCATTATGATATAGAACTTTCCTTGGAGTGCCCCCAAGATGAAATTTCTGCACATTAAGCCTCTTACTTGGCACCATTTCCACCTACGATAAAATTTAACAGCATCATGATGTCAACTGTAGATGACATAAAATTAATAGCATGTCGTTTATGAGCTAAGAGATTCATACACTACTATGTAACTTCCCAAAACCTAAAATCCTGAATGTCTCAGATAAACTGAAATCATTAGCTAAAATGATCATACATAACAAAGTCAATCACTAGAAAAGTCTTAAACTATGTCCATCGTCAGTAATCCTGGAAGATCAGCAGTCCTTATCACAATGATGTAGTTCAATATTTAAATTCTCACCCAGGTCACTCAAACATCAAAACCCAAATTTCAAAAGTCTCGCACCAAAATGCACATGTATTCATGTAATTATTGAAGCATGTGGTCAATGCAATCTTTGCGCAGGGGTATGAGGGGTTAGTCTCAGAAGGACAAATTTTTGGATAAGGGTTAAGGCAGCCTTCTAACCTTCGGCCTATCAGTAGAAGCTCAACAATCAGATCGTCTTTTAAGTGTAAATTAGTGTAGATACTAGAAAATTTTAAGTACAAATATCTTTCCAACTGATCATCCAAAATGGTCTTTACCTAGTCCAGTGAAAATATCAAAAATATCCACACATACCTCTCAAGTGTGAAACATTATTGATGTCACTAAATGAGCTCTTACATTTGTTATACAAGAATACTGCAAGTCTGCAATAAATCAATTCTTTTATGCTTCAATAATAGTATGTTTAAATTCATATATGAGGCCTACTAAAAATCTCCAAGTTCTACCTTTGGTAATAAAGCTATTTCAAATCTAAGCAGTTTTGAGCTTCTTATATCAGTATCTCGAATCTTTTAACAGAACACTTTATCATTTCTCTTATGCATAGTACAAGAATTCGTATATCTTGAGTCAACGTAAACTCAAGGTCCAGTGCATCTAAATCCTTAAACCATACAAATGTGATCTATTTATTCCATGAAAATCTAAAAAGGTTTCTTGCTTGCAGTTCAACATGAGAAGATCAGTTTAAAAGCATAGATATCAAGAGAAATAATTAGTTCAAGCCTAATGACTACCATTACAGCAGTTTTATTCTGCTTCATGATCGAAGTAGCTCAAACATATACAGCTGTGTTGGAGAATTATGACTGCACTGTCATTTGGTCAGAAGCTTACATAATATTTTGCCCTACCAGGATTTTGTTTTCTCAAAACCTACTATGTTAAATCAACCAGTTGTAATGATCAAAATCATTGTCCAGGAGAAACTTGTCTTCTACTCTGAAAGTTAATGCATGTAATCCTCCAATTCAAACAAATATATGCCTGCCGCCAGGGGGGGACCTCCAGCACCCACTCCCAGGTAAAATATGACGTGTAAAAAGCATTTCAACGAGAATTAAAAGAATCATGCAGAAGCACACTACTTCACTAGCATACAAGACAGATATATTACCAAATGAAGACTGTTCTCTGCAACAAATAAAATTCCTCTGGGACATTCCATCGAACTCACAGGAGTGACATGAGTGGAAGGTTGAAAGGAAAGGGATGTATATGAAAGGCTATGTCTTGCAGTCTGCAATAACCAAGGCCTGTCGCTAAGAGCTATCATATCAGCATCAAGGGAATCACTCAATGAAACCAAGAAAACAGGTGTGATACCAATACGGCGAACTGCAATCAGCTGAAGATTGACAGGAAATTCTCCTTTGGTCTTCCCAGATGCATTGATTGTGAACGTTGATGAAACTTTATAATTTGGGGACACAGCATTTGACAATGCATGAGAGTTCATTGTGCTGGGCTGACCAGATGACCCTATAGAGGACGTTGTAGAGGCAATAGGCCACTCAAACCTAAGTAGCATTCCATTCCTCAATCCTGAAAGAACATACAAACGATCAACTAATACAATCCTTACATCTTGTGGAACACAGCCACTAATAGTAGTTCCCACGGTGTTCATTAAAGAAATGATCCCTGTAGCAAGAACTTGTAGTCCCTTATCACGTGTAAATGTTACAACTTCCACTGATGGCTTATGAGTACCAAGAACGAACATATTTTCAACATGACTTTCAGCTAGAAGGGCTGCCAGAGAGTGGCTATCTGTGTAATCCATCAACAATCTATTCTGCTCGATTTGTTTCTGAGGAATAGAAATACAAGACAACTCATTCTGCAACTTTACACACTGCATCTGATATACTTCATAATGGTTTGTGAATAAAGATCTAACACCAAGGATGAATAAGAAGCATGGACTAGAAGTTGCTACAATTATCATACCAGTCCCAACAGCTCCAAGACTTATAGTCATATCATCAGGGAACCATGATGTGCAAATTGGAGATGACAAAGGAATACCTTCAGGATGCACATCTTTAATAGGCAAACAAAGTCTAATTCCGCATTGGTGAATCTGGACCATCACACCATCAGCCACAAGACCACAAGCCAAAGTACAGACATCAGGCTGAAAACCGACCAGATCAGTCACGTCAGAAAAGCTGACGCCAACAGAAAGCACCCTGGTCTCTTCAACGAATGATATCACAAGAAAAGAATGATAAGGATCAGAAACTTTCATTTTGACTGTCCAAGTACCTGTTACACCTTGATATATAGGAGCAGTTTTCAACAATTTCTCCACACTGATACCACTCCGAATGATCCGCAAGGATCCCTCAGGTGCCATCCCAGAGCATGCAAACATCTGATCGAGTTTTTCATCGGAACAATCAACAATGCACATATCTAATATTGGTGCAATGTTTTGAATAGGGCTTCTGTATTGTAGTAATCCCTCTTCAAATTTTAAGACCATTCCATCAGCCATGTCAACAATGGCTGCCAGGAACCCACCGTCCAGCCATAGAAGAACACTGGACGGTAGACCTTTGTAAAGACAATCAGATAAATTTACCCTGAGGCCATCAGGTTCAAAAAACATTTCAATCGCGTAAATATCTCCAGAGTCGGCACTAAAAATTATCCTAGGACTATTAGTCTGACCAGGTTCCCAACTCCATGAGCAGACATAATTGGTGCCAGGTTCTATACTACTATAGTCATCAATATTCATTGGATCGTCACTTTTATTTATGTCACTAAGCTCCAACAAAGCAGATGCAGCAACACTATAGATGCCTTCATCATCCATAATATCTGGTATTCTAAATATGCGTTTAAATTTCTTTTCCTCCACAGGGGTGAAATTTAAGCTTGTTCTATAGACACAAGAAGGTTTATCAGCATTACGAAAATCAAACAGAACAATATCACCAGCCCTAAACAGGAACGCAAATCCATGAGAATGAGGGACTTCAACTATATGATATGCTAATGGTCCAGCTTCATCAAACTGATATACTACATGGACCACTTGTTCCTCAATATTCCACTGTAACAACAGAAGCTCGTTTCGATAAAAAGATCCTTTCCTGTAGGACAAGAAATTCCTTGTAAGGATGGTAAATGAACTTGGCAAGATGATAATAATTATCAAATACAATCAAAACACAAAGAATAAACTAATTTCAAATAGTGAGCTATTTATATAAAAGAGAAGTAGCTATAATCCCCAGTGCAGACACAGATAATGTACCTATTCAGAAGAATTGCCAATACAGGCTTGCACTCCTTGTTAGCCTGAAGATAATCTTCTGAGATGAAGCACATGCTCCATATAGTACCAGAAATATTAGTAGAACCATTAGCAGTTTTCAAGCGCCCATCTTTTTCAGGAGGACAAAATATTCTCTGAAATATGAAAGATTAAATTAGATAATTTTGCACCATTTAACCAAATACAATTGGAGAGAGCTGTCGGTTGCATAAATCTATGTAGGTACTATTAGAACAAAACTCAACCTTATCAATGATGTCACCGGTTGGCGATGTTGAGAGCGAGAAAATAGCCAATTGGTCCTCATATGCACTAGCAGCAACAAAACAGCCACTGTAGAGAGCAAAGCAAGAAACAACCTACATGAATAGACATTCTATGAACTCTGAGTTGCAGCAAGTAACTCTATACCATTGAATAGGAACTCGTGTAGTATATACAGATTTATATGAAGAAGCAACTCACATGGAATCAACAGCCAGCATCCTCCCAACTTGATGCCTTGAGTTTCCAGGAGTGGAAAGTTGAACATGGGTCATTGGGAAAAACCTAAAAAAATTGAGCAAACAATGAATCTAGAAAGATTATTGGCTATAATAAGCACGAAGGTTCCAGACTGTTAACATTAATATTAAGATTATGATAGTTGTGCACATCACTAAAGAAAACCTGTGCATTTCGGTGCAAAAGGTGAGAAATGACAGCTTTCCTGAATCAGAAATCACAAGCAACATATCCTTCCCCACTATCTACAAATCAATCAAACAGATAATCCTTAAGACCATGAAGAATTCCAAAGCATGACTTCAAATATACAAGTGAGCAGACAAACCTTTGGACTCTGTGCTTGAAACCTCTCATTCCACGGGACAACTGCGAGATCTTTTATTGTACCGAACACAGGTTGTTCAGAAATAGATTGAACAATCCCATCTTCATCAATTATCACCAGCTCTATTGATGTCTCCTGTAACAAGGTTCCATCATCATGCCTCTTGTAGCAACAACATACCAATTGCATCTCAAAGTAATATAAACACAAGTCAAAAAGAAAGTTAACTATAGTTCAACGCCATACTTAATATTCCAGTTCACCATCAAATCCAAGTAGTATATTAATATACTCTAGTATTTTCCAAGGTTCAAAACTTCACAATAACTCACAATCCATAAAGGCATTATTCAGCACCAGTCATGTGATATCAAATAGCTATTAATACATGCAAATTTTAATACAATCTAAATGGTTTAGAACATTTTCAAAATAATAACGGATCATGTAAGATAAATCCAATTCAGCTAATGATATAGACTATAGAGAACTAACCAGTTAAACATCTCCCTGAGATAATATATACTATTTGAGAGAAAGAAAAAGGCAAAAAGCTAATATAGTTTTATATATAACTGAGATTTCATGGTCTGTCAGGAAAATAGATTTCAGCTAGTTAACTCCATCTCGGAAGATTCTCCACCTACTGTTTTTCTTTCCCTTTTAAGATTTGTAAACACTAGGCTTGGGGATGGACACGGGAACTGATAGAAGAAGATCAAGATTTTCCACCACACGCACGGTGGACTGATTAAGCCAATTAGAAGCACTGAAACAAATTTTGCACATATTAACAATTTATCTCGCCTTATAAAAAAGAAAGGAAATAAAACAATTTATGCCGCACTAATTGAATGGAACGCGATCCAGGAACGGTATATCAATCAAATCAAATGAAGAAGACAATATTAAACCTTGCCGAAGACGACGTCGTTTGAAGAAGGGGAGCGGAAGTGGCCGCGGACAGCGTGAAGAATGACGCTTCCTCTATTGACTGTTTTCGCCAGATAAAAAGCGTCAGTGTCTTTTTTGAAGGATCGTGAATTGCCATTGAAATTATTTGTGTTTGCTCGCGACGACGACGATGATGAAGATTCTTCTTCTGTAACTGCCATTGATAACCAGATGTTCTTGATTGATTGATAACTAAGAGGGTTAGGGTTTTAAGAATGATGAATTTATTTATTGCAGTAGTGATTATTTCGCACGTGCTATTGTGTTATGTCTCATGTTAAGGCTAACGTGTCTACTGTTTAGCATAACTGACACACCTTCCCCCTAACTTACAGTTAAGTTGTATTTTCTCCCCTGAATTTCAATTTTTGGCAATATCCACCCTGAACTTATATTGTTGCACTTTCCCCCCTAAACTATTTTCCAACCACTTTTTTCGGTCAAAGTGTTCAGGGGGGAGTGTAACACCAAAGTTCAAGGTAGAAAACATTAATGTAAGTTCATGGGGAAAATGCAATTCGACTATAAGTTCAGAGAAAAAATGTAATTTTTTTTATTGAAAAATCTTTTTTGCTTTCCTAATTAATAATTATTTCACCTATTTATTCTTTGAATGATAATTATCAACTAGAAAATTCACAATTCAGATTACCAAACTATTTTATTTTTTTATAAATAATGTAATGCAAAACTTGCAAGATGAACTTAAACTTGAAAATATAGTGGATGCTTTATTTTTTACCCATCTTCGCTCTGTATTGTCTAAACTTGAAAGTATAGTGTATCAATTTTATATGTTTTAAACTTGTACTAAAGTTAAGTTTTTTCTATATTATATATCATATTACAATAATACAAAAAAAAAATCCATTTTTTTTGCACTTTGAATTAAAATTGGTTGAAAAAAAATTAGTTTTGGCCCCTTAACCTATTTCAAAGTTGCACTTTCCCCTTAAACTTACATCTTTGTTGCACTTTTTCATCCTGAATTGTTGTGTTGCACTTTACCCTCTGAATTCTTTGGTTGGAAAAGAGTTTAGGGGGAGGAATTGCAATGTTATTGTAAGTTTAGAATGGACGCTGCAAAAAATTAAAAGTCAAGGGGGAAAGGCAACTTGACTGTAGGGGGGAATTTTCTCTAATTGATGATTAGCCAAAGTATTTTTCGTCTATCAAAAAATACAAAAACAGATTCCGTGAAGATAAATCTAAATAATAAAGATAATGCAAATATGGTGCTAGTATCACAAGTTTTTATTATGATAATTTTTATGTTAAAAGACAATGTCAATTTTTTTTTTTACATTCATCATTAATCATTAAGAATTGCAAATAATACACAACTATCAAATATTAGTATTAAACTAAAATAATTACGCACACTAATGGGAGCAAATATCAATCCACATTGGTGGGAGTTGAACTCAAGAACTCTTGGTAATGGGACTTCAGTTTTGCTAGTGATTCTGAGGATAATTCTTACCTAGGCCAGGTCTATAAGTGACCTTGTGGTCTAGGTTTTGCCACCTCATTTAAGATTAAAAAAAAACTCAATATTATTAAATTTAACAAAACCAACCTAACCATAAGGATAATTCTTACCTAGACCAGGTCTATAAGTTTGTGGTCTAGATTTTGTTTTGCCACCTCATTTAAGATTAAGAAAAAACTCAATATTATTAAATTTAACTAAATCAACTTAACCATCCTAAACCAGAGTTAAGAAGAGAAAACAAAACATAGCTTTGTGGGTTTATTTATGATAAAGCGGGAGATTATAGCTGAGATTGAGAAACACTACATTATTTTTTTGTGAACTTGTTCTTCTCTCTTACAATTAAACTAAAAATATCTCATAATCTCTTCCAATTTTCAGAATATTAATCTTTTTTCAAATATTTTTGTTAATTAACTTGGGACACTTCTATCATCACACGGAGAATGTAAGGTAAATTTCAATTGGACTGAATCACTCTTTGTTACATTTGGAACATGAAAATGATAAATGGTCTCTATAATGTGTTTATTTGCTAGCTTTTGTTAGAGACATTCAAAGTGCATATCAACTGTTTGATAAAATGCCACAATAATTTTTATTTTTATTTTTTCTGAATAAATGTAATTATTGCCATGCCATCTCCACCAAGTGAACAGGGCACTGAAAATTTCTCAAATATGATAAAATAATATTGATTTTCACATTTTTTCTAATGTTTGCACATTCCCGTTTCCAAAATATTATGTATTGACACAATGTCTTTTATTTTCGTGTGGCGATATTTTTTGTGCATCGTATTATAATTAACCCTTACCAAATGTTGTAGACACTAATAACAAGATATGTGTATCTAAATCATGGATCAAAAAAGTAATATGTTTCACCAAAAACATTGAAAATTTTATGTTTTTGAATAAATGGAATTGTTTGTCTTGAAATTTTTTATTTTTCTTAACTTAGCATTTTTCTCATATTTTTTCCTAGTATTTTCGAAAACTTCTTGAAAAGCTGCTGACTTAAATATATAATAGAAATGAAACTTTAATCCATGATTTAAATATAAAATGTATTTTTAGAAAACAATAAAATAATATTAATAATAATGACAATGGTTGAAAATTATTTTGAATTCTTTATATTATTGAAAACTCGCGGAAGTTTTCTGTAATTTCATCAAATATCAAGGTATGTATGTGACTGTAATTATCCGTTACAGTAAGAATTGAAGTATTTTGTCATAATCCCTAGCCATTATAACCACGAATCAAAGTTTGGTTCTCATGCATATTTCGATCAGCTAAATATTGAAAAAAAATTGAAAAATTTCAGGAAACTTTTTGAAAACACTATGAAATTTTTTAAAATTTTACTAAGATAGAAAAGGATAAAGTCCTAAGGAATATAAAAAGTTTCGGAAATAGATTTTATTTTCGTTTTCGTTAAAAAACAAACAAACAAACAAAATATCGATGCTTTTGACAAAAAATATGAGAATTTTGATCCATGATTAAAAAGACTGAAATTTGTCGAATTTTAGTTGAAATTTTAGTAAAATTACAATCTCAAAGTATATATCATAATTTCTACCTAGCTCAAACTTTTGTTATTGTCCCTTAAATTCAAATATTGAAAACTCCATCATCAATATATTTTTCAAATTATAATAATTTATTTATTCAATATATATTGGACTAGAAACTTAACAAATCACATCCAACATGATCCCATATTAATCGAAATAAAATTCTAAAATAAATCGAATTGAATTGCATGTATGCCAAGTTTATAATAAAAAAAATCAAGAAAAGGTCACAAGGTTGTTTAAATTTAGTAAGGGTAAGGGCTACTAAGGGGTGGATTCGTCAAGAGCCCAACCCAAGCCCAACAACGATCCACACGATAATTAAAATCCCCATCAAATGGATCCGAAGATCAATTCGTCAAACGGGTCAGGCCCATATTATGTTGTGTACATATATTACCCTACTAAAATCCCATGAACACCTGTTATCGACAACAGCACAACCACCGCCCCTTAGCACCTTCCCCGCCGCCTAGAGCCATCCTCCGGTGGTGATTCAGAAGCATAGACGCAGTGGAAGTTCCTTATTTATTTAAATAAATATCCTTAGCTCTGAAGGAGCTCGGAAACGATGGCGTATCAAGGGGGCAACTTGAAGTCGACCTCCATAAACGGAGTCAAAATGTATACTGTAGCCGGCCAAAACCGCTCTCTTGCCACGTGGCTTCCTCAGAAGAAGCTCAGAGCACTCCGTAAAAACCCAGGTAATTAATATTAATATTAAGTAAAACTATTAGCCCCCTTTTCAGTGCGAAATTGTATTTGTAGATGTTAGTAGGAAAAGCTCAAAATTTTGGATGTAAATTTGGGAATTTATTATTAGAATAATGAAATGCACTTAAATTTTGAATTCATGCTCATTGTTTGGAGTGGAATCCAAGTATGGGAAAGTATATATGCTCGATATTTGATTTCTGTTAGTTTGGTCCTGAAAATTTAAGATTTTTTATTTGGTTGAAGTTAAAGAATAATTTGAATTTTAAACCGATAGTACATTATGTTGGTATACGATGATTGTAATATGACTCGCTCTTTTGTTGAATAATTTTCAGATTACTTGCAGAGGGTCGATTTGATACAGGATTTGAGGTTTGAAACTGCGACTTCCAGAATTAAGGTGACACCTGATGGAGAGTATGTTATAGCCTCAGGTGTGTTTCAAATTATGTTTCTACAAATATTGTTATCCTAGAAAGATTAGTTAATTTTTAATTGAATAACTGTGGCGATGTATCTTTCTTTATTTTCAGGCATTTACCCACCACAAATCAAAGTCTACGAGCTGAGGGAACTGTCGTTGAAGTTTGAAAGACATTTTATTTCAGAAATTATTAATTTTCAGGTAACATTTCCATATGCATTCAACAAGTTGGATCTCTGTTGTCATGCACAGTAACTTTCTAAAGTTTCTTGACATTATAGGTGTTAGAT
This sequence comes from Penstemon newberryi var. newberryi, assembly GCA_030819805.1. Classification (NCBI taxonomy): domain Eukaryota; kingdom Viridiplantae; phylum Streptophyta; class Magnoliopsida; order Lamiales; family Plantaginaceae; genus Penstemon; species Penstemon newberryi. The sequence goes on from JAUALY010000002.1 coordinate 1,035,463, forward strand.
GATGACTACTCAAAGCTGGCATTTCTTTGCGCCGATCGTTCTGTATGTCTTCATGCAAAGTATGGAAGTCACTACAGTTTGAGGATTCCAAGGTCTCTCCTCTCTCTCTGCTTACATCAAACTAACTTATTTTGTATCAACAAAAGTTGAATTTGATTCCATTTCTGTAATTCTGTGCATTTAATATGTAACTCATAAGTCAGAAGTGGTATAAGTAATTTGAATTTGCTGTCTTCTGTCATCTGAAATTGTAGATCACAATTTCCTTCATATTTCTTTTTGTTGTGTATATACTAGTTTCAGTTTCAGGTGATTTTATGCGTTGTTTTTTAAATCAGAATGGGAAGAGATATCGCATATGACTGCTGGTCGTGTGACATAATTTGTGCTGCTTCTTCTCCAGATCTATATAGGATAAATTTAGAACAGGTCTGGCTTGCTCTATATCACTTTTCTTTTTTTTTTTGCTGGAAATGCTTGAAGGACCCCCCCCCCCCCAAAAAAAAAAAAAAAAAAGGAAAACCCTCCACTCACACAAAACAGATGCAAAACACATTGTTTGGAAAGAAATTTTCCCTTTCATTTAAGTTTGCCATGATACAGTTTCATAAAAAGTTCCATTTCAACTTGACAGGGCCGTTTTCTTTCCTCGCTGACTACTCAATCGCCAGCTTTAAATGTAGTGTCTCGAAGGTTAGTCAAAGTTGGTTATCCTTCCATACCAGTTTGCTATTCCTCAATTATTAGTTTTGTTTTCCTTTTTCTTGTGTTCTGTAGTTGGCCTATGTATATAAGACAGTAACCAAGTAAATTCTTCCTTTCAATACAGCAAAGTCCATGGATTAGTTGCTGGTGGTGGTGAGGATGGAGCAGTGGAATGTTTTGACATGCGGACAAGGTCTTCAGTTGGTCGAATTAATGTTGCTGCATCTGCTGGTGACATTGATGAGGTGATCAATTAAATCATTTTTGACCCCTTATAGATACCATGTAATTTTTTTTTGTCACCAAGAAAAAGCTGCTGGCCTGAATTGATCTTCTATTATCTTTGTCTTAAATTTGGTATGGTGTTCATACGAAGATAAAATACCCTTAATTGGTTATTATGTACAATTGTCTTATGGATCCATTTACTTTGATACACCCGCAAATATCTCCTACTTGGTCAAACTAGATACAGTTTGATAAGATAATATCTTGATGAGAAGCTTTATGGTGCTGCAAAGCTATCCAAATCATCTCAGTGCAAGTTCTTTTCATTAACATGATTTTTATGCTGTGCTAATTGTAGGAGGTTACTGCTATTGAGTTTGATGGAGATGGGGGTTATCAAATGGCTGTTGGAAGCAGTGGTGGAAAGGTATGTCAATCATATATACTGTTTATCACAATTATATTGTCTTTTCTTTATAACGCAGCTGTGCATTATCATTTTTCCTGGGTTAGTCCACATTGGTAGGTGTGAAACTAGATATCTCATTGAAGAAAATGGACAAAGCCCCAATGACATTCTTTTGCTAACTTGAACTCAACAAACTACTATTGCCCTACTGAGATGAACTATTAATCTATTATTTAAATCTGTGCTCGACTAGTGGTTATTCATGACCTGAATATATGTAGTTATAGGAATATCCACTTATTACCTTGTATGGCAGTCTCTCAGTATTTAGTATCTAGATCATCTACATACATATTAAAACACAGTATTCCTGAAAATATTTAATGTTATTTTCAATTAGTTTGAGCTGGGAAAGTATTCAGCATACAGTTTGTCGTAAAACCTCCCACACTCCGTTGCTATTATTTTCCTGCATGTATTACATGTAGCCGTGGGCTTTTTTCTTTGTATTATGATGATAAATGCTTATGCATCAAATTCTTATTTATGTATGTCAAACTCAGCCCGCGGGTATGACTAATTGGACAATCATATGGTCCTCTTTATCCCTAAATGTTTTTGTGCTTCTGGGTAGATTTTATGCTAGATCAGCCATTAGTTTCAGTCTTTATTGGGAGGAAACAGTAGAATAAGTGATTGTCTGCTTTATCATTGTAGGTCCCAAGATCGAGTCAATGGGGCTTGCTTATTATTTTTAGAGCATTATGAAAAAAGGTATATAAAACTGGTAGTGTGAATAGGGTAACCAACTATTTCAGAATATGACCTGCTGCTCATAAAAAATCCCCAGAATAAACTATGTTCTATACTTTTCCTCTCCTGTGTACTCTTTTCATACAATTAACAAATTATCAACTTCTCAAATTAGGGTTCTTATTTGTTGTAAATCACGCAGATTTTGATTTATGATTTGCGGTCATCAAACCCTATTCGAGTAAAGGATCACATGTGAGTTGCCTCTACTAGCTCTCAAGATCTGTATTTTTTTTATGTGAAGAAGTAACTATTTTTTTTATTCGTTTGTGTTTATTTCTTCTGCTGGTCATGATCTTTATTTTGGCTATTTCTCATTTTTATGCAGGTATGGCAGCCCAATACTGAACATTAAGTGGCACAAGACTCTAAACTCTGAGCGTGCAAAATTGATCACTACTGATAAACACATAGTCAGGATTTGGGACCCGGAAACTGTGAGGAGTTCTTTCATCCCATTAGCGTAACTGTTCATGTTTCACCTTCAATCATCCTCTCATTATTGCAGATTGAAATACCTGATCTTTTAAATTACGATATGGTTGATACATACAAGTGCCAACTCCCAATTAATAAGAATTAGAGTGTGCGGGCTGTATAGTTTCATGCTATCATATTCACCCATATTGTGCTTGAACATGCCAGTAAGTGTTTAACAAGAACTTGTTAATTTTGATATTTTCAGGGAGAAGGTTTGACTAGCATTGAACCTACTGGTGGAAAAATTAATGATTTGTGTGTCTTTAAAGAAAGTGGGTTGATTTTGTTGGCCCTGGACAGCAGTCAAATACCATCTTATTTTATACCAGCTCTCGGACCTGCTCCAAAGTGGTGTTCTTATCTAGAGAACTTAACAGTATGATCAATACATGGCCTTGGTCTCCCATTGATTTTATGTCCTTAAGTTGAACTTATAATCCCTGATTAATATCACTCATGACTCTAAATTGTGGCTGTAGGAGGAGCTTGAAGAGGGTGGACAGACAACTATTTATGATGATTACAAATTTTTAACAAGGGAGGACCTAGCGAAACTTAATTTGACTAATTATATTGGGACCAATCTCCTAAGGGCTTATATGCACGGTTTCTTTGTTGACTACCGTCTTTATAAAAAGGTAGAGTTTACAATCTGGGAACAAAACTGAACTAGATTTGACCTACTGTAACTCTGATCAGCCATATTTCCTGGTTCTAAACAAGATTCTAAGAATTTGGTCTTTGTGGTTTGAATATTATGGTAAATTTGGTTTGGACCTAATAGTGCGCAACAATTCTGCGAGTGCAGGCACAAAGTTTGGCAGAACCTTTTGCTTATGAATCTTATATAGAAAATCGAAAGAAGGAAAAGTTGGAAGCTGAGCGTGCTTCTAGAATTACGGTTAGTTGTGTTTCATATGCATTTTGTCTTTTTATGTAGAACCACTGCTGTTAACTGACATGTTATTCAGAAGGTTAATGGGAACAGCTTGCTCAGTATTCTTTGTAGGTGATAGGAGTGAAATATTGTGGAGAGAACTGGATAATAGTTGATATAGCCATGTAGGGTTATTCGTTTATGAAAAATATGATGAAAGTTACATTAATGCTCTCACTAATAGATGTATGCCAGTTAATCTCACCAACAGAAAGGTAAATTGATTATACTAGTTATAGTGGCATAGGATTTTATCTGTGTGAAATTCAATGAAAATGTAACCAATTTGAGTGACATGGATGTCCAGGTAAATTAATTTCATAGTTGAACAGATGTAGCATTCTTACAATGAAACATACTTTGACGTAATACGACAAGCACCTGACACATACTATGCGAAGTTTTGTTGTAGACTTTATATGAGTTGTTGCTGTTAGTCATCATCATGATCCTCATCTCTTATCAAGATTCAACATCACTTTGCTACTTTCAGTTCAATGTATAAATTCACTTTCACTTCTTTTGTCTGATTGCAGATCAAGACGAAGCTGCCCAAAGTTAATAGAACTTTGGCATCCCGACTTCTTGAAGATGAGGAAGATCAGGATGACAAGAAGGTTATTGATGGTGCTGATGTTCAGAAATCATCAGATGCTAATAAGACAACTAAGAAGAAGAAAGCACTCACCAGTGAAGTTCTCAAAGATGATAGGTTTAAAGATATGTTTGAAAATAAGGTATTTCAAAGTTTGGTCTGCTTAAGGCGTGCCAAAAGCTTATTTTTTGTTGACGTTGCTCTTAAATGTTATTATATTTTGAATCCCACTTCTTAATTGAATTTTGTGGAAATTGTCGATGCATTATAAACCAGTTCACAGCAATAGAAGCATGTAAAATTTCAAAGTGGTGTTATTGTGCATGTAGGCTAAAGTTGGCATTCTATGATATGTAAAAGACTAGAAAAACAAAAAAGGAAAAAATTAACTCTTAGAACATTGAAATACACAAAGATGGAATGGCTGATCAAATATTTGATCCATGACCATCTGTGAAATTTAGGTGACACATGGAAATATTTTGAAACTTTTCTGCCTTTCTGCCCAAATTATGAATTGTTTTCTCTTATCTCTAATATCATGCAGGACTTTGAAGTTGATGAATTCTCAAAAGAATATATCGCGTTGCATCCCATGGCATCATCCACAAAGAAGCCATCGTTGCTTGATGAACATTTTGAAACTGTTTCAGGAGAGGATGACCAGAGTATCAGCGGTTCTGACAGAGGAAGTGGGTCAGAAGATGAGCTTGAAAATACTGATAGCAAATCCAATAAAAAATCACGAGCTCCTAGGTATGAGATATCTTTCTCTATCAAGTTTCTTTCTTTCTGTTTAATGTCTTCTTGACAAAAAATGCATTTCTATACAGAAACTGCAGATGTTTCGTTATATATAAAATTATCATTTACATTAGAGAAAGAATACCCATGTGATGGTGATTTACTAAATGCCGTCAAAAAATTATTATATATTTTCATACTTACCGACAAGCAGCATCTAATGGTAACGAGAGCTTATAGCTCAAACAATATTTCCAATTTTTCTGTCTGATATTGTAAGTAAAGACCTTTTAGTTAATACTTGTAGCACATATTAATTTTCTATACTATCTTTGATTACTTACATTTGGGCAAAAAATAGAAACTTAGTAAGTTCATTTGATCATAAAAATTAATGTGATATCATATTATCCGTGTAGATTTTATGAAGTGAAGGATAACCGGCATGCTGAAGCATTCTGGAATAGTAAATCACTTGCAGAGGAAGAATCTCTTCCTTTGGGAGAAAGGGCAGCTCTTAGGGAACCTCGGGAAGATTCAAGGCACGTAATCAAGCACGGGCAAGGTGGCTCTAGAGAAATCTCTTTTAAACCTAGAAGCTCATCTAAGTATAAGGAGTATGATGAAGATGATGATGAGGATATGCGACCAGGGAAGAGGAGAGGAACACAATCTTTGAAGCTACCGGAATTCGGAGGCGGCCGTGGAAGAGGTGGCCGAGGTAGAGGAGGAGGAAGAGGTGGTGGCCGAGGAAGAGGTGGAGGAAGAGGAAAGAGTAGAGGAAGAGGGCGTAGATGAACCTAGAGATCTTTAAATGTGTTATGACTTGAGCTTAGCTTATTGATATTCCAATTTTTCAAGAAAGTACTGGATTGTAAAATTAGTAAAATTAATTTTGGTAAGTTGTTACATTATTGATAATTCCTTTGAAATGGAGACCTTTTTACTTTAGTTTTGTGTTGGGCAAAGTTAGTGACAGTTGTGTTTGAAAAATGTTCTGTTTAACTTAGAGTTTGATGCATGTTTGGCTAAATAGATAAAGTCTTGTTATTTCATCTTGTTAACGTTGTTGATGAGCTTAGCCTTAGAGGATTATATTAGTCAATTGTCCCGCGTTTCCTTCTTTGGTTTTTTGCTTGATACTTGTTCTTTTAGATGTCACAGCGGAACAATGGTTGATCTGATCTAGGTGATTTCTTGTAATTGCCAAAAGAAAAAGAAACAAATGTAATAAAACTTAATTAGGGTTTATATACATAACTAGCTAACAAATTGAAAGGAATAATACTATTTAAATATTAAAGTGTGTTTCCACGTGCATGACTAACACAATGCTCGAGCAAATAAATTATAAATGAGGCCAACTTGGGTTCGTGTGTGCCATAGCTAGCATAACAAGTGACTTCGTGTGCCCTTTATCATTTTGACACGTTGGATTAATTAATGTTTTTTCGGATTTTAATAATTTAATATTTTATTATTATAAGAGGTGATGATTGTTCAAGACCTTATAAGATGGACTTAACTATTATTTTTAACTCGCCTGGGATATTTAGTCTCAATACTTATGTTTAATTTTTCGTTCATATTTTGGATTAACTAATGTTATTGGATTTTAACTTTTCGTTTTTATGTGATTCTTTTTTTTTTTTTTTGGATAAATCGCTTTTATATATGTTATTATTTAGTTATATATGTCAATTGTTTTTTGTTGAAGCTACTTGATCGAACACAGCCAAATAAAATGCAAAAGTAATTAATACTATACTGAATTTATATAATAGAGTAATTTTTTTTCAAGAAGAATGAATCAATCCGTGTGAATGCCTGTAGAATTGCCAAAACATCTAGATCTGGGTGAATACATATTTTGTATAAAGAGTTCATTATGTTTTTATTAAATTACATAAACAGGAATATGGATATAATTTCTCTGTATGTAGATAAATGCAAGTGCATCGGAGTCCTGAAGTATGATATATTCTAATAAGGTTAATATAAATAAAAATATCTGAGAATTAATATATTTTAACAGGAAATATATATTGAAGTGATGGCAAAAATAATTAACTCGGTACTATGTTAATTTACAAATATATATATATATATATATATAGTCAAGGGATTGAAAATCAAAAGATTTTAATTAGATTTATAGTATAAAATGGATGCTGAGGTCATGTCAGCAAATTAAGTAGACATATAAATAGAGTACACAAGTTCTTATTTATGCACATATATCTCCTCAGTTTTGTCCATTTGAGTGCCATGATTTACAATTAGAAAACAATTACCATTTGTTTGGTGAGATTAAAACACAAGCTTCAAATTTTAATGACACGGTTAAGAAGCTTAATCATAATGCAAGTGAACGTGATCGCCGTAAGAAGATGAACACCTTGTATTGTATTTTGCGTTCCTTGATTCAACCACATGATCAATAGGTAGGTAAACTGTTTTTTTTTTTTTTTATACTTATTTTTGAGAAAGCTCAGGTACGGAAATATATAAGTGATCGATCGGCTAAATGCAAAAATACCCCTTGTGTTTTGTCTAACTAACAAAAACCACCCCGTGCTTTTTGTATTTCGCTCAAATATGTATGTTTAATGATCTAAATTCACAGAGAAAACTAAGCATTCCTGCCACAATTTCAAGGGTGCTACAATACATCCCCGATCAACAGAAAGAAGTGGAGGAATTAATTCAGAAAAAGGAAAGACTAATGTCAAGGATTTCTAGGCAATCAAGAATTAATGGATTCTAAAAGAATTAAATCAAATCAGAGTTCATTATATTTATCGGCGACTCGAATATATAAGTGATGAAGAAATAATTATTCAGAGCTCAGTGCCAAAAGTTGGAAAAATTAAGTTCATTCTATGAAACTATACTAAGTTTGGAGGAGGGGGGATTTCTTTTTGTACTGAATCATCTGATCAAAGGAAGGTTTCTCTATAATTTGCATATTCTTCAGGTATGCATTTGCAATTTTTCCTTGGACATGATAAATTGACAATTAAGTACTTTGAAACTATAAAAATTTTGGTGAAGATGAGTATTTTTGTAGGGATATAATTGTCTACCTTTCTTTTGTAAATTATGACGGATGATTGCATTTACGGTGAGAAAAACACTTTGCGATTTAATATGGGTATCAATGATAATTAAAAAAAATTGCAATAAGATTTTAATAGTGTGGAAGATAACCACTTCCACATACACAATAAGATTTGTAAACTTACTAAAATTGTAGCAAATTTTCTAGCAATAATATTTATTGACAACAAAAATTGAGCAAAAAAAAAAAATTTGACCAATTTATCTAATTTTTCATGAAAGGCTGGGCAACAAAAATTGAGCAAAAGATCATTCTTTGCCTATTTATCTTATTTTTCATGAAGGCAAAAGAATGAAAATGTAAAGCACTACGTTTTTAACTTTCATTCTCAAATAATTAATAAATAAATAAAAAGAAACAGAAAAAGGGGGTGTTGGGAGTGGCGAGGAAACAAAGTGACCGCAGGACACGTTCATGACGTACAGACAGCACCACCTTCTAACCAGTCCAGAGGGAAATCAACTCTGAAATTGCACGCGCATGGCATCGGCATTTAATTTTTTTTGTCTGTAAGGGGAACAAACGCCGGAGAAACAATCCCTGAAATTACTACACCCGTACTAAGCGGTTCAGTTAGGGTTGGTGAAAGCGCGTGCAATTTCAGCCTCACACCCCGAAGCTAACCTAACGTTCTCAAGGTATATAAACCATATAAAAACTTTTAAACCCAATGTACTGTTTGGTTGTCGGGAAAGTGAGGGAAAGTGAGGGAAAGTAAGTTTTTTTTTCTCCCACTTGTTGTTTGGATAGCAGGAAAGGAAGTTATTATTTTCCTTCAACTTTCCTGCAGGAAAATTTTGTGAAGAAAAAATTTCCCCACCAATTTGATGGGGAAATCCTGGGAAAATCTTGAGAAAATTTTACAGTAAATTGCAAAACACCCCTTGTACTTTGTCTAAATATCAAAATCCCCTATTTGTGATTTTTTCTTATCGAAAACCCCTTTGTACTTATTTATTATTAGCAAAAAAATACCCTCTCAAGTCATATAACAATTATACCCCCACAAAATGACGCAAAAGCACCCTTTTTACCTAAAAAAATTATCAATAACCCCCTGTTAACTTTAAAAATTGACAATAACCCCTGTTAACATTGAAGATTGATATAAATTCGGTGACTATAAAATATACAATAACGTCAAATTAATTTATAATAAAGTTAATATTTTATCACAAAAAAAAACGTAATTCATAATCGAACAAAAATATTTATCAAAAATATTATGTTCCTAAACTTTCTTCACAACCAAACAATTGCAAGAAAATAGTATACAATAGCGTCAAATTAATCTAAATACTATAGTTAATATAATGAAAACGTGATTATTCATACAATATTTTATCAACAAAGAAAACGTAATTCTTATCTTGAAATAGAAAAGTACAAATAACAAAAGACAATATCAACTAAAATTTACATAAATCTCAATCAAAGAAAAGTTAAAGATTTTAATCGTATATATAGATAAAAATTAATGTGTATATATATATATATATATATAAATTAATGTGTATATATATATATATATATAAAATAAATGTATATAAAAACGTGTATATAGGTGTAGATATATCATATATCTACATGGATGGTGAAGATATAGAAGAAAATGAAACAGATGAAGTTGATGTTCAAATCGAACAAGAACAGACTCAATTTAAAAGTAAAGCCAAGGTACTTCATCTAATCGACGTGTAAGCAACGCCAAAGGTCTTGTGCAAACCATGAATTCCATGGCTAAGAGCATCGACAAGATGGCCACAGCCATAGAGAAGAAAAAAGATGGTATTGATTCGTCTGTATTACTTGAATGCCTTCAACAAATTGAAGGCATGGCTGAAGATGATATTTTTGATATATTTGATCATTTCCTCCAGAATGAGTTCAAGGCAAAGGCATTTATGACTTATCCTCCTGCAATGAGAATCAAATACTTGAAGAGGGAGTTTAACATCGCGATCAACAAAACCATTGATGACAATAGCAATGATTTTTATGATTTATTTTAAGTTATTTTAGTTTATTTATTTCATTATTGTTAGCTTTTATTTGATTCAATAACTCAATTTGTACTCTATATTTTTTAGAGATTAATTTGATAATTTTTATTTTGCAATCACTTTTAATATATTTTACAATTTTGAAAGTATCATAATCAAACATTAATTAATCAAAAATATTATATTCCTGAATTTTCTTGACAACCAAACAATTGCAAGAAAATAATTTTCCTGACAACCAAACATGTAGAGGAAAATGACTTTCTTTTCCTTTTCTTTTCCTTTCCTTTCCTTTTCCTTTTCCTACAATTTTCCCTCACTTTCCCGACAACCAAACAAGCCACAAGCGATGTGGGAAAAACCACATTTTCCTTAAAATGCCCCACAAGAAATAGAGGGAAAAAGCGATCTGCTTTGGATGACCATTTATTTAATTAAACTGAAAATGGGTCGTGTTTGTCCGTTGAACAAGTGTTTAAATGAGTTCCAAAATGGGTTTGTTGTATAATTTTCACATTTTCGCAAAAATATATGGATAAGCGCAATGGTTTTATTGTGTTCATTTCACATTTTCTATAATTGTTTGAGCAAAATCAATGGTAACTTTATGCTCATAGATTCTTGAATTAAACAAAAATATAGAGTGGAATGGAATTTCGGGATGCAATAGATATTTCAATTCTGAAATATCTGCTGATGACTGTGAGTGTTATTTCATTTTTTTTTATAATCTTGGGGGTGATTTGTGGCTATTGAATGACCATTCTTTCTTCATCATTTTTTAGCTTGTCAAATTTTCTAAAAATATATGTAATTTATTAAAAAAAATCATAATTTCAAAATAACAACCCACACCTATAAAATTCCCGGCAAAATAGGAAAATTCCTCGAAAGTCTAAATTTTAAATTTTAAATATATGATGAACAAAAGTCATGGCTGGCCCATTAGCTCAGTTGGTTAGAGCGTCGTGCTAATAACGCGAAGGTCGCAGGTTCGAGACCTGCATGGGCCATCATTTTTTAGATTATTTTCCATTAGATAGCAAATAATTTAAATATTTTCCCTTATGACCCAAGTTATTATGCAATTTTGTTAGGAGTCCGTTGTGTGGATTCATCTTTTTCCTTGATAGATTCCACATTTTGCTGAACGTAGACCTTTCGAGATTATCATTTATTAATTTACTATTGAAAGATGGATGCTTCGATGGACCCTTTTCATCGAACTCGTTATTGAACATGGAGTACGATTTAGCATGACCCAAGTTATGTATTTTGGTTAGGAGTCGGGACATCATTTTAGATTATTTTCCATTAGATAGCAAATAATTTAATTTAATTTAAATTAATTTATTATAATTTATTAATTTATTATTGAAAGATGGATGCTTCGATGGACCCTTTTCATCGAACTCGTTATTGCACATGGGGTACAATTTAGCATTACCCAAGTTATGTATTTTGGTTAGGAGTCCGTTGTGGATTCATCTTTCTCCTTGATAAATTTCACATCTTGTTGACCGTGGACTTTTTGAGATTATCATTTATTAATTTATTAAAATTGAAAGATGGATGCTTCAATGATCCTTTTTCATCGAACTCGTGATTGCACATGCCACATGGGGTACGATTTAGCATGAGGATGCACCTTTCATTCACGACTCCTCTCAACACTGCCCATACGCTTAAATTGAATATCAACATACAATCACATTTTGACTGCATTCCAGATGCTTGCAGTATTTATAAAACAGTTTTCAACCGAAAGGCCTTCACTCCCTTAAACCGTTAAACGTATGTATTGTTATTTAGTTGTGTATCGTTCAATTTATTAGGATGAAAAAAGTTTAGACCTTCAATTTGCCCGTCCACTCTACACAATATATATTTCATATTCTGAGTTTAGTTTTGTTGTACAAAGGCCTTCACCCACTTAACAAATTATATTGTATTTGCCTATTTGGGTTGTGTATTGTTTATGCTAACTTTTTTATTTTGTTCTTGTTGTAGTATATATGTGTGTGTAATGCATTTGTTAATATGAAAAGTAGTTTCTGGATAGTTTGGATTTGATTTCAATTTTCCGTCACAGTTTTTTTTTTTTTTTTTTTTTTTATCTACTAGACTGTGTATTTACAGCTTGGACCGAAGAGTGCAAAGGGTATAGGTCCTCCCCAGTGTGAATATACATAAACACATTATAGTCACTGAAAATCGAAATAACAATCCTGATTATCTATCTCACACATTATGAATGATTAGATTTGAAAATCTCTAATATAGATAGACAATTAGGAATGTACAGGTTTCTATGGTCCATCTAAGGTTCCAAGTGCATCCTTTAAGAGTCTTTGTGCTTCTTCCGTTCTCCTGATCAATTAGGAAGACAAACAAGAATGTCATACAATAGAAATCATATTAAGCACTTCTCTCCAAATATAAATTATCTAGTTTCTGCTCGGAACTGCGGTCCCATAAGAAATGTGTACATACTCAACTATCAAGCATAAGTCTGCAAACCAACATATCATACTCAAAACAAATTCAAATCTATAGATGCTTCGTACCTCCTAATGTCCTCCACAGCTTGTTTCCGCCGTTCAATCTGAAGCTCAAGGATATGGATGAGTGTTGCTCTAGCCTGCAAAAACAGAAGATAATATGAGATGACAAAAGGTAAAAGCCTAATGAAAAATATTTATACCGCTAGACGAACACTTAACCTGGTGAGGTCGCAAAGAATTGAGAAGATGGTGTAAATTCTTAAAAATGAGAGAGATGTCTTCTACTCTCCTAGCATATTGTGATGGCCTTTCTACAAGAACATCCGCAAGCTCCAACAAATGCAGTTGCAACTCTCTGTTAAGTGACCTCAACTCTTTCTTGAAATCTAATTGAAAATAATCTGATTACATGCCTAGACAGCTATTTCCATCTTTAAAAAGTACAAGCATACATTCACCTCAAGGTATCAAATAGTTGATGTCTATATTCCATATTCATGAGAAAAGCCACAATATCAGTACTCCAAACCTCTACCTTTGTTTCTAAAACCTTTTCATCGGTAGTTTCATGATAAAACTTTCTAAATCAACAACCTCATTCCATTTCCCCGCAAATAAGCTAATGAAGTCGCTGCAACTTAAATATATCTTATTTTTAAATGTTGAATTTTTTTTTGTACTTTGTCTATATCTAGATACTCATGTTTCTTTTAGATGTCTCGGACAACGCCATTGTTGGCCGCATAATATCCATCAAAAGTTGTGATATTGAATTCAGAACTTAAAATGATATTGTGAAATATACTGCAGAGCATAAGAAAATTTTACCAATATTTGGCCCTTCTGGGTACAATTGACGAACTCCTTGCTCTTCTAGGCCCGGAAGCACATCATCAGTCTACAAAAGAAGTTCAAAATTCAACACTAGAGCAAATAAAATCTGACTTCTTTTTATACCTGAGTATAAAGCAATAGAAAAAAATTTCGTGCGAAACACAATTCACGCAATGGATGATGGCATTTGAAATTTCAAGTACACTCATCTGTTTTCCATGTGCCTTCCACATAAAGGTCTATGGTTGATTGTCCTTGTTTCCTTTCAGATAAAAAAGCAAGAATAATATCTACCAGCCAAGTAAAACATAAATTCAGAAATGCATAACCAATGATATATGAAAAGTACATAAAAGTTTTGGGGCTAATATGAGATGTTCTAACTTTCATGAGTAATAATTCCTTGAAATTTTTAGCCAAACAAGGTATATTGTTATTTCATGCTATTGGTTGAGGATAATCTTTTGGACCCATTTTAGAAACAAAGAATACTAAACCAAAACATGGGATGGTTCTCGCGATGATCTAACTTTCAAGGGTTATAAATCCCTTTAAATTTTAGCCCAATAATATATACTACAGTATATTGTTATATCATGTTATTGGTCGAGGACAGTCTTTTGGACCCCTTATAGAAACAGAAAAATAACCAAAACATGGCATGGGTTCTTGGAAAAAGACCACTATCACCAAGAGCTTTATTTATTTTACGGGGAATACATTGGTGTAATAGCAAGCATAAATCCTTAATACATTAAATGGCCAAAAGGTGTTTCACTGGGTAAATATATGTACATGTGCAACTATGATAAGATTCAACTTGGCTTTGCAAGAGCATGACAAAGTCAACCTAGCGTCATAATCAAATCTCTAGCTAATCTAAGCTCATTGTTTCAAAGAGATTAATTCATTAATGCCAATCTGCAATTAGATTGTAAAACAATCAATAAGGCCATGTCACATTGTGTCAGCCAAAGAATTTCAAACTACACTGTTACAGGACAAGTTCACTCATCAGCTTGAAGACATCTAAAACAAACAAAAGATTAGCTAGCATCTGTTTACTTGCATAAAACAGATACTCACCTCAATATGCAAATTTCAAATTGAACTTGAAAATTCATGCATCAAACAACAAAAGGTAGATCTAATACTAATCTTCAAAAAATACATATTTAAGTATTAGCTGCTCCGCCACATAGTTTAGACTATAAAGGGGGTTATGGAATTCGCAAATAATCATCAACAAAAATACTAATATTTGTTCTACAGATAAATAAAATTCAAATAGAGGCCTGACTAGGATACTTAATAAGAAGAAATAGGCAACCTAGTTCTAATTTTCGTCTAGCAAGCAGTACATAAATAGATCAAGAATATACTGTATAGTTGGCGCCGTAGAGGACGTACGGGCCTTGGACGGGCGGAGGTGGCGCGGGCCCAGAGTCTGGATTCTGACAGTACTGTTTATACAGCTTGTAGTACGGCGGGGGTGGTGGATACGTCGCCGTTGCCATTTTTCTAAAATATTGGAGCATATAACAAAAAGGAAAAGAAAAAGAAGAAGTCAATAAGCCATTAAGCTTGGGACTTTTTTGCACTTTGCACCCGAAATATGGGAAATAGTTGCAACCTCGAAATATAAATTTAGCACTTTACACCCATGAAATATGAATATTTTAGCACTTTGCACCCTTTTTTATCTTTCTCAAAAAATTTAGGGACAAAATAGGTAATTCATTTTTGGATTTTTGGCACTTTGCACCTCCAAAACACGATAAATGGACATTTTACACCCCCGAAATAGAACTAACTTAGCACCCTCGAATTAGGAACAACTCATCAACTTGCACCCCCAAAACACGAGATATGGACACTTTGAACCCCTAAACACAAAATTAGCACTTAGCACCTCAAATTAAGAAAAACTCAACAACTAGCACCAACCTCGTTTTTTTCGGCAAATTTGACCACCAGGGGCAAAAAACCTAGGGGCAAAATAGGTAATTCATTTCCTTTTTTCCTTAAATTTGAAAATACTATTATGAACACTAGAATACTCATTTATCTCTCCATCTTAAAATTCATTTTTGTGATATGATTCAGTAAATTTTATGTATTAACTTTCTAGAAACTTTTCGAATTCTTTTGGATATTTTGAGGACATTTGAAAAAATGATAATTAAAGAAATATGTTAAAATAGATTTTGAAAATTTTAAGAAAAAGGAAAATGAATTATCTATTTTGCCCATAGATTTTTTTTACCCCGGTGGTCAACTTTGCCGAAAAAAACGAAGGGGTGCTAGTTGTTGAGTTTTTCTTAATTTGAGGTGTTAAGTGCTAATTTTGTGTTTAGGGGTTCAAAGTGTCAATTTCTCGTGTTTTGGGGTGGAAATTGTTGAGTTGTTATTAATTCGAGGGTGTTAAGTGCTAATTCTATTTTGGCGGTGCAAAATATCATTTTCTCGTGTTTTGTGGGTGCAAAGTGCAAAGATCCAAAAATAAATTACATATTTTATTTCTAGATTTTTTGAGAAAAATAAAAGAGGGGCAAAGTGTTGAATTGTTCATATTTTAGGGGTGTAAAGTGCTAAATTTATGTTTTGAGGGTGCAAATTACCTATTTTCATATTTTGGGGGTACAAAGTGCAAAAAACCCTTAAGCTTGTTTGGGGAGTTGGGTTAACGCACTTTTATTTAATAGGTTGTTTGGTTGCAAGGAAAGTTTGTGAAAAATGTAGGAAAATGAAAAAGCTAGGAAAGGAAAGGGAAAGGAAAAGGAAAAGAAAGTCATTTTTCTTTACATGTTTGATTGTCAGGAAAACTATTTTCTTACATATGTTTGGTTGTCAAGAAAGTTTAGAAAAAAAATTAATATTTTTGATAAATATCTCCGTTTATTTATAAATACATTCAAAATTGTAAAATATATTAAAAGTGATTGCAAAATAAAAAATTATCAAATTATCTATAGAAAAATAAAGTATGTTTATATACACGTTTATATAAGATTTATATGCATACACACACACATATAATTATATTTAAATTTTTATCTATATATATGATTAAAATCTTTAACTTTTTCTTTGGTCGGGATTTATGTAATATTTAGCTGGTAGTGTCTTTTGCTATTTGTACTTTTCTAGTTTCAAAATAAGAGTTATATTTTCTTTGGGTTGTTTGCATCTGAAATGGGTATTTTTGTAATATTTTGTGGGGGTATAATTGTTATTATGACTTGAGAGAGTATTTTTTTGCTAATAATAAATAAGCACAAAGGGGGTTTTGGTAAAAAAAAAAATCACAAATGAGAGATTTTGATAGTTAAACAAAGTACAAGGGGTGTTTTGCAATTTACTCTAAAAAAAATTCAAGAATTTTCCCATCAAATATGTGGGAAAAAAATTTCTTTCACAAAATTTTCAAAAGTTGAAGAAAATTAATAACTTTATTTTCTGCTATCCAAACAACAAGTGGAAAGAAAAAAAAAATGACTTTCTTTCACTTTCCCGAAATCCAAACAATACATAAAAGAAAAGAAAAAAGAGGTGAAAGCTTGGCCTAATATGGGCCCAGTTTAAATTTCAGTTTCCAAATTGGATTTTGGAAGTTTGGGCTGATAGTAGTAGATATATAGCAAGTAAAACAAACCCAGCTTAGGGAGAAGAAAACTGGAATATTGGCTTATATTCCAATTATCAACATAATTGTTATTAGTTTTTACCATAATTATAAATATAAAAACATCGGTGATTACATAAAAAATTGACAATAATCAATCACTTTTCCATTAAACATATAATATAAAAATTGATAATAATCTCCTATTCACTTATGAGATTTTTAAATTGGTGCAACAAACTAATACTAAACTATTAAATCAAGGAGTTTTTTTCCTCTAATAATGATATTTGTCTTTAGACTTTAAATAATGTAATTATACATTTTCTTTAGTTTATAACACACCATCTGAATTGAACAATTCAATAATTGTTTAGAAATCAAATTGCATAGGTTTTTGTTAAAATTTTATTTTGTAATTCATAGTCTCATACCAATTATTTCATGTAGTAAATAGTACTACTCTTAAAGTTGAAGGGCCTGTTTGTTTGGCGTTTGGGGAAGTAGTTTGGGAGAGTAGTGGTCAGTGGAGGTTTGTGAAATAATCTCGATTTCCGTAATGTTGTTTGTTTGGGTTTTGAGAGAGTTATTTGAGAAATAAAGTAGGTGTAGGTTTTTTTGGAAGAGTTGGGTTGTAGGTGTAAGATGTGTAAGACTTTATGTCAAATCATGTTTGTTATGTGAGATAAATTGTGTAAGAGATAGGTTACTTTATGTCAAATCAAAGTAGAGTTTGTATAGGTTTTGTTTAGAGATAAGAAAATTGTTGTTTGTTTGGCTTTTGAGAGAGTAGTTTGAGAAAATTAGTGGATGGAAAATTTATTTCGGAAAATAGAAAACATGTTTGTTTGGCATTTCCCAAACACGAAAAAATTCTGGGAAACGCCAAACAAACAGACCCGAAATCACTCCCATACATACATACATAAAAAGCATGTTGCAGGAAAATATGAACATAGCACGGGAGAAGCAAACTCCAGAAACTAATATCCACACTCCCAAAAAGTAAAAAGAAAGAAAATCGATAATAAAAAACTAATTATCACTTTTCCATAATCTAAAAAAAAAAATCATTATGCATTTCATTTCTAGAAATTCAAAACGACTAATTTTATTCAAATACAATAAAAAAGAAAAACATCTCCAAAAAAATTTACTAATATATCTAAAAACATCCAATAACACTTGAACTAACCGGCTCTTGGCTTTTCTCTAGGAGAGCAATAATAAGATTTTTACATAACCCACCCCAAAATATTTGTTCCAACAAGGCTATGTTAATTTATATGGAAATGTATAATTCATGCTTTATTATGCAAATTCGAGTATCCATGTAAAAACTTACTTAGCCTCCACAGCATCAAATTAAATTATATTTGGAACATAGTTGTTGATAAAAAATATTAGAAAATGCCGGTTTGAATTTAATAGTCTTATTAAATCGCTAAAATATGTCGATTTGAATTTAAAGCCTATTATTCACATATCAAAATATTATTTATTAATGTTTTCTATTATATAACTTGCAATACTAAAGAGAAACAACTTCTTCTATGTACAACTTCTTCTATGATCTACTTGCTAAGCTTCATAATTTTCGAGCCTTATTATTGTTATGGTAATACATATTTAATTACCATATATAAATGCGTAGTAATACATTTTCCTATTGTAGTTGCCAGTTATTTTTATGGTAATACATATTTAATTACCATATATAAATAATTAGTAATATTATACTATTATAGAATCTGATTATTTCTCATAAAGTCACTTTTGTTTTCATCATCATCAATAACTCAGACGACAATAAAATTTATCTTATTTTTAATCAATAGATAGAAGGAATTAAATACGTAAAGATTACTAATTAAACACAACAATGATTTATAACTGTTTAAACGACATTAATTAATTATATATATGTATAAGATACAGTAATAAATTACTCCTAGAAGAAAGAAAACGAGGAAGGAGCCGTATTTTTACCTATAGCCGCCTAGACCACACCAAGAAAATCATAAAAATAAACTAAAATAAAAAAGAGAAAGTCATCCCCTATTCTTCCTCTCTCTCTCTCTCTCTCTCTCTTTCTTTCCATTCATCCCTTTTTCTAATTCCTCAAACCCTTAACCTTTTTTTTGAAAAAATCTAAAAAATTGTAACGACATGGTAAAAACCTGATTCATCATCGTTTCTTGTGTATGTAAATACAGAGAGGCTTGTTGAATTTAGGGTATCGAATTTAGTCGTGGAGGAATCTTTGCAGATCTGATGCTGGTTCTGTGTTGGGGTAAGTTTTCTTTGTTACTTTACGATTATTTGTTGGTTTTTGGTTGATTCTTGCTTGATTGGGCTTGGGTTTTGCTACTATATGGAATTAGTTTTTGTGTTTGCTTTCTTGTTATGTTTAGGGTTTCTTAATGTATTGACTTGGGGGTCAATTAGTGGTTGAATCTTTTTTTCTTTTTGCAAGTGGAAGCCATGTTATTCCAATATGTTCTATTCTTGTTAGTTTGCCTCCGCATAATCTTAATAAGTTATTTGATTGTTTAGGGTAATGATTTGGGAGAGTTTACATCACCTGTTTCTTATTTTTTTTTTTTTAAAATTATCGTCAACTATAATAGTACTATTAGTATAATTTCCTTGTTTGATTATAAGCTTCGGATGATAATAAATTGAAGTTTTAGAGTATTTGTTTATGTTAGAAAGCCGCTGTATTGAATGTGCATGTTCGGGGTCTTGGTTCCTTCTGGGGTGTTAAGTGTGTGGTTAAGCTTCTTTGTAACAAATAGATTGTTTTCCTGATCCCTTCTGTGCTCATTAGCATGATAAACGTGTCTCTATTAAATATGTATCAAATAAATATATTAAAAGAAGTGGCGAGTTTCCAAAATCTGTTGATACATTGCAGATAAGCTGATTATTTGGTTCTTTTGGTGATATGTCTGTAATATGTAATGAGATTTTACAATCGAAGTTGAGCTTTAAACTTTTCTAGATCATCGGTCATGAGGAATTAAGATGTTGCTTTTCTTTTGGAAAAATGGAATATAGGTGTTTGGTAGTGTGTAGGATTTTTGGTGCATTTATGAAGTGGAGCAGAAATCAATAGTATGTTTTGGCTACATATATGCAGAGTGATTTTTAAGAGTTTTGGTTTCATTCCATCCTCAATGTCTCAATTTTAATTGGAATATGCGATGCATTGGTGATGTGAGGCAGAAAGGGAAGCATGTTTTGGGTACATTTATAGCATAGAAACTTGTACAAGTTTTGGCTTCACTTATCTCTTAACCTTTATAATAACTATAATTTTATTCTGCAGGAAGATTCTCGAGGATAGATGTACTATATATCTGTTGCAGTTGAATATCAAACTCGATCTTTGTAACACTTTGTTTAATGGATGATGGCCATTCCGATGGATAACAACAAAGGAGATTCCAGAAAAGAGCGAGTTCAACTCCTCTTCAATAAGGTATACATGCGCTGGACTCTTATATTTCCATTATGATGTTGATGATTATACGGCCTTGCATTGTGTGTATGTATATCCAATTGCAAAACTGCTAAAAAAACCTTTCTTTTACTGCAATATCGTCTAAAGAAATGCATCCTTATCATGTTCTATATAGTTATTTTATTTTACAAACATTATTTTGCATCCTCTTCAAAGTTCAAACAACATGTGTTCTGTCGACTGACAACCTAATTACACTGTAGAACGTTGAGTTGGAAAACAAGCGAAGGAAAGCAGCACAGGCCAGAATCCCTTCCGACCCCAATACATGGCAACAGATGCGTGAAAACTATGAAGCAATTGTCCTTGAAGACCATGCTTTTTCTGAAAAACATGATATAGAATATGCTCTATGGCAATTGCATTATAGGAGGATTGAGGAGCTGAGAGCACTCTTCAATGCTTCTATTGCTTCAGCAGGATCAACTGCACCCCAAAATGGGAAAGGTCCAGTTCGTTCTGGACCTGATCGGCTTACAAAGATACGTTCCCAATTCAAGACATTTCTTTCCGAGGCAACTGGATTCTATCATGATTTCATCTTAAAAATAAGAGCAAAGTATGGGCTACAATTGGGATATTTTTCTGACGATCAGGATAACCAGATTTCTTCTTCAAAAGATGGGAATCAATCTTCTGAGGTTAAGAAAGGCTTGATATCCTGTCATCGTTGTTTGATTTATCTGGGGGATCTTGCTCGTTACAAAGGCTTATATGGGGAAGGGGATTCTAAATCTCGTGATTTTACTGCCGCATCAAGTTACTATATGCAAGCTTCAGCATTATGGCCTTCAAGTGGTAACTCACACCATCAGGTGACTTCCTATCTAATTTTGTGGTGGTTTTAGGTTTACATCTATTTGAGATTTTGATTCCTATTCTCTTTTTCTTTGGAGTTGTTTGCTTTCATTATTTATCTACTTGACGTTATACTTTGTATTCAGCTTGCTATACTGGCTGGATATTTGAATGACGAGTTGGTGTCGATTTATCGCTATTTTCGAAGTCTTGCGATTAGTAACCCTTTTGTTACTGCAAGAGACAACTTAATCATTGCATTTGAGAAGGTAAAATCCAATTTAACAAATGTGACAATGTAAATTTCACTTTAATTATTATACCCTATTTTCATTTATTTTGAAGTTTGTAACTCAGCCCTGATTGGTCCTGATCTTCCTACTAGTTCTATGCATGACTAGGATCCATGGAAGCAGTGATTTAGTGTAGAACCAGCAAGTTTACATATTCGATTAATAAAATGTATGCTATCAGCAGGTCGATTGTTGGCCTACTAGCTGCAGGCGTGCTAGTCTTACATTTGTTCTTGAAGGGAATTGGTGTGTAGGATGTGTCCTTGCTGTTGGTTTTGGAAGTCTGTTATTGTTGAAATTCTTGTATGGAGTTTCTTTTAGTAACAAGTTGGATATGTTTGAGAGATCTAATTATTACTTAATTTATAGGAGAAAAGTTATGAGCAATGATGCAGTAACTCGAAAAAGAATTCCTCTCCGTGCTCAACAGCACTAGCACTTTCCATTGACATTTTCCTTTATTATGCAGAATCGTCAGAATTATACACAACTATTTGGTGATGCTAGAGTTACTGCGGTGAAGTCGGCACCTTCAAGGATGGCAACGAAAGGAAGAGGGAAAGGTGAAGCAAAGTCTTCTTTCAAAGAAAATAAGGTGGAAACTGGTTCAGTTACGGAAAGAGCTTCAAATAAATCTGAACCCTTCAAAGCCTTTTGTACCCGATTTATTAGGCTTAACGGAATTATCTTTACACGAACTAGGTTTGTTCTGAGTTTTCATGCGTATGTAGTGGATTGCAACTGCCTTAAGATTATTTACTAATAGTTGTTCCTTTTGATGTGATCCCAGCTTGGAAACTTTTGATGAAGTTTTCTCAATGGTTAAACATGATCTATTAGGACTTCTTTCTTCTGGGCCGGATGAGGAGTGCACCTTTGGTTCAGATACTACTGAGTGTAGGCTTGCAATGGTCAGGATTATCGCTATTCTAATATTCACTGTGCATAATGTGAGCAAGGAAAATGAAAACCAATCATATGCTGATATTCTACAGCGTTCAGTTTTGCTGCAAAATGCTTTTACGGCTACCTTTGAACTTATGAGCAGCATACTTGAAAGGTGTAACCAGTTAAGTGATCCTTCTTCAAGCTATTTATTGCCTGGAATTATGATATTTGTAGAATGGTTGGCCTGTCATCACGATGTTGCAGTTGGCACTGAATTGGAAGAGAAACAAGTTAATGCAAGGTCTTTTTTCTGGAACAATTGTATTTCCTTACTGAATAAGCTATTAGCAAGTGGATATGGTTTTTTTAATGATGATGAAGATGAGACTTGTTTTTCCAATATGAGAAAGTATGACGAAAGTGAGACTGTTAATCGTCTTGCGTTGCCTGAGGATGCTGAATTGAGAGGATTCATTCCTCTTCTTCCTGCTCAACTAATCCTTGATTTTTCGAGGAAGCATTCATTTGGAGGTGATGGAGGCAGTAAAGTAAAGATTGCCCGTGTTCAGAGGATTATTGCTGCCGGAAAGGCGCTTGCTAACATTGTCCGGATTGGTCAAGAGGGAGTCTTTTTCGATCAGAAGTCGAAGAAATTTGTGATTGGATTTGAACCTCAGATTTCTGATGATTATTTGCTGAAAAGTCCTTTAGAAATTCCAGTAGGGCGCCATATTTCTGTTGGTGCTGTGCCAAAGCCAGAGGTGTGCATGGAAGCTGAAGATGATGACGAGGTGATTGTTTTTAAGCCGTCAGTAAATGACAAGCATATGGATGTAGTGTCTTCAGAATTGACTTCGTCAGAAGTTCTTGCTTCTGTTAGTGGTTTTGGGAATAATAATTGGTCTACTGTTGGACACAATAGTTTTCTCTTGCAGAGTGCATTGTCTGCAAGCATGAGACCGCCCAAAACTGTTGCTACTGGTACACCTCAGTATCTACCACCAGTGCAAGCCACCACGTCAAAGTGGCTACTAGAACAGGCCTCAATTGTGAATAGTTTGTCCCACATAAATTTGACGGAAAATGGACCCTCACTGAAGCCCGACCTTCATGACCAATTTGAAGTTTCTCAACCTGCTGCTCTTTCTGTGCCATTCCCTCAGTTTGTTACTGCTGGTGCAGGCCATAATCACATTCCACAAGCTGTTGTGCCTTCAAAGTTCGACTCTGTTATGCCCTCTGGACCTGCAGCCGATAACCTGACCATGATACCATCTTCAATCATGCCATCAGGCTCAAGGAAGAATCCAGTGAGTCGACCTGTCAGGCACATTGGACCACCACCTGGTTTTGGGTCTGTTCCTTCCAAAGTTGTCGAGGAGTCATTGAGCAACATGGCCTTGAGAAATGAACACCCTTCAATTCCACGAATGGATGATTATGGCTGGTTAGATGGATATAGTTTTTCGTCATTAAATCAAAGTGTTGGTTTCAGTAATTCCATTAATCACGTGGGACATACATCTCATTCTGCGAGCAATAGCAATGGCTCAATGGGGATATCAGGCTTCCCTTTTCCAGGAAAGCAAATCTCAACCCTTCAAGTTGAGAATGACAACCAGAAAGGCTGGCAGGATTATCAATTTTCAGAATATATGAAGCTGTATGAGGAGCAGCAGCAACAATTTCAAGGAGGACATCAACAACCTGTAGGACCTCCGCAGCAGTATCAAGGACAGTCTATCTGGGAAGGTCATTATCGTGTGTGAGATGATTAATGGAGTGGATATGGTAAAGGTAGTTTCTTTTTTTCCCTCGTACTCGTGTCAGATTGTGTTTTGTTTTGTAGCTGATTTTATCTTAGCAATTAATTGACTTTTCTGTTTCGTGTTCTTCTCTTAAGTATCTCCTCACTCTGTTACTGTTCTTATGAATTTAAGGTCGTGATAAATTTACTGCGGCAAATGTTTGTGGCCGGGTGTTATAATTCCATTGCCTTTTCTGGAATAGCCTATGTCATTAACTATTTCTTGGAGCATGGTTGGTCTGGGAATGTTGCGGGCACTTGCTGCGGAAGAGGTCTCCCTCTCTCTCTCTCTCTCTCTCTCTCTCTCTATCTATATATATCTATATATATATATATATATATCTATATATATCTATATATATATATATATCTATATATATATATATATATATATATATATATCTCATTGCATGTTTTTGTACTTTTGACTGGTAGTTGTTTTGAGTTCTGGTCAAAATATTTTGATTGACTTGATGACCAATCGAACCGCATAATATCTCTGCTATCATTAGAATGATGAACTGATGTATGTGGTTAAAATATTTTGATCGACTTGATGACCAATCGAACCACCTATCTCTGCTATCTTAAGAAATTATGTACTTACTATGAGCTATTGACTTTGGTTCTTTTCTTTTACTGTGAAGTACAAGAACATTCTCTGGTGGCATGGGCATTGAGTTTCTTGCTTATTGTGCTCCTTTTCTTTTACCTCTTTGATTGTAATCTTTCTAAACCATGACTCTTAGTGCTTTATGGAAATGCCACTTTCAACCGTGTTCAGATGATATCTTATACTCCCAATTTTCTTGCTTTCTTTTGGCTTGGCAATGCTTCTAACGAGGAAGACAAAAGCACAAATGTGCGATTATAGTATACTTGTTGGATTACTCGTTCTGGATGTTAAGTTTTATCTGTTGTTGAGTTATTACTCCTTTTGTTTTATTGACCATTTTTAAGTAGCTCTTCTATCTCAATGCCTTCTTTCAACTTCTACATTTCTGAACAGAATTTACCTTTTTTCTTTATTTGTGCAGCTTGTGTCCTGCTTTCCCTTTTGTTGAGTGGAGCTTATGATCTCAATAGGATAAGTACTTGGAATTTGGTAAGCTTAATTGCCTTTTGTGGTTGAGTTCATGGAGTATTGGATTGTGGCTGGAAGTGGACATCTGAATGGATTTAAAATAAGTGCTCTTGCAATTCAATTATGGCTGGTGAAGGTTCTTTGTAGTCACTGCCGTTGATGCCATGATGAGGAGTGTCAGATGTTAATAAAATTATGTGGTATATTCTTCAATCAGGAGGTGTACTGAAATACAATCAGAAATTTCATGTGGAGTCTCTTATCATGAATGTTAGATCTAAATATGTATGCGATTATAACCGCATTAAGCTATTTGAACTTTGTTGGTTTATTTCTTTTGTTGCAAAAATCGAGACTTGTTGTGTTTGGAGGTTGTTTTTGTGTGTCTCGGACTGTCATGTATATTTTGATGTTGACATTGTTATATTTGGATTTGTAGTAATGTTCTTGGAATGCTATCAATTTGATTTTCTTGTTTCATTTTGAATCTCATTGGTTTCGTAGAGGAAACTAGTGTAATTCTTTTACTAGCCGGCGCTTATGGGCTGTTGTGGATATGGAGATAAGTTTCTGATTTAATATTAGGCAAAATTGCATAAATGATTTTGGATTTTCGTCCCAAGCTATATTACTTAGTCAAATTCGTCCCGTAATTTTATATTTTTTTGGAATATCGTCCCACTTGTCACATGGCTGCTTACGTGTTACGACGTGGCAACTTTTAGCATAAACAATTATACAAGATTGCAGAATTCGTCCCAAACTAATTACAAATTTTGATTTCTCGTCCCAAACTAATTCGCAGACTTCCGTCACGTAATTGAAATGACACGAAGAAAAAAGAATTTGTTCCAAACTAATTATGAATATTTATTATTTATTAATAAATAACAAAAATGCACAAATTTTTCCTAACGAACTGAGATAGGATTTTTTTTTAAAAGCGCATGGGAATTTCAAAAATTCATACTAATTTTTCTCTTAAAAAAAAATTAATGGCAATTTACTTCCATGTGATATTCATAATGTTCAATTACCTCTCTGTGTTGTGATAATGTGACAGTTTATCCCCCGTGTTGTGATAAATATGGCAATTCACCTCATGTATGATAATAAATGTAGCAATTTTCCCTTAGTTATAAAACACTTTGCATGCCCACTCTCAATTTAGGCAATTGAGTTACACTCTTCGGTTCAAGGGGATACAATACTTTTTTAAAATTCTCACAAGGGGGTAAATTGCTCTTTTTAAAAATACAGGGGGTAAAATGAATATTATTAATATTACAGGGGATAAAATGCTATTAGTCCCTTAAAAAAGTAAAAGATGAATCGTCATTTTCATTAAAATTAGAAATTTAATAATGGACTAAATTCATACAAAATGACAAATTATGAGACGAAATTGTTTGAGTTAATATAGTTTGAGACAAAAAACCAAAATTTGTAATTAGTTTGGGACGAATTATGCAATCTTGTATAATTGTTTATGCTAAAATTTGCCACGTCGTGACACATAAGCAGCCACGTGGCAAGTGAGCAGATATTTCAAAAAAAGTATAAAATTACGGATGAATTTGGCTAAGTAATATAGCTTGGGATAAAAATCTAAAATCATTGATTAGTTTGGGACTTTTTTGCAATTTTGCCTTCATATTATGTATTGATTCATAAATGAAAGTTCCATCGGTAAGGCGGGATGTATATATATATGTATAGCTTATTAACTTCCCAATTGAAATTCAAATTCTAAGAGTAGAACTATTATTATTTATTACTTTCCTATTTCGTGTGGAAGATGTCGGACACAAAGCCCCAAGCCTTTACCACAAATTGTAAGTTGTACACATGTCATATGAGTTGCACTTGATCAATTTTTTTAAGAGATTTTACTTAGTTGGCTTCTATCGTTCTAGGTGTCGATAACAAATTTCATAAGATATTTTTTTACTTTTTGGTAATCAATTGAAATTATAGTCAAATGTCTAAAATTTGCAATCATTAAAGAGAGATAGGACCAAAATTGAAAGTTGCACTCAAATGATCTAAGATTGCAAACATTAAAACATTAGAGTGTCGAAATTGCTTATCTAAGAAGAAAAAAATTGCTTATCTAAGGAAAATTATATCAAAATTGCCTCTGATTTATTAAATTCATTACAATTACTTTTTTTTTATGGTTTTTTCGACGATACACGTTGACGTCTTAAAAATATTTTGATGCGTAAAATCTATGAAAAACGAATGAAATGGGTGAATTTGATTTTGCCCTTGAGGCTTGTGGTTTCTAAATAGGACCCATGTGTGTATAGTTTGAAACTTATTAATTAATAATTATGACGAAAATATATATTATTTATTCTTCAAAGTTGAAAGAATTACAAAATATACCCATTGTATAATATTTCTCATATATCACTGCTGTTTCCTTCGTATGAGTTCGTAATCAATAACTCACACGTCAATAATAATTTCTCATTTTTAATCACTAGAAGCAATTAAATACGTGAAGATTAAATTAATTAAGTAAAACAATGATTTGTTAATGTATAAATGGCATAATTACATATCGGGTTAATACCCATTTACTCCCTATAATATGCATAATATTAAACTTATCTTCCTATAATTTTAAAAAGTAATTATTTTACCCTCTTATAAAAAAAATTTACAAATTAATTTACCTTCTTTCATCGAAGAGTATAATTGAACCGTAAAATAGTACATGAGGTAAAGTGTCACATTTATAATAACACAAGAAGATAGACTAAAACATATAAAATAATACAAGCGGTATATTGGTCCATATAAAACAACACATTCATAATTTGCTTCATATCCAAGTTTATAGTATATAATGGAGAGTATTTTTATCGAATCATAACTTTTTAAGGTCTAAAATATTATTGATGTAGTGTGAGTTTTTCTTTGTTTTTTTTGTTTTTGGAAACGAGTCTTTTATAATAATATACACGGAAATAATATACTTCTTAAATCATGAAAAGATAAATTGAATATAATGAATATTATAGGGGTAAAATACTAAAATGCTATCAACGCAATATATATAAGTATCGAAATACGCATAATAAATTATAAATTGAGAAAGAAGACGAGGAAGGAGCTGTGGTTACCTATAGCCGTCTATAAATAACTAAAATATTCAGCCCCCCTTTTTGCGATGATTTTCACAAAAATAAAATAAAAAGAGAAAGTCATCACCTCTTCTTCCTCTTTCTTTCCATTCATCCTTTTTTCTACTTCCGCAAACCCTTATATTTTTTTGAAAAAACTCAAAATTGCCTCCACATGGTGAAAACCTAATTCGTCGTCGTTTCACGTGTCTTTCTTTATGTAAATACAGAGGGACTTGTTGAATTTGGAGTATCGAGTTTAATCGTGTTGGAATCTTTGCAGATCAGATGCTGGTTCTGTGTTGGGTTAAGTTTCTTTTTACTTTACGATTATTTGTTGGTTCTTGGTTGATTCTTGCTTGATTGGGTTTGGGTTTTGCTACTATATGGAATTAGTTTTTTTTTGGTTGTGTTTTCTTGTTTTTTTAGGGTTCCTTAATGTATTGACTTGGGGGTCAATCAATGTGGTTGAATCTTTTTTTACGTTTGTAAGTGGTAAGCCATGTGCTATTGCAATATGATCTTGTTAGTTTGCCACCGCATAATCTTAATTAGTTATTTAATCGTGGTTTGGGAGAGTTTTCTCCTCTACTTTCTTTTTTTAAATTATCATCAGCACTAATACTATTATCAATATAATTTTCCTTTGTTTGATTATGAGCTTAGGATGATAACAAGTCGAAGTTTCAGAATATTTGTTTATGTAAAAAAGCCCATGTTATTGAATAAGCATGTCTTCTTTGTAACAAATATATTGTTTTGGTGATCTCATCTGTGCTCGTTGGCATGATAAACGTGTCACTACTCATTTTGTATCAAGTAAAGCTATTAAAAGAAGTAATTTTTAAGAGTTTTGGTTCCATTCCAATATTCCATCCTCATTGTGCAATTTTAATTGAAATATACGATGCGTTCGTGATGTGGGGCAGAAAGGGAAGCATGTTTTGGATACATTTATAACATATCATCTAATACAAGTTTTGGCTTCACTTATCTCTCAACATTTATAATAACTTAAAAAATGTTCTGCAGGAAGATTCTCGAGGATAGATGTACTATACTTCTATTGCAGTTGAATATCAAACTCGATCTTAGTAACACTTTGTTTAATGGATGATGACCATTCCGATGGATAACAGCAATGAAGATTCCAGACAAGAGCAAGTTCAGCGCCTCTTCAATAAGGTATACATGTCCTAGACTCTTATGTATCCATTTTGATGTTGATGGTTATGTGGTCCTGCATTATGTATGTATTTCCAATTGCATAACTGCTAAATTAACCTTTTTTTATTGGAATATTGTCTAAAGAAATGCATCCTTATCATATTCTATATAGTTCTTTTATTTTACAAAACATTATTTTGCAACGTCTTCAATGTTCAAACAACACTTGTTCCGTTGAATGACGACCTAATTACACTGTAGAATCTTGAGTTGGAAAACAAGCGAAGGAAAGCAGCACAGGCCAGAGTCCCTTCCGATCCCAATATATGGCAACAGATGCGTGAAAATTATGAAGCAATTGTCCTTGAAGACCATACTTTTTCTGAAAAACATGACATAGAATATGCTCTATGGCAATTGCACTATAGGAGGATTGAGGAGCTGAGGGCACTCTTCAATGCTTCTATTGCTTCAGCAGGATCAACTGCACCCCAAAATGGGAAAGGTCCAGTTCGTTCTGGACCTGATCGGCTTACAAAGATACGTTCCCAATTCAAGACATTTCTTTCCGAGGCAACTGGATTCTATCATGATTTCATGTTAAAAATAAGAGCAAAGTATGGGCTGCAATTGGGATATTTTTCTGATGATCAGGATAACCAGATTTCTTCTTCAAAAGATGGAGATAAATCTTCTGAGGTTAAAAAAGGCTTGATATCCTGTCATCGTTGTTTGATTTATTTGGGGGATCTTGCTCGTTACAAAGGCTTATATGGGGAAGGGGATTCTAAATCTCGTGATTTTACTGCCGCATCAAGTTACTATATGCAAGCTTCATCGTTATGGCCTTCAAGTGGTAATTCACACCATCAGGTGACTTCCTATCTAATTATGTGGTGGTTTTAGGTTGACTTCTATTTGAGCTTTTGATTCCTATTATCCTTTTCTTTGGAGTTGTTTGCTTTCATTGTTTATCTAACTTGATGTTATACTTCGTATTCAGCTTGCTATACTGGCTGGATATTTGAATGACGAAATGGTGTCAGTTTATCGCTATTTTCGAAGTCTTGCGATTGGTAACCCTTTTGTTACTGCAAGAGACAACTTGATCATTGCATTTGAGAAGGTAAAATCCAATTTAATGAATGTGCCAACGTAAAGTTCACTGTAGTTACTATACCCATATTTCATTTTTTTTGAAGTTTGTAACTCAGCCCTGATTGGTCCTGATCTTCCTATTAGTGCTATGCATGACTAGGATCCAGGGAAGCAGTGATTTAGTGTAGAACCAGCAAGTTAACATATTCGTTTAATAAAAAGTATTTGATCAGCAGGTCGATTGTCGACCTACTAGCTGCAGGCGTGCTAGTCATACATTTGTTCTTGAAGGGAATTTGTGTGTTGGATGTGTTCTTGTTGTTGTTTTGGAAGTCTGTTATTGTTGAAATTCTTGTATGGAGTTTCTTTTAGTAACAAGTTGGATATGTTTGGGAGATTTAATTATTACTTGATTTCTAGGAGAGAAGTTATGAGCAACGATGCAGTAACTCGAAAAATAATTCTTCTCTGGGCTCAAACAGCACTAGAACTTTCCATTGACATTTTCCTTTATTATGCAGAATCGTCAGAATTATACACAACTATTTGGTGATGCTAGAGTTACTG
The DNA here is from genome assembly GCA_030819805.1 of Penstemon newberryi var. newberryi. Classification (NCBI taxonomy): domain Eukaryota; kingdom Viridiplantae; phylum Streptophyta; class Magnoliopsida; order Lamiales; family Plantaginaceae; genus Penstemon; species Penstemon newberryi. Next base: position 1,066,823 of record JAUALY010000002.1, read on the forward strand.
CGGTGAAGTCGGCACCTTCAAAAATGGCAACAAAAGGAAGAGGGAAAGGTGAACCAAAGTCTTCTTTCAAAGATAATAAGGTGGAAACTGGTTCAGTTACGGAAAGAGCTTCAAATAAATTTGAACCCTTCAAAGCCTTTATCACCCGATTTATTAGGCTTAATGGCATTCTCTTTACACGCACTAGGTTTGTTCTGAATTTTCATTGTGTGTAGTGGATTGCAACTGCCTGAAGATTATTTACTAATACTTGTTTCTCTTGCTGTGAACCCAGCTTGGAGACTTTCGATGAAGTTTTATCAATAGTTAAAAATGATTTATTAGGACTTCTTTCTTCTGGTCCGGATGAGGAGTGCACCTTTGGTTCAGATAATAATGAGTGTAGGCTTGCAGTGGTCAGGATGATCGCTATTCTAATATTCACTGTGCATAATGTGAACAAGGAAAATGAAAACCAATCATATGCTGATATTCTACAGCGTTCAGTTTTGCTTAAAAATGCTTTTACCGCTACCTTTGAACTTATGAGCAGCATACTAGAACGGTGTAACCAGTTAAGTGATCCTTCTTCAAGCTATTTATTGCCTGGGATTATGGTTTTTGTAGAATGGTTGGCCTGTCATCACGATGTTGCAGTTGGCACTGAATTGGAGGAGAAACAAGTTAACACAAGGTCTTTTTTCTGGAACAATTGTATTTCCTTACTGAATAAGCTATTGACAAGTAAATATGGATTTTTCAACGATGATGAAGATGAGACTTGTTTTTTCAATATGAGCAAGTACGATGAAAGTGAGACTGCTAACCGTCTTGCGTTGCCTGAGGACGCTGAGTTGAGAGGATTCTTTCCTCTTCTTCCTGCTCAATTAATCCTTGATTTTTCGAAGAAGCATTCATTTGGAGGCGATGGAGGCAATAAAGAAAAGATTTCCCGTGTTCAGAGGATTATTGCTGCCGGAAAGGCTCTTGCTAACATTGTAAGGATTGACCAAGAGGGGGTCTATTTCGATCAGAAGTCGAAGAAATTTGTGATTGGTGTTGAACCTCAGATTTCTGATGATTTTTTGCTGGAGAGTTCTTTGGAACCCCATTTGAGTGGTGGCTCATTAGAAATATCAGTGGGGCGCCATCTTTCTGTTGGTGCTGTGCCAAAGCCAGAGGTGGGCATGGAATCTGAAGATGAGGATGAGGTGATTGTTTTTAAGCCCTCTACAAATGATAATAAGCATATGGATGTAGTGTCTTCAAAATTGTCTTCGTCAGAAGTTCTTGCTTCTGTTGGTGGTTTTGGGAAGACTGATTTTGGGAATGATAATGGTTCTACTGTTGGACACAATAGTTTTCTCTTGCAGAGTGCATTGGCTGCAAGCATGAGACCGTCCACAACTGTTGCTAATGGTACTCCTCAGTATCTACCACCAGTGCAAACCACCACGTCAAAGTGGCCTGTAGAACATGCCTCAATTGTGAATGGTTTGTCTCACTTAAATTTGACGGAAAATGGACACTCACTGAAGCCCGAGCTTCATGACCAATTTGGAGTTTCTCAACCTGCTGCTCTTTCTGTGGCATTCCCTCAGTTTATCAGTGCTGGAGCAGGTCATAATCACATTGCACAACCTGTTGTCCCTTCAAAGTTCGACTCTTTTATGCACTCTGGACCTGCAGCGGGTAACCGGGCCATTATACCATCTGCAATCATGCCATCAGTATTAAAGAAGAATCCAGTGAGCCGACCTGTCAGGCACATTGGTCCACCACCTGGTTTTGGGTCTGTTCCTTCCAAAGTTGTCGACGAGTCATTGAGCCACATGGCCTTGAGAAATGAACACCCTTTAACTCCACAAATTGATGATTATGGCTGGTTAGATGGACATAATTTTGCGTCATTAAATCAAAGTGTTGGTTTTAGTAATTCCATTAATCACGTGGGACCATCATCTCATTCTGTGAGCAAGACCAATGGCTCAATGGGGATTTTGGGCTTCCCTTTTCCAGGGAAGCAAATCTCAACCCTTCAAGGTGAGAATGAAAACCAGAAAGGCTGGGAGGATTATCAATTTGCAGAACATATGAAGCTTTATGAGCAGCACCAACAATTTCAAGGAGGAAATCAACAACCTGTAGGACCTCCGCAGCAGTATCAAGGACAGTCTCTCTTGGAAGGTCGTTACCGTGTGTGAGATGAAATGGGGCGGATATGGTAAATGTAATTTCTTCTTGTTCCTCGTACTTTTATCAAATTATGTTTTGCTTTGAGTTGGTGATTTGATCCTATCAATTAATTGACTTTTCTGGTATCGTAAGTATTTCATCACTCATTTACTTGTCTTTTTAAGGTTGAGATAAATTTACTGCGGCAAAGGTTTGTGGCCGGGTGTTATAATTCATCCAGCATTGCCTTTTCTGGAATACCCTTTGTCATTAACTTTTTATGGAGCATGGTTGGTCTGGGAATGTTGCGGGCACTTGCTGTGGAAGAGGTCTCACTCTCTCACTCTCTATCTCTTTGGATGTATTTGTGCTTTTAAGTGGTAGGTGTTTTAAGTTGTGGTCAAAATATTTTGATTGACTTGATGACGAATCGAGCCACATTATATGTTAGCTATCTTAAGAATGATGGACTGATGCATGATCTACGTTATAGGAATTATGTACATACTATGAGCTATTGGCTTTGGTTATTTTCATTAATTATTAAGAATAGGACATTCTTGGGGGATATGAGCGATGAGTTTCTTGCTTATTGTGCTCTTGTTCTTTTACCTCTTTGCTTGTAGTCGTTCTATACCATGACTTATAGTGCTTTATTCTAATGCCTCTTTCAACCGTGTTCAGATGATATCTTATACTCCCTTTTGCTTCCTTTTGGCTTGGGACCAAGTGAGATTATGCGTGAATCTTACATTCACTTCTGTTGAGGCAAACTACTAACTATGGATTGCTTTTAACGAGGAAGACAAAAACACAAATATTGCTCGTGCTTGATGTTATTTTTTGTCTGTTTAGTTATTGCTCTTTTTGTTTTATTGCACAATTTTTTAGTAGCTCTTCCTTGTCAATGCCTTCTTTCCAACTTTTACATTTCTGAAAAGAATTCACCTTTTCTCTTTATTTGTGCAGCTTGTGTCCAGCTTTCCCTTTGGTTGAGTGGAGCTTATGATGTCAATAGAAGTACTTGGAATTTGGTAAGCTTGATTGCCTTTTGTGGTTGGGTCAGTTGAGGTATCCTTCGCAGGTATTGGATTGTGGCTGGAAGTGGACATCTGAATGGATTTAAAAGAAGTGCTAGCAATTCAATTATGGCTGGTGAAGGTTCTTTAACTGAAGTCTTGTAGTCACTGCCGTTTATGTTAATGCCATGATGAGAAGTGTCGAATGGTAATAAAATTCTGTGTTGTATTCTTCAGTCCGGAGGTACTGAAATGGAATTAGAAATTTCACGTGATTTTTTCTTTTATAATGGAACATATCATGGATGTTAGATCTAAACAAGTATGCGATTATAACCGCATTATGCTATTTGAACTTTGTTGGTTTATTTTTCTTGTTGCAAAATCAAGGATTTGGAGGTTGTTTTTGTGTTTGTCACGTACATTTACATTTGGATTTGTAGTAATGTTCTTGGAATGCTGTGGACCATTCTTGACTAGAAATATCCCACAACATGCATTGTGAGAGCATGCCATCACCACAATCAATACTTTGATGCATTTCTAGCCACAACTTGATCTAGTCCAGAATTTTCCGAATGATATTAGTTTGATTATCTTGTTTTATTTTTAAACTCATTAGTTTCATAGAGGAAACTAGTGTAATTCTTTTACCAGCCCGGTGCTTATTGGCTCCTGTGTGTGGGAGAGCTAGAGCCGCCGGTAAATCATGAACGCACAGGTGTCCGACCCTACCCAATCTTAATTTAGTAGGCTGACATTAATAGCGTCAAATTTGGATCTGAATTACGTTGAAGCTTTTTCAACACGTCAACTGTTACCCGGAGCAAGACATTTTCAAAATTGAATTTTAACTGGCATAAATCATGATGAAGCTATTAGATACTCGGTTTTGAGTTTAACTGACAAAAATTTGTCTAAATATGATTCATTGTAAAAAACAATTTAAATGTCGACTTCATTCTCCGTTTGATAACTTTTGAAATTTGAAGCAATAAACCAAAGTTTGAATTTAAGTCGAGCTTCTTGTGTCTTTAGGATAATCCCTGAGAACATGCATCGTGGAAACTTTTTTTACAATATAGAACGTTTACGGGTTTGTTGTCTCCTTTACTTTTTTCCAGCTCAAACTGGGTTGAATATCTACACACAGAATAAAAAGAAAATATATGCATAACGAATGAAAGAATTCACAGAAAGAAGACTAAAATCCCTCTCAACATCTGCTATTGTAGATATCCAATCATCCCCCCACCCCCCCAAAGCAGCAACTGCAATCTTTATCTTTCATGTATCTTCTGCAAAAACTTTGAATATATAATCGCGAAAACGCCTTGAATATTGCTTTGGATCAACAGCCGATATGGAGTTGGGATCATATTGGATGGACTTATATGCGTGCTCAAGCTTTTTGGTAATGTCATAATCTTGAAGAATGTCAATGATTCCAAAGAACATTACGACATCGTAGTATTCCCCTGTTGGCTCTCCTACTAACTGAAATTCACCTTCACCTTTTCTTTCAGTTCTTTCCACTCTTGCAGGCATGTTGATTCCCAATTTTATGCTAGCCCACCTGTAAAAACTTAACATAAGAGTAGACGTCAATGAAAACGTTATAATGTAATAACATAGAGTAAAATTGCACTTTTAGTCCCATAGGACTGGAACTTTGCACTTTCAGAACCAAGTTTTACAAAGTACCCCTTCTGGTTCCAATTTTTAAAAATGATTTTGCAGTTTTGGTCCAACCGCTCCGTTTCCATCCAATTTGGGAACAGAAGTACATAAATGAGATACAATTTCTTTCAGGACCAAATGTACAAAACAAAGACTAGGGACCAGAAAAGCAAAAGGTTGGATGGAAAAAAATTAAAGAGCAAAAGTGCAATTTTGTGAAGCGCGTGAAAAAGATTCAATCTTGTGTTGTGGGACAAAAAATGCAATTATAGTTTTTCTTACTTACCCTGCAGGATCTAAAAGCAACTGATCTACGTCTGCTCTGGATAAACGTGGAACGGATTCGGTTTCTGTGCTACCATTATCTGAAAAAGAGAGGTAAACATTGTGTTTCGTTCTTGAACGGTCTTAAAAAAATCAAGAAGTTGGGATCTATTGTTATAGGTTTGTATGTCAGAATTAGAGAGAGATATTAGTATTACCAACAGGCGTTTGAGCTCCCGGTGAAGTTTGTTCTTCATTTGCTGATTCTGTGAAGTGAAGGCCAACCAGTAGGCTATAGTCCATAATTCTCTCTTGTTCAAGAAGTTCACAATCTCTGTCAACTTGCCTGTAATTTAAACAATTAACATCTGTCATTCCTCTTAAATTCAGACCAGATTTAAAATGGATTACCTTCTAAATTCTTGAAACCATGTCTTTTGGAGTCGAAAAATGAAATTTAGATCAAGATCTTTAAGCGTAGTAGTTGCTTCGATCTCTGATTCTGGTTTATCAGTTAATCTCCCAAAAGTTGATCCTTTCAAGTCATATCTTTTTTGAATCATATACTCAGTGCAAAAAAGGTTTCCCATAATAATAAACCGCACCTAAATCATTCACAAAAGATTAGATTAATATATGAACTTCACAAATCATCACATACAAAAGGGATATCTAGTTCTAGTCTATAAGACCATACTCAATAATCATACCTTCTTTTGAGCAGGTCCATTCAACTTAACACAATGCAATCCATAATATTTAGTCACTAGTGTGTTCTCAAAAGCTCGGACATGATTATAATACGCATTTAGCATCCTTAAAAGCACCTGACCATTCAAATAAAAAAGTTCATTAGAATAAAAACATTAATAACTAAATTACCAACAAGAAACAGGAATTCTCACTTTTACTTCTGCTTTCTTCATCGTTTTTATCATGTAACGATCATCATTCGTTAAGTAAAAAAAGCTTCCACTTTTTCCAGGAGAGGAAAGTTCGCGTAATGCATCGTTCCCGCAAATCGACAACATGTAATCTGCTGGATCCACATTGAATAACATTCTCAAGCTCCTGCGTAAAAATCCAGAAATCGATAAATTAAATATGATTTTAGGTCAAAATTGCCTAAATTATTACTACCTGAATACTTTGGGACAGTAATCCTTCCATTTAAATTCACAGGACTGGTGCGGTGGTGTATTTTTGGAACCCTCGGGGGGGAATTTAGTCCAATACTTTTCTTTAGGATCAAAAGCTGAAGGCTTCAAATCAAGTGATGGTGGCGGACCAGGTCTTCCAACTGAATGCCTGTTAATTTTATCAATGAAATGAAGAACATTGTAAAAGAGAACAAGCTTTCTTGATTTTAAATCTCTTTGTTTTTAGTAGATAAAAAACTAGGTGATAACTGCTGATTACATTATTTCTAAATTATTATTATTATTATTATTTTTGGTAGAAGAAATAAAACTATTTCACTTGGTCAATTTCAATATAGTACATTGAAAAAAAGAAAAAAAAAAAGAGGCTCTACATGTTAGCTCACACAAATACTTTGAGACAATTATGAATGTACATATAAATGTGATAAGAAGGTATGATAGATGGATCATTTTGTGGCATTTATACTTCCATATCATTTAACACTCGACAAACAATTGGAAAATGTCGCAATACCTTATTCCTAGCTGCAAATTAAGCATCAATTCATAATTTCTATGCCCTTTACATATAGTTTCTCCTTGTCTTTTCACCACCTTGGGTAACACGAGGGGGCTACCTCGACTACTCGTACCTTCCATTTGTAAACCAACCAACGACTCATCTCCCTCAATCCTATCAATAGCACCATCCGACAATCTCATCCGACCCATATCTTTATCCACACTCGCATCCAATCTCCCATCAACCGACAATCTTCTTGGCTTAACACTAGTACTATTATCCGAGCCACCATTCGAGGACCTCCAAACTGCAAGTTTCTTTTGTGATGGCCAAATAGGCACCTTTTCACTAGGACAAACAATACAATCTCTCAACTCTACATCAAAAATTTCTTGAGGATCCCATTCTTCTGAAGTCCCTTCAAGCAATGATCCTGCAGGATGGTAAGTCCCATTTTGCTCTTTAACATCTTTACTCCAATTTCCTACATAGAAACTTCCGTCCGACCATTTAAACGTCCCTTCTCCTTTAGGCAACCCGTCTTCCCAACCCCCCTCGTAAACATTCCCGTTCGTCCAAACCATTGTTCCTTTCCCACAAATATTCCCATTTTTCCATTCTCCCACATAGTAATTCCCACTATTCCATTGATACTTACCTTGTCCTTCTTGCACTCCATGACTCCATTCACCATCGTAACTATCACCATTCGCGTACTCTTTTACGCCATACCCATGTTTCAAATTCATTACCCATGAGCCTTTATACGTATTCCCGTTCGACCCCGTGTAAACTCCCTCTCCATCCATGAATCCGCTTTTGAAATTTCCTTCGTACATTGCACCTGATGGCCAAGAAAACGTGCCTTTTCCCATGGTTTTGCCTCTAAACCATTCTCCTACGTACATACATCCATCGGTCCACCAATATTTTCCGTGTCCATGTGGGAAATTGTCGGCCCAATAGCCTGTGTAATAGTCTCCGTTTGGGAGGAATCTTTCCGCATGATATACTTCTCCATTTTCATGCCTTTCGTCTTCTTCTTGATCATCATCCTGTAATTCATCTCCTACGGCATAAGACGTGCCAAATATCGTGTTGGCACGTTTCTTGGCTGCAGCCTGTGTTTTACGAACTGTCGCCTCCCACGCCTTCATGGCTAGCTAGGCCTAATTATATCTCAATTACACTATAATTTCACCTCCTTTCCTATTCAATTTATTACATCACATATTCTCGTATCTGTATTTGATTAAGGATAGGAATACTTTAAGAATATTGGGAAAGAAACAATCTTTTTTGTTCTGTTTTTCCTTCTCTCTCTCTCTCATTCCTTCTCCATAGCTTACAACTTTCTCTCTCCTCCCTACTTGTGAAGAAAATGGAAAGGAGAAGGCAAACAACCTAAGCCAAACGAAATGATTTTTTTTCTTTTTTTGGGAATGGAAAATCCACAAAAGACCACCCAATGATTGTTGTTTTGTGAGAACATATGTTAAGAATGTTACGGTCGATGTGGGACAGAGAAAATCTAACTGGACTATGTTTAGAAAATCAATGTTTGGTTTTTTGACAGCAAAAACATGGAGAGATCTTGCACAATTGCCCCCATAATTAATGTAAGAAACGACTTGTTCATCAACCGCTATAATCGCTTGCTTTCTGACATTTGGCGAGATAAGCGGAATTATTAGTACGTACTCTATATATATATAGATAGATAGATAATACTACCTCTTCCTTCTTTTTCTTTTTTTTTTTTTTTTTTTTTTGAGTGAGAATGTATATATAGTCAGCTTTTGTTTCCATTTTCTTATGCAAATAGGTGCTGTGATTTTTCATTTCCAGCTGTCCAGGTCCAGCTATACAAATTGGGTGAAAATGGCCCATACCATTTATTTTACTGGTTAGGAAAATGAAAATGTATCGACCCACAAAGATTGGGCCCAGATCAGAATGTATAATTAAATCCGCAATTTAATAAAGATCAGAATGTATAATTAAATCCGCAATTTAATAAAAGAAATGTAGGCTTAGAATTTTAGGAAACACTTTTGAAAAGTCCAAACAAATACTATCATTTTCTTAGATTCGTGTCATGTCTTGTATATGTAGAATTAAATTTAGATTCACGAGGACCGATAATTTACAAAAAAAAAAACAAATTATAACTTTTACATATTCTTGGGAGCTAAGATCAAAATATGAAAGAAAGAAAGAAAGAAAGAAAGAAAGAAAGAAGCGTTTAAATTATACCCATACCTACCGCCACACACCAGTCTCATTAATAGAAATAGCTAGTAACATAATCTTGAAAATATTAGGGGAACTAAGTATCCATTTCACTTTTTGTAATAGAATATATGAATATGAATATGAACTAGTCACTACAAAGTAGCGGACTCATGTTCGAATTCCTGTTGCGAGAGGTTTCCACTTTATGTGTCTAACGCGCCTCGAAATGAATTAAACCTTTGAAAAATAAAAAAATAAAAACTAGAATACAATATACTAGAATACAATATGATACATAAATTTCCTTGTACCAATGAATTCATAAAATAAATTTCTCCTTTTCCTTTTTATCTCAAGTCTCAACGTACGTCTCGTGAGTCGTGACTAACAAACGTAAGGCTCAAATCTCTCTCCCTCCCTCCCTCAAAACTTAAAAAGGAAAAATTGCTAATATTTGTTTAGTTCCATGTTTAACTTAGGGGATATAATTCATTTATATAAATAAAAAAATAAATACTGATCAATTTTACATGGAAGATGTGTTATGTTAGCATATATTTTACATATATATATATATATATGAGGAGGTATGAGGGTTCTTCTTCGAGTTCATTCTGAGGCGGTGGGGTTATTAAAAATTTAATTTTGAAAACTAATTAATTGAAAATGGCGGAGAAGAAGGATGATTTCTCGGAATATTTCTTAGAAGACGATGAATCCGACGGTAGTGCTGAGGCGGCGGCGTCGTCCATAGAAGAAGAAGAAGATTTTGATGATTTTGAGAAGGGGAGGAGTTCTGTTGATTATAATGAAGGCGATGGTAGATCCTACAGCTCTTCTTCCGTTACTTCCCAACAATGGCCGCAGAGTTTCAGGTTAAATTAATTAATTACTAAAATACATCTAATATATATGGACCTTTTAAATAATTGTAGTGTCTTATGTGAGGAGAATCAGGGATAATTCTGTAATTCAAATTTGCTATTTCTGTACATGTTTGTTATGATTCTTATAGAATGTTATAATTAAACAATATTTGAATTTCTAGGGTGTTCACATGACCTCTTGATGTGATAAGTAAGTAATTAAACAGTGATAACTAGTAAATATGTTCTGAAAAAAAATAAAAATCGAACAAAATGCACTTGCATCTATTGGTGTCTCGAAAATAGTTAGAACAAAAATGCATTCTGGAGTTATTTTATATAGAGAAGGATATAATGGAGGAAGCTCAATACAATTTTGTCCATTTCTATTGGACTAGAGGATATTACTATTCTGATAACTTCACCCTTTCAGAGAATCAACCAATATATTTACAATAGCTGCATCACCAAATTTTGGGTCATTTCGCCGTGTATCTGGTGCTGGTGGTTCAGTCTACGACGCCAATAGCCAATTGGACTTGAGTGGAAAGACGCCCTTGCTCACTGATTATAAGACCAGAATATTCAGAAAACAATCTTCATTGTCTGATAAGTCTTCATTACACAAGCAACTGACAGGAGAATTTCCTCTAAGCCATGGATGTAGCTTAACTCAAACCGTATTCAATGGTGAGATTTCGAACTTAAAGGAACAAAATTATTGTCTTCAAGCCTACAATTTGATTGTGATCTTATGTTTAATACAGGTATAAATGTAATGGCTGGAGTTGGACTTCTTTCTACACCATACACTGTAAAAGAAGCTGGCTGGGCTAGTATTTTTGTGCTCATTCTCTTTGCATTTATTTGTTGCTATACCGCTACTCTTATGAGGTATTGCTTTGAAAGTAGAGAAGGAATTTTGACGTTTCCTGATATGGGAGAAGCTGCGTTTGGAAAATATGGTCGCATTTTAATATCTGTAAGTTGATATAACCTTTAATAAATTTCAAGGAAAATAATTAATTTTCATATACGTCATACTAAAGTAGAATTTATTTGACATTTTTTTAACGTAGTTGTATCTATAATGACACGTAATATCTTTTGTGCAGGTTATATTGTACTCGGAGCTTTATGTAAGCATATTGAGTTTTTCTCCGAAATTTTTCCCAATTAATTGGGTTATATCTAACTCTTGACCAGATTCTAACAATTGACTAGATTCTAACTAATTTCATGTGCAGACGTCTTGTGTGGAATTTATAATTTTGGAAGGGGATAATCTTACAAGGCTGTTTCCTGGAACATCCTTAAATCTGGTTGGCATCCAATTGGATTCCATGCATTTGTTTGGAATTCTCACTGTTCTTATTATTTTGCCTACCGTTTGGTTGAAAGATCTACGCTTGATTTCCTACCTTTCAGGTGTCCTAAAGTACTTACATTCTGCTTCATAATAACTTTTATTGGCAAAATACACTTTTAGTCCCGCATGATGGACCCTTAACACCTTTGGTTCCTTTACCAAATTGCGGTTTGGGTACCAATTTTATATTTTTTTTGCACATTTGGTCCCATAGAATAGTCTATATCATATCACTTTTGGTCTCATATGACTGTCTCATTTTTTGTACTTTTGGTCCCAAATCGGATGGAAATGAGGCCATGGGCCCAAAAGTGCAATTTTACAAAATAGGGAACCAAAGGGTTAAGGGTCATGTAAGACTAAAAATGCTATATTTTGCAGTTTTTACTGTTTTGTCCCAAAGGATCACATTTTGAGTACATTTTACTCTTTTGGCAGCTACTGGAGTCATTTCAACAGTTGTGGTAGTTTTATGTCTTTTTTTCATCGGTACTGTGGAAGGACCTGGATTTCATCAAAGCAGTAAATTAGTGCACTGGAACGGAATTCCTTTTGCAATTGGTGTCTATGGCTACTGCTACTCGGGCCACTCGGTATTTCCAAATATTTACCAATCGATGGCCGATAAAACCAAATTCACTAAAGCACTAGTAATATGGTACTGAGAAGAAAAAAAAAATATTGGACTCTCTTATCGGATATTTGTATTTATTTTATCTCATAATTTGTTGGTTTGGTTTATTTGCAGTTTCCTTCTCTGTGTTCTGATTTATGGGAGTGCTGCCGTTATGGGATTTCTTATGTTTGGTCAAGGCACACAGTCGCAGATTACATTAAATTTGCCACCACATGCAGTTAGTTCTAAAGTAGCGGTATGGACAACAGTGAGTGACATCAACTTTTCTTGATTTTCCTTTTCTGGATGCAAAAGTATATTCTAGTTTTTCTAGAATAATTTTTTTAATAAATAGAAGATCATAAATTAATAGTATATTAATTCTAAATTTTGAGAAACTTCTTTGAAGCAAAGGTTCAGGTAAAAGAATAATAATTACATGTCATTTACTATGTTAAAAATACTAAAATACCCTCTGCGTGTTGTGGCCTAGGCAAGCACCTATGTTTGTCTGGTGCTAGGAACGGCCCTGCTTGGAAACTCCGTCATATAACTTGAAACTAGTTTCAGTCCTCTCAACGTTTTAGTCATTGTCTAAGTTTTCTATTGTCTCTTCTCATAAGTTTTGTTTGTGATTACAGGTTGTGAATCCGCTTACGAAATATCCTTTTGAAGCTTTACTTTCTAATAACGAATTTATAGTGACATTGTCGTATCCTTCAATGTAGCCATTTTATTTCCTTAACTGCTGCGTAAATATGCCCTGTTAATGAATCCATTAGCCAGAAGTATAGAGGAGCTGTTGCCTATTGGATTGTCCAATAGCAACTGGTGTTTTCTTCTTCTACGGACAGCTCTCGTCATATCTTCCCTTTGTGTCGCATTCATTCTTCCTTTTTTCGGTAAGCATGATAGCAACTTATACATATATACTTGTTGTTCTATAATACTCACTATAAGATCAACTTGCATGTATATGTGTTGTATATGTACCTTTACGCTATGTTTGGTTCTTGGATTTTTAGTGGATAAAAATCGCTATGGAAGAAATTCTCCTAGCATCAAATGATTATGTACAGCTCCATTTTTGTTTATTTCCAATTTAATCATCATTTTACTCACTGAAATTCAGGACTCAAAGAACCATACATAGCCTTAGCATATTTATGATTTTTATACGCAACTATCTTGTACCTCATCATTTAATGCGTTTAGTTTTTCATCTTCGATTTTTTGCAGGTACTGTGATGTCCCTAATTGGTTCTCTCTTTAGTGTTCTTATGGTAAGCCTACTCTTAGTTTATAGTTTATTTCTTCAATAACCTTTTATTCTTCTTTAGTTGCTCCATAATTTTAAAAAGCCAGTTTCTGTAGAGATCTTCTCAAATATATGTTACATGTGGCTTTGATCCAGGCAGTAATAATGCCAGCTTTATGCTTTTTGAAGATTATGGGGAAGAAGGCCACGACAACGCAGGTAATCATGACTAAGTCCAAGAGTTCTTAGAAACGTTAATGTAATTGAACTTATATCCTGCTTTGATTACCTAGTAATATGTGTCTTCTGAAATATATCTGTAATAGAGTATGAATTTTGAGGTGCTGACTTTGTGATTTTACATTGATTTTAATACTAATATCATGTGGAGATATATAATTTTTGTTTATATCTATTTGTGTTTTTCGGTTTCAGATTGTGCTGAGTATTGGCATGGTTGCTTTGGGCACTGTCAGTGCAGTTCTGGGAACTTACTCTTCACTGTCAGAACTTGCAAAGCAGTTGTAGAAAAATATGAGTTAGGTTTTTCTCCAAACTTGTGTATAAGAAGTGTATTCAAGATTTTTGTCCTTGACTATTTTTTGATGTAGAATAAATACTCTTTGGAGAAATTTAATTTGCAATTGTTTAGCTATGGCAATACACACATTTGAATTTATTTTTGAGTCAATTTATATTTGATTGCATATTTAAGAAATATTTCTAGGAATGCCTGCAATCATGATGGAATAAATTAGATTTTCTTAGAATAGATGAAGGATTATGACAATATTATAGTATTTAGGATTTTCTTTTTTTCTTTTTTTTTTAATAATATGTTGCACTATGAGAATGTCTATTTGTTGCATATGCTTGCCACTGATCAGAGATGAACTATATAATGTATGCAATTTTTGTCCTTCAGAATAGCTTTATGGCAAGTAAGCATATACATACATAGGACTGATAGGAGGAAGTGAAATAAAGATTAAGCTATATATCAGAAAAGAATGCTTTTTTGGTGCTTTAAGATATTAAATATGATATGTTCTTATTTGTGAAATACCATCAAAAGATGAACAACTTTTAATTATGAATCAGCAACATGTCACAGAATTACAGTTTCAAGTACACATCTACTACTCACCCAATATGTTACTAGATAAAAATTGGGATTCATTGTCTTGTTCTTTTAGGTAAATGATGTGCGCATTTGATTTGTCATTCCTTCTTCTAAGAATGCATTCATGGAGTTCGAGCACCATTTTTGGACAAGGTTCCTTTTTGTACGTACAGAAAAAGTACGCGCGCGAGAGGAGAGCCCAGTTGTTTCCCTTCCAATCGCCTACCTCTTCTTGTCGCGAGGGTGTTACACGAAACCTAGTGCTGCCTGCCTTGTTCCGAGAGGTTCTTTCTATTATTAATATTCTTTAGACCTTTAATTCCCATTGATATAGTATTATCTTTAGCCTATTTTGTTAACTTTATTATTTTTTAAAAATATTGCAATTTCGAGTGATGGACACATTTTGCTAAAAATATATAAGTAAACAATACAATCATGTAAGCTAAAACATCACCTGAAACTTCCTTTTTACTTAAAACTTAATAGTTGGTTAGAAGTTGTGTATTGCTACAATTTTGAAAGACGATGGACATATGGAAACATAGAATGGGAGTGAAATATGACATGGAATATTACGACAATTTAAGGAAAAGTATTTTATCTTCATTTATATATACCAAAAAAAATCGTACATATGATCAGATTTTTTGTCACTTTTGGCTGTTAATTATGTGTTACAACAATTAAGCTGCATGAAAAGTAATTTAGAAGCATGAAAAATGCATGCAAGTCAAATAAAATCATGCTGTAGTTTATTTGCATAACCAATCAGGCATTAGTCATGGATGCAACATGGAAAATTTTATTTCTGGAAATAATCCACCAACTATTTATGGACATGATATGCTAAGCCTTTTTCAAAAAAGTGATCCTCCTCGAGATTGTTTAACAATTAAACTTGATTTATCATACATAATAAATAAAATTTTGAATACTATATATACTATTTACAAATCTGCAATTCGGATCATATTTAACTCATGTTCAATTCAATCAAAAGTTTGTTGAAGACGATTCTAGTTAAAGTATAATGAATGTAGAAAAGATCAAAAGATTCAAGAGAAATTCAAAATAAAAACCAACTAAAAAAACGAGATGCAAGGGATTTGAATAAATTGAGATTCAAATGAAACTATTACTCTTTCTATGTGTTTCATTTAATTGTTAATGAAAGGATATAAAGTTAACTCAAAAATTTATTGTAACATATTATAGATGCAATGATTTTGTGGGAAAAAACAAAGCACTAATTCCAAGACAAGGTGGAATAATTTCATTTCCATAGACCTTATTTAACAAATTTGGTTAAATTATATTCTGTTTCCTTTAATTCCAATAAATAATTATTTTGATGAGGACTATCCCATTTGCCGAATCGTTTGATTAGTTTGTAATAAAATTTATTTATATATAAAAAAAATTATTAACTGATTGAAGCATTGATTTTATTTCAGAGTAGTCAAGGTCAAAGGATCTTCTAATTTTATTCATATATTCCGATAAAAAAACCTTGTTTCTTAAAAATACCAGTTTTATGGTAAACTTATAAACTGAAAAATTATAAAATTACATAATTAGTTTTTTTGATAAATAAAATTACATAAGTAAATATGTCTCTATTTAACATGATAGTATGATATGCTTGTGTAACCGACCTTTGAATTGAATGGCGCGGCCCAAAATAGAACAAGGGATTTCACTTGTTTTTTCCCCCAAAACAAGCTCCGATTCTTTCGCTACCCTCCCACCATTTTTAACCAACCCTGAAAAAGTTTTGATTTTTCTTTTATGCTTTTAAGTTTTACTCCCTCATGCAAATTTTAATATTTGGGGAAAGAATACGAGTAGAAATTGAGGAATCATTAGCAAATGGTTTTCATTAATCAAAAGGGCAGCTTTTGATTCTTTGTTATAAACATACAGAGAAACATATTTGGATATATAAATGTCTGGATTATTGGTGGCTCGAACTGGTCGGCATCAACAGCGTTACGAGGATGGTTACCGCCTCATTGCTGGGTATCTTTTCTTTCTCATTCTCTCTCTCTCTCTATATATATGTGTGTGTGTGTATATAATTATATTTATATAACATGCATGCAGTTGCATAATGCGGGGAAATTGGAGTTGGTTTTGTTGAAGGGTTTGGGAATTTTTTTATTGGTTGAACTGGGTTTTGTTTAATTGAGACAAATTTTGAGTTGAATTTTAAATTTGTTCAATTGGGCAAGAATGGGCTTTTTGTTGGTGATTTTTGCAGAGGAATTTAATGCAAAAACGAGAATCTGAAAATCCGTCTTGCCTTTTCTCTCTGCAATTATGTAACAACTTGGTCTTGTTATTTCTCGGACCAAAGATCATTAAGATTTAAAGAGGGGTAGTACTCGTTCTATTGGGATTTTTTTTTTTTTTGGCAACTAGGGTTCTGTTTTGTTGGCAAAGGTGAAAAGGAATATGACAAGGTTTCAAAGTTTTAATGTGACTCAAGATTTATTTGGTTTTGTATAATTAATGGTGTAATTTGGTGGAGAGGTAAAGAGGAGTTTATAGGCCTTTAGCTTTAGATATGGGTATCTCATTATCAATTATAACCCTAAGAATCATAATCTTAATAATCTTAAGCATGAATATATAGTCTATATATTCTTACCAAAAGTCATTTCCTAGGTGTATTCCCTTCAAATACAGGGATGTGGAAGAAGATGGTGGTGACTCCTCGGAGAAGATGGTTGAAGTTCTAATGATCAATTCAACTAGTGGACCTGGTCTTCTATTTCCAAAGGTGAGATTTGGGTATGTTCTGTTTTGCATTTTCTGGTTCATCATTCACCTTATATGGCTTACCATGTTGTATTTTTGCTGATAAGATTGTGGAAATTTCTCTGCACTTCAGAAGGGTGAGCCAGTATACATTGTGGAAAGAATGCATATGGAGAATTTTTTTATTAGCCTCATCTTTTAAGCTTCTTCTTTTTGGCCACTTCTAGAAGTTAATTTAATTATATGACCCTCTTTATGCACTTCAATTGGATTCAAAGAATTTCTGTGGTTCAAAGAAAATCTACTTTTACATTGTGATTCTTTTAGTCGTCTCACAAGAACGCCCCCTTGGAGCTTAAATGCCCTTTGGTTAGTTATTGTGGTTATAGTACAACAATTGTGATTAAAGGACCTCTACCTTTGATTATCTCCTCATAGGACCAAATTCTTTCATCTAAATTTAGTTAGTGACTTGCAAAGACTATTGTTTTATAGAATTCTATTTATGTAGATATGTTATAGTGTAGCATAAGTTTGGGAAAAGGTTCTATATTTGATTGGACATGTTGAATAGTTTTGGTTTTGGGCTTTTTTATAAGGCTTCAGTATATGGGTTCATAGATGCATTTAAATTGCATATTTGCTGCATATGAATTTATGAATCAGATCTTATTGATATAAAAAAAAATAAAAAAAATCTAGAAGCTACTGATGTTGTTGAATGATACCATTTGAGTATGTGTTTGGATTTTGTATTATATGATAATATCATACATTTGTTCGGTAATCCATGTCATATTAGTTTCATCCTAATTCCTACAGGACCATGATAAATTTATTTGACAACGAGAAGATGAATAAAAATGGTGTTAGACTCTTTAAGTGTTAAATACATGTATTGTTATAGGCACTGAAAACAATCTTTGGTTAGCTATCAGCTATCCAGACATATATTTTTCATAATTTTGACATGTAATCCACATTACTCCAAAACAAAATGTTTTTTATTTTTTTGTCCAATTAAAAAAGGGTAATCGTAATTTTTTCCGCTCATTTAGTAGATTATCTACACACTTGTATAGGCTTATCAAAAAAAAAAAAAAAAAAAAAAAACACTTGTATAGATAGATAACATCTTTTGGTTGTAAATATGAAGCACCCCTTGGTGCTCTTTTATGAAATATGTACCTTCTTTTTTTAACAAAATTATTTCAAGATCGTCTATGAAATCCATGTTCTGTTTTATTTAATATAGGGTGGTTGGGAGAACGATGAAACAGCTAAGGAGGCAGCTGTAAGGGAAGCTGTAGAAGAGGCTGGAGTTAGAGGAGATTTAGTGGTAACATGTTATACTGATACTTACTTATTTCCTTTTCTTCTGGTCTAGTCGAGATTGTAACTTGTAGTGATTGTGATTGAAATTCATCCACCATACTTTTTTAAATTGTTGCAGCATTTCCTTGGATGTTATTCTTTCAAGAGCAAAACACTTCAAGATGAGTTTAGTCCAGAAGGTTTGTGTAGAGCTGCTATGTATGCTTTGCACGTGAAGGAGGAACTCGACTCCTGGCCGGAGAAAAGCCATAGGGAAAGAAGTTGGCTCACTATACCTAAAGCAATTGAATGCTGCAGGCATCCATGGATGAGAGACGCACTTGAAAAAGGTTTCTCCGAGTGGTGCCATCATGGTATGATCAACACCATTGCCGAAGACTGATGATTGATTGACATTCTTTAAAAAATATGGCACCATTCCCAAACTTGTTTTTGTTTTTGGTTCTTCCAAAGACAAGGACTTGAGATAAAAAATGCAGTTAGTTCTCTGTTGTTTTAGGTGTTCAATTGTTTGGGCCAGACCTTTTTTTGGTTGCTGCCTAAACTACTTGAAAAAAAATCAGACAGATTAAATGAAGAAATTGTCATTTTTCTTTTTCTTGCAGCTTTCCTACCATCTTAGCTAGGTTTTTTTGCATGTTACCCCGATGTGGTATGCCTAATGAGCAGTTTAACTTCCGATGGGCATATTATCCCTTGTGAAAAATAAAAATGAGCATTTTACTTTTTTCATCGGTGGGGCGGTTCACACACGCTCGAAGTTGCGACTAAACTTTCGTCTCGATGCGAAAAATGACTAACTTAACCTTCAATAACATACTTCATTCACTTTATCTCATGTGAAATGCTATAACGAGCATTTTACCCTCGGTGAAATTGTTTAACGAGCACTTTACTCCTTTGATACTGCCTAATATACACTTTGGGCCTGCTTGTTTGGCTTTTTGCAGAATTATTTCGTGTTTGGGAAAAGCCAAACAAACATATTTTCTACATTCTGAAAGAATTTTTTTATCTCTCAATTTTCTCAAAAGTCAAACAAATAATAATTTTCTTATCTTTAAAAAAAATATACAAATTCTACTCTGATTTGACATAAAGTAACTTATTTCTTACACAATTTATCTCACATAACAAACATGATTTGACATAAAGTCTTACACCTACAATCAAACTCTTCCAAAAAAAATTACACTTACTTTATTTTCCAAACCACTTTCTCAAAACCCAAAAAAACTACATTACGCAAATCGAAATTATTTCATACTCCCTCCATTTCATAATAATTGGCACGTTTGTCAAATTTTTTTGTTTCAAATTAATTGGCATATTTGGATTTCCAAAATATTTTTTTTCAATTTTACCCCTTTCTGTCATTGGAGTTGGGAAAATCAATGGCCACCACTCACTAATAAAAAATTAAAAAGTAGTCATCATTATAAAAGGTATTTGAGACGTTTTACCATCAAAAAGTATGTAATAATGATATTGCTTAATCTATGTGTAAACAAGAAATGTGTCAATTAATCCTTTGTAACATCCTCCGTGAATATGTTTGAGTAGGAAAAAGTACGTAAGAATAGGAAAGAGTTGGTGAGCTTTTTTAACAAAAACACGTGGAGATATATTAACATTTGATTCGTCACAGAGAAATAAGTTGGCTTTTAAGAGTAATAAGAGGGCTAATTTGCTGTTTATTCATTTTAGATGGGTAGTATAGTAAGCAGATACACAACGTAAACTAGGGGCTTCTTAGCAAAAGATTGTGTTTTACTAAAACGTGCTTTTGGTAATGGATACAGAAACAACTCTTACATTGCTTAGCTTATGATTTTTAAGTACTTCAAAAATTCTTTTTTTCTTCACTCACTCCAAACAGCTTTTAAGAATCCTAAAATTTGACTTCATTTTCAATAACAATCGCAAACAAGCTATAAGATCTCTTTTGACATGTCGAGCTAAATATAACAATTAAAATAGATTACATTCCAGAAAGACCCCCTCCAGATTTAACAACCCCTAAATGGCTGTTTTGAAAATAACTCTATTATGATCTAAACATAATCTCGCTCAACAGTTAAATCTAACTATCTTCCCATACAATAAATTCTTTTCAACGGAAGCTAAATTGCCCGTCTGCCTCCATTTCATAAACTACACGATATACAGATGGGATCGGACAAAATTAGCGAGATGCTTTTAAACTAATGATGCTCGTGCTTAACACGCGCCTTCAGTATTCCGGGAACGGGAGGCATGCCCGAAATGTTTGACCTTGAAAGCATATTGGGCATGCTGGAGCCCTCACCTCCATTTGTAAGCAGCATATTTTGTGGTATCCCACTAAAATTCATAGCCTTGAGAACATAATTGTCATCATGTAGCTCAAAAGGAGTGCTGCAATTAAATCAAAAAAAAAAAAAAAAACCCGTTATTTAAAGAAATTGGATTTGATATACATGCCAAGACAAACATATATTGTTCGCTTTTCGGTTGCATTATTCATTACAATCTCAAAGCCAAGCTCAATACACACTGACCTATTGAAATCAAAATGCACAAGCTGCATATCTTCTGATATTTCCACCTCCACTGTGGCATGAGGACGAGTCTAAAAAAATTCAGAAAGCATCAATAATAAGCACGGGAATATATTTCAAGAAGAAAAAAAAATCTACACAATTATACAACCATCGTCATAATAGTGGAGCCAAATGAAGCTTAGTCTCAAAACTAGTGCTCTGCAACAAATCAGTCTTAAGAAAAAAAAAATCCAATGAAGACAAGATAATGTTCTTTGTTTTTATGTAGAAGTTTTATAACTGAAGACTAAATAGTTCTTTCCATGTTTTATCCATTTATCTTGGTAGAATGTCAAGCTTCTCATAGAACTACTCCATACAAAGCTTATTCTGTGTGCTTTCTAATGTCAATTTTTTTCTTCTCCAAAAACATATTTTCCCAAGTCCCTAACACTATATCTGGTTCTTAAGTGAGTAATACACCAAGGAAATGTTTTCTTGCATCAAATGATAGAACATTAGGTCATCATTTTACACTCTGAAATTCAAGAACCCTACATAGCATAAGTCAAAGGAACTTTTGGTTTATACATCACATAATTATGCATTTTATTACGTGATTCATGTACAGAACCCATATTAAAATTTTCACACTAAAACCAAGAGGAAAACAATTTGAGAATGTAGCAAAAAGCACCATAGGTAATGCAATGATCACTATCTTTGGTAGCTCTTATGGGAAATGCATGTAACAAATCTCTGCAAATTACCTGCACCAAAATAAAAGGCAGTGCAACTCCACCACTTGGAGCATTTCCTGAACCATATAGTTGCTCATTACGCTTTACGAGGTTTTGAAGACCAACATACTGCAGGAAAACAAAGGGTAGAACAGGTAAATCACTAGGCTTGACCTTTGGTCAATATTCTAATCTACGAGAAAAGTAGAAAGTTCTTACTTGTTCTTCCAACTCCTCCA
Source organism: Penstemon newberryi var. newberryi (assembly GCA_030819805.1). Taxonomy (NCBI): domain Eukaryota; kingdom Viridiplantae; phylum Streptophyta; class Magnoliopsida; order Lamiales; family Plantaginaceae; genus Penstemon; species Penstemon newberryi. Next base: position 1,088,671 of record JAUALY010000002.1, read on the forward strand.
GATATGCTGCTTTCTTTTCAATTCGATTTCTAAGCCCAAGACGTTCAGTCTACAATCAATTTTACATATATTATAATTGGATTAAATGATGAAATGGCAGATTGAGAATTAATTTTCCTGTGACAGAAAGAAAAGTTCATGGAAAAAGGACAAAAAATCGGATTAGGAAAAGAAATGACGAATGATCTGACCTTTAGTTCTTCAATGTCATTCACACTAGTCCTAGGTAGACCCTTCCACTGTATTTCCTTTTTATCCTTAGAGATTATATCCATTGCCATTAGCACATTTAGAGCATCATATACTCTTCGGCGAATATTTTTCTCATCATATTGTTGCTGTCATATATATTTAGAAATCAAAATCTATAGCTTCAGTATCGGGTTTTTGCAACTACTATAAGCAGAAGATGATCATTTAAACTTCATAAACCTGGTCTGGAGATGAAACACTATTGTTAGGGTCTGAAAATTCAGCAACAAGCTCATCTGCCACCTCATTATACGTAGTTCTTCCTTTGCTTTCCACTTTCTCGCATACTACCCACAAGAAGAGTGAAAGGTTACTCATTAATGTAACCCATATTAGAGTTCATGAAATAGAAAACATGAATTGATTATGTTTAGATCCCAAGACTCCAGCCAAACTGCAGTAATAAGCCCCTTGGATTTTGACGTCTAAACTCACCTCCCTAGAGTTCAAGAGGAGTCTTTCACAAAAAGGCATGTTTTGAACCATGAAATGCGACAAAGTCGTAGAATGTAGAAAAATGGCATGCAAAAGCAAAACAAAAACAAACTTCCTCATTGTCATCTACATTCAGCTATCTCTACTCTTATTGTCGTCTGTTAACTAGAACAACATCAGAGGCATTACTAAGTATGGTTCTTTACAATTCCCTTGGCAGATGCTACATAAAATTTATTCATAGAAAAAAAATATATAGATATATAGTTTAAGCATAATTTAAGTTTAGCATTTGTTTGTTGCAAGACATTCTCGTGAAAATAATTGTTTTGTCCACAATAGCCAAGAATCTCAATATAAAACACATCCTTAGGTAAGAAAAACCAATTTCAGATCAAAGACACGAAAGAAACAAAAACCTTTCATGCTAAACTGACGAAGTCCTCGACCATTCTTATCACCTCCAACTGCACGCTGGCCTCTCTTCTTCTTTCTGTTGCTGTGTAGATGATAATAATTAGAAAAGGAATTTTTGATACACTATAGAAGGCATTCACATTAGTAGACGTCCTTTAGAAGACTCATATCATTATAAATCATAGATACACGTGAAACATAACTTCAGTCATACAAATCACAGGTCTCTCAACTAGAATAGTCACACCACAAAACAGCACTACCCCCATTTTCTACAATTCACAAATTACAGATAAAATTGTTCGTGGAGTAGCATCAACATTGAAATTCGTTAATATCCCAAGCAAAAAACAACTCAACCGGGAAAAGTATGATTCGATATAACATGGAAATCACAATGTGAACCTTTTAATCTCTATATTAATATAACATTCTATGTTTTCGTATCATCATATCCAGCATGAACTTCCTCTTTCAATATATCCCCATCTTCGACTACAATCATATCACGAATATTCATTTGAATGTAAACAACTTCCAAGACAAGTCAATAATGAAAGCAACAAAATCTAGTGATATTACTAAACAATAACAGGCAAATGCAGAACAAAATGAATGAAAATCTACCCAGCTGTCCCCTGAGTAGCTGCATCCTCTTCTTGAATATCGAGATTGCTCAACCGTACAAATGTGGTGTCTCTAACTGGAGTTGCCATTGCAGCCTCGCTTCGGATGGAGGGGGACCCCACGCTATCGCTGGTGGACATAGATTGACCAGAAACAGTGGTACCCCAAGAAACTCTTGATGGGTTTTTATACCCATCTTCTGGATTACTATTGTTGCTATGATTCACCATTTTTACATAAAACGTAGAGAGACCTAAATGAGAACTCACAGCTACTGGAAATAATATTCTCTAAAGATTAAATCTTTTCAAAAATTGAGCCAAATCGAGAGTGGGTTTCAAAGGGATTAATCTATAAACTCTGGATTTTACCAAACCACCACCAAAAATTATGGAACTTTTCTGAGAAATTCAGCATAGAATCGGGGTAAAATAAATAGTTACCTAATCAATCTCACTGAATAAAAAGATTTACCCAAACAACCCACCAAAAAGCAAAAAATTCAATTGCCCGCGGTAAATATCTCAACAAATCACAGGTTTAAATAGAGGGAACTCAAGACAAAGACTTTTGCTAAATTGTAACTACTATGGTTACAAAGAAGATGGTGCGTCAGTCTTCAAATTTAGTGTTTGTTGTGCGGATGGAGAAGGGTTTTCTTGATCTGGAAAAAGACGTGCGGTAATATACACTCTCAAGAAAAGAATCAAGAGGAGGGAAACCTTTTATTTATGTACCATTTTAAAAGAATAAAAAAAAGAAATAGGAGGAAAAGAATTTTCATTTTTTTTTTGTTTAAATTGAAAGCAATGATATTCATTTTCTCAAAAGATAAATGCAAATATATTATTTTTCCAATGAGATTTTTTCGTATATTCTTGTTGATATTTTTCTTATCGTACAGCCAAAATATTTTAAAATGTTTATGGTAAATGTACAAAATTACAAAATAAAAAAATAAAAAAAATTATCGCTTAGTCAATTGGGAGATTTATGTAATTTGTTAGTAAATTTTATGTGATCTACACTGAACTTTATTTATCACAAAATTATTTTGAATTTACATTGTATTGGACCGATATGTTGAAAGGTAACGCTACATTAGATGTTTTATGTGTGGCTCCGCGGTTTCTGTCCATCTGAACTTCTCAAGGCGCATCCAGTGTTCCAATTCATTTTAGCCCTTTGATGAACAATTTGGGGGTTTTGGGAATTTCTTATTTTTTTTATTTGTGATATAAAAATAGGCATATTATTTCTCTGTGATATATAATAATGAATATTTTACCTCATTTCTCGTGAAGGTATTGCACACAAGCTCCGAAATGCGACTGAAACTTTATTTTGATGTAAAAAATAATTAGTTTAATCCTACATTGAAAAAAATATAACGGACCTCCATGTGATATTGTCTAATCGGCATTTTACCCTCCTATGATATTGTCATTTCATAATTTCACCCCCTTTAATATTGTCTAATGGACATTTTATCCCCTGTGAAAATGTGAAAACCAAGGAGGCGATGTATTTTTTTACAAAAACACATGGGTACATTGACATTTTATTTATCACATGAGGGTAAATTGTCTTTAAACAATAACACGTGGAGTTAATTTGTTATTCACTCGAATAATTTGTGTGCATTATGGACACATGCGATCGTTTGATGATGACAGCGTAGTTGCTTGCTAACCAGCTAGAGCCACTAACGGAGCAACAGATGACGGGGATCTACAATTTGCTTGCGGCAATCGTCTCATGAAGCAGAAGACACACTTTCACAAGGTATGGAGGCTTACAATAATCACTAGCCGAGACATTAGCCAACGCTTCTAAAGGGGTGTTTGCAAGAGCTTTTAGAAGTACTTTTTTGCTTTTTTTTGTGCTTAAAGCACTTTGAAAGTGTTTGCAAATAGTGCTTCTTCTATTGCTTCTTCAACTGAAAAGCAGATAAAAGTACTTTTAGAAGAAGCAACCAAGGAGGTGCTTTTTTAGTGTGGTGGCATATTTGTAATATTTCATAATTAGTTTGTGACAATTTTGTCCTCAGTAAATTATTCTATTTCCAGGTATATCCATATATATATATATATCATTTTTCGATTCTCATTTATATCTAATTGTACGCTCCTCTCACTTTGGGAGAATCCATTCCAATTAACCCAAGTATTTTTGTAAGGTAATTTAAATTCTTTTTTCGTTATCTTATTTTAACACCTCTTTTGTATTGTTTGCAATATTTTGAAAAAATTTATTCCACAATACGGGTTTTTGGTAAAATATGGATTTTCCTTGAACTATATAGGTATAGAAGTCATATTTTGTGGGAATAAGTTTCTTCCAAAACAATGAACTAGCTATTTGATATTGGACAAAAATGAGGGTAAATATGTAATTGAATAGTTACAAATACTAGAAACACAAGAGTCCTTTTTTTAAATGCAAACATTAAAAAAACTGCTTAAAGTTGCTTTTTTTACTTATTTGCAAACACTCATTGCTTTTAAATAAAAGTACTTATTTTTTATTTTTGCTTTAAGCAACTGCTTTTGGCTTTTCAAAAGCAATTGCAAACACCCCTTAAAAGCTCCGTCCGGAAATGTTGACGCTATTATGAGTAAAATTGATTATGACCAACTTCAACATATTTATTAGTTTTTGCAAACATAGTCTTATATGGCCCAGATGGTAATTGGGTCATGGAAAATTAGGAAGGTGTATAGTTACACATTTTATAGTGAGAATAAATATGCAAACAATTCAATAAATCGACCATATTATATTAAAATCGAACTTTCGATTATGTCAATTCGATATTAATTACAAGCCTAATTATCAAACTTTATTTATTTTGATTTCAATATTACCAATCGAATTACAACCTGAACAAGTAATACCAAAATTATGAATTTTACTTTTACGAAAGTCTTGTCACGGCTCTTCGTAATTTTATTTATTTATTATTATTACTTTTGATAAAACTATTTGTAATTGTAACCATTAAAAAGCTGCTCAAACTAATTTATCCTTGTACAAAAAAAAAAAAAGATTGTGTTCGATTTGCCCCCTTCCTTGGTAAAACCCCGGCCCACTTTCTTTGATTTCTCTAACTTGCGCTGAACTGAAGTTCACACAAAGTCTGTCGTCGTCCGTCCGCCTCTTCCGGTTCTCCTTCCGTCGGCCGTTCATCTCTTGGCAGGCAAGGATTCTATTCCTCATCTCTTTTCTTATTTCTTTCTTTTTCCTTCTTGTTTTGTTTGTTTCGAATAACAGCACACATTCTATTGACATTTCTTTTTCTCTGTTATGTAAGCTCCGCTTAGCAAATTGATGTTTTAAAAATGATTATTTCATATTATTGTTGTCAAATAAAAAAGAATCTATGCTAATTGATAGTATAATTGTTTCTTTTATGTATTTTGTATTTTGGTAAAACTTTTTTGGGAAATTCTTAGATATACCCAGTTATTAACCAACTCACCGATTTGCATAATCAAGCGCAAGAGAACTTGTGAAGGTGTGAGAAATTGTTTTAAATTTATAAGAAATTAGAGATAGTATTTACTTTGTTGCAAAAACATAATAAGTTGAAGATTTGGAATCTGGCTGTCAAATTCTGATTAAGAAGTATACTAGAATCAGAAATGTGTTAGTAGGCACATATATTGAATAATTTTCTAGTATACAAAGACTATTTCACATTTTCAGCTCTTGTATGCACTGGTGCACGTGAAAAGTTGTATTATATCTGCAGCTAGACGACGTAGATAGTTTTTATATGTGAAACAGTCCTAAGACTTGAACTTAGTTGAATGACCTTTTTGTTTGCAGAATTGAAATTTCATACGTAAAAAGAAATGCCTCACAGAACTCGGCCTATGACTGCACTGTTGCTATTTACTGGGCTTAATGTTGTTTTGGTCTCAACCATAACCCCTGTTTATGACTTTGTGTGCTTTCACCCATACTGGGAAAGAAGGGTACGTTTATCATTGTTGTTATCATTTCCCACATCTTTTTTTCCTCGTTTTACTTTAAAACTCCTCCCTTGTAGTCCCTGAATGACTGGCTGTGTCTATGCCTCATGGCCTGAGTTTAGGACTGATATACAGTGAATAATATGAAGTGCACGCTAAATAAACTATAGACTTTTCTGTTAAATTTGATTGCAAAAAAAGTACTACCAAAGTTTGAGTCTTCTAAGTCTCCTCAGCTGAAGTTTGATTATAACACGTATTATTCTACTTTGACAAAAAAAAGAAAAACGAAAAATCATTAACTTTTAATGCATTCTGTTATTCATTGTTATGTTATGTTAACTTCCAGTATTATATAGTCCTTAAAAAGCGACATTGTTGATTTGGCAGTGTTAGGTAGTAGCTATATTCTTTGGTACTGTTTCATGGCTGTGTTTATTGTACTATTGTCCTTTCTTTTAATATATCTTCACTTTCTGATACTCAGAGAGAACGTCGGCGTCAGAAACGTGAAGCAGCCCTGAGCAAAGGTTTTGGAACAGCATAAAGGTCACATTGTAACATGTGTTGCACTTTGTTCCTAATCTAGTTGTAGACTCGTGTATATGCACCTATAAATTATGGAATTCATTTAAAATAACCGAAGATGTCTAGATAATTCGACAATTGTTATTGCGGGGATCTGAAGGCCTTGTCAATAAGCTGCGGAGGATGGTTTAAATGCTTTTTTGTGCAAATTTCGTTTTGTGGGCAGTGCTTACACTTGGCTTGATGAGATGCTGATAGATAATTTTGCTGAAATGTTTGTCTGAATTTTGAGTATTTTTTTCTTAATGTAGTGGTATATGGTTTATATTTTGCTCTTGTACTCCAATCTCTACTATTATTATATGCGGTGTGCGCATAGGACAACTCTGTATTCAGCCAAATCAAACTTGCTGGATATTTAGTTGCTTTGGGCAGGATCAAGTAGAGAATTTTATATTGTAACATCTATATAGAGGTGTATATAGATATTGACACGGAACTCACATGGCCTTCTAGGTTTAGCTTAAAATTGGAAGATCAGTTTTGAATTCTTCTTTGTAGCTCCAAAAAAGATCATGATATCTATTCTTGCATTCCAAACGAAAGTCCACTATTAAACTATGCAATTTGGTGCGCCAAATTAGCATGTCTTTCCGAAACATCTAATGTGCAGATTTGGTAGCTAAGCTTGTGAAGAGCATACCCGTGAAGTTAAAGGTGTCGTTTCTGATCCAATTTTAATGACACTTCTGTCTTATGTACATTACTTTTGTATTGATTTATCTTGCACCCCTTTCCCATTAGCTTCATCATTTGTGGTGGTCACTCTACATATGTTGATGTTTTGGATTCTACCTGAGATCAGTTGTTAGCTAGTACTATCTGCTCAAATTGCTCTTTTTGGCTTATTATTATAGATTGTATCTCGTTTTTGTCAGATTGCTTGGCCTTGTGATTTATGTTTCTTGTCTTCATTTGATGTCATCTTAAAGTGAAGTCACTTTCATTAAAGTTTGTGACATCAATTACCAGAGTTGTGTGGGATGAAAACGACACTCCTGTTCTGGTGGGGCGAGGCGGGGTGGGGTGGGGGTGTGGACTGCGCTGTGGGATTGATTAATGGGCCTAAGCGAGTCTCTCTCGTCTCTATGAAAAGTTCCATTGTTGTATTGCTAAAATGGGTATCTTGGCATCATCTACAAATACAGAACTGTGTCATGAAAGTTTGTGTAAATTATGTGAAGGCTATAGGAATTAGATAAACTCTTTAAGTGCAAATATGGTGTGTAATTCTTTTTATTGCATTTGAAGTTGTGTTTGAACGAACGTGTTATGATTGAGCTCGAAAGACAAGCTGAATGCGTGTCGAGTTGGAAATGTTTGTTATTTTTATATAAGACATTGTCACTTTTTTTCTTTATTGGTCTAGTTCGAATCAAACATGTTTGGGTGTGATTGTTTAAATCTTGTTTGCATGATGGTGCATGTAACATCATGCGTCAATTGGAGCTTAATTGTATAAGGGCCTCGTAGATATTCAATTAAAATGTCCTAGTTTTTGGCATAGTTCTGCAAAATCCATTTATTCAAAATCAAATGCTATTATAAATTTATAATTATATGTTGTCACTGTGAAAACAAATTCTACTTTTTCTTTTTCTTTTTAATGAATAAACCAAATTCTACTTGAGTTAATTCTTATACTCACTTTTTTGGTTGCAGCCAAATCGGCCTTGGTATCGTATATGGTTTTACAGGTAAAAAAACCAGATCACACCATTTAAGATTTAATTTGAGTTGGATCAATAAAAAATGTGTTGGTTTATGCATTGTATATATAAAACTCGATTCAAATTCAACTTGATAAGTTGAGAAATATATTGAAACTTTTAATGTGTTGTTATTCGACTCAATTTTATTTAATGTGTTGCAAATCAAATTCAGGAAACTTTTAGTTAAATTAAATTTAATGTGTTGTTATTCGACTCAATTTTAATAGTGGGTGAAGGATAATTGGAGTGGGATGAGAATATAAATAAATGGAAAAGGAGAAGGGCCCCATGGAATTAGGATTCACGCTTCGATCGCATGTGCAGTCCCTACGCTTTCTCGTATCCCCACCTCACATGTGCTCTTGTCCCGTTTATTTGCTTTGCTTTGCTTTGCTTTGCTTTTTATCTCCGCATCATCATCTCCTTTTTTCAATTTCATCGCTCTCCATTGATCGCCTGTACTGCCGGCCCACTATACCTAGCATGTTATCATGAATTAATCTTCAATTGATATCCATTCAATGCACATGGTTTAGTTGGATTTTGTTGGTTGATGTTACTTATGCAGTTTTACTCAATCAAATAAATTGCTAGTCCATCTTAAGATTGATCAAGGGTTGTAATCCTAACTAAATTTTCAAGGGTAATTGTATTTTTAAATTCATTAAGATTCTTGTTACTTGAAATTCTTTGTTATCTTGATTCTAAAGTGTGAACGTAAGGTAGTATACTAAGAATGTTATATATTGAATTTGTTGCGAAATATACCAGTTTAACTACATAATTACAAGGAATGAGACTAGGAGTGAAGTTTGATGAACACCCGATCATGGCAGGTCATTCTATAATACATGCTAAGTTCTTACTTTTTTTCTTCCTCTAGAATTGCAAAATATGAATTATATACAACTATACTTATCACTACGGCGTCTAAAGTATATCAGAGCTACATTTTACGTATAATAAACTCAATTCAAAATAGCAATAAAGTTAATTACTCATTTGTGATCTTAAATTGTTAATTCTTGTATAGTTATTGTAGAGCATAATAGAAGTAAAATATCGAAAGCAAATAGTCAAATAAAATATTAATTTTATAAACTATGTTATTACATTTAGCTATAATGTTTTCAAATTTTAATTGATGATGAATTCGCGATACTATTACTAAATTTCGATCTTCAATTATATACCTAATCTATGAAAATGAAAGGAGGTATTTGGACGTATAATGGCGGAGACCCTTTTACACCTCATCTTTATTTTCTTCTTTTGGCACTACCATGTAAAGGAAAAGTGACAATTCTTTACAATTTCAACGGTAAATTGCAGCCAACTTTTTTACATGGACCACATTTATTGCGAATTGTGACCGTTTGGGATTTGCGGCCTATACCAAATGAGCCGTTGTGTTTGTGTGCCATATTTTCAATTTGTCACGATGGAAAATGAACTTCTAAGTTAGGGTAATAAATACTAGTAATAGTTAAAAAAGGATTTCCTTGAAATAAGAAAAAGGGAACCACTTTCTGATGATGTTGTAATAGATGGTTTAACTTTTTAAGTAGCTAGTATTAGTATTGTTTTTACTTATTAACGTTATTATTGAGCGGCTTGGATCAACTTACAAAATTTTATTATAACTCGAGTTAGATAAACACCTTGCTGAGTTGATAGGATATTTATATTTTTAAGTAATATTTTTTTATCAATATATTTCATGTTAGTTAAAATTCTAGGGGAAATTGCGTATTTGCCTATTTTGTATTATATATAATATGACACTTTCTAACTTTGGTACCTCTAGATACGTAATGTACATTCAATTTTAAAATTTAAATATTGATTGCAATGCTTGTACAAATGTCAAATAATTGGACGAAAATTGGCACGTGCAACCACACGTGGCTGTTATCACGTATTTTTGAGGAAAAATAATTACGTTTCCCTCACTTTTGAAGGAAAAACTGCCACGTTATCTCGTCTTTTGAAAAAAAGATGATAACGTTTCTCTCGCAATATCACATTATCATGTGATAATTTTCACTCCAAAAGATGAGATAACGGCCGTATGCAGTGCACATGACCGATCCATCCATTTCGGTCCAATTATTTGACGATGATATGAACATTGCAACCAATATTTAAAATATGACACTAAATATATATTTACCTATTCAATGATATCAATATTACATAGTGTCATGTTTTATGGTATCAAATATGCAACATTCCCTAAAATTTTAATATCCTCACATTTGAAAAGTGAAAGAATACATGTCTAATAGATCAACTTGTATAGTATCATATTTCAAGAAAAGAGTAATTGTTTACATATTCTTTTATAATAGAACAATTGAAGAGTAAACATGTGACTGGAGTTGCATAAACTAAATATTGTAAAGTAATAATTATTGAGTCAAGTCAGGTCGAAACTGAAAAAGGTGTGGGTCTTATCCAACTTGGTCCGATTGGTATCATGTTAAACCATCTTAAGTTCTTAACTTATTGGGGTGTGCTAAACTTATTTGATCATATTTGATAAATTTTCGATTTTTATTTCACTAGTTTTAATTTATCCCCCACCCCCACCCCCAAAAAAAAAAAAAAAAAAAAAGGGTAAGGTGGGGGGTGGGGATGGTATTTAGAAAACATGAATATTCGAGTTAACAATTTGATTAAAAAATATACATCGATTTAATTTATGATTATTGATCTTTCAAATTATAATTCACAAAAAAACTCCATAAATTCTAGAGTAAAGCCAATTCGATTGTACTAACTCAATAGGAAATGTGGATTATACTTATTCATAAATAACTTTAAAATAATAGAGCCGAATTTGGACAATAATTTGTAATCTTCTTGCTCGAACCTGGTTTGTCCTAGCTTATCTAACGTTAAAATAAGTGTTGCACATTTCTTTCTATTAGTTAGTTTTCTTGAAGTATTATCCAATTTCAAAACACGTATATTTCAATTTAAAGTGTAATTAATTTAAATTTGAGCAAGTCCAACATAAGAAAGAATTACACCTACCGTTATCAAGATAACTATCTTGTCCCATGTATGTGAATGTATAATTAATACAACTATTTGAGTCACTTAATTTCTCCTTATTGGGCCAACAATCAACCTAATCCCCATTTAATTGCGTCGAACCAAGGGGCCCAAACCAGCTCACAGGAGCACATAAAAAGGAAACTAGGAAAGTAAACGCTTGCCACGTACGCAGATACACGGTTTGGTAATGTGATGCGGTTACAGAATAATGAAACTTCCTTAAATACAAACGGCTTAATTAATTATTTCTCCTACCTCATTAAAACCCCGCCTAAACCCTCCCCCCTAATCCTCCTCTTTCTATATAAACTCCCCAACCCCCAATTCACCTTCTCTCTCTTCAACATATCACGAAACACTCTGACCTGAGAGCATTATTTCTCTTTCTACCTATACATACACGGTTTTTGTATCTCTGTACCAAAATTTGGCACACAAGGGAGCAATTATGGCGTCGTATAATCTTCGAATAATTTAATTTAAGAGTAATAAATTGACTCCGTGTGGTGTTTGTTTGTGCGTGTGTGATTAAATTATGGGGAGTTACTATCATTGTACTAATGGAGAAGCGGAACCGCAGAAGCTGACGTCATCAGCTTCATTCAAGGCTAAGAAGAAACCGGCGTCGGTGGTGGTATCACGAGCCGGCTCCGAGGCGGAAGACATAATCACACTTTTGCATGGCTCCGATCCAGTGCGCGTCGAGCTCACACGCCTTGAAAACGAAGTCCGAGGTCTGTGTTTGAATATTCTGTCACACTTGAATTTATATGGACAAATTTTGTTCCTCCTTTCATGTAGGAATTATATATATCCTAATTTTTTTTTCTGTTATAGAGTATCGATTTATGTAGTCTGTTTCATAATTCAAATCTATGCGTATTGATATGTATGTAAATGTATATTTTCTCCGGATTTATATATGTATTTGTATGTGTATATGTGTATACCTGTGAGTGTGCGTGTGTAATTTGAAAAAAGAAGTTTTGCCAAATTGTAATTCAAATTTTAGAATTTTTTTCCATAGTGCCAGACATAGGACAAGGGTGGATGTGTTCGATTTTCCATGGAAACTGACGAATATGGAGTTCTCAGAAGACTCCAATCGTGCAGATGGTATTTGGAGTACTGGCCGTAGAAGCCAAATATTTTCTGGAATAAAGAAAGTGACTGTTGGTTACGTATACCCGAAGAGAAGGAAAAGAAATACATGGATTTTTTGGGCACCATGTGGTTTCTGTCGATGATTGAAAGTAAAGCCAATTCCTAGGGGTCCACTTCTTTGTGCTGTTGTAGCAATCTGTATAATACATCATTTTCCCATTTTAGAGATGATGCCTCATCCCTCTTTTGTAAGGTCCTGGTGTTTGTGATGACAGCAAATCTTTGCTGGGATATATTGGTAAGAGAACTCAATAGAAGGTGGATACTGTTGGTTCATCAAGCCACTTTGTTCCTTAGTCCCGGAAAAAACAATATCATGAAAATTTATGTGGCAACTGAACTAAGAATATCTGATTCAGAATGCAGATCTGAAATGTTAAAAACATCCAGTAGTAAAACAGCTCTCCACATGCTCAGATGTCTTGTAGTTTACAGTGTGTTCTCTCTTCCTTTAGGAAGTCTGCGGATGTTATAATTGTACAGTTATTTTCGTGTTAATTTACCCAAAACAAAGTATATCTTCTAAACTATATGAACATTGTAACTATTCATAGAAATTTCCTGGAGCCTGCAGTAGGGAAGTAAGACTTCTTTTATTTTTGAATTTGCTTTTTTGCACCGGTAGTGTGTATAGCCTTGGTCGTCTTGGTTTTCTTTCTCTCTGAAAAGATAAACATTTGTCCAATCGTTTCTGGATGTTTTAATCGAAAAAATGTTGCAAACTGTGCAGAGAAAGATAGAGAACTGGCAGAGGCACATGCAGAAATCAAGGGATTGAAATACTCTGAACGCCTTAAAGAGAAGGCAGTTGAGGAGGTACAAGAACATAATAAGTTATATTGTTTTTGAAATTTGATGAATGAAAAAAAAAAAAAAAAAATGCAATTAAAGTTTGTGGGCAGGAGCAACATATAAGGTCACTTTTAGTCCGAACTTTTCATTACTGACTGATGTAGTTCTCAAAGAGATATTGGGGTGGGGCGGTTTAGTGACTTAGGTGCATGGATGTACTAACTGGAGGTAACGTGATTTTTATTTTATGTTTAGCGTAGAGGATGTTGGTTGATATGCATTTGTTCTTTCTACCATGCCAACATCCATGTTTGCTGAAAAAGTAAAATAATTCTGGGTGATTTCCAGATTTGAACTATAGTTTTTATTGGGCAGAGTGCTTGGCCCTTTTTGCCAAGAGAGGATAGTTAAGTTCACCACCTAGCCTCAACCTGAATTCTTCATTTGCTGATGCATAATGATATTGATTTATTTTTTAAATGCATTTTTCCTCTTTCCGACTGCTTTTTGACTATTTGCATTGTGCTGAGCTGGTTATTTCTCAAGCATGAGAAAATTGGTTCCATAACAGTCAAAGGTTCTTATTACTATCATATGTTTCTCACAGCTAACTGGCGAGCTTAAGAAAGTCGATGAGAAATTAAAAGCGACCATAGCTCAACTTGAAAGCAAGGTATGTCTGATGTATGAATTTCATTTATTTCCCATTGTTTCATTCTTTTCCCTGATTTTCCAGCTCCTATTTTCTGCTGTATATTTGAAGAAGATAAGCAAGTTCAGAGCTCCAATTGAAATATGTATGATGTGAATTATAATTTTACATTACACTTGTGAATTTCAGAATCTAGAAATCAAGAAAATAAATGAGGAGAAAAAAGCAGCTTTGGCTGCACAGTTTGCTGCAGAAGCAACACTTCGAAGAGTGCATGCTGCACAGAAAGATGATGAGATGCCTCCAATTGAGGCAATCATCGCACCTCTGGAGGCCGAGTTAAAGCTGGCAAGAATGGAGGTACTTATGAACCTTATCATTTTTATTTTGTTCAGATATTATTATCCTAATCGCAATTTGTCGATATACTGCTGCATGTTAAAGTTATATCCTAATTTTTAACTACTGCATGGACTTTGCTTTGGTAGGTAGCAAAGCAACAGGATGACAACAGAGCTCTTGACCGACTTACTAAGTCTAAAGAAGCTGCTCTCTTGGAAGCAGAAAGAACTGTTCAGATGGCTCTAGCAAAAGCATCATTGGTTGATGATCTGCAGAACAAAAACCAAGAATTGGTCAAACAAATTGAGATATGTCAGGTTTGACTATTTTAGAGCATCTGATTTGAATAGTAAAGTGAATAAGTGAATATCTGGTGTGGAATTCTGATTAAATACGTATTCATTTTATTTCAGGAGGAGAATAGAATAATGGACAAAATGCACAGACAAAAGGTTTCTGAGGTTGAAAAGCTAACCCAAACTGTCCGTGAGCTTGAGGAGGCAGTTTTGGCTGGGGGCGCTGCAGCCAATGCTGTTCGTGATTACCAGAGAAAAGTGCAAGAAATAAATGTAAACAGTAAACAATAAATAATTATGGTCTTTGAAACTTCATAATTTTTTTTATTTGGTACCTTATAGCATTCGCTATAATTTATCATTTCGTGAGGTGTTGCTAACTCTAAAACTTGAGCAGGAAGAAAAAAGAGTACTAGACCGCGAACTAGCTCGGGCTAAGGTTTCAGCAAATCGAGTAGCTGTTGTTGTTGCAAATGATTGGAAAGATGCAAATGACAAAGTAATGCCAGTAAAGCAATGGCTTGAAGAAAGAAAGTTCTATCAGGTATGTGATGGCCAGATCCTTGACCCTCTTTTTTGGTGTAGTACTATTAATTTCCCTGGATTAACATGTAAAAACCTGCCCTTGGAGGGTTGTATTACCTTGATTGTAAGTATTCCCAAAACTTCATATTACACCAATAAATGTTGTAATAATTATGGCCGCAAATCAATTAACTGGAGTTTAGTAAATCGTATGATGTTGAACCAGTAGTTGTTATCTATCAATTCTTAAGATTGGTAATATCAGATAATAGTGGACAAGATAAATGAGAATCTAAAGAATATGATCACAAGTGACCTCTTTTCATTTGTACCCTCTGTATGATTAAAAATTTCCTAATATCTCCAAATGTTGAGTGTTTGATTTGATTAATGTTTTAGCCTTCTCATGTGGATAATTCTAGCTTTCAGCTTTTATTGCAAAGAAAAGTAACATGCTAGGTTACTTTTCTTGTTTGCAGCTTCAGAGGATTAAAAAGATTTGTTTATTCGTATGGTGGACCTGTAATATACTTCATTTCAAGTCAATTCTCTTTTAGGGGGTTCAGAAATGATTATTCTACTTTTGATATTTTAGGAGTGCCAAGAAGGGTATTATTTTAGTATGGGTACCTTTGTAAAGTACAAGTACAGAAAAAATATATCATCCAAGAGTTGAGCTGAGACATTCTAAGTCCTAAGATGAAATTGAGGATATTTAACTTTTAAGTAGTGTAGTTGATACTAAGCATCAGATACAACTCAAGTATTCCTTCAATTTTCGGCTCTGTACAGGGAGAAATGCAACAACTGAAAGATAAGCTGACAATCGCAGAGCGTGCTGCCAAGACTGAGGCACAATTGAAGGTGAGGAAAAACATAATTTTTGTTCTGCTTGCTGCTATTGTTTCCATTGTAGATCTGATTTGGATCCCTTCTTTGTTGATTATAACATAGGAAAAATACCAGTTACGCTTTAAAGTTTTGGAGGAAAGACTTAAAGCATGTCCAAACAGTACAACCCGTGCTTCATCACAGGGAAAAAGTATGAGCAATGGAACTTCACGAAGGCTATCACTTGGAGGAGCAGAAAACTTTTCCCGATCATCCTCAAATGGGTTTTTATCTAGAAAAGTAAATTTATCTGTATCATCGCGAAGAAATATCAATGGTGATAGCATATTAACAAACGGTGATAAGGTGATTTCAGAATTAAATGATCAGGATAATTTATCCACGCACAGTGAAGAAACAGAAAGCAATGGAATAGTTACTTCCTGCGAGAATGGGGATGTGAAAAAGGAAAAGGAAGATTATGTTTCTGGAGTGTTATATGATATGCTGCAGAAAGAGGTTATAACACTTCGAAAAGCTTGCCATGAGAAAAATCTAAGTATGAAGGACAAAGATGACGCTATTGAGGTTTGGTGATGAATTCTTTGTTGTGTTTTGTACTCCATCCCCTCCCCTTCACCTACTGTTTCTCTCTCCTAAATATTGGATTTCCTGGCTTGAAAATTACTCAGATGTTGGCCAAAAAGGTTGAGACATTGAACAAAGCAATGGAAGTTGAGTCGAAGAAAATGCGAAGAGAAGTAGCTGCCATGGAAAAGGAAGTTGCTGCTATGCGTAATGGTAAAGAACAAGACCAAAGAAACCGGCGTCTAAGTGCTCCCAGGGGAGCCGTCATTGGATCACATACACATCTAACAAGGTGAATTTTAAATTTATGCTTATGATAATGGAATAATTTATTTTAACTTGAATAATTAAGTGCCTCATGGTTATATTTAAGAGTCTATTTTACCTTTGTTTTTATTTCATAAAAAAATACATGACAATATATATCACATCAACGCGTCAGCCAACCCGCAAAGTCCGACCTCTAACCACAAAGCACCAATAGATGCATTTGTGCTTTCAAGTATGGAAACTTTGAACGAGGGCAAGATGTTAAATCTTTAAATAGCACAGGTATACATAAGAACTTACCCATTTCGTTGCTAGGGAGTATAAAATGACAGTGGAGTCATGTTGGAAATCTAAACTCATTCGTGTATATTGTTGTGTTGTTTGACTGGTTAGTGACGAGATTTGCTTGATATTTCAGGAACAGACAGTTTCCCTAGACCCCCGTGGCTTACATGGTTCGATTGTGATGGCATTATGAGGACACAGCGATATCTGGTTCATCATTCATAGCCATGGGAAATTTTGTCAGCATTAAGCTGAATTTGTGTAAAAAATTGTAGTTGTTCCAATTAGTGGTCATAATGATGTTGTATATCTTGTTATCATTCATCAATTCTAAACCATCTAAAATGTTGATTGCAATTTGTCTGATTTTAGGAAAGTGAGAAGGTTGGATCTCTGATTTTGCAAACTACTTGTAACACCAAATTGTAAATGAAAGTTCTAGCTTGAAGTGAACTCGAAATAAAATATTTTGCAGGGATTGAAATAACTTTAGGAGGTATCTTAATTTGTAGATTTCAACTTTTTATTTTTTGGTGGAAGCTCTTTTCTCCTCCCTTTTTTAGACTAGGTGATTCATTAATCTTTTTCCATTCTTCTCTACGTTTGGAAATTTATCTATTACTCCCTCTTAAGTTGGATTTATATATTAAGTTTCTCGAATAATTTAATTTACTGTAGATTACTTGTTGAGTTTTTTTGTTTTCGGGGCAAATTATCTCCTCTACATTGATTATAAAAAGTTTGCGAAACCCAAAAGTTAAAACTACTTATCATGAACGAAGATTCTATAACTGAATCAAAGGGTAATTTTACACATTATAGATTTTTATTACTTTTACAACAATAATAATTTAGATGTTCAATTATTTGACAGAGACAATTGTGTACAAATGAAAAAACTATTAGAATATTGAGATTTGATATTGAATTGGTATTTTGTTTCTAAAAAAACAAGATATTGAATTGGTAGTTTCACTTCAAGATTGAAGCAAAATATTATATGACTACGGAGTACTACCTGCAATCATCATTATATTAAAAAAAAGGTTAAACTTAAATCATAGGATGTTAATTAGTGGTGGGTCAAAACCCCTGTAACAATCCCGCCCCGCCCCGCCCCGCCCCACTCGAATAAAGCAAAACGGATCTTGAAAAAAAAAACAGTAATTAATAATTATATTACTTTAGGGTTTATGAAAAAAGAAAAAAAGATTTTATCCCTTTCCCTCCGAGCGAGTTTCAAGCTTTTTTCAGGCCTGGGGTTTTTCTTCCTTCTCATTTCACTGTCCAAAAGAAGACAACCAAGCTTTGAGAAAAAAGCATAAACAAAACACATATGGAATGGGTCTTCTTCTGAAGCCAAATAGCTCCGTTAAACGCATGGCCTCATGTTTCTTCACTTCTTCTTCAATTCGTTCTTTTCACTCACACGGCCAACATAATATAACTCTTGCCTCTTCTTCGTATTCCCTTTTGCGGCCCTCTTTCATTCTCATCAACAGCAGGTAATTTGTCTTTGTTCGTATATTTCAAGTGGACTTCTTTTGTTATATATCCAGTAACATTTTGGAAATGATATGTTTATGTTCATGTTTTCCTTGCAAGTATAATTAAAGGACTAATTGTAATTCATAGGTGTAATACTGTGATTTTGGCATTAGTATAATCCGGATTTTATGTTGGCAATGCTGTAGCATAGTGAACTGGCTAGGTTAAAACATGTGGTGATGTACCTTTAACTGATTATGTGTGGTTTAGATTTTGATTCATGTTGACAGATTGATTTTGTAGTCTGATCATATTTTTATTTTACATGAAATACAAGTTGATTGTAAAGAAGAATAAGACTTGTCTGTAGTTAAATAGATACTACTTTCATATTGTTTTCTGCATTTCTTTAGTTATTTAACTCGGTTCACTTTCCTTGACGTAGTTTAGTGGCACAATGTGTATAAGTCTGGTTGACCTAATCATAGTCGTTTTTTATGCCCCATATTGTCTTAGTTTTGTTTTTTATAAAGAAGGATTGGACACCTAATCATCCCCTACATCTGAGTTTGCAAATATGTTATACGTGGTAAATTTGTTTCTATTGGGGATAAAAGTCTGGTTATACTATTATACAGTATTATTCTACTACTGGGTGGTTTAACGTACACAGTTAGTGATATGTTGTGGAGGTGGTTTTCGTCCATTTATTCTTGATGTCACTGCATGTTTTATTGTTGAATGTCTTTTTTATTTCAGGGCAAGTGATAGGTTGAAAAAGGTCTCAAGTAAGTATTTGCCATGGAATGCTGTGTCTCCCAGAGCATTCATGTCATCAAGCATCAGCACGGAGGCTTTTCATGAAAACAAAGTCTCAAAAGAATATGGGTCGGAGCAGATTCAGGTGAACTGTTGGTCTTAATGAATGTGTGTGTGTGTGAATTACCTTGCTGTATTGCCATTTTTAAAAAAAATATTTTCTCCTGTGTCACCCGTTTTCGTTCCAATGTACTTTTAAGGTATTGGAAGGCCTAGACCCTGTAAGGAAACGGCCTGGTATGTACATTGGAAGCACTGGGTCCCGTGGCCTGCATCATTTGGTTTGTTCTCGCTTCCTTTTCATGTTGCATATATGTTGGTCAACATATTAAATTAATGCAAGGTAATTAGATTGCTAAATCTGTTGGTTTTGCTTCTTTTAAGGTGTATGAAATCTTGGATAATGCCATCGATGAGGCTCAAGCAGGGTTTGCTTCAAAAATTGACGTCATTCTACTTGCAGATAATTCAGTGTGCATCACCGACAATGGGCGTGGGGTATGTGTATTTTCCTTCTTTTTAAACGTTGGAACTTCTGATTAGTTGGAAGTAGTTTAGGTTTCATGACCATCCACAAGTTTCATGCACATATTTTTCAAAATGCGAACTATTTATTTATGTGACTGAAGGCCATGGTTCTGGTCTCTGTATTGAAATAACCTTTTATATAGAACTGCTGACCCCACCTTCTGTAAATTTCTTTATTAAGGGCATTCAACTATAGGCTCTATTTATGTAAGTTCAGTATGTTTATTCCATCTTATTAGAATACTCACAAACTTTGTATAGGTCAGCTAGATAGTATTTTTTTTTCCGTGCTATCATTAAGGGCCATCTTTAATGATAAATCACAAAGACGTGAAACCTTTTTCTGGAGCTCTTTCAATGAATATTAGGTTTACAATATGTACTTGTTATCTCATATGCTCTAACTAGTGCAAATAGCTGCCTCCTTTGCACTCATCTGTTCCAACTCTTTACCTTTTAAATATATATCAGCAATATGATCTACCTTGACCAACCCGAGAATATGGCTCTACTTCTTCGTTGCACATGATATTAATTCCCAATATTTACATCTTAGGCTCTCAGCTAGTGTAGATGTTGTCTTTAAGTCTCCTGTCATTCTTGCTCTTTTTTGGAGTTCTGATTTAGCTTTGCAGGATTTCTCCTGTCATAACTTCCAGAGATGGCCTCTATAAGAAATTTGAAAAAAGAGGTCATACAAGATCGAACCTGCAGAAACATCTAGTTAAAGACTTAAAGTTAGGAGTACTTAAATGCTTATGAACTTGGATGCAATCCTGCATTTAACCCTACCAGCTTTAATACTTTGGTTACCGTCTTGTTTGATATCCCCTTCTGAGTAGTTGAGCTTATGTACTAAATTCCTACTTTTAGTGATTGGCTACATAAACTATATGGAAATATTTGATGCATGAATGAATTGTCTTAAGTTATGTTATCATTCATTGAGAAAGGCTTCTTTATATGCTTCCTAATATTTTGAGCGGAACATGTCCTAGGAATTTTGTGAGAGTGTTGCTTTTGCTAGCTCGGGAGAGTTGTTTTATTGTCACTATTATACCTGCTTACTTTCATATTCTTGCATTACAGATCCCGACCGACTTTCATCCAGCTACAAAGAAGTCTGCGTTAGAGACTGTCTTGACGGTACTTTTCATCTTTCTCATGGTTCTCAGCACCTGATTAAGGTCAATTGTTGATGTTTGATACATATAAAATTGCAAATTGATATTGGCAGAATATTTGTAATTTAGTACAGAATATTTATTTGTTCATGATTGACAGCACTTGAGAGCTATTTTATCAGTAAACATCATAAGATAAGATACTAATAAAAAATAATAAGGATTCAATTTTTTTTGAATGAGTGGTTTAATTAGATGGGGGAAATACTAGAAAAGTCTTTCTTCTTGAGGTGAGATGCCAGGTAAAATTAGGAATAGGCTTTACTATTTTTGCTTCTTAGGGCCATTTTAATTATATATTAAAAGTAAGCATAATTCTTTTATTACTTCTGGTATAATTTAGCAAGTAGCCCTTAGCGAGTCATCTCTTCTCATAGTGCTTTAGCGAAACTCTCTTCATAATAAAATTAGAACACCAGTAACCGAAGTTCCCTTTCCACCTATTGTTATTATTTTTATCCCTTCTTGGTTTGGACTATAAAATATTTTCTGTTCAAGAGACTTAGAAATGAGTTCTGCATTATACCTTTTACGTTGTTGGCTGAGATATTATGCCACATAGCCACTGCATCTTATGTATTTCAAGTAGGATCTCTTATCACTTCACGTATAACTCGTTGTTTTCTTTTTCTTCCAAGTGTTATGGAAAGTCCCTTTGCTCAAGAATACCGATAATTATCCTCAAAAGTGTTATTGCAGGTTTTGCATGCCGGTGGCAAGTTTGGTGGTTCAAGCAGTGGTTACAGTGTATCAGGTGGACTACATGGTGTGGGTTTATCTGTTGTTAATGCATTATCCGAGGTACTCATTTATTATCCATAATCTGGCGTATGAATATGGTTTTGCATGATGTTTGCATACCATGCATCGCTGTTTTTCGTGAAGCTCTGCTACTCCTTGGATTACACTGATGTTTTTTATTATATTTATCTAAGAATCAGCTCATGCTGTATCTGCTGTCCTTGGAAGTTTGCTTGAAAATTACTTCAAAAATATGGAATCAAGTAGTTGACTATGAACATCTTGGTTTCCATTTTCAATAGATAGCATGCTGAATGACATGTTGTTTTCTCTTCAAATTGTTGAGTTATTTTTTTTTTCTTTCAAATTACTGCATAAGAAGAGAAAACTAGGAAATCAAATGATATATTGGATATTCTGTATTTATTTTTGACTGATAAACTACAAAATCTTTCCGGAAATGATACTTCTTTCCAATGGGAATTTCGCCTCATTGAACATGAAGAAGTCATTAATAGATAATGAATGTAACAAATGGTTAATGACAGTTTTCACCCATAAAGAGGGTTTTGATGTACTTTCTTCAGGGAACTGAATCTTATTAACATACTGAAAACCTTTTACAATGGCAATACTGAGTAATTTTCGCATTTCTGGAAAAAAAAAAACTGTCTTTTTAGGGAACTGAATCTTATTGACACACCCCAAACCCATGTACTATGTGGTTGTAGCTGTTTCAATCATGAGAATATTTTGACACATTTATACCAACAATATGTTTTTCTCTAATAATAGTTACCACATAAAGCCTTCACATTTTACATATATCACATAGTTATTCATTTCTTTTGCTATTTTAAAGGCCCTTGAAGTAACTGTATGGCGTGATGGTAAAGAGTATAAGCAGAAATATTCCCATGGGAGGCCTGTGACAAAATTAACATCTCATGAACTTCCAGCTGATTTGAAAGACCGCAAAGGGACTCGCATTCATTTTTGGCCAGACAAAGAAGGTAAATCTTCTCTCTCAAAGTTCATGTAGTTTTTGATGACCACTTATTATTTATTGAAATGATTGCAAAATCATAACGAAACTATTGTACTTTTTTATTCAGTATTCACTACTGCAATCGAGTTTGACTACAGCATAATATCTGGAAGAATCAGGGAGCTTGCTTTTCTCAATCCTGAGGTAGATCATTAACATTTATTTGTCATTGTTCTGAACATCTGAACATCTTGTCGTGATTTCTGCAACGTTATGGTTATTCATTTTGAATTTTCTATAAATTTTCAGTATCCCCTGATCTGCATTTTAGTTCTAGAGCTTTCCTATAGCTTATAATTATTGCATATTGTAGTAGGAGTTTGTAATTTGCGCAGGTTGAGTTGTGTGAACCAAAATTAACGAACCTTGTTTCAATGAATGCATGGAAGAACTGACTCATCTTTCCAATTGGAACTCTCATATTTCAATTGCATAGGAGCTTGATTGTTACTTGTTCAAATTTTGTTTTGGAGATTTTGTTTGCCAATTTCTTTCTTATTTTTCTGAAGGCAATCATGTTAAAGAAAATTATCTGCCATTCTTTTATGTTTTATCTTACTAAGGAAGCTGTAGTCCCAGCACCAAGTAGATAATTGTTAACGTTTGGAACTTGTAGGTTACAATTGAACTGGAAAAGGAGGATGCAGACCCAGAGAAGAGACCACATAATGTGTACAGCTATGCTGGAGGATTAACTGAATATGTAAAGTGGCTTAATGCTGATAAGGTATGTGGTTTGTCTATATCACAATTTTCTGATACAATGAATGTATATTATTGTAAAGTTTCCAATGATACACATTATTGTGTAAATACACTTTTCTCTCTGTCCCCTCAGTAGAACTCTTATCTTAAAGAAAAAAATAAACAGAACTAATGAGATTCCATGCAATGATGAGCTATTGCTCTTTCCTTGAGTTTGAAAATCATTAAATGCTTTTTATTAAATTGTCTTGACACTATGATAGTATGATTTAGTAGCACCATTTAATTATGAATAGTGACTTATTGTTCTCTGTTCCAGACACCTGTTCATGATGTAGTGGGATTCAGAAAAGAAGCAGATGGAATCTCAATTGATGTTGCATTTCAATGGTACAAAATCTAGTTTCTTTTTTTCACACTTTAAGATATACACGTGTGAAAGTACGCCACATGGAATTGCGTTAATTAAACAAGAATAATATAATATGATAATTTGTGAATAAATTATAAATAAGTTCCGCTTATTTTACCTTTATGTAGGTGTTCAGATGCGTATTCAGATACATTGTTAGGATATGCAAACAGCATACGGACAGTTGATGGTGGCACTCACATTGATGGTGTGAAAGCTTCATTAACAAGAACACTCAACAACCTGGGGAAGAAGTCTAAAGTCAATAAGGTACCCTGGTTCAAGAATTGATCTTTTCTTCTTATATTTCCCTTTATCAATATGTTTGCCTCAAGATTTGTTTTCCTTTTGCCAGGATAAGGATATCACTTTGAGTGGTGAACACGTGAGAGAGGGCTTGACTTGTGTTATCTCCGTCAAAGTTCCGAATCCAGAGTTTGAAGGACAAACAAAGGTTCTTTTTAATACTAGTATATTTCAATGTTTACAACATTTTCCCCCAAACAAAATGCTGACAGAAAAAAAAAATCTGGTTTTGGTAGACGAGATTGGGAAACCCAGAGGTAAGGAGGGTCGTTGATCAGTCTATTCAAGAATATCTCACTGAGTACTTCGAGTTGCATCCAGATATCTTTGACGCAATTCTCTTGAAATCCCTCAATGCTCTCAAGGTATCTCGGGCGTTTCTCCTCATGTCTAGAACATCTATTTAAGGTGCCATAATTTTAGTTTCCATGTTCACGGCACTTCAACAGTCGCTCCGTTTTATTTACATTTTTAGGCAGCTCTAGCAGCAAAAAGGGCAAGAGAATTGGTGAGACAAAAGAGTGTTTTGAAATCCTCATCCCTCCCTGGGAAGCTTGCTGATTGTTCAGCTACAAATCCTGAAGATGCTGGTATGGTGATATCTTTTCGAGTACTTTTTGTCTGTAATTTAGTAGTCTTACTCTAGCAACATAAGCACATATATGAACATCAATTCTTTTCCAAATCTTCAGAGATATTCATAGTCGAGGGAGATTCAGCTGGTGGAAGTGCTAAGCAAGGTCGTGATCGTCGGTTTCAGGTAAAATTTAAGTTAAAGAAAATGTGTAACTATTTGTATGACAATCATTTTTTCCCTAAAAGATTGAAGATGTGTCGTGTCTTTGATATCATCGAAATGTCATTGGAATTTAGAATAGTTAAAAATGAAACCATGAAACAATACTCTTTATATGATGCAGGCTATTCTACCTTTACGGGGTAAGATATTAAACATAGAAAGAAAGGATGAAGCTGCTATGTACAAGAACGAAGAGATTCAAAATCTTATTCTCGGCTTGGGACTTGGAGTGAAGGTACTATTATTTTAAATAGAATTTTCTCCGTTACAAAATATACATATATATATATATATATATATATATATATATATATATATATTTGCTATATATTAAGCCTGTTGCTTTCTGCTACATTGAATACATTACATTCAGGGTGAGGATTTTAAAATGGAAGCTCTCCGATATCACAAGATCATAATTTTAACAGATGCTGACGTTGATGGTGCTCACATAAGGACATTATTGTTAACCTTCTTTTACAGGTATCAGGTATGTAATGGGAGTATAAGATTAATGTACCTTAATGAAAAAGAATTTTGCAAGAACCTTTTTATTTTTATTTAATTAAATTATATACATTTAGAAAAATCCAATTACTTAGGCAGTTTAGTTTACGTGGGGTTTAATTGCTTGCAGAAAGCTTTATTTGATGAAGGTTACATCTATGTTGGTGTTCCGCCTTTGTATAAGGTATCTCAAAAATGATTTTGCAAGAGCTTTATTTCTATTGATTTGAATACTACTACAGGCACATCAGCAATTTGATTAAATTTCCTTAAAATTCTTTCTTTGTTGAAAATTCAGGTTGAGAGGGGCAAACAGGCACACTATTGTTACGATGAAGCAGAACTTAAAAAACTCCAGAAGTCCTTTCCTGCAAATGCATCTTATAACATTCAGAGGTTCAAAGGTGCGCTTTCTTCCGAACACAAGGGGGGTTAATCAACTGATACTGTATATATAAGTTTTAAGCAATTAATCTTAAGACTAACCCATGGCTGGCAAATCGGGTCATCAACCATGGGTCAGCCCATTACCTGCCCTGACCCAGCCCAAAAATCCTTTACTTTCTATTTGGTTGCGGTGCCTTGGGTTACAACTTGCAACTAATATGGGCAAAAAATGGGTTATGTGGGCGTTACAAATTGGGCTACACTAATAAATTAGACTTATTTATACATCTCTTCTTTAACATTATACAAAATTAAAAGTTGAAAATTTCACACACATTAACACACTATTCACGTCTTTTGACAAGGATGAGCTCACAAAATCAATTTTTCAACCAAAAGATTAATGAGCCATATATATTATAGAAAACCAAGATGGAATTCTTAATAGGATTCTATCTTTTTGTCAACTCTAAGGAGCTCCCATGAATCTTTAAAGGAGGCAATTTCTTATGCATATAATTTGTTAATCTATTGAATTGATTAAAATGCAGGCTTGGGAGAGATGATGCCTTTACAGCTTTGGGAAACAACTATGAACCCAGAGACTCGACTGCTGAAGCAATTAAGAGTGGAAGATGTTGGAGAAACCAATGTTGCCTTTTCCTCTCTCATGGGGTCCCGAGTAAGCCGACCATAACTCTCCAGCTCTTTTTAAGTTGTGACTTTTTCCTTTTTCTTCTATTGCATATACCACTTTGTGTGCTGTCTTATTGCCATGCAATACCAAATTTCTTGTTTAGAAAAGCATTTTTGTTTGGAAATGGTTTCAGCATCCAAGATCTCTCTGCTTTAACCTATTACCTTGTTTTTTCAGGTTGATACCAGAAAGGAACTTATTAAGAAAGCTGCAAGTAATGTCAACCTGGAACAACTTGATATATGATTTTTTCACTAGAGTGCGAAGGCAATCCATGGGGGAATATGTAGCAGACAGATTACAACTATTTTCGCGCAAGTTAAAGCTTATTGGCACTATATTAAACTAAGGCAATGCCGGAGAAGCATATTAGTCCAATTCGATTTGTCCGAGATGTGAAGACAATTGTGCCCTTGTTGAACTGCAATCATAATCCTTCTGTGTTTTTTGGCCCATTTCCGTGGTCTTCCTCTCTAGCTATAGTGTTACCTATCATTTCCATTTTGACCCAGTATATACCAAGATGCAGGTAGGTTACACTTTTGGTTGGCATATAGTACATAAACTTTACTATATGCAGTTACTGTCAATCAGTCGTAATCATAACTACAGATATTTGGCATTTTTGTAATTTAATGTTCACTTGGCTGTGTGTTAGGCAATGTTTTCAGAACCGGACCGGACAGTGAACCGGTGAGCCGACTGGTCACTGGTTTTACTGGTCGAACCGGTCGGACCGCTGGTCGGACCGGATGACGTCATAATGATATAATAAATATATTTAATTTTGAAGTATATGTAATATGCATAAAATTTAAACATTATCCTACAATTGATTTCAAATATATAAAATTTTAGATTATATTTAAATTAAATTATATAATAATTATCTAACTTATATCATAATGGTAATGTGATAATAATTTGTAAGCTCATATAAATATGATATGATTATATTTCTTTATAAAATTTTAAAAGTGTAAGTTAAAAATACAACAAACTAAGAGATTAATAAATTTTAAAATATGATTATGTATAAAAGTCTAATATTCGAAATCAAACTTGCATAATATATTGATTTGACTTTCAAAATTTGACACTCTTTATCATAAAAATAATATTGAAAAGAAATATTTTATAGAACAAAGTTTAATAAAAAATTATTATTTGAGTATTAATTTTCATTGATAATGTGTAAAATTTTAATTTGAGTTAATTGTCATAATCTAATTTATAAATAAATTTGGCTACACGTTTTCTAAAATTTATAAATTTTTGTACTAAAAGTTCAATAAAAATGATGTAGCTCAAATGGTAAGGAAGTTATGTTCATGCAAGAGGTTAGGTGCTCAAATCTCACCTTCTACAATAAATTTAGCTTATTTTTAACATTAAAAAAATTTGAAAAATCGAAAAAAAATTCGCCGGTTTTGGACAGATTCAACCCGGTTCAGTCTGGTTTTTTAGTTAAGCGATTTTAGGGGGTAAACTGGTCAGGACCAACCTCCGGTTCGCGGTCGAACCGATCGGTCCGGTCCGACTTTAACAACATTGGTGTTAGGGCATCTCTAATGACTAGAGGGGAGATGCCCTAGAGAGTATGTGGGGGGGAAGGGGAGGGAGAGGGCATACATGCTAGAGGGACCTTGGAGGGGGCCAGGGGAGAGGGGGAGGGGGGAGCTTCCTCAGTCTAAACCCTTTCCATCACATGCTATTTTTTTTTTTTTTTTGGTCCTTTTTTGAGCTTTTTTTTTTAAAAAAAAATTCTTAAATTTTGTGTATTATTTGGAGATAATAATCTTTAATTATAAAAATCTAACTTTTATTTAATTTAATTAACATTATTATTTTAATATTTATTTGTTTTAATAATTTTGGGGTTTGTATTTATCACCCAAAAATAATTCTTTAAAAAAAAATCTATAATTTGTGTATTATTTCAAAATAATTATTTTTGTCATGTATATAATATATTTTGGTCAATTTATTCTTTTGTTTTTAGTTTTTTATTTATGAAAAAAATATGAATTAATTTCGTTATAGTAGTTGTTTAAAAATGAGTATTTAAAATAATACGATACAATCATAATATGTTTTTGTAAATACGATTACAACCCTACGAATTACATATTAAAATCAAATATGTTTTCATAAATACGATTACATACCGTGAAACATAGACCTTAATTTTCACCTTGTGTGTTCCACACAAGTTTGACTAAGTCATTTAAAAGTTGGCGATTGACATCTACAAATAGTATCTGGTGACGGTGGATCATATAATCTTCTAGGGATATGAGACTTGTTCGTGGATCCAAATTAAGAGTAGTGACTTTTGATTTTAAAATTAATGTCAATTTTAAATTTATTTTTGGTGTAATAATAATAATAATAAGTAGTAGTAGTGAGAGTCGGAAGAATAAAATTTGTAATTAATTTGATAGAATGAGTAATTTTTTTTTTGAATAAATAGAATGAATTATTAGAAATGACTCAAAAGCTAGGGAAGGGGGAGAGGATATTCCCCCTCCAAATCATTAGAGGTGGCCTTATGTTATGTTAATAACACTAATATCAAAGATGTAAGATCAATTAGGGTGATACATAAATTGTTTAATTAATATATTGCTAAAATGCTACTAACATGGTCGGTAAAATGACTAACAACCCAATCTTGTTTCTTTCCAGATGGACCAACTCGACCCTTATTTTTATAATTTTATTCTTTGTTGGGTTAAGTAATAGTTGATTTACTTGAGTTAATATTTATGTCGTTAAAGATTAGACTTGGTTGAGTGAAAAATGGTAAGAAGTAAAAAACACTCAATAAAGAAAATCAGCTTAATATTGTCCCAAATTTATAAAAATTCTAGTCATATATAAGGTATTAAATATTTTTTTTTCTTAATTTAATAAATACAATTTTCATATTAATTTATTTATACAAAACAAACATATATTATTTATATACCATTTAGATTATGAATCTCAAACTAAGTTTATTTATGTATATAAATGATAACCCTTCTGTTCCATAAATCTTATTCTATTTTAATTTTTTGAGAATTTTCAAATCAACACTCTCTTTCTCAAAAATAATATTTTTTTTTAAATTATCCTCTCAATAAATTAATAATTTGACACCACTAATTCTCAACCAAATGTAAAGGTAAACATACCTAAAATTTCATTTTTCCACCACTTATGTAAAGCCTTGTCAAAAAAAGTAAAGGGAGTAAAAATAATGGGACATATGGAGTATTTTTTGTTGTTGATGTATATATGACTAAACCAAGCCGCCTGTTTGCCACACTTAGCTACTCCAAGTCAAAGCTACTGTATAATACTTCCTCCATCCCAATTATATTTATTCCTTGGTACAGTTGACCAGTCAACTTGACTAAATTTGTAAAAATTATAATAAATAATTTAATTAATATATTTGACTAATAAGTTAATAATATTATATGACACCATATATATTTATATTTAAAAGGTTTAATACTCCACAAATAGGAATAATTTAATATGGTAAGTCACTTAAAAGATTGAAAAGTTTGGCCGGGTACTGTAACAAAGGGAGCAAAATAAATGGGACGGAGGGAGTAGTATTAAGCAAACAGCCAGAAATCAACAGGCTAATATTAATCTTTGATTATCTAAAACATAAAACTAAAGGCTATATATTATATATTCCTTTTTTTGATAAATGGAATTACTTTGAAACATAACTACATAGAAAATGTATGCTGAATTTGGTATAAAATAAAACTCTAAAACAAAGTACATATATAATGTGAATCAAGTAAAGTGGAAAATTAAGATAGTCCGAGTGCATACAGATAGTCGCGGTGTGGAGAGAAAGATTGAGAGAAGAATAAAATTGGATCGAGTTAAGCCCCGAAATCAAATTTCCCCTTGCTCTTTTACTATTTCTTTATGGGTCGTAAAAATTGGCAAATAAAACCCCAGCTAGATTGAAAGAAGAAAGCACCTTATGTTTAAATTAAACTTCGATTATGCTCTAGCCGATCGATCAGGCCCTGGGCATGGGTTCAATTTTCATAAGTGTGGATATTTCTCTAGTTTATTACTATTTTTTTAATTAATAATTTATCTTTTTACTTTGATACCAGTAAAATATATTCAATTTAATATTTGATGTAAAGATGTATTCATACAAGGGAGATGCAGGGAATATAACGAAAGAAAAGAAAGAATTCAATGGTTCGGGTAAGTAAACTACAGACCAGCATAATAATAATATTCCAATATTCCATGAGAGAAGAATATCCCACAATATTATACGAATCAAACCCAATTACCAGATTAAATTTATCAGCAAAAAGAAAATACCAATTTGTCCAAAAATCCAGAGTTAGCAAACCAAAAATCTGTCATGTCAAAAACCATCCTCAGATAATCTCTAATCCACCATTATTATCAAGTTCTTGATCGCCTAATATTCTATGCATGACATGAATGTAAGTTTTCTCAGTTCCTCCTAGCTATTTTTCTTGTTAAACGTTCTTCAATTTTTAGGCATTCAATTGGAGGATGCATTTGAATATGGATGGCACTTTACAAAATTTTGTTTACATAAAATACAGCACATCTACCAAACATGCTATTTACACCTTGATGATGTATATTTACATGCAGAAACAAAAAATGTGGCTGGTCGATTTCGATTTTAGTAACCAGCCTAAAAAATGAGCTAGTTTTAATCAAATTGCTTCATAGGATGTTGTACTCTTTAAGGTTATTGATAAACTCGTCTCCAATTTTGGATCCGTCCTTGACAAAAACGGCTGGATAGCCTATTGGAGCTTCGACCCAACTTTCAAAACCTCGTTTGGAATGTAATTTTCCTGTCCAAACATGCCTCCATGAACAAATGTCACCTTCTGGGAAATAAACCTTAACGTTTTCTTTGCCTTTGTCAAGAACAGGCACAACTAGGATCTCTGAGCCCACTAAAAACTGCTCGTAAGTTAGTGTATGTACATATTCGTCCTTAGGATAGTGGAGGAATAAATGTCGACAAACTGGGAGGCCTTTTTCCGAGGCTTCCTGTATAAGTAATCATAAAAACAATGGCAAATCATATTAGAGTTGATATTGCAACTAAAGGATTGTCTTATTGAGATATATATACTACTATCATATATATCACCTTAACTAGATGGATTCTGTAAAACTTCCATGCTTTGTATATCTTTGCCAACCGTGAGAAATGAGATAGAGTTCTTTCATTCGAGTAGAATTGACTGTTGCTAGATGGTTTGTTTCCCTGAAAATCAATTGCAAAAAACTTGTGAAAATTCTCGGTATAGTGACAAAGAACACAAAGAAACGACTAAAAGAACTATTGAAGATGACTCCATTATATTCGTAATATTCAAAGCACACATGTCTTGAAAGTAATTAAATTCGTAAAATTCTTACCTAGATCTGGTCTAGTAAAAATTCCTAGACCTTGTGGCTAGGAATAATATCACATCATCATTTATTGTGGGATCAAATGAAGGATGTGGCGTCATTCCTGGCCACAAGGTCCAGGAATTTTTTCCGGCTTATGTGCCATTCGAGCAACTAAATCTAAAATAAAGAAAACTTGTAAATTAGTGGTAATGATGCTCTAGAGATGGATGTTCAATAGGGTAATATTAGCCCAAAACATTCAAGTGTGATTATGCTTATCTAGTGATTGGATAACAATCCTAGCAGAGTGTATAAACTTACTTCATGTGTCCGAAAAACAGTGGTGAATGCATTAAGCTCCATCCATCGTAAGAGAAGTTCTTCGCTTCTTTTATACTTGATAAACGGTAAATTTACAGCACAATAGCCTCCAATATCACTATGATTGAAAGCATAACCCGAAATCCCACTACTAAGCAAACCTACAACTGCACTCTTTATCCCATCATTAGCTTGCCAACTCACCATTTGATCCCCTTCCCAAAACAAGCTTGCCCATTTCGGACTTTCTCGGAAACCAGCCCTCATAAAGAAAACCAAATCCTCTTCTTCATCTTCTTTCTCACTACCCGAACGAGTTCTTTTCCAATCTTCGACAAATTCCCTGTTTATTTTCGCCCATATCTCAGGGTATCTATTGTGGGCAGTGATTGGATCTTCGCCTGAAAAATCACAATTTTTTTTTAAGTACATGGTGAATTACAACAAAACAAAGTGTTTTGTTGGAAAATTATAGAACATTAACCTGAATAAAGGTAGGCATCGACTGGCAGGCCTTCACCAAAATCGGCCATCCAACCTCTAACTCCATCATCCACCATTTCTTGCAAAATCTGTTTGAACCAGCTTCCGGTTTTAGGATGGGTCAAATCCAACATTCCGACATCGAAAGCTGTATTGGGAACCATGTATGGTTCTCCTTTGTTGTCTTTTACTAGGATGTCTAACTTAATCGCCTCCTCAAAGAGATTTCTTCGCACATTTGCCTTTTCATCCATCTACATAGTATCATGAAATGAAGGCCGTCATTATAGTCTATTTGCGATAAAAATATTAATACTAATGTAACATTTTTTATAATGGTAAGTAGAGATAGATACATACTGGAGCTAAACAAGGATTACAATATGTCATCAGTTTAATATGCTGGTCATCAAGATCTTTAATTAGTTTCTGCCATCCTGAGTATCTAGTTGAATCCACTTCCCAGTTCCACCATAGTTGTGAACCGATAACCGTCTTCCTTTGTCCTACCCAATCCTGCATAACAAGCAAACGATTTTATTTTATACTTATACATATACATGTATATAACTTATTTTAGTTATTTGTTTCCTTATCAATGAAGTGGTGATTTGTTAAACCTGCAACCAAAATGCTGATATTGGGGTGCCATGGGCTTGTAGATCATCCAAGGTACTGCGTACTTTATCAGTGCCTCCTTGCATGCCCACAACAGCCCCCGAAATTATCCATTCCGGAAGCTTTTGAGGTCTCCCTATGGTTTCAGTAAATCGTTCGATAAGCTCAGTTGGGGAGCTTCCATTCAATATTCTACCTTCAATGATATCTCCATGTATCTGTGTCCATTTTCAGAAAATTCAAAGAAAATAAAAATGCAAGTGTTGTTGGGCTTAATGTATAGAAACCATATTCAATGGGAAAATAGTGTCAAACTTTACCACTTGCTTTGATGAAAAGTTTCACTTTAACAAGACATTTCATTGATGTTTTTTATTGCATATCAATACTACTTGCTCCAATAGTTTATATACTTCCCTTTTATCATCCTATATCATGTACTAATATTTTGCTTTATCACCATAGGGGCTCATACCCATCACAACCATGGGCTAGAAACAAAGAGGACTACTTTAAACTCGGCTCGAGTTTGATCAGAAAAGCACGTTTGAACTCAGTTCGTTATAAATATTAGAAAACTTACAATTATTTGGACACTATCAGGCTTTGTTAGATCGAAGACGGAATAATTGTATCCTTCAAGGTAAAGTGCTCTCATCTTTGATGTCATATAAAAAGGTGAAGGAGCATAAGTTGTGCTCTCATCACCCCCTGCCCTGCATTACAAAACATGCTTATATATTAAATACTGGACATTTGTAAATACAAATGTTCAAGAACTGTCACCAAATGATTTATTTACCTATAGCTAACCAAATTAGCAGCAAATGTGATAGGTTGATCACCTCTTCCAATTCCTTGTTCTTGAACAAAAATTGGAACCCTTTTTCCTTTGAAATTCATATGAGAAAACTGCTCTCCAAAACCATAGAATTTCTCACTCTCTTCACTTGAATATGTAATGCAGATCCTATTAAAATCAGTAGAATCTGCATTCTTCATTACAACATTTTCATCTTGTGATGGTGAGACTGTAATAACCACTCTCTTCCTCGAAAAATATCCATACCATTTAAGTCTAAGTCTTCTGATTCGACCTAATTTTCGAGCAAGTCCTCTGTAACTATAAGATTTTGGTGATAATTTAAGTGGGTTTTCCCCATTTTGTTTTCCAATTCTCACTTGAAACCCAACTTGGTTACTATTTTTCTGATCAAATAACATCCAATAGTTAGCATAAATTGAAAGTTCTGATTCTGACCTTTTCTTCCTCTCCTTCACATTAAAAATCTTACCTTTAATTAAAACTACAGGGTACCTTTCTTTTCTTTTTTCTTCATCAAAAGATGGTAACTTTTCATCATTTGAATGTAAATTGGAATCAAAATCTTCAATGATTCTGATATCTTCAACAGTTTGATGATTACAAACGAGGTGAATTTGACTATCTTTAATGACGAATGATCCTCTGCTTTCTTCAACTTCTGTATCGGCCACTGCTGCAGAAATGAAAGCCCGGCCCGGAACAGTAGACCATATGGATTTTGAAGGGTGAGAGTTGTGGAAAATAGAGAGAGACCCACCATCTCTTGATGACCAAATTAACTGAAATTCTTGACCGATTGAATAATTTTGTTCTGAAGAGATTGTTTGAGAATTGAAAAGAAGGGTTCCTTCAATTAGAGGAAGAGCTTTTGGGTTGGAAGGAAATGGATTATTGAGATGTTTATGGTGTTTTTTGGTTATTTTGAAGGATGTCATGTTGGTTTGTAAGAAATGAAATGAATAGCTTATTGCATTTGCATCACCTATAAATAAATACTATAAATAGACGATTCTTAATTTCCCTTTTCTTTTCTTTTGAAATTTTCATGAGATGAAATTGATTTTGTAAATATCGTTATGTGGAGAAAGGAAATTATAATATTAGGAAGGTTAAAAGTCAGGTTTATTTGAATGTACTCGGTTCCATGTTGGTCCTAGGTCGAATTTCTTATGTATCCAACATAAAATGTAGCATTAGACTGATCAAAAACAAATTGGGTTGGAAATTCTTAAGTATCTAATATAAGAAGTCAAGTTTGCTCACGTTGTGGTCGGATCAATGTTGGTTTGAGATCGAAATTCATAAGTATCCAGCACAAAGGCTGATTAAAGATGAATGAGGTTGGGTCAAGCAAAAATTAGTAACGTTTCTTTCGGTTGCTAACTAAAATATTAAGTGTGATTTATTCATTTATTGTTGACCCGCTACTCGATAGTCGATACCTAATAATTTCAGTCGAACTTTGAACAAAAGTAAATATAGCCGAGTTGAACCTGGATCCGACTTTAATTTTTCTTTTCTTTAACGAATACCTGGATCCGAGTTGCTCATATTACCAATATGAAACATTTTTTTTATATTTTTGAGAAGATTACCAATATGTAACTATGAGAGTTTCCCTAGTGCAGTTGTTCATCAAGCTGTCGTCATTAAATGGCTTTTATGGTATTGGTATATCATTAATCATACAACTTATTACTTATTAGTACTTCATTTATTTTAAATTTTGGGCTCCTAAATCATTCATTTGAAATAATCCTTATCTCGAATAAAGAGGAAAAAGAGCTACTACTTGATGGAAAATGACTAAATAAACATTATGATATATATATAAAATAAAGATCTTTTGATTATTGGACCAAATACATGTATAGAGTTAGGAATTCTGTTAGGCAGCATGGCCATGGGTAGTGAGATTTTGTTGCAAGGAGTAGGTAGTATCTAGACGGCTTCCTAGCAAGATTCAAATACGTATGTTATTGACTCTTAAATATGGACGCATTGCACTGTGACGTGAAACTAGACCAGATTCACTTCAATGAATAAGTTTATCTCATTTTTGTTAAGTCACATATCCAAAAAAGAAATATCGAAAGTCTGGTACTTTAGTTATTTAACCGGAGAATGCTTGGAAATTTATACACATTGACCTTCCCAAAAAGATTTTTTTTTTTTTTTTTTAAATATTCCCACGACTTTTCAATTTGTATTCATTCATTCGTAAATGAGCATCCAATTTATTCTTCAACTTGAACTTCTTGTTTTTTCTATATATATATATATTCAATCACGTGTATGCATGGTCAAAATCGCATATATATTCTTGTATTTCTAATTCTTAATGTACTTATAAAATCGAACCTTCCCAGAATTTGGTCTTGATTCAGAAGTGTAAGCTTATCATCATGTATGTACTCATGTTCTAGGCAATATTCTTTATTATTATTTCTCCCAAGCTTTTGGAGTTTATGAATTCATCCAAGCTATATTTAAATTATTTTGAGAAACTACTACTTCAGATTAATTGGTCAACTTTTGCGGTCAGTGATAAACTATTTACAGTGTTGAAAATATGAAATTATTTAATATAATTGATGCAGCCCATCATTGTAATTATTAGATATGAAGTGAAATTCCAGAGATGAATGTTATACGGCCTGTTTGTTTGGTGTTTCCCAGATTTTTTTTGTGTTTGGGAAATGCCAAACAAACATGTTTTCTATTTTCCGAAATAAATTTTTCATCTATTAATTTTCTAAAACTACTCTCTCAAAAGCCAAACAAACAATAATTTTCTTATCTCTAAACAAAACCTATACAAACTCTACTTTGATTTGACATAAAGTAACTTATCTCTTACACAATTTATCTCACATAACAAACATGATTTGACATAAAGTCTTACATATCTTACACCTACAACCCAACTCTTCCAAAAAAACCTACACCTACTTTATTTCTCAAACCACTCTCTCAAAACCCAAACAAACAACATTACGCAAATCGAGATTTTTTCACAAACTTCCACTACTCTCCCAAACTACTTTCCCAAACGCCAAACAAACAGGCCCATAGATTTTCACTCCATATGTTCATTGACAGATTGCACCAACATGATGAAATTCAAAAAACTAATATAATTTCTAATTATCCAGCAAATATCTATTGAAGTTAGCTATTACTCCTATATGTTTGGTTTTCTTTCAAATGACTAACTTATAGTCTTTGTCCATAGTGTAATCATTTACAAATTATGGAGTAGCAAGAGTTACAAATTGTATGTATTATCGAGAATTTCAACTTATGGGCACAGAGGTGTGTGAAGACGAGTTGACGCATGACTAGTTCAAATGCATCGAACCGGAGTTAAATTATACTTTAAAATTGACTTAAAGCTCTAATTCCAAATATAAATAGCCACCCAACCAACAACGGAAAAATAATAGCACGAATAAAGAAGTCAACCTATAATTAACTACGATAGTTAGCAAGCTAGTACAAATTCGGAAACAAGAAAACAATTAAGCTACCTCAGTCAAGCAACTCAGACAGTGGTGTCTTTTTAAAGGCATCCACGCGAGCCAACTGGCCAGCCATTACCTTATTAGGAAACACGTTGTCAGCCTTCATCCTGTCACTGAACCCATAAACCGGTACCTTCCCATTTATGTAAGCCTGAAGAAGTGTTTGGTACTGCTTGAGCCGCGAAACGTACCCAGCCTGCCTCATCTTTTGGAATATCTTTTCAGCATTGTGTATATCTCCTCTTTTTGCGTAGTGATCCAAAATAGTGAAGTAAGAATTAAACAATGGCCTACCCTTCTTTTGTTTAGTAGCCTTCTCAAGTATAGAGTCAGCCTTTTCCACTTCTCCAGCTCCAACGTATAGCTTCACGAGTGCGTCCCATGTCAATGGTCCAACACTGCACCCACTCTCTGCCATCCGTTTCACAAGTTCTTTGCCCTTTGCCAACTTTTTATTATTTGCGTACACTTTTAGTAAACCTGCAAAATGTTTAGAAGAGGGTTTCTTCACTTTTTCCATCATTTTATCAAATGCTGCTTCGGCTTTTTCAATTTTCTTAAGTTGCCCCCAAGCTTCAACAGCAGCAATGCACTCGCCCAACAGTGGTTTGGACTCACAAACATTCCAGATTCTCTCGACTTCATCTTCCCTTCCAAGTGTAGCATAAATAGGAAGTAACTTCTTACAAACCCAACGGTTTTTACTTATATTGTCTCCTTCCAAATCTTTCAATATAGCCTCGGATTTATCTTTTATTCCACTATTAGCATAGTGACGTGCCAAGGATGTTCGAATTTGAGTATTGGGTTCAAGCCCTTGAGACTTCATTGTTTCAACAATTTGTTCCATTCCAGCGATATCGTTAGCTTGGCCTTTCGCATCAATCAACAACTGGTAAGTGAAAAGGGATGGTTTGATATTTTCTTTCTCCATTAATAGCAGAACATCAGCGATTTTCTTCTTATCAGTCCTTTTATACAGAAGTAGCAACTGGTTGCAGGAAAAGCATGTGACAGGAAATTTTAAATTCTTCATTTTATTGAACACGTCCTCAGATTTCTTCACGTTGGATGAAGAAACACAATTGGCCAATAGTGTACGGTAGACGACTTCACCTCTGAAAGATTCAGGAATCTGCTGAATGTACTCTTCTGCTTTGAACAAGCCACGCACTTTGGCAATTAAATCAACACGAGAAGCATAATTACTCTCATTGAATTCAATATGCTTTGTCGATTCCAACCATTCAGACAGCTGTAAATATGAAAAGTGAAAATGTAATGTGAGTACCACACCAAAATCTCATATGTTGAATAATTTAACATGCACTGGCCAATATTAGAAGTGTGGAAATATAACAAATTTATGCTATGCAAAATGGGGAAACATGCTTGTAACCAAAATTATAATCATTGCCTAAGAACCTAGGCGAATGGAGCATTTAAATTTTCTATTTTTTTGGTTGTATTAGAACATTCATCTCCAAGAAACAGCTTTGATGTAAGGCATCCGGTCAAAAAAACTGTATGATCTCTTGCAAATATTACAACCTCACAAACTTCTGTATGAATCAAGAATACCAATTATGATCTCCTATTTTAACTGAAAATACTTTATATCCGAAAACTAAACTAGCACAACAATGTAAATGACTGCTAAATACTTCCATTCGTGAAAAACCTTCATTACTGGATTCACTGGGGTTTTTTGCACCCTCGAAACACGAGAAATAGGCCCTTTGCAACCCCCCCCCCCCCCAAAAAAAACACAGAAATAACACTTAGCAACCTCAAAACACAAAAAACTCAGCAACTTGCACCCTCTAGTATTCTTCTAGGGGCAAAATAGGTAATTCATTTCGGTTTTTTAGTACTTTGCACCCCCAAACCAAGGGAAATGGACACTTTGCACCCCCAAAACATAAAATTAACACTTAGCACCCCTGAATTTAGAAAAAAACTCATCAATTCGCACCCCTTAAATACAAGAAATCAGCACTTTGCACCCCCGAAACACATAATAAGCACTTATCACTCAAATTAAGAAAAACTCATGAACTCACACCCCCTCATTTTTTCGATAG
Source organism: Penstemon newberryi var. newberryi (assembly GCA_030819805.1). Lineage (NCBI taxonomy): Eukaryota > Viridiplantae > Streptophyta > Magnoliopsida > Lamiales > Plantaginaceae > Penstemon > Penstemon newberryi. The sequence goes on from JAUALY010000002.1 coordinate 1,128,388, forward strand.
AGTTGGTAAAAAAAACTAGGAGCAAAAAAGGTAATTCATTCTTTCTTCCTTATAATTTGCAGAAAAATGAATTATGTTTCCCAAGGGTTTAATCACTTTCGAGGCGGGTTGGGCACATTAAGTGGGTATCTCTCCCAACAGGGATTCGAACCTGAGTCCGCTACTTTGCAGTGACTAGTCCCTTCCACTAGACCAATCACATGTTGGTCCAGAGTTATTCTCAAGTCGAGGGTGTTAAGTGCTTATTTTATGTTTTGGAGGTGCAAAGTGCCGATTTTTCGTGTTTCAGGGTGCAAATTGATGAGTTTTTCTTAATTCGAGGCTGCTAAGTGATAATTTTATGTTTTGGGGGTGCAAAGTGCTAAAAAACGGAAATGAATTACCTAGTTTGCCCCTAGAGACTAGAGGGTGCAAGTTGCTGAGTTTTTTGTGTTTCGAGGGTGCAAAGTGCCTATTTATCGTGTTTCAAGGGTGCAAAGTGCAAAAAACCTGATTCACTGATAACTGAGAATCGAGTCAAGTATGAGTATACATAAGATAACAAGTGTGGAGTAGATCTTAGAGAGCTGATAAATAATTAGCATGAAAACCTCATCATCTAATTGAAAACAACTTCATAAGTAGCTATACAGAAAGATTGAGGTACAAATTGATTAACTCCAATGAAGATGATGCATCTCTCATGCCCTTTATGGCATTTCTAGTTGCCTACACAGTGAAGGCTTCTCATCTTGATACATAATAAAGAATAGTTCAACAAAGTTACTGTATCTATTAGTTGGATCCTAAGTATGAAGAAATACAATAACACAGAATAAGTTTAAAATATAAAGTACGGAGTATTATAGTAATCACCTGCAAGGCCTTGATGTACATTCGCCGTTTCCGAAGATGTAGCATAGTTATTGAAACTTCGGTTTGAGTCACTTCATTTCCTTCTTCAACCCATTTATCTAAAACCTTGCTCACGGCTAACGCAGGAGTAGCTAGGATTGCTTTAGTCATTTCAGAAATAGCTTTAGGTTCAGTATATCTTTTCTTCCCAACATCAGTCTCGGTATCATTTTGCATATCATCAACAGCAATGTCCCCTTCAGAGAGTAACTCATCATCGCTCTCATCACTTGAAGTAGCTTCTTGAACCGCATCATGCGGGGTTTCAAGCTCAGAAAAACCATCCAAGTCATCATCTTCCTCGCCACAATCCTTAGCACCAACCTGTGAAGAAAAAGTCCGAACTCCACCACACGACTTTGAAACAGTAGAAAATGTGTTGAGAAATCTTGTAGAAGATAGCAAGCCACCAAATGATTTTTCTTCAGTTTCAACATATCCACTACTGTGGTTCTCCAAATAACATCTTGCTACCTCTGATTTCCCACAGCAAATCCGAGCAATCCCCGAGCTTAATCCGTGATTCCTGAAACACAAACAAATGTATGATAAATCCACATTACCATATCAGATAAAGAAAACTTCATCTGCGATTGCCAATCACTTTAAATAGGACAAAGATAAACAACTACCACGCAGCAGCTGCAGCCACAGAGACACACTGAACAACCACAACAGATATAGAGTAACAGAGTAAGAGCCATAAAAGACATAAAACCAATAAAAAAAATTATGTCAATCCTAAGATTGCATGCAGCTTTTCAAGCAACTTTATTTCTTATTAGATCCATGGACATCGTTACTAATTTTTCAACTATGTAAAATGATGAAGCAAAAAAGAGAAGGAAACTCTAAAGAGCACAAGATCCACACACACATAAATAATAAAAAATAAATATAAAATAAAAAAGCAGGTAAAAAGACAGATTATGAATCCATACAACATAACAAATATGAAGGAGAACATTTCTTTTTACTAATGTAAAATATTTAATTTACGTATTGCTCTACTGTGAAAAATAGATAGAATGAAAATTAATTGCAATTTCTTCTCTTATTCAAACAGTGTGAGTACAACACACAGGGTATCAGAACTACATCAGCTTTAAGCCTCACGAATACACCCAAACGAACCCAAACATACAAACAAGAAATAAACCATTTAAAAAAAATCAGTTTATTCAACAAGATAGACTACTTGCAATAAATAAACACAAGTAAAGACACATCAAGTTTACACACCATTTATCTTATCATTAGTAAAATTTATTGATGGATATCTATCAACCATCTGAAAGCAGAACAAAAGCTGAGGCCCTTAATACTCCATTATGTATTTGCTTTCCAACACTAACTTCATCCCGCCAAGGAAAAAACTTCAATTTTGGTGCCCAAACCTCACATGCACTGATGCACATACAGTTTTAAAAAAAAAAAAAAAAAAAGGAAAGGTAACAAATCCACCTCGCTACATCAAAATGCTATTATTAATAATCAATTAGAACTCCGGAAATTAAAAAAAAAAAAAAAACCCAAATACAGATAATATGGATCTCTCGCGTTGCTTTTGAAAAGCTATTAAAAAACAAACTCAAACACTACTATGAAATGTTCAATCCGTAAATAAATTGCATCTATAAACAGAGAATGAGGAAATGAATTACTTGAGATGAATCGAAGCTCTTCGAAGTGTCCACATACTGATTGTCGAAAGTCCTATCTTTCGATTACGAAAATAGAAAGGGAAGTGCGAAATTTGAAGAGTGGGAAAATACAAGAAGTCCTAAACCCTAAAACCCCCAAGGGAAGCAGCTGAAGATATTTATGAACTGAAATTTCAGACTGCTCCCCTAATCCTGAGTAAATTAATGGGTTCACCTGAACTTTCTTTAATTACATAATAACCTCCTTTTCAATATGAGTAAATTACAAAAACACCCTATGTACTTTATCTAATAGTCAAAAAGCACATTGCGTTGACAAGTTAAACATATATCTCCCCTATCAAGCCCCAATGTGCTTCAGCCACTTTGACTGTGAGTGTTCATCATGATTTACAGGGGACACACCAATGATATCCTTAGATGTTAAGGCCATCTCCAATGGAGAGGGCCAGCCTCGGGGCTCTGGAGCCCCGAGCCAATCCTGCCCCCCTCCCCCCCCCCCCCCTCGAGTCATGCCTGGTCGTCTCCAATGGCAGGGCTCCGGAATGGAATTAATTCCATTTTTTTCCTTTGCCCACTCTCACCTATTAATATTATAGTTTTAATTTTATTTTTAATATTAATATTAATAATACTAGTAATTATTTGCATCTTGTAATTAAATTATTAATTATATTAAAATATTAAAATTAAAGAGAGTTCGGGTGAATGAGAAATTAATTCTATTTTCTTTCCTTGCCCACTCTCATCTATAATTAAAATAAACTCTCATGGATCCAAATTCACTTCGTCTCTTCAAGGCTTGTGCGAGCCTGCGACCTGCGGACACGAATGCAGTCCAATTCTCTAGCATTCGGACAAGCCCAATTTTTATTATTTAGAACTTATTAAATGCAAAAAATTTATCTATACTAACAAATTTTAATTTTAAAAAAATAAATTTTATTATATTAAATAATTCAATTCAAATTTGGTGACTACATATATTTATTAAATACTAACACATTTTATTAAATAATTCAATTCTACAAATTTAATTTAATTAGGAGGAAATTTTAATTTTATCAAAAATAACTTTAACTAATTAATTTTACATAAATAACAAAGAAATTAAAAGAAATAAAAAAAAAACGAACACTTGGCGGCACCTGACTTAAAGAGGGGCGCGTGCGCCCAGCCCGTTCATCTCCTGCTGCCGCCCTGACCCGAGCCCAGCCCCCACTGGAGACGCCTCCTTTCCCGCAGCCCCGCCCCCGCCCGGCCCTCTCCATTGGAGATGGCCTAAGGATATTACTTTTCTTTGGAATAAGATTTTTTCACAAAAATAAAAATTAAACAATAACCTCTTTATCTTGGATAATTGGCAATATTCTCATGTTCACTTAGAAATGTAGCAATAATCATCTTGTAGTTCAACTTTTAATTTCCAAATGAATGAGTGAAGTAATAAAATATATAATACAAAATAAAGAGAGTTTTTGCTAATAAAGTTAACACTTAAGAGATTGCAACTTTTATAGGCACGGGGCAATTTCTGTGGTCCAATTTATTTTGTCTCTAATCTACATATTTTTTTACATCACCTCTCAAATACGTCTCAAAGTTGTTTTTAGATGAAATTAATTTTTCATTGAAAAAAATGAAATAATCTACAAGACAATAGTATTTTCAACAAAAAGGCAAGCCAAAGAGATAAATATTTTTCCATTTTTGGATAAAAAATGACAAATTACATTAATTTGTAGAGATATCGATAATGATAATTAAGACTTTTACATCTAAAAAGTAAGAATTTAACAAGAAATTTGAGTCCAACAATCCGCAACAATGCGGGTTCATAAAGATGAAGCACCAAGACATAGTAGGTCCGTCACATTCATTTCTTAATTAATAATTAATGAAAATTGTTCTTCTATCATTGATGGCGGTGTTTGCTTTATAAAATTATTATTATTACATAAACAGAATGCTAATATTGCCAACCTCGAATTATATTTTCTAAACCCCAACCTTGTAATATTATGTTTGATGTGTAAGGTAGAAAAATCTTACAAAGTGAATCTGTAAATGTAAATCATGGATAGAGTTATTGAGCAACAAAACATGTAATTTTGAATGTTTTTTGGATTATTTATTGTCTATTAAGTACTAAGTTTAATGAATATGACATCTGTTATTCTTTAACTATGGTAGCATTTGAAACGTATTTTAAACAATTTTGAATTTTCAATGTGTTAAGAATTTTTTTCACACCTAGTTTTAATAAAAAGAAAAACAAAAAAAAAAATCAATATTTCTTTGTTGAATTTACGATGACTTTATATATGTTAAGACAATTGGAAGTCACATGCATTTTTCTAGTTTTAATTAAAAAAAAAATTGTGTTAAATACTTCTTTTACACCAAATTGTAACTAAAAATAAATGACTCAAAGAATAGAATATTATTGATTATATTTTAATGACTATATAGTGGATTCAATAAATTAACTAAAAATTATATAAAAAAATATTTAACTACACCCATGCAACTCTCGTGCATTTTCCTAATTATAATGAAAAGTGTGTTGAGCCATTCTCTCACATCAAATTGTAATTAAAGATTAAACAACTAAAATAATAGAATATTCAATATGATTGTTCATATATTGATTTTAATAAATTTATTAGATATGTGCAATATAAGTGTATTTTTTTATTTATATAAAAAATTATGTTAAGTAATTCTTAGTTTTACTTATAACTAAAAATAATATACGGGAGCTAGTTGATAGTGATAGGTATTTTTGGATAAAAAAAACAACTAAAAATAATATTTGTGGAAATTTTATTAAGATAGGAGAGTGTTTCATCAACATCTTCCTCATTTTACTGAAGCCCGGATGAACATATTCATTCTTCAATGGTTATTCTAAATTATGTCAATTATCTTCGGTTATTTCTTTTAGTTGAGAATTTTTCATGTATCTACTATAATATTAAATGAAAATATACATGCATGCATAAACTTCTGAAAAATTCGTAAAATGTTATGATATACTATTCCTTTTAGGAATTCATCTCTTCAATTTTCATTACTAATGTGTCTACAATTTAGATTATTAATATCTCTTTAAGTAATAAAAACTATTGAAACAATAAGCAAAGGGTATAGCAATATTTCTTGATTTAGTATATTTTTCTCCTCTCTGATTCCACTATAGTGCATGCATTTGAAAAAGAAAAAAAAGGGGGTATGAACTCATGACAAATCCTAATTGACATTACTACCATTATTTCAATTATTTTGGATAGGATAAGATCATGTTCAATATCAGTTTAAGTAATAAAAACTAATGACGTAATATGAAATTTTGTCATCGCCACATCAGTTTGTTATACATCCACCCTTGTTTTTCTTGGAGTCGTTCCAACGTAATGAAAAAATTCATTTTGAAGTGCGTCGGGATTATAATTATACGGGAACCCCTTCTATAGGGAATTCAAATATCGCCACTTTATGGTGATTAGTCTCTTCCATTAAACCAATCAATCATTGATTCAATACAAACTAAATAATAGAGTGAGATGCAAAAATCTCCCTAACGTTTTGTCTACGTAAAAAACACCATGTATTATTTTTAGAGTGAATTACACAAACCACCCTTATGGTTTAATATAATTATACATACTACTATCCATGTTTGTAAACCTACACAAACTGCCCTGTAGGTATTAGATTTATTACAATTTACTCCTTACGGGGTTAATTTATGATGTCACATGATGATGTTATTAAAAAATAATTTTTTACTCTAGAAATACCCCTGATATGATTTTAATATTTGAATAATTACTCAAACTACTCTTAAGGTTTAGTGTAATTACAGAGATCACTCCTGATGTGCGTGATTCCTTATAAGTAATATACATAATAAAAGAGGGGCATTTTGATAGTTCCAACATTTCAGTTAGTCTTTTTAGACAGATTTAAGCCTCACAAGTAATTTGTGTAATTTTTAAAAAATGCTAAGGATGGTCTGTATAATTACACCAAACCTTAGTGGTAATTTGTATAATTCCCCTTATTTTTACTAGCAAAAACCCCATGTTCTATTTTGTATTAGTAAAACAATGTCTCCCAAGCTGAAGTACATATTTTGTAGAAAAAATAATAATTATATCCCACCATAAAATGTGAAAACACCCCATTGACTTGTAAAAGATTTTCTAATGGAGATTTTTTGCCAATAATAAAGAACATAGGGGATTTTTTGTATTATAAATAATACAAAGGGGTTTTTATCAATTAGTCAAAATACAGGGCATTTTTGCATTTAGCACATTGATAATTATACCTATAATAACATTTTTTCCCCAAAAAATGAAAGAAAAAAAAGGGGTTAAACTCTCCCGCATTCTAAGTATTATACACACTGGGAGTCTGTCTCACTCCTGCTTTTTTTTTAATCACGCTTTTCACTCACTGAATTTCTGAGCATCGATCAATCATGTCTTCAAACGGAGCGACGGATCAGGGGAAAACGACGTTGGAGTACAGCGAATTGCAGTCAAGCCGCCTCCGAGTCAGTCTCCCGTTGCCGGAGGTTCTCAGAAACTCCTTTAATGTCATCGATGGACCGCCTAGTTCAGCCGCCGGAAATCCAGGTTTTCCTTATTTGATTTTATCATTTTTCATGAAGTATAGATCGGAGAGTGGTTTATCCACGTGTTGTGCATGTTTAGTGTACTGCGTCTTTTGTGCTCCTTCTCTGCATGTTGTCTAGCTTTTATTAATTAAAAAAAAATCATTGGAAATTCTCTAACTTAGAATCATGTCAAAAATTGGTTTCGGTTGATGATTGTAGAAAGCGTTAAGGTCAGAATTGAGTTTCTTATTGCGATTACTTCAACTTCCAAGTCTTCAATAATGGCACTATGCGTTTTATGATTGCCGGATATAGGTTGTATATTTCTTAGCTGTCTAATAGAATTTACATTAGAGTGTCTAATTGGCACACAAAACTGTGTGTAGGTATAAATTAGAAGTATGATAAATTCCTTACTCTTTTTATCTATAATTTTGGTATCTCATTCAATTTATATACGACACCTACTAAATATAAATTTGATGTAATTAAAGAATACAGTAGAACAATTTATCAGGGATTGAGTTGTGGAATAAGTCTCTCTGCCTAGTTTGTGCAAGCCCAACGTATGCCCCATCTTCAAGGCATTTGTCTAAACGCGAGGTCTCAGTTAAATCTTTAATTGTTTCATGGTACAATAATTCAGAAGCAGTATGATATTATGTGATAGGAGGATGAATGTACATACAAAAGTTGATATACGGTAATAGATCTATTTTAGATGAGAAAAAACTTAACTGACTCACTCACTTCCATGGTGTCTATAGATGAAATTGCGAAGCTATTCCCAAACCTTTTTGGACAGCCATCAGCAGTGGTTGTGCCTGGTGTTACACCTACAGCTGTGTCCAATCAAAGCTCGAAAATCGGAGTTGTCCTTTCAGGAGGACAGGCACCTGGTGGGCATAATGTTATCTCTGGACTCTTTGGTGAGCTCTTTAATTTTAATCAAGAGTTCTGAACTATTTATGATTTTAGTATCTCAGTTGTGGATTACTTAATTTCTCTTTTATGTTACTCTGTTGGCTTTAGATTATTTACAGGACCAAGCAAAAGGTAGCACATTGTATGGTTTCAAAGGTGGTCCAGCAGGGATCATGAAGTGTAAATATGTTGAATTGACCACCAATTTTGTTTATCCTTACAGAAACCAAGTATGATTCTTGGCTTAAAGTTTTCATATTAATGAATTTTCGGTATAATTTAATCATGGTTTGCTGATAAATTGATTATATGAGGTAGTTATGTACGTATTGAGGGAACATTCTTGTTACCAAAAAGAAAAACATTTTATTATCCTATTATCCCATCCTATCAACAACACATGAACTTTTGTGTTTTTATGGTTTCATCTCCTTAATCAATCATCTGGTGGAAATTCTGTAAAATATAATGACTTACTTCAAGATGCACAGAGAACAGTGACATTTACAGATAGGTTGCAAAGCTGGTTGGAAGCATTGGTTGATGTAATATACTATATTTTATAATGTCATATTTAATTCTTATAGCCATATTCAATTTCCTGGAAGTGTAAATCTCACATCTATGTGAAAAGTTCGAACATTAAATACATATGTATGTGACAAAGATAATGATTTTTTGCTGGAAATCAGAGTATTTCAACTGGAATCTTAAAAAAAATATATAATGAAACAATGTCTTTTTATCTTTCTTTGAGATATACAAGATATGTTCTTTCTTTTTTTAGCTTTGCCATTTCATCTGACTCAACGTCTCTGACAGGGTGGCTTTGACATGATATGTAGCGGAAGAGATAAGATAGAAACCCCTGAACAAGTAGGTTATCTGTGTATCACTTTATTCATGTTGTTAAGCTCCTGAAATTATATAAATTATGGGTCTTTTCTTAATGAGCCCCTGAGATAATAAGGGAGACTCTGGGAGCATTAATATATATCTTTCTCTCATTTTTGTTCTTTTTTTTCTTGTATTTAATGTTTGGTTTCTAGCTGACACTGTTGCTGACATCAACTCAACATAATTGACATGTTTACGTCTGCACTGCATTGTAATTCATTATTTCTTATCCTGATATCTGGTTACATGGTGTCATCTCTCAGTTCAAGCAGGCTGAAGACACAGTAAATAAGCTTGACTTAGATGGACTTGTTGTCATAGGAGGAGACGACTCAAATACTAATGCCTGTCTTCTTGCAGAGAATTTTAGGTAGAGATTCTTTTTACTGGATCAATTTTTTAATTTAATTTCTTTTTTCACTTCACACTGCTTAAATATTTACACCGAATAACTCATTGCAGGGGAAAGAGTATGAAAACTCGGGTTATTGGATGTCCTAAGACAATTGACGGAGACCTAAAATCTAAAGAAGTTCCTATAAGTTTTGGATTTGACACAGCATGCAAGGTGACACTTGATTGACTTTGTCCCTATATACTCCGCTAAGCCTTGTTTGTTGGTGTCTTTCCATGTGGAATACTTCACACCTGATTCTCCAAATGAAATATTGAAATACAATGCCACCCTAGTGTTTACTGTCTCTCTTCAGTGTTTAATTACACAAGTTACCAACCAACCTGTTAGTATGAGGCTCCAAAGTAACTGCGATACAACAAATAGAGTCATCTAGATGTGGGGTTTGATGTTTTGCCATGAAGTTAGTTCGGAAAACAGAGTCAAGTCTAGTTTATAGGTCTGCTTTAGAAATTAGGAGAATATATGTTACATGTGCATGTAGGAACAATCTGTCATATAGTCGAGTTTCTTACTGTCAAAGCTGGCATGTATTCACTTTATTTAATTGCTCATTTCATACTATTAGGTATCTGTGGTTTGAAACTGTTTTTATTTCATTCGGTGTTTAGTTTTAAAAAGTGTACATTTCTATTCTGTAAACAGATATATGCAGAAATGATAGGAAATGTTATGATAGATGCTCGCTCAACTGGAAAATACTATCATTGTAAGTACTGAAATAGTTGTATTCTCTGCAGTGGTAAGTTTTGAGTAGTAGTTATTATATACTGTATTTATAAATACAGAAATGGGAACCTTACAATGTCACGTGTATGGAAATATGTTACGTATTTTGGTCTGACTTGGAAGATGTCATACGTAGTTGTGAGGCTTATGGGAAGAGCTGCTTCTCACATAACATTGGAGTGTGCTTTTAAGACTCATCCAAACATAACTATCATTGGGGAAGAGGTATCTTTTAATTCTTATTTATCCATTTTTGCTCAATGGGCTTGTGTTGCCAAAGTGATCCGAGAAACAATAACAAAGATCATTTGGTAGTACGAATCTCACCCCACCACTAAAAGCATTTTGTTGAACCACATATTATGAATCCCACCCCAGCACCACTAAAAACACTTTATATTATGTGTATGTATCATGAATCCGCTGAGACTTGAGTACTCACAACACCACAGATTAAACGAATTGTTGAACTTACATAAGCTGCTTTAAGGCAATTTTTATGTATTTAAAGACACTGTATTTTCTTACTGCAGGTCTCAGCAAATAAATATACTCTAAAGAATATTACAGATTATATAACAGATCTGATCTGTAAACGTGCTGAACTTGGCTACAACTATGGTGTTATACTTATACCAGAAGGCTTAATTGATTTCATTCCAGAGGTCTGTACTCCTACATCAGATTCAATATGCTGATGCTGATCTTTTTGGCCTCATTCAAGTTTCACCTCTCTATTCCTTTAAAAAAAAAAAGTTTCACCTCTCTATTATATGTAATACTACCTATTGAGGCATAAAGGAAATGTTCTGAGTTTCTGTTAAGAAATTTTTTATTTATAATCTACAGGTGCAGCAGCTAATCTCAGAGCTCAATGAAATTCTTGCTCATGATGTTGTTGATGAAGGTGGAATGTGGAAAAAGAAACTCAGGAGCCAATCTCATCAGCTCTTTGAATTTCTACCACAAGCAATTCAAGAGCAATTGCTACTAGAAAGAGATCCACATGGAAATGTGCAGGCATGCGTGCTTTCCTTTTTATGATTAATCATTGCTTACTTAACAATTATTACCACCTAGCTTTTTTATTATCTTGTACAATTATACAAAATTCACTTTTATTTGAGATTGGGTATATTATGATATTAACTCATGTTATTTTCTATTCATCATTTATGATTGCTACTCAATTCTCTTTGTGTAGGTTGCTAAAATAGAAACAGAAAAGATGCTCATGGAAATGGTGGAAACTGAATTGAATTCCAGAAGGAATCAAGGTTTATACGAGAAACAGTTCAGGGGGCAATCTCATTTTTTTGGGTACTTAATAACTTTGCACTAGTATATTAACACCGTCTCATATAAGACATCAGCTTCCCTTCAGCATCTAATTATGTGTCTTTTCAGTTATGAAGGTAGATGTGGTTTGCCTTCGAACTTCGACTCAAACTACTGCTATGCGTTGGGCTATGCTGCTGGAGCACTTCTTGATTCTGGAAAAACCGGACTGATTTCCTCAGTTTGTTCTTTTCTTCTTTATGTTCTCCTGCATATAATGAAATATCGATGCTCTAATTACCTCTTTTTGAACATATATGAACAGAGTGAAATGCATTAATTTTATTATCAAGAACCCCTATGCTTTATTTTTACAGGAAGATGTTTGCTAATAAGATTAACATATGAGTTTATTTAGTAATTTGAGACTTTACAGGGTAGGTTTTGCATTTCACTCTATATGAATATATAATTGGTGGAGCTCTAACAAGCAAATGATTCAGGTGGGGAACTTGGGTGCTCCGGTAGAAAAATGGACGGTAGGTGGAACAGCTTTGACATCGTTGATGGATGTGGAAAGGAGACATGGTATCATTCTTTTTATATAGGATCTGCAATAGTTTTTTCTCTGCTCTGTAACCACATACATTTCTGTCTGCAGGTAAGTTGAAGCCTGTGATCAAGAAAGCAATGGTGGAACTTGAAGGTAAATCTAATTACTGGATGTTTGCATCTCTACTCATATTGGGGACATTAGGTTTTCTTTCTTTTTTTCCCCAAAGATTTCTACACATTTGTTCTGTACAAATCAGGTGCTCCATTCAAAAAGTTTGCATCCCTACGTGATGAATGGGCATTGAAGAATCGATATATCAGTCCAGGTAAATCTAATCAATTTCAAGTTCTCTCTCATTTCAGTGATCTTGTGACTATATTCCATATGCCGATTTATGTCTGGAATGGCAAACAAGACAACTCAGCCCAATTGACACCCTTAAGTAATGTTTGATTTAACAGTTATATATGAACACAAAATCTAGAACACCGTGACAAAATGTCTTAATATATTATTGTCTGAAAACTATAACTAATTAACATGCTTCTGTATTTTGTTCGACATCTTTGACAGGTCCGGTTCAGTTTGTTGGTCCAACAGCAAATGATCTAAGTCACACTCTTATGCTGGAGCTTGGTGCCAAGGCATAGAATTTTAAACATTGATTTCCCTTCCTTTTGATTTTTCCAATCTTGGCAATATGCAGATGGAAGTGGACCAAATTCCATGTTTTAATTGTGGGTTTGAAAGTTTCACGAGTATTATATAAAAAAAATATCTTAACAAATTCTGAAGATATAGTAAGTACTATGATTCATAACTGACGCTCTGACCTCAAGACTTCAACCGCTGAGATCCATTCTATAATTAAAATAGTGACAAAAATATGCAAAAAGACTCACGCTATTTGATGTTGTTCAACTTGAATTGATTAAATTCGTTTCAAAGTTGAAGTTTGTCCACAATTCAACTTGGTTCAATCACAATTTGAGCAATTGATGTTTAACTCGAAATATTTTATACCCTATGTGCCACAAAGCACGACAAATATTGATGTCTCAAATCTGATAATTAATTTATCATTTGAGATTGGAGATATTAATTTATTTTGCTAGTAACAAAGTAAATATTACTTTTGCTATCTCCATGTGACAATTGAAGAATTACTGGTAGATAGCAGATTTGGTATAATGGGTTGGCCTACATCTCTAACTTAGCTAGATTAAGTCCACCCTCTGTTGTTACCACACAAATCTCAGCATTAAATTGGTTGTAAAAGTAGGTTTGTTTCAAAGTCAAATTTATGACCCAATAAAACTGATTCCAAATGAACGCGTGTATAATTTTGTTAATGCAAAGACTTGGACAAATTTCATATGAAAACATAAAAAAATATACAATAAATTTGGATTATTTTTCGATTTTAAGTTGTACCGAGTTGAAGGCCATGAGTTTGAATTCCATAAAAATTGTGACTATTTTTTAATTTCCTATTAGTCTTATTAGTTGTAGTTATTTAATTATTGTAATTTGCTTCGTTCTAATTTGCCAATGTATTCAATTGACAGGATGATGTAATTTATTATTTCACTAAAAAAAACAAAGAAAATAATATTTCAAAATTGGAGAAGACAACTACCAGTTTTCAACATCAATAGACCAAATCGGGCTCTAGAGTTTTGGTTCAAAGTTAGGCAAAAATCAGATAGCTTTAAATGTCTTGTGGCCATTAATAGTTGAGCTGTGACACCCACCAAACTCCATAAATAAAAATGCATTTAATTTTTCTACATGATGTCAAAATCTCATTAATTAAGGTTAGTGATGTTGTCAGAGCAATAATTGTTGTTGCCAGAGCAATTTCTTTTAAATTCCTAAGTTACCCTTATGTAGTCAAACTCATTAATTATTTAGTTATGAGTTTAATTAAAGTAATTGTTTTTCTTTTCGAACACAATTCCTTTTTCTTTGTTTTTAATACATACCATAAATATCCAACTAAGAAATTGATTACCAATTATGAGTTCTTCTTCCCCACTTTCGTTCAACCACCAGAAAATAAAGATTTTGATATGCCATATCCCCAACTATCTTTACATGACTGAATGTTCTTCTTGCAAATCAAGATTTCAATTTACTCCTCTTTCTTTCCCAATTACGATTTATATAGGAAAATAAATCTTAGTTGCATTTTTTCCCTTCCCCATAATTGATTCGGAGATATTGTCAGCCATCCTTTTTGGTTCAAGAATTTAATCTCAAAATTAAAATCAAAATTCATATTGAATAATGTTAAGTTCACTATTAATACTGAGCAAAGAAAAAAAAATTAGGAACCTTGTTCCACATAATAAGATGCAAATTTAGAAGTAATTGTATAATCATTTTTCTTTACTGAAATAGAAGCATCAATGAAAAATTGAAAATCACTGCATTTAACATAATATATTATTGATTGCTCCAGCAAGCAAATCTAAATCCCCAACTTAACGTCATCAATATTAGGAAATATTCAAAAAATTCTCACTAAACTGAATGTATGAGAGATGTGCAAATAAAAATAAAAATTCTATGTTAACTGTGATTTTTTAAAAAAGGTAAGAAAATAAATGGTTATAAGAGAGCAACAAGTTCCTTAAATGAAGGACTAAGTAATTAATGGACTTTGACCACAAAAGGGTACGTTCGGAATTTTAAAAAAATTGTTTTGACAGCAACAATTGTTGCTCTGGCAATACCACTAGCTGGGATAAATGCAAAACTCCTTTTTATCCTAACCATAATCATAAAGTATTAATCTCAATTATTATTTTTTACATCAAACTTCATCATCAGTATAAAGATAAAGATGTTGACAAAGAAATCCCACATTCACATTGTTTTTAACTATATGTTTTTATAGATAATGGCTTGTTTTAAATATTAAAATCAACATTAATGTTTACTCTTTACTTGGATCACAAAACTGTGACTTATCGTCACACACAATATTGTAGGTGCTAGGTGGAACAACATATAAGGAGGATGTCCGAAACTTTGCTTTCTCCTATGATTAAAATTGTCGGTTATGTTGTCTGCAAGTTTCCCTTTCTTGGAAAAAAACTCCGTCATTTTATCTACAAGATAAAGAATTGATAAAACCCACCAACTTTCATAGTGATTTGAAATTCTTTGTTGAATTCCCAAGTTCTTATATATAGTCATAGATAATTAATCTTTGCTTTTTCTTTTTTCTTTTTCAAGAATCGTTACAATGTTGTTACTCTTGCTATCTTGCTTCCCTCTTCTCTTACTTTCCATGTCAATTCTAAAGCCAAATTCGACTTCAAGGATAGAATCAAGAATTAGTAAATCAAGTGCAAAATTTGAGATTTTGGAAGAAAAACAGGGGATTTCTTTACTTGAAATACCTGATTTACCCCTGGACTGTATTCTTGAGAAGCTTTCACCATATGGTCTATGTAGCATGGCAGGAGTATGCAGGTCTTTAAGAGAGAGGTGCAAAAGTGACCATTTTTGGGAGAAGCATTTGAAGCAGAAATGGAGTGGAGTAATTGGGGATTCTGCTTATGAAGAATGGCAATGTCACGTTTCCTCAAAAAGGGTACCTAAATTCTTGAAAAGACACAGAAAATTCAAGCTTTTTTATGATTTATTGGACCTTTTTTGCAATAAATCAGAGATTAAAGAATGGAAAAGTGGTTTGAGTAGTTCTTTGCCAGTAAATTCAGTGATGTCTTTCTATTTGGCTCTTGAAACCGGAAAATTTTGGTTCCCAGCTCAAGTTTTTAACCGTGAGGTAATTTTCTTGGTTTATATCTATGAAAAAATTCAAATTTTTATGTCTTATTACCAACATTCTTGGTTGAATATATTATATTAATTGATGGTTTTATTTTTTATTTTTTTAAGGTGCAGAAGGGGAGTGTTGGATTTATGCTTTCATGTTATGATGCTCTACTGTGTTATGATTCCACAACAAACAATTTTGTTGCTAGGTATTACTTCTGCAATCAAAAGAGCAATTTTTCTTTTGGTTACCTTCAAGAGTTTTTGTCCTACCTTTCACAAAATTATACTTGTAATCCTAATTAATTTTGTAAAATGGTATGCAACTTTTTGCCCCTTTATATTCAATAAAGTACAATTTCTTAAAACGAGAGACCAAAAGGTATTTAGCTAGGTCAATTCGGTGGGACTAGAAATGAAATTTTGCCTTTTTTTAAACCAAAATCTTGCTCATCTGAAAAATTAAATTGCAGGTATGCAGTCAAAGGAAGGCAAATGATAGAGGCAGATATAGAATGGAATAGAATAAGGGCACCAAATTTTGATACCCGTGCTAAAGTTGTTCATATTTCTGACTGTTTAGAACAACTTAAGCCTAATGACCACATTGAAATACAGTGGAGAAGAAATAAAGATTTCCCATATGGTTAGTATTTTTCTCATCAAACTGAAATTCAGTACTCCTTTTTTTTTTTTTTTCCATCAAAATTCTTTCTTGATATTGGGTCATGTCATTAATGGAAATATCAAATATCCCAATTGTATCAATTAATAGATCTGCTGTATTAACTTATTTTGTGGTTATTACAGGTTGGTGGTATGGGGTTGTTGGACATCTGGAATACTGCAATGGCAATAAATCAAATTGTCAGTGTCACATTAGTGGTAAGGAAAACTGGAACACCCAGCCCTTTTCTTGCCTGTTCTTTTACATCATCTATCTCATTTTGGTTTCAAATAATATATAGATTCATTCATCCTACAAGAACCGTACATATGCAGATTTTAAATTTGAACACTTGTCAATGGATCTATATGTATTCTTTTATTTTTGGAAACAAAAAGTGGAAAGTTTATCCTCATTTTGTTGAAAATATTAATTATCTTATTATGGATATAATTTTCCAACAACTTATTTGGTAGCTAATGGTCATTTTTATGTAACAATTATCTTGTGTACGTTTTACAGACACTGTGATTTTGGAGTTTAAGCAGTTCAGCACTGGATCAAAATGGAGGAAAACTATGATAAGCAGAAAGGATCATAGAGAAGTAGGAAATGAAGAAGATGGATTCTATGGTGGAATTAGAAAACTTTACAATGAAGAAGAAATTGCAATATGGAAAAATTTATGGCCAAATTGCACTATTGAATAGTTAAAACCTCTTAATTTAATTTGTACATATGAGAGTCAACCAGGCTTTGCTTTTTTGTTACATTTTAGGAAAATATCTTATTTTGGAACATTCAAAAGAGGAATATGGCTATATGAGTAAATAAAAGATTCGGAACAAAGAGTATTAATTTACTCAAAAATGGCTCAAATGAATTTATCTATCCAGATAAGAATTGTAAAATAATCATTATTAAATAATAATTGCAAAAACTCAAATTTTAATCTATCCAGCTTCTTTTTTTTTTTTTTTTTTAGGAAACATAACTTTCATTGAACTTAAGATTCAGCGTTTACAATATTCAAAATTGAAATAGGTAAAACATTTGAAGAATAAGAATCCTTAAAAGAAAGTCGCGCCACTTCATGAGCCGCTTGATTACCGTTTCGATCAATATGCCTTGCCTGAAAGAATCCAAAATCACGGATAAAAGATTGTATATCTAAGATGATGTTTCCGTAATCCGCACATGAAAACGAATCTCCATTAACAGCTGCTATAATCACACTCGAGTCCCCTTCCAAGATGATATTGTTCCAGAGTTGAGCACTAGCGTACTCAGTTGCGAACAAAGCGGCTTTTGCTTCTGCTGATGTCGGGTCTAGTGGTTGTCTAATACAAGTCGAGCCCCATCCAACACATACCCCTAAAGAATTTATGGCTATCAATCTCAGACCACAAACTCCGTCCGAAGTGTTTATAGCCGCATCAAAGTTGATTTTTATGGTGTTAGATCCCAGAGGTTGCCACCTAACCGTACCCCTGCTGTTAGAGATATATTGCATTATCTTGCTTCAACTCAGACCAATACCTCTGTGCAAAATAAATTACTTCACATGGGAATACATGTTCTTCTAAATGGAAAAAAAGGGTTCCTGCAAGTATAACTTGAGTGGACTAAATTTCGTTTCTTGTTTTATATTTAGTAAAATATTATAATATTTTTAAATTATTATTTGACAGTTTTCTAGAAATACCTGAATGATATATATAAATAAAAGCAATATAAGATAAATTATACTAGAAATTACTTTATAGGTTATACTTTCGATTTCAATGATTCAAAAACGCATTGGTGTTTTCAATGGAAAGGAAATTTTAATATGTGAGTCTGTGACAATATTTAGGTGAAACAAAATTCTTGAGGTTGATTTTGCAAAGTTATATACCTGTAATTTTCTAACTGGGCCAAAGTCCAAAATCTATATCATAATGGATCAATAATTCAGTGCGAAATAATTATACTGGGCCTGACTCAGTTACACGTAGTAGTAGGGCTGTCAATGGGCCGGACTCGGACCGGATCAGAGAAGATCCGGATCCGAGTCCGATTTCAATTTTTCTATCCTGATCTGGATCCGGATCCGAATATAGCAATCGGATCCGAGTCCGGTGGAAATTTCGGATCCGGATAAATTATCCGGATCGGTTTAGCATATTTAACAATAATTTTTTTTTCCATTTTCCTCCAAACCACTTGTAGATTCCACCATCATGAACTAAAATAGTAATATTTTACTTATTTCATCAAAACTATTGTAGAAGATGGAATATGGTAGACAAATATAAACGATCAAAATTAGAACAAAGGAATAAACAAAAATTTAAATAAAAAAAGATAGAAACTTGGACAAAGAAGAAGAAAACCCAATATTGATAAATGGAAGAGAAAACAAAAATTGAAGGAATAAGTAGAGGGAAGATGTCGAATTCTACATAGATGAATGATTAGGGTTTTAATTTTTCTTATTAAATAGCATAAATTAATATGTTGTGGGCTCAATTAGTTACCAGACCAGTCAAACATCACCTCTCATGCATTTCTTTTTAAGATTATTTTAATATAGTAAAAGATTTTAGTGGAACATAGATAGTTTTATTTTTATTTTGGTTTAAATACATAATATATATAACATATAGTAATATAAATCGGATAAGGATTTGTAACGGATCGGATCATCCTAGATCCATATTCGCTCCATCTAATTCGGATTACGGATCTTCTTAATCGGATCAGGTCCATCGGATCACTAATCGGACAATTATCCTAATAAATCGGATCGGATTCAGATCGGATCGAGATTGAAATCCACCCCATTGACAGCCCTACGTAGTAGCTTATGAATTGCTTTTTCTTTTTTCTTTTTCAAATTTATAATTAGCTTATGAATTGTTTACACTTTCTAGAAGTCACATGTATTATGTATTTTTATCTAAAAATTAAATTAAATAAATAAATGTATTATTTATTTTTTATATTTAAAAAATACAAATCTGAAAACATATGATAAATTGTCCAGCTAGGTCTCTGTTATAGCGAAATTGGTTAAGAAAAATCAACTTTCGTATTATTTAATCTTCATATATAAAAGTTCAGATTTTGAACAATATTTTTCATGTACATTGAAAGATGAATTAGATTCTAAGTTCAAACTAAAATATAATATCATGATAAAATAATAATATATAAATTTTCAATCCATATAATATAATTCATGACGCTTTCATGTGGCAGTAATTAAGTATGAAAATTTGTAATTAAGTATGAAAATTTGTAAAGAGTAAGTAATTAATTCATGACGCTTTCATGTGGCAGTAATTAAGTATGAAAATTTGTAAAGAGTATTCATGAAGTGTCAAACATAAACAAGAAATTATATGATTGCAATTCTAGTTTCAAATATAATATTAGAATTTAATCAATTAATTTAGATTAAAAAAAATAAAGAATAAAATTAAATAAAAACACTATATGCAAACTAAAAGAAACCCAAAAAGGAAAGTTTTTTTCTTTAATTTATTTTACATAAAATAATAATATACCAGGGATAGTTCCTAGTTTCAAAATTATTATATTTTAAAATATATATAATGTAAATATATATAACCAAAATAACATTATTACAAATTAATATCTTCCTTTATTGATAATAAATTGTTTCAAAACTCAAGTCAAATAAAAAGAGATATTTACTCGAAATAGAAAATAAAAAATAGGGATAGAAATGTGGAGTAATTTTATTTTTTTTTCTTTTTGAGAAAAAATATAGAGTAATTACTTACTACAAAACTTCCTCCTATCTTCAAACTCCAAAAGCAAAACCGGGTCGGGCCGAACCGTTTACCCATCGCTGATAGAGAAATTTAGACGACCAGAGTAGAGAAACAAAAAAATATTGTAGAGCGTTAAATTCAATATACAAAGATCGATAATCAATTTTACTGTATAAAAATATATATATATAGGACTGATTAGAGAGAGGTGATTGGTTCGGTCTGAAAATGAACGGCGGCCCATCTGGATTCAGTACGTTTTCTCTTCTCTCTGCTACTCTTTTTTTTATTTATTTTTATTATTTGTGCTGTGAATTGGCATTTAATTATTAATTTCGATATTGATTTTCAGATAATGCGCCTGTGACAAGAACAATAGTAATTGCTACAGCTCTTTTCACAATCGTATTTGGGATCCAAGGCCGCTTCAGAAACCTCTCTTGGTCTTATCAGGTATTAGTAATTTTATTAAAAAAATTGTTTCTTTTATTAGTTGTGATGTTTGTTTCTTTAATTGTATTTGGTTGTGTAATTTGATATATTTAAGGGTTTTTATCATAATGCGATTGCAGTTGGGAATCTGGGTTTTATTTATTTTAAGATTTGGAATTATTAGGCACAATGGATAGTTGTGTTGAAGAGAAATTCTTGTTACTCAGAAATAATGTATGATTTTGTCTGAAACATTGTATATTGTGTTTGCTCTTTAATTTTGGGGAAGTTCATAATGTAATTATTAAACAAATATGACAGGATATTTTCAAGAAACTCCAAATTTGGAAGCTGATAGTTTCGATTTTTGGTTTTTCATCTACACCAGAGCTCGTGTTCGGGATTTATCTGCTGTACTACTTTCGTGTGTTTGAGAGGCAAATAGGTTCCAACAAGTATTCTGTAAGTTCTTGATCAACATCAATTTCTTCCTAGTGTGTTTATGGTGGAGTTCAATTGCTAAATTGACGTTTTTACGATGGTGAGAATTTTCGTTTTGATTTAAGACCCTTATGATATCCGGAAAATCTCCTTGTATATGCAGTAGAAGAATCTAATGCTTGTTGTAATTTTTTTTGCTTAAGAACTTTTAGACTTTTAAATGATCTTTGACATGTCTAGTTCGACAAACAAAAAGGAAATTGAGCTATTTCATCTAAAGAGTCTAATTATTTATAAAATTAAATATATTGTAATTGCTTTCTAAAATACCTACTCTGCAGAATATTTGAATTTGGAAATTTGTAGGTAATGGTTAGTTCTTTGTGCAGGTCTTCATCTTGTTTTCTGTTCTTGTGTCTTTGCTGCTTGAAGTCCTTGCACTGTGGCTGCTTAACGGTAAGCATAATTTGAACTACATATACCTTATTTTTGTCTGGCAAAATTGCATTTTTAGTCCCATCGGATCAGATCCTCTGCACATTTGGTCCCGCGTATACAAAATTGCAATGTTGTTCCCATCCACTTTTGGCACGTTTGGTCTTATAGAATAGTTTCTGATTTGCACTTTCTGTTTTTCTAAGTTTTGCACTTTTGGTACCAAATAGGGATAAAGTTTAATTTTGAAATACAGGACCAAAAGTGCTGAGGATGGGACCAAAAATGCAATTTTGCCTTTTGTTTTATCTATATATATATAAGTAATTTTAGTCTTCAATCTGATCCATTTGGCATTGCTATTCTGGCAGATCCTTCCTTGAATATACTCACATCAGGACCCTATGGGCTTATATTTGCTTCATTTGTACCATTCTACTTTGACATCCCAGTCTCGACACGCTATCGCGTTTTTAGCCTCAACTTCTCTGACAAGACTTTTATCTATCTAGCCGGTCTTCAGGTAATTCATTTCTCTTTATTCTTCTTTTGAACTCGATCCAATAAAAAGTTTATAATTTTTAAAATTGTTATATCTTTATCTTGCAGCTGCTTTTGTCATCCTGGAAAAGATCTATGGTACCAGGGATCTGTGGTATTCTAGCTGGTTCCTTATATCGCTCAAATATTCTTCGTACACGTAGGATGAAGGTTGGTCCTAATCTTATAAATTCCTTCCTCTTTATATTATACGTACATTTTACCTAAACATCATCTACCGTCATCCTCTCCTGAGAAATTCTATGTATGTATCTCCAAAACTTGTAGCTCGGATGTGATTGAAACTGTGAAATAGAAATTTTAGCTTTAGCATTAGGGAAATAACTATACACATGGAATCAGATGTATATATTGAAGCTAAGCGTTGTCTAATATTTTTCTCCGTTTTCAGTTTCCTGAATTTATGGCTTCATTCTTCTCAAGACTTTCTTGGGCATCTACATCACCCACTGAATCATCCAGTCGCCAAATGGAGGCAAGTTATCATCATTCTAGTCCTAGTCCTCCTCCTTTATCAGAAGCACCACCAGCCGAGGCCGAGGACTCCATTGCTACATTGGTTTCAATGGGCTTTGATAGGAACTCAGCACGCCAAGCACTCATACATGCCAGGAATGACGTTAATGCTGCAACTAACATCCTACTTGAGTCGCAACTGACTGAGTAACGTAAATCGAAGCCCATCAGGAAACAACGCATACTAATTAGTTTTGGTTTATTGTTTCTGTGGGTGTATTCAGTAATTTATTAATTACAAAAAATACATACATGTAAACCTGAGGCTTTGTACAGTTGCTTCTGAAGAACACAGTATATATTATTAACTAATTGAACTTCTAATTTTGGTGCCTGGAGTTTTTAACTCATTCTCGTTTTTGTTTATAAAATTACATTACAAGTAACTCAGACCACCTGAATCCTTCAAATTTGTTAGGTTTATTATATTATTACTCTTCAGGTTTATTTATATATAATAATAATAATAATAATAATAATAATCGTCAAAAATAATTACCTAGCTACTCAAATTATAACTGTATAAGATAAACATATCTAAGAAGCAGATCGATCAATGATACTAAATTTTTGGGATTATTGCATTTTTGGTGCCACGACTTTAGCCCACTGGCATTTTTACCCCGTAATTTTTCGGGCTGGCACATTTGGTGCCACAACTTCAAGATCAGTGGCAATTTTGGTGCTAATTGAGACCCAATTTTAAAATTGGCCCGAAATTCCTCCATGTACGGGCCATGTGACATGAAAATTGGGGATTTTGACCATTCAACACCTTTTTCATGAAAAAAAAATTCCACCCACCAAAACCTAGGCTACTTGGATGTTTTTATTTGGGGAAGAATAAGAAAGCCGGTAACAATTTAATTAAGGGAATGTTTGGTGAATTTTATAGGAAAAGTTATAATCTTAAATTTTGGTATTTTTTTTAATTGAAAAAGACGTTGAATGGTCAATTTTGATATATTACTAAATCACATGACCCGCATATGGGGGAATTTCGGGCCAATTTTGAAATTGGGCCTCAATTGGCACCAAAATTGCCACTGATGTTCAAGTTGTTGCACCAAATGTGCCAGCCCGAAAAGTTACGGGATAGAAACGCCAGTGAGCTATAGTTGTGGCACCAAAAATGCATTAATCCCCTAAATTTTTGATATAGAAGCAAGCGCGCGGGTTGTGAGTTATTTATCCTAACCTAATTAGGATAAGATATAAACCAAACAAACTTAAAAGTTATGTTTTAGTTCTTGTGAGTATTATTAGGCAAAATTGCAAAAACGTCCCAAACTATTTAGTGATTTTGGATTTTCGTCCCAAGCTATATCAATTAGCCAAATTCGTCCCGTAATTTTATAATATTTTGGAATATCGTCCCGCTTACCACATGGATGCTTACATGTCATGAAGTGGCAAATTTTTGCATAAACAATTATATAAGATTGCAGAATTCGTCCCAAACTAATACTAAATTTTAATTTTTCATCCCAAACTATATCAAAACGCCGAATTCTGTCCCGTAATTGAAATAACATGGGAAAAAGAAATTTGTTCCAAACTAATTATAAAAATTTATTATTTATTAATACAAAAAAAATGCACAATTTTTTCCTAATGAACTGAGATATGATTTTTTTTCTCAAAAGCGCACGGAAATTTCAAAATTTCATACTATTTTTCTCTTAAAAAAAGTTAATGGCAATTTACTTTTATGTGATATTCATAATGTTCAATTTACACTGTGTTATGATAATGTGACAGTTTACCCTCTCGTGTTGTGATAAATGTGGCAATTTACCTCATGTATTATAATAAATGTAGCAATTTACCCCCTATGTTATAAAACACTTTGCATGCCCACTCTCAATTTATACAATTGAGTTACACTCTCCGGTTCAAGGGGATAAAATACTTTTATTTAAAATTTTCACAGGGGGGTAAATTGCTCCTTTTCAAATTACAGGGGTTAAATTGAACATTATGAATATCACATGGGATAATTTCCATTAGTCCCTTAAAAGAGTCATTTCCATTACATAAAAAATTTAATAATTGACTAAATTCATGCAAAATGACAAGTTACGAGACACAATTCGGCGAATTAATATAGTTTGGGACGAAAAACCAAAATTTGTAATTAGTTTGGGACGAATTCTATAGTCTTGTATAATTGTTCATGCTAAAATTTGTCACGTCTTGACACATAAGCAGCCATGTGGCAATTGGGACGATATTCCAAAAAAATATAAAATTACGGGACAAATGGCTAAATGATATAGCTTGGAATGAAAATCCAAAATCGCTGATTAGTTTGAAACGTTCTTTGCAATTTTGCCGTATTATTATTTAAATGTTGTGAGTACGTACCATGTTCTTAAGACACAACAGAAGTACCTTAACTCTAAGTGGGTTTTGAATCATCCTTCCAGGGAGATTTTAGATAATTCGTTTCTGAACATTAAAGTTATAAAGTTATGTTTAGTTGTTGAATTTTAGTGAGTAAAATAATTATGAAAAATCGAGATGCACAGAAAATAAAGGCCTACATCCTACCTGAAAAGTAACTTTTCATGATTTATTATTTATGGCTTAATAAGAGAAGCTATAAAAGTACACACACAACATCATATCATATGAGACAAAGGGAATACATGCATGTACCAGAAGACACAAAACTCACTCAGCTTATAAGAGCTGTTTTTTTAGTAATATCCTAAATACATATTGTAAAATAATCTACTTACACTTTATCTGTACAATCTTCTACATCTCCTCATTGGCACCAGCCGAAATATTTCAACAAATAAACATAAATTTCAACATACAAACTCAACTCGAGTTTGCTGCGAATTGGCTACCGAGTTCAATGCAAGCCAATCCTTCTTAGATCTTTCGGGTGATAGGCCTAAATGTTGAAGGATGGACCGTATTTTCAAACCTTCTGGAATGCTCTAGAAGAAACTCCATGCAGAAGTCTAACAAACCCCAAGAAGCTAAGCTTCCCGTCCGAATGTCTTAACCAATCCTGTAGAACTACGTGGACCGGAACTGATGGACCAAGTCCAAGTTCCTGTCCAAAAAAAAAAAAAAAGAGAGCATAAGAGTATATATATGTGTGTGATTCTTTTATTAACCAATTCTAATGCCTTGAAAACTAGGGAGATCTTATTTGGCGAAGGTTTATTTCATTGCTAGCAAGTTTGTGATAATTTACTAGCTTGATGCTTCACTTCATATATTATTTGGGTGAAATGCAAATATACCCCCTATGTTTTGCCTAATTAGCAAAAAAAGAAAAGAAAAAAAGACCTGTAATTTCTTATTAGCAAAAACACCCCTGTGAGTTTTTATTAGCAACAAACCCCCTCCCCCAAGATGGAGTATATATTTTGCAGGAAAAATGGCAATTGTACCCTCACCCTAAAATGCAAAAACACCCCTAATAGCCTAAAAAACTATCAATATTTCCCCTGTTAACTTTATAAATTGCCAATAACCCCCCTGTTTACTTAAAAAATTGACAATGACCTCCCTAATGACTTGTGAAGGAATTTCAAATAGTAGGGTTTTTGCTAAATAAAAAATGAACACAAAGGGGGGATTTTGCTAATTAGGCAAAGCACAAGGGGTATTTTTGCATTTAGCTCTATTAGGAGAGAAGAGAGAAAGAGAGAGAGAGAGAGAGAGAGAGAGAGAGAGAGAGTATACAGAGGCAAGTTCCTCGATCATAATGGGCCTATTTCCGTCTTTTTCAAAAAAATCATATGCACGTCGTGCATGTTGTTCCCAGCTTTCCATTCCTTCCAACTGATGTACACTTATTGCTGCAGCACAAAATTCTTCAAAATCCATTTTTTTGTATTGAAGAGAACTCACCTAACATGCCATTCATATCAAAACACATTAACCCATTTTCAACACTCATATGGTAAAAAAAAAAAGATCATTTCAAAGAAAGATAACCGAAAGTCTTACCACATTGACATAATCTAATACCCGCGAATCCTTCATTGCATCAGTCGAGTTCTTTGACAGAGCCAATTTAAAATTTTGTAGGGATATAAATCCGCTTTTATTTGGCCCTAATAACGTGAACTGGTCTCGAAGATAAGCTAACTGTGGTATTGTCAATGTTTTTGCAAGAGCCTGTTGCCATACAAGAGTAAGGATAATTATATAATAAAATGTAATATAGTAAAAAATTCACAATTAATTGGGAAACATTATAATTGAATTAGTCATTGAAAGAGCCTTATGCATATACCCCTAAAGCTGCTTTTCTCAAGGAAGAAGAACATATATAAGCTTTTACAAGCTTATATGTTATCATATCCAGAGGAATCTTCACATCGTGGTGTCCAACTAGCCACGGATGACCTAAACATTACAAGTAACAGACAACTGCATTAGCTAGTTATCTAAGAAACACAAAAACTGTTATTTCCTCTTGGTGAATTAAATTATAGTAAATTACACAACCTACACCTGTGGTACGGTCAAATTACATTGAGGCCTCCTCATGTTTAAAAAATTACACAAAACACCCCTTATGTAACCAACTACATTTACAACCCTACAACTTTTACTCCTCATGGAAGTTGACGACATCGAATTCCCAAAATAACCTCGGTAAATATTTTCAGATCTTGACCCAATTTCATAGGGTATATGTTATAAGTTTTCACGTGCAAGGGGCGTCTTAGTTAGTAATGTATAGTTGGAGGGGTCTAAAGACAATAAACAGTACGGTTGTAAATGAGGATATTTATGTACCTTCAGCTTACCTTTTATGATTTTTTAGAGGTAGGGTTGCAAATGTATTAAGTTGTATTCTTCCTCAGAGATAGTTTGTGTAATTTACCAATTCTAGAAAAAAGTTTTTAATGCCATTCAATTTGGCCGATAATAGTCAACTTTCAAAGAATATAATGACATTACTAACTACTTACTCAGAGCTTGAGCTGCCGTTAATCTTTTACGGTAATCTTTATTTAATAACCTTTTCACAAAATCTACGGCATCAGGAGACAAAGAAGGCCAAGGGGCTTCATCAAAGCTAGGGTCGGCCTTTAAAACAGCTCGGAAGATTCCGGATTCGGTCCTTGACCAGAATGGTCTACTTCCACAAAGAAGAATATAAGCAATGACACCAATACTCCACATATCAGCCTCGGTTCCGTAAGATCTATGCAAAACTTCAGGCGCCACATAGTAAGCACTTCCAACGATATCATTCAGCCTTTCATCTGTAAAAATATCAACTCATCAAACAACTCTACTCTCCCATAATTAATAATGAGAATAATACTAAAACTAGATTGCAATAAAACTTAACCTGGCTTTACATAATCAGAGAGTCCGAAGTCTATGGCCTTCAAAGGGGAATGCTCGTCTTTTGAACTAAAGAGAAAATTCTGAGGCAATTTACGAAATCCATGTTACATAGAAAAAAGGGGGAAAAATCCTTAATTATCTACATTGCTTTAAGAAAATGTATATTCATTTACGCTATGTTTGGTTCTTGGATTTTAGTGAGTAAAACGCTAGGGAAATGTTTTCTTAGCTTCTAGAAGAATAAGCTTCATTTTTTGCTCAATTCCATTTTCATCATCATTATACTCACTGAAATTCAAGAACCCGATATAGCCTTGGTCTTACAAGTGCTAGCATATCGCCGATACGAAAAACCAATCATAATAGTGCAATAATCCAATCAACCATCTAAGACATGGATCAATATATTGAAATTTAAGAGGCTTCACGAAAAGAAAAAAAATTTATGGGATATCAGTGGACATACCTCAGGTTTTAGGTCTCGATGAACCACACCTTGGAGATGGCAATATGCAACCACACTTAAAATCTGTACCATGACGACTTTGGCATCTTCTTCTGGGTATTTGCCGCCCCTTGACCATACAAAAAGAAAATAATTTTGCAAGGCTTGGACTTTGGAAGCATAAGAGATTTGTGCTAAATATAGAAATGAGAAAACTTTATACATACCTAGAAAGTATCCTATCCAGTAACTCTCCTCCATTGCATAACCTGGAAAAAAAGGAAGAAAATTATGGAGGTGAGAATCACAGTTCCACTTGGTCACTAAGAAACGGAAAAAAAAAAGGTTATATATCAAAATCTTCATTAAATCTTTTAGATTTGCAATAAACACTGACAAATGTCAAAAATCCAAACTTACTCCATCACTACATAGACATTGTCTTCATCTTCATATGCCTCATAGAATTGGACTAAGTTCTTATGTCCAGTTAGTGCACGAAGCATCCTCACTTCTCTTCTAACATCTTCTATAGCAATTGCAGTTGTCATCTACACAAATTTAAACTCCAATCACATAACATAAACAAGATTTTGTTATCTTTCACAATCACCATCTTATGCAAAAATCAAAGAAAACTAACACTAGCAATACATACAAGATAGTTTTTCATTAACAAACATTTCTACTAAAAAAGGCAAAACCAATTACAAAAAATAAACTTTGATCAATCATAAAAAAGATACCTTTGATTTTGGGATAACTTTAACAGCAACATCAAGACCTTTCAAGCTCCCTTTCTTCCCTTTACCAGAACAAGTGTAACCAAAATGGCCTCTTCCAACCTCTTCCGAAATTTCGTAATGACTAATGAAATTCTTTGAAAACCCAAAATTCTTATCTAATCCAATAATCTCACCACACTCACTCCCTTCGGGTATAGTGGCTGTGTTTGGCTTAACGGAGCCGTGTCTCCTTGCAAGCAAGGCTTTAATGTGCTTAGCTGGTGATGGAGGTGGAAATGGTTTCTTAAAAAAGCGAAGAGGAGTCGAAGAGACACTGCTTGAAGAATGAGCAGGGGAGTTTTTGAATGCACTTGAAAGTGGACTTGGGCTGTAAAATGGGAACTTTGGTGTTTTCCCAGTTGAGGAATTGAGTACAGGTTCATTGTTTTCATATGGGATTATTGGATTTTCGGAGTAATTTTGTGGTGGCTCAATGGGTTTTCCATGACAAAGTCCCATTGATTGGAATCAAGAAGAACCGTATACTGATAGAGATTCAAGAAAAATGGTAAAAGCAAAGTTGAGAAATCCAATACCTTTTTACCGAGAAAACAGAGTTGTTTCAAAGCATTTTAAAGGAGTTCTTTTCAACAAAACTTAATCTTAGGTACAAAAACTTAACAAAGATAGAATCTTTAATCTTGATCAGTAAAACCCAGAAAGCGAAGCAAGAGAATTTGCCTTGCCAAGAGAATGGATAAAGATTGGAAGGGGATTAGACTTTCTTTTCTAATGATCAATGCCAAAAGGATTTGCAGAAAATATATGGAAGAATGAGGAACTGAATTCAGTCCAAGAAATGGGTAGAAATAGGAGCTTTAGAATCAACCAAAGCGAAGAAAAGAAAGAACCTTGAGAAAAAGAAAAGATGCTTAGCAGCAGAGGCTGTAAGAAAAGGAGTGAAGAGGGGATAGAAAAAGAAATAGAATTCCAACCCTCCTTTCTTCTTCTCTCAAAAAAAAAAAAAAAAAACCTTATTTTCTTTCATAAATAATGTAATTCGTTTTCTCCTAATTATTAGTTATCGATTTCTTTCTATTTTTCTTTGATTTTGTTTTGAATGGTTTAAGGAGAAATACTTATCAATTTTGTTAGATGGGGTGTTTTTTATTAGTTGATAAATAATAATGGCGATGGTCTTGTGGGGTTTGGGTTTAGATCCTTACAGCCTGTCCTTATCGAGTGTATGTATGAATTTCTTGTTTGGAGAAATTAATTAATTGTTGTGCTAATTAAATCATAACTTTCTTTTTCCATTAGGATACTATAATATAATTTAAGCAAAATAGTAATTTGGACAAGAGTTGAAGTATGTCTATCTTATAATCTTACAAATACTTCATAGTTCAGTGAATTACATTTTTGGTCCTACTTTTTTTAATATCATTCTAAATACAAATTAGGGATTTTACACTTTTGCTAAATATGAAAATATGGTGTACTAAGCATAAAAACAAACTATTACAATCATAAAATTAAATTAGTGAGATTTAATTTGAGTGTTTTTCTGTCAATACGGAATGTATTTGAGATAAAATAGAGAAGTGGTAGAAATGACACCTTACTTCTGTTTATAGAGAAAATTGATAAAAAGTGTAAGGAAATAATTTATG
The DNA here is from genome assembly GCA_030819805.1 of Penstemon newberryi var. newberryi. Taxonomy (NCBI): domain Eukaryota; kingdom Viridiplantae; phylum Streptophyta; class Magnoliopsida; order Lamiales; family Plantaginaceae; genus Penstemon; species Penstemon newberryi. The sequence goes on from JAUALY010000002.1 coordinate 1,159,172, forward strand.
CCTTACCTCCAAATTATCTTGTTTACTTAACAATTTCGAGCATATATTAACTGGTCGATCAACCAATTGTCATAGTTTTGTAAAAATAGAAAATAAGTAGGCTTAAATAGGCTAAATTATTTAGGAAATAAAGTTATGTGATGAAAATTAATTTTTTCCTTGGCATTTTGTCCCATCAAGTTCCCATGCATTATTATTTAGCTCCCAGAATTTCTACAATACTCCCTCCATTTCATTTATCAAGTTAACCCATATATGTGTTAATAGAATTATTTATGTGCAGTGTAGATTATAAAAAAATTAACCTTCAAGAGGTATTTTGTTAAAATCTCAATTAAAATCGAATGAAAGGGCTGATTCATGTTATGTTTTTTTTTTGTCGCATTCGAGTCTGATTTCAAACTTCCATTATTTATTATTCTTTAATATTAGCAACAACTAGAACTACATGTAGATAAACTTGTTTTACGTGATTTGAAAATAGAACGCCGAATATACTTACATATAAAATTGCTCTTTAGTTTGTATATAGGAACTTATAACAAATTATATTAAAGAGTAATCCACAAAGTTGAATTTGGGGTCATTTTGAATGACGTGTGAAAGTTAAGGGGCAAAGTGAAGTGAATAAGTTTGGAGGCAAAGTATGATACTTAAACTTTGGGCAACTTCTACAGATTTTAAAAAGTACTCCAAAATTTAACGATTCACTTTTGATGCAATGTGCCAAAAAAAAAAAAAAGAATTTCCATGCAAAAATGATTGAGGATGATGCATGAGGCGATTAAAATATATTTAGAGAGTAAGTTGTGATTGATTTGATCAAGAAGACGGACTTGGAGACTCACGCACTTGGCGCTATCATAGAGGACTGGAGGCTTCTACGGAACCCTTGGACTTGTGTTCTTAAACACACCTTACGAAATGGAAATAAGTGTGCTGATGCTCTAGCTAAATTGGGCTATGAACAGTCTGAGAGAACGAAGATTTGGGACATCCCACCGGAAAGTTTGGTTGATTTGCTTGTTGATGACTTTGGATAGTCCTTTTTGTAGTCTGTAATTTGTGTTTCCTTTCGACCAAAAAAAAATAAAATAATCCAATGAGCTATTGCCATAGTTAAGCTTTCTAATTCATTTTTAATTTTCAGTTTTTAATATAATTAAGATAAATTGTGAAGTCACTTAGTTTCAAAGAGAAATTAGAGGAGCCTTAATTTGCAGCAAAGTTGCCTTCATTAGTAGGTATAACTACTTTCATAACTCATAAGTCATTCATATTTCTTTTGAGAGGAAAAAAAAAGGTTTTAAATCTTCACGTTTAGTCTATCAATCTCATTGGTCAAAATCTTCAAAATTGTTTTACGATTAATAATTTAATAAGGGAAATACCGAAGAAAATAATTCAAAGTCCAATTATTTGATGTAAATAATTTTTTTTTTTGATATTTCCCTTATTAAATAATTGCTAGATAACAGTGAGATTCATCCTATATTAACATCACGTTAGATCTAATTTATTTAAGTGAACTTAACTTAATCATTGTGTTTTAATAGAAAAAATAATAAGCTCGACTATTAAAATATTTTTATTCTTCAAATTTTAGTAACAATATAATATGTTTTCTAGTAATAGTATATAAAGATAAGTTGAAAATAGTACATAGACTTTCTAAAGGTAGATCTTTATGTTAAAAGATGATACAATGGAATTTATTCCTATTATCGGATTCGATTTTTTAGATTCTTTAAACTTTTTCTTATCATATGTATTTTCAATCCATATAGTGTGTCTTAGGTAATCCTTTTCATTAAAGAAAAAAAACCTATTAGATATTGAACAAATCATTATAATTAAAATCAATTATTATAATCAAATAATCTTGACTGCTTTTTTAAGCAAGTAATCAAGAATATTTTTTTCTTCAACAGAAAAAAAGTAATCAAGAATTTGAAAAAGACAGTACGTTCTTGGTTTTATATGTTTTCCACCCCTCATTTTTAGAAAGTCCTATATATTGATTAACAACTAATTCATAACTTATGTATCTCTCATCACTATGTAATGATTTTTTTTTTTTAATTAAAAGGGCCTCTTAATCATGAGAATATAAAATCTTCTTTTGGCTGTTAATTATATATTCAAAAACCTTGGCACACAAATAGTATGTAGGAAAGCAAACAAGGACTCCACTGTTTGTCCCCTTTTTTGGCAATAGTGGAGCTTTTTGTCATACACAAAAGAAAAATTATTATTCTTTGATGCCCTTATCTCCTCCACATCTTTTTTTATTTTTATTTTAGGAATAAAGTTATTTTTAGAAAGAGATCTTTATAAAATTCTCTTAGTATGATATTTGATCTCACAAAATTATTCACGGATTAAGTGTCTACACATGCAATTATATTGATCACTAGTTTAAGTGTTCATCAATTATAATTATGTTTATGTTTCATGGAAGCGTCCAAAAAATACATTACGACAACGACACACGTCAAATACATATCGTATGTGCAACCTGACATGTATGAAAATGTAAATTAAAAAAAATGTCATTGTATCCGTTCGAATATGGTTCATCGTCACCCGGCTCTAGTTCACCCTCGTTGTAACTCTTGCTCACTATCGACTCAATGGAGTTTTTAGTATATTGTCGCATTTCCAAGGTGGGGAGTCTTTTTTCCCCATCGACCTATTTATTCCAATAATCTAAGGTTTTCTTTTTTCTATTTAGCCACTTTTTTCTCTATATCTCTAAAATCTATCCAAGAACGAGTAGAAAATCTTTCGTTACTAAAATCATTGAAACTAATTTAGTTTTTGATCAAAATTCTAAACCTTTTTGTGTAACTTTCTTATTTGTGGTTTTGGATTTTCTCTGAATTCCTATATAAACTCCCATACATTTCTCGCCATGAATACACTCAAAAACACTTGGTAAAGATATTATCTCTTGATCTAGATCTCATCTCATCTCAGCTCTCTCAAGTTATTTCCTTCTTTTTCAACAACCTCTCCCCCTCTATATTTCAACACCCACTAAATGTGTGGTGTGTTAAGACAGAAAATGAATTGTGCTAGATGTTTTTATTATGTTGTGTTTCATATTCGTATTCGTGCATCAAAACATAAAATTAATAAGACATAATTATTAGAATTCACCACATGGATTGGACTAAGTCCACTTACTTGGCTTGGGCTTAACTCAACCTCAAAAGCTAGCTTATAAGTTGAGGATTGCCCAAGACCTTATAAAGTGGACTCAACTATGATTTTCAACCAATATGGGACATTTAGTCTCAATACTCCCCCTTCACGTGTGAGCGGGCTGAATGTGTGGGAGAAACAAGCCCAACACGAGACATATGAAAGCCCAACCTTGTGAATTTGCGACATATGGGTGAAGACCCAACACACGAATAAAGACACTCCGGGCCTTTGTTAACCGAAGGAATAATGAATCTCCAAGCCTTGAATAACTGGAGGAATAATGACAACCCAGAACTTTGTTATCTGGATGAATTGTGTGGGTAGATATTGAAGCCCATCATGCGTACAAGGAGGAGCCCATCGCGGAAGGAGGTGACCCACTTTAACCCGGGGCTCTGATACCATATTAGAATTCACCACATGGATTGGGCTAAGTCCACTTACTTGGCTTGGGCCTAACTCAACCTCAAAAGTTAGCTTATAAGGTGAGGATTGCCCAAAACTTTATAAAGTGGACTTAACTATGATTTTCAACCAATGTGGAATATTTAGTCTCAATAAGAATGAATTCGCACTAGAAAAATTCAAGTATGTAGCATGTACATAATTTCCCCATCATTCACAAAGAATTAATATTGAAGTTGGTGGAGAATTAAAGATTTGATATGAACATGGGTTTACAGATGGTTTTTTTTCCTTGACAAGTAATTAATTTCTTTACCGATCGATAACACAATATTAAATAGTTTTGGTCAATGTTTGAAGATGCCGTTGATTGTTGAGAATCCAATGGCAAAAGGAACGCCAATCACGATTGTGGCAATTTCTCTGATTAATCATTCTTGTATTGTATTGTATGCGTGCACAAGCACAATATATTTTGATGATAGTAGAAACCAAATTAATTCTAGTTGCGCGCAGCATCCGTCATAAAAAAATTGCATGGGTAAAGTGAAATTATTTATATTTAATTTTGTCCGAGAAAGTGGTGATTATTGTTGTGCAGGCAGGCAGCGTTACATTTATGTGATATAGATTAAATTAATAATGGAAATTGTATTTTGGAGATTGATTTAATAATAAAAAAATTGGCGAAAGGAAAACTTAACACAGTTGAAAATCAACCACAATTATTAGTCTGTTAAACTCGAGAACCTTTTAATCTTTTCATCATTTGATTATTGTATGTATGTATTGTTAGGTGACCCACCATGGGTCTGACCAAAGGAAGGTAGGGGCCGGGCCCACCATTTAAGCTTCGTGTTGGTGAAAATTATATACTACTTCATATAGGTCCTTTTTCTTCACAAAATTAATGAAATCAAAATACAGTCTTACACTTGAATGTTTTAATTTTTAAGGTTGTCATTATAAGTTTGGTTTAATTTACCTCGGACCCTTACATGAGTAGAATAAAAAATAAAAATAAAAAACCTTTAAGCCATACATATACTTGGGAAATCCGATCGATGGGTAAAATATAATTAAAAAACTATTTGTGAAATTTAATTATTTGCTACTTAAAATTCAAATCAATCAAGCCTTAATGGAAACATTTAACTCACGTACGTGCAATTAATTATATTAAATTACTTTATCGTAAGAATATACAGTACTAGGTAGCTAGTAGCTAGGTTGGATTCTTGTTTAACCATTCATTTAGACACTATAAATTGTCATCATGCACAAAATCAAGATGTTATTCCATTCTATCCTCTTTTCTTCATTGCATTACTTTTACTACCTAGGAATTAAGACCATAAATTAAATAGGTGGGGGTGGGGCGGTCGTCTAACTATCTTTCTCAAAGATTAATAGTACTAGAATGGAGATTTCCATCCAATATATACTATATATATACGTATATATATATGCTTTCTCCGAAAATGGAGATTTCCATCCAATATACATAGTTGTCGATCACCAACTATATAATTAACTTTGCTAATAATAATAAAATCTGTTGCAATGGAATTATATCAAGCAAGCATACGTCTCATTAATTTTATATTTGACAGAAATATGATGCTATAAAGTGGACATATATAATATATAATAATATTGTTGTCGAATTAAAAAGGATTTTTCATGTTTTGCAATTCCATAAATATATTTATGTAATAGAAGAAACATATATGGAGCATCACATGTCACTAAAAAGATCTTCAAAACAGTGAAACCCTAAAATGAAATTTTAGGTAATGTAATGTAATTTACTAATTTTCTACTTTGTTTCATTACGTAGTTAGATATTACAATTTAACTCAAGAGTTATATATAGGTAACCTACATGTTTGAATAAGGACCTGTTATTGTATATGGAAGAGGGCAAGATCATTCTGGATCTATGCATTTGATTTCACAAGAAAAAATCATCAGAAAATTAGGAATTAAGATTTTAACTTTATAAATTATTATTAATTCTAACTAATAGTAAGTAACAATTTACCTGATGGGCCGAGGACTGTTCTGTAGAAAGAAGAAAGACCTAGGAATCATTCTTATAGATTTCACTCAATATTAATTAATAGGCCCATCTAAAACATAATTCCCATAAGTTTTGGTCCAATCAAATCTAGCGGACTATTAATAAATTTAAAATAATACTCCGAAATCCGAATAAACATTTTCTCTTATTTTTGCTCTGACGCAAGTCTTAATAATACTCTTTACCGTTAAACATTTTTTTTTTTAAAATAGGCTCAAACTCGATAGAATAAATAAAAATTGGAATATATATTAAATAAAAAAACAACAATATTAAAGCTCGACTTATGTTTAATTTGATTAAAACTATCCTTTATTTTTTGACAATTTAACTTGATTAATATAAAAAAAAAATTGATATGAAAAGCGATTTAGTGATTGACTAATTTACAGATCCAGTTGTACGGAGAATTAAATAAGGTAACCCTTCGTTCCTGCAGTGCCGGTGTTGAATATTATTATTATTATTATTGTCAATTCTGAATAGAAAATTACAGCCTGGCTTGGTTAGTAAGTCAAATTGGTGTTTGCTTTGCTACCAATATTATTTATTTAATCTTAAACAATTGACCAAGTACCGAATTGACTTTTACACCCTACGTATTTCTTGAAATGACAACAATACTTTCTAATTTTTTCCAGATACGTGCTATAATAATAATGCACATTCCTATTCTAATAAATTTCTAATAGTTTTGTAAAAGAACACGAGGGTACAATAGTCCATTCAAGTGCAGTATTTGGAAAAGGACAATATATAAATGAAATCAGAGCAGTAAGCAAGTAGTATAAAAAAAATAAAAAATTGAATAAAAACCACAACCACCACCACCACCACCACCACCACCACCACATCCTCTTTCTCTCTCTCTCTCTCATATAATAATAGTATAAAAATGGAGCCATGGCTTGAGTTAAACAATAAAGTGGTGATGGTGACCGGTGCGTCATCCGGGCTGGGCCGAGACTTCTGCTTGGACTTGGCCAAATCCGGTTGCAGAATCATAGCCGCCGCTCGCCGAATCGACCGGCTTCAATCCCTATGCGACGAGATCAACAACGATCATCAACCGAGAGCCGTGGCTGTTGAGCTTGACGTCAGCGCAAGTGGGTCCACAATTGAGTCCTCGGTCAACAAGGCTTGGGATGCATTTGGCAGAATCGATGCTTTGATCAATAATGCTGGCGTTAGAGGTTCTACAATTTTCAGTTTTTTAATTTATTACTTACCTGCTATGTAATTGTAAATTAAGTTTCTTTTATATACATACAAATTACAAATTAGTTATTCAAATATAGCCCAAGTTAATTAGTTCTTCTACTTTTATTGCCATTGTTGGTAGAGTTTGGGCTATCTTGTACTTGAAGATTTGGGTTAATTAGTTGCTATCACCCATGCCATAACTTTTAGCACAATATTTTAATAAAGCAGAATTGTCACGGGTTATTAAGGTGTTTCCTGCATTGAAATGTTTACAATTGCTATCATTCTATTCTATGTATGTTGTCCTATAGTTTATGGAGATGACTATTATAGGTTGTGGCTAAACTCTTTCCAATGTTTCCATGGCAATTTTGTTCTGCTTCTTTGTGTGGTCCAACATTTTCTTGATCACACTTCCTGATGTTCTACACCTAGGATCTTGCTTTTTTTTTTTTTTTTGCTTCGGATTCGTGTCTTTTCTTGATGTTGTTGTTGTTGTTGTTGTTGTATGTTAACGCTTTAAGGTTTTCATTGTGTAGGTAGTTTGCACACTCCATTGGATTTGTCTGAAGATGAATGGAATGATATCATTAGAACTAATCTAACTGGAACCTGGTTGGTTTCAAAGTACGTTTGCAAGCACATGCGTGATGCTCGACTGGGTGGATCTGTCATCAATATATCCTCTATTTCAGGTATTAATCGTGGACATTTACCCGGAGGCCTTGTTTATTCTGCTTCAAAGGCTGCCGTAAACACCATAACAAAGGTAGTTCTTTAAGGCACATTCGACCTTTTCATTTCTTAAAATTAAAAAAATCAAAATTGTATTAAAATATACATATAAACAGGTAATGGCGATGGAGTTAGGAGTGTACAAAATAAGGGTAAATTCAATATCTCCTGGACTTTTTAAATCGGAGATAACACAAGGTCTTATACAAAAAGATTGGCTCAAAACTGTCGCTGAGAAAACGGTTCCTTTAAGAACTTTTGGCACTTCGGATCCAGCATTGACATCGCTTGTACGGTACTTGATTCATGATAGTTCAGAGTATGTGACAGGGAATGTTTTTGTAGTCGAAGCAGGTGCTACATTACCTGGTATCCCAATTTTCTCTTCTCTTTAGATGTCAATGCAGTGATGTTTTTTGTTCATTTTATAGGAGGAGAAAAAGATCAAGTAATTACTCTATGGAGTTTATGTTTCATTCTTCATGTTATGTAAAAGGGAATTTTGGGTTGGAAGTCTTTCTAATTGTTTTTATTCTTTTCTATGTATTGCATTTTTCTTACTTTTTTTTTAGTTCACTTAAAATGCAGTCTATGATCCACATTGAGAAACTATATCACCGAGACTAAAAATTCAAATCTAAGTTATTCAACATTTGGTCTGAGTTTGATTCACAAAAGTTTGTCTGTGCTCCGTATGTTATACATCTCAAATCAAGTTTGAAGCAGATTTATTTCATATAGTTTAATTTTTTTTATTGGAACTCGACTTCAACTTGATAAATTAAGAATAACAAAATATAAAAGAATAATCTATTTCAGTTCAATTTGACTCGAGAAGTTAAATATTGAAAAGAAAAAAAAAGATTTTGGTGGTAAGTGCACAATGCAAATAATGTAGGGATGCAAATGTAAATAACCTCGTTGTAAAAGTTCACCTGGAATGGAATCTGGACAAAAATTTCAATTCACAATAACATATTACACCTCAGACTTTTCAAAAATTAAATTACTAAATCTCGCAATTAATTATGTACTATATGAAATATTTGTATACAATTACAAACAAAAACCTATCCCAATCCAATAAAAAACGATAATTAATAAGAGTAGCTTTTAGATAAAAGAATGACGAGTCAAAGCCTAGTGGAAAACAGCTTGGAGCCATGGCTTGAGTTGAAAAACAAGATCGTGATGGTGACCGGCGCGTCATCGGGGCTGGGTCGGGAGTTCTGTTTAGACTTGGCCAAAGCAGGATGCAAAATAATAGCCGCGTCTCGGCGGATTGACCGGCTTAAGTCACTGTGCGATCAGATTAATAGTGAGCCGATCCAAGATCAACCTAGAGCCGTGGCTGTGGAGCTCGATATCAGCGCGAGTGAGCCCATTATAAAGGCTCGCGTGCAAGAGGCCTGGCAAGTGTTTGGAAGAATCGATGCTCTGGTCAACAACGCTGGTGTTAGAGGTTGAATCTCACTCTCATTATTATTATTATTATTAATATTATTGTTTGGATGAACAAAATGCAAAGTTATTTCAGGAGTTTAAGGTTTGTTTGGATGAAGTTTTGCTCATGGATTTTTACATTTTGAAGATTTGGTCTGATAAAAGGAAGATTTGGTTGGTTAGATGAAAAAAGTTAAAATATGGTTCTTAATGTATGGGCTCACCAAATAGGCAAATCTGAAAGTATATGGGCTCGTTTGACTTGCTTTTCTGAAAGTATTTTGACATGCTTTACTAATATTGGGGTAGAGTAATGATACTTGTAAAAAGAAATCTAAATGTTTTCAGTTTGTGTTCTTTAAAACATTGTACTAAAATTTTGAAAGTTGGGTCTGTCAAAATGTATACGAATTCCGATCCTATAATTTGTGTGTAGAACGTGTGCACGGTCCATTGGATTTGTCGGAAGAGGAATGGAGCAGTGTTGTGAAAACAAACCAAACAGGAACCTGGGTTGTGACCAAGTGTGTATGCGAACACATGCGTGATGCTAAGCTGCAGGGCTATGGTGGTTCTGTTATTAATATCTCTTCAATTTCTGGACTTAATCGAGTTCAATTCCATGGTGGCCATGCCTATTCTGCTTCAAAGGCTGCTATTAATTCCTTCACAATGGTACTTAAACATATTTTTGGATCGATATATTAAGCCTATTTGAGTTTGAATTAAGGTTCAGAAACTAAAACAAAACAACGGCAAATGTTGTGAAAATTTGACTTGTATTTCTATTTGAATGTATGTAGGTTACGGCACTGGAGTTAGGGAAGTTCAAAATAAGAGTAAATTCGATATCTCCTGCATTATTTGAATCTCAGATAACTCAAGGTCTCCTGCAAAAAGATTGGTTAAGGAAAGTTATGGCAAGAGCAACCCCTTTACGAAATGAAGGGACAATAGTTCCAGGATTGACATCACTTGTACGGTACTTAGTCCATGATTCTTCCCATTATGTTACAGGAAATGTCTTCATTGTTGATGGAGGATTAACATTACCTGGCATCCCAATATTTTCTTCTCTTTAAATTTCATCCCAATGTTACTTGTGGCATTTGTAATGTGCAAAATTTAGCACAATGCTAGTTTTGTGTTGATGGCATAGGATATGTGCAATTGATTTTGATTGGGTGGTTTGTTTTTCGGAAAATAATAGCAATAGCCGAACTTCTGAATCACCAGACAAATGTATTTAATTTAATTTTTTTCGAGACACTGTCAAACACGTCTCTCATCTCATGGTCTCGCAATTGTTGAGAACTAGTCTTTAACTGATTTGATTCGAAGTGAAGAAATACTTCCTTCGTTTTTTTTTTTATTTGTCGCTTTGACAAAAAAATTTGTTCACTTTTATTTATCGTTTTAGGATTTCAATGTAAATTAATATTCTTTTATCAATTTTACTCGTCTTACTAATAATTATCATTAATGCTAAGATTATTTGATTAAAAGGGTATTTTAGAAATTTTTTTCTTTAAAAAGTGGTTATTTATGACATTTCTTAATTTGTGTGCAATCCTCCAAAACCACAAATTAAAAAAAATGGAGGGAGTATAATACTAATAATGATAGTAATACCAAGAACAACTTTTGTGGTCATTACTCTTTTGCAATAAATATGGCCGTGGGGTGCTCTTGTTGCGTGTGATCGCTTCATTTTGGATGAACTTCTCCTAAATCACGAATTTTATAAATATACACAAATTCAAGGCTTAATCCCACTTTGCAACCTACAAATAGGAGCATTTTTCATTTTGCACCCTACAAAAAAAATTATCCCACTTTGCACCCTACAAACCACTATTTCATTTCAGATTGCACCCTCAACCATTTTCAGCCCATTTTAGTTGCCGGAGTAAGGGTAAATTCATCCTTTCACATTATTAACCACCCCAATTTCCCCCGAAAAACAATATATGGGCAAAATTGACATATCTCCATAATAACTTAAAAAAAACTGAAAAATAGAAAACAAGTCTTACGGGGACTTAGGGTTTACTCAATTTCTCATCTTTCTTCTTCAAGTCGATTCCAGTGCCGCCTTTTTCTTTTTCACTTTACATATAATTATTGAAACTAACCTAGAGTAATTTTGAGGATGCACATGTAGTTATCCCTAATTACTAATTCTACAAACAAGTATAATAGAGTTGTTAACGAAAATGAGAATCAAAACGTTAATAAGATGAGAAATTGAGAATATGGTAAACACAATTCATTCTCTTTTTTTAGCAGCCAACACATTTTTCTTCAAACATGAAAAAGGCGCACTGGACTGAATTTGAAGAAGAAAGAGGAGAAATTGAGAATATGGTACCCAACTTTACATATAATTATTGAAACTAACCTAGAGTAATTTTGAGGATGTACATGTAGTTATCCCTAATTACTAATTCTACAAACAAGTATAATAGAGTTGTTAACGAAAATGAGAATCAAAACGTTAATAAGATGAGAAATTGAGAATATGGTAAACACAATTCATTCTCTTTTTTTAGCACCCAACACATTTTTCTTCAAACATAAAAAAAAAAAGACGCACTGGACTGAATTTGAAGAAGAAAGAGGAGAAATTGAGAATATGGTACCCATAAAACTTGTTTTATATTTTTCAGCATTTTTTTTAAGTTATTATGATGATATGTCAATTTTGCCCATATATTGTTTTTTAAGAGAAATTGGGGTGGTTAATAATGTGAATGGACGGATTTACCCTTACTCAGGCGACTTAAATGGGATGAAAATGGTTGAGGGTTTATTCTGAAATGAAATAGTGGTTTGTAGAGTGCAAAGTGGGATAATTTTTTTTGTAGGGTGCAAAGTGAAAAAGGCTACTATTTATAGGGTGCAAAGTGGGATTAAGCCCAAATTCAATGATGTTAAATTCAATATGGATGTGGTGATTTAAAAAAAAAAAATCACAAAACACAACATGGTAATAATATTTATATAATTTTCACTAAATTAATTATTTATATTCAAGTACAATTAAACCTGTTTCTTTTATGAATAAATTAGCTCAAATTCACCTATCGTAAAGGAACTATATCATGTATAATAGTATATGTTTGAATTTTTATCATATTATTACTACTAAATCTCGGCAAAATTTCATTTTTGGCCCTCTAGAGTGATTGCATTTTAAATTTGACCATTTATTGTGGTACATCGACAATATACATCCTTTATTGTGTCATCATCATCAATTCCAATCCTTTTGACTGGAAAATTAATCTTTTTTGGTCGAAAATCATCAATTTATGTCCGAAAAATTTAATTTTAATAAAAAATATCATTTGTAGAGTGACACTTAAAAATTATGAATTTTATATTCTGACTCCACAATTTACAAGTCAAAGTCATGTGATAGGTCAAATATGACATAAATTGATGATTTTTGGGGATAATTAAAAAAAAAATTCCAAAATTATTGATGATGATGACACAATAAATAACGTATATCGTCGATGTAAATAGTCAATTTTGAAACGGAGCCACTTTAGGCAAAGACAAAATATGTTATAATTCACTTATTTAATTAAATTAAATTGCCATTTTTGAAGGGTATTCGGTATCTACAACAATTAAAGTTGAAGTTGGTAATAAAGACTTCATTTCATTCCCTCTTCTCTATAAATGCATAATAATAGTAGAGTAATTGTTAAAACAAACACGCACGAGAGAGATTAATGGAGAGAGGCTTGGAGCCGTGGTTTCGGCTTCAGAACAAGGTGGTGATGGTAACCGGGGCGTCGTCGGGGTTGGGCCGTGAGTTCTGTTTGGATTTGGCTAAAGCCGGGTGCAGAGTCATAGCCGCGGCTCGGCGAATCGATCGGCTGCAATCACTGTGCCAAGAGATAAACAGCAACAGCAACAGCTCTAATTCTAATTACCTGCAGGAGGAAGAGGATGAAGCAATTAGAGCTGTGGCGGTAGAGCTTGACGTCAGCGCAACTGGTTCCCAAATTGAGGCTTCTGTGCAAAAGGCTTGGGATGCGTTTGGAACAATTCATGCTCTCATCAACAATGCTGGCGTTAGAGGTTAATTCAATTAAAAATAAAAATAAAATTATTTTTTTTCTTTCCTCAATCTCAATATTCATCATGTCTCTTTAGTTTGAACAAAACTCTCTAAAAATTGTTCAAAATCAGAGCGTGACATAATAATTTTGAGGAAAAAATCGTGTCTTATTTTGGATCACTCCAAAAATTAATAATTTTGGGACACACAGAATAATTAGATAATAGCTGAAAAAACTAAGTAAAATTTTAATTATGTGCTTAACTTTTATTTTGCCCGCTCCAACTATCTCCAGTTTCTCCATATCTCTCGACTATCAATTTCGTCAGTTTGATCCTTCCAAATATCGTTGAGGTTTCAATTGTATCAGACAATTTAAGTCAACATAGTGATTTTTTTTTTTTTTAATTACATATTTTTTTCTGGAGATCTATGTTTTTACCAAATTAGGCTATAATGTTTCAATAGTTTTTTGTTTGCAAAGCAGATGTGTTATTCTATATGACACATTCAAACATGTGTGATTACTAATTAAATTGAGGTGTATGTATATTGGATTAATTAGGTCGGGTACACACTCCATTGGATTTGTCGGAAGAGGAATGGAATGAAATAATTAGGACAAACCAAACTGGAACATGGCTGGTCACAAAGTATGTGTGTATGCGTATGCGTGAAGCTAAACAGGGTGGATCCGTTATTAGTGTCTCTTCAATTGCTGGTCTTGAACGTGGACAGTTACCGGGAGGTCTTGCTTATGCTTGCTCAAAGGTCGCCATTAACACAATGACAAAGGTAATTAAATGATGATGATGATGATGATATAATTTTTGGCTACATGTAACGTAATTATGTTTCTTCTAGTGTAGGTGATGGCATTGGAACTTGGCAAGTACAATATAAGAGTGAACTCAATATCTCCAGGCCTTTTCAAATCAGAGATAACACAAGGTCTAGTTCAGAAAGACTGGCTCAAAAACATCCAACGTAGACTCGGCCCTTTAAGAACATTTGGCACCACAGATCCTGCATTGACATCACTTCTCCGATACTTGATCCATGATTCTTCTCAACATGTCACCGGCAACCTTTTCATTGTTGATGCAGGAGTTACTTTGCCTGGCCTACCAATTTTCTCCTCTCTTTAAATAAGATTATATCATAGAAACAAAACATATATACTTGAATTTAATTAATGAAATTGTGTGGTGTAATTCTCATCAGTTCTTGTTTTGTTCTTTTGTGTCATAAAGATAGTTTTTATGTGTGAAGAACATGCTCTTATATTGATAAATGTTGACATTTAAAATATTTTAGACATGGTTCTTCATATATGCATACATACTTGTGAATGATGCTCTCTTATATATATTAGTCTGACTTCTTCCAAGAAAGAAATACTAGTTAGTTAGTGCATGGAAATGCTACAGGCCTACAGCATATTTATTGTTAATTTTGAAACCAAAAAAGGTTACAGCCACTATTCTTATGAATCTTAATTAATAGTGGTTAATGGTCGTATTCAAACACGTACTAAAGCTGGTTGAAATGGACAAGTGTTAGCTCTCTCTCTCTCTCTCTCTCTATATATATATATATATATTTCTAAGTGTCATTAATTCTTTTTATCCAATTTGTACTAAAAATTAATTTAGTACATTTGCAGTATGATATGTTAGGTAAAACATTGATAATTATGTGTCATTGCTACAACAAATATTTGGATAGATTTGAAATTTTGAATAAACATTATCAGTCTAGCATTTAATTAATCAAAGCTCTTATCCACACATATATAAAAATGCACCAACTTTTTTCTGAATTATAAAAGTTAGGCATTTTGTTTGAAAAAATACTTAGATGGTACCGTACAAGTGTTAGCTCGGGATTAATAATCATATAGGATGACCGTAGGGAAAACTAACCATCGTCCCAATAGTTCAAATATTAACCCATTTCTTTAATAATAATTCAAATTGTATTATCATCTTAATTTTTCCATATTTTGGCGAATATTTTATATATAATATACATTACATGGGCTTTAATTATAAATTAAACCTACAAAGGCCGAAAGCAAATGTTATTACAATTTTGTCCTCTTTTAAGGCCCAAAAGTTCAAATCCCACGTGAGTTTCAATGAAGTATTGTCAAGATGCGCAAGGATATGATGACACCTTTTCTTTATTGGACTGAAATTGTTATACATAATTTTAGAAGTATACATGATTTGGTATCAGTTCTTAGTGCATAGGAGTACTTTTTAATTATGTTTATCTTAATTAGTTCAAACTGATCTTCTGTTTTGTAGTCCATATACTATTATGATTTTTGAAGTTATGCTTGGATTTTGTAAGTATATAACTCTGCTTATTAATTTATTGCACTGCAACAATTAATGGTCGGTTGGGTTCTCGATATGAATTTGAATGTTCTCTGGCTTCAAATATATCATAGCTAAGTTCTAAATAAATAAATATCCTACTTCTTTTGCTTCATACATTTGGTTATTATATATATACTATTTGGATTGCTTCTGCTTAAACTTCATCATATTTGGTTGTGTTAATAATTGTCTGATATACATTGTTTTGTTTTTCTATAAGGCTAGTTGATTGTACAATATATATACTTGCTATGCGATCGGGTTACACCTATATATAAGAAAGAGATCATCTTCTGTTTGTGCTAAAAAATTATAGCTAAATATTGCTACACCCCAAATCTTAATTTAATCTACACAATAGTTCAAGTGTCACATTTTGACTATGCGGGTCCATAACATGGGCTCCTGTTGGATTTTATGGGTATTAATCCAATTGGTTTGAGCTTAAGCCCATGAAATAGAAATGAATGAAAGATGGAAGAGCTATAATTGATTTATTTCCTATTCAGAATTAATTCAGTAAGTAATTAAATTCTGATTAAAATAATATTTTAATATTGATTTTGTTTGTTTTGTGAGAATAAACTTATTACACAGATTGTTTTAAACATTTCACAATAGCCCCTTCACCACCAAATCAATTCTTGACATAACAAGAACAACAATTCTCGCCCCACTAGGAGTTGAACCCATGATATTGGCTCCGAAACCATTATTAGGACCGAGCATCTACCGATGTGCTAAGAGCTATAATTGATAGCAACAGTGTGATCCAAATCTTTAAACTAGGCAGCAGCTCAAGACAACAAAGACCAATTACAGAATAAGTGAAAATAAGATTACTTTGTAAGTGTTTTTGCTAGTGCTATGAGGAGCAATCAAATCAAATTCTTTAGAAATTGCAGTATCATGTGAGTTATCATTTATTGAGCTTTTTTCTATACATGTGGGTAATGGGCCAGAGGACCGTATTCTATATGCAGGAGCATTTAAGTCTTGTAGTGTCGTTTCTAGCAGTCACTTCTTGTTTTAGTAGTAGTAAATACCATACCATGCACCTTAATTAATATTGTCTCTGTTATGGACGTTAGGCATTTACTATCACAACCACATAAAAGAAAGAAAAGAAAAAAAAAAATAGGACATTTCCAATTTACATTTACATACAGTTTAAAGTATATATATATGTGTCTTCATAATTTATAACTGCTTGTGGAATAGCATTCACAAATTGTATTTCACTCCAAAGCCCCGATCGAAGATATTATATGCGTATATTGTATTCTATAGAAAGTTTGATGTAAGTTTTACATAATAATTAAGGTAATAACGCACGCAAAAAGGTCTTTCATTTATCGAAATATTGTAATTTGTAATTTCACTTAAACTGCGTTTTACTCTTTGTGAAGAAATAAAAATAGAATGATCTCCTAATTTTCACACATCATATAAACGAAATTATTTACTTTGAGAGTTGATGGATACCTATTACGATATTGTGACATAATCATGATGTAAACGGGTAGAACTCCTTGTTTTATCAATTGTAATTCTAGTTAATTAGTGGATGCTAATGTTTCTTAATCTTAGTAATCGATTTTAAAGCAGGTGTATTATCGTTGTATTATGATTGAATTCTTACAGAACAAACAACGCATCATTGAATAGTTAGATTGGTAAAATCAACTCCACAAGATTGAAAAAATTAATACCACAAAAGATTGATATTCCACCGTCTTTTAGTTAAAAAGAACATGAAAACATTAAAATAAATTTACCAAACATGGAAATCCCCTCTTAAGAGGTTTAGATTTACATTATCACCCCTAGCTATTGATTTTAAGCCGAAAGAGATTGAAGTGGTGGGACCATAATATTTTTAAAAAGTCGCTGAATTTCATACCATGTATGAGTGCCCTTGTTTCCTTCTCAATGTGCACACACACAAAGGCAATATGAATAGAGACGCATTTGTAACCCCAAAAAAAATGGAGTAGAGACGCGTGCTTAATTATAAGTATCATTTCATGGATTTTTGTATGTATGTATTTGCACGTATATATGATACATCACACGTGTGTCTTAAATAATACTATATTATAAATAAAACTACTAATTTTTAATTTCTAGAATATTACAAGTTATTGAAAACTAAATTTTACACATTATTATTATTATTATATATATATATATATATGTGTCATGTTTTGGTTGTGTGTTATTTCCTCCTCTTGAATTCTTGTGCTAAATTTGGAAATCAAATTTGACTAAATAAGAAAAGAATGAAAAGCCTTTTGCAAGAGATATTCCTTCTTTATGCTTTAATTGGAAATTGAAAGCTATGGCCTGTGAAAATAAAACTCAGACATACATATATCATTACACCAACAACCACATTTAATGGCATTTGTAAATTCAAACCCAAATTAATAAATATTCATGAAATATCATTTTTTCAAAAAAGAAAAACAAAATTATAATTTATCAACTCATCAACAGAAAATCCGGAGAAAAATATATGATTTTCATTTACAAATTAAGCTGAAGTATCTTGAAAATGGAACAGAACACTTAATTAAGCAGCATCAAATGAAAGAAATGAAA
This sequence comes from Penstemon newberryi var. newberryi, assembly GCA_030819805.1. Taxonomy (NCBI): domain Eukaryota; kingdom Viridiplantae; phylum Streptophyta; class Magnoliopsida; order Lamiales; family Plantaginaceae; genus Penstemon; species Penstemon newberryi. The sequence continues at coordinate 1,177,317 of JAUALY010000002.1, forward strand.
AAAAAAATATTAAAAATAAAAATCACTTCTTGAACAAGAAAATCAAGAACGACCCATTTTTTTTATTGAATTTTTTGTTCTACTACTTAATACTTATCTGTTGTGTAGAGGATTTGGGCCTGTGTACACTCTCCTCTTCTGAGCACCAACAATTTCATCTGCAACATTAATATTTCTGTCTTTGGATCCATTTCTATGGATTTTGAAAGCACTTTTTTTACCTGCGGTAAATGTAAATTTACCATTCATCCCTTCGGCAAAACTTGGATCCTTCAACAGTAAAAGCATTAGCAGAAGAATGAAGCACAAGAACACTAATTCTTTTACAATTCCCATTTGAAATAATTTTCTCCTGTGAATAGCCCAATAAGTCATGGCACCTTTCTCTCTCCTTTTACTTTCTTGATCAACCAAAGAAGAAATGTTTTTTTTAAGGTATAGAGAAATGGGAAGGGATTTTCTTTATAAAGTTGAACTTTTTGTTTGGTTTTTTTAAGATATTGGAGCTAAGTCAAACTGGTGGGGAAAGGGACAAATGTGCATGGAATTTGCTTCCTTTGTACTAGTATAAAGATTTGGTCTGAAGCTCTCTTTGGTTTGGATGTTTTCTTTATTTTTTCTGATTTTTTGAGCCAAATTTACACACAATACAGGGGAAGAGAGGTGGAAGATTGCTGACTTACATGAAAAGCTCATTCAAAATGAAAAGAAAAAGAAAAAAAACAATCATTAATTTCTTGGTATATACTATAAAATATATGTTGAGATTGAGAGAGAGAGAGAGAGAGATGTGAAGTAAGATTTGTAAGTGGAATTGTCTTAGATAAGTCACCTGAACCTCCTTTGTAGATTTTTTGGGGAAGTGGTAAAGTAACATTTTAACTGTCAAAACAACATTTCATATAAATGTAGCTTGAATATTGTGGTGCTATTGATATTTGATCAAGTTGAATAGGATGTACATATTTTTCTTTGTTTTCTAAAAATGGGTTAAATATAAAATACTCTAGTGTGTTATGTGTAACTTGCACAAAATTATCCTCTGAAATATTTATTACATATGATCATTATGTATTCCCTCCCTACTAAATAGGCCCTCAAAATTTGTATGACTTGGGAGTTTAGTATTAAAAATTTAATAATACAAGGGGATTCTTATGAAATAAATAATTCAAAGGCAGTTTCGTTCATCTTTGCATTTTTCCCTTTAGAATTTGGTTCCTTGGTGTACTATATAAATGGCAATAAATATACAAATCCGTAGATACTTATAATTGAATATTTTTGTACAGAAATTAGACTGAAATGAATTCAATGTGGCACACCATTAATACATAGTAGTATGAATCTTTGATATTGATGAAGGGAATTTTCGTCTAAGTGTCTGGTCCACGTCCAATGTGCCACGTAATGATGTTTTCCGCTCCACAATATGGAATCCTAAGCCGGTCAGATCGAGCTGGACTCCACTTCAAGGTTCCTAACCCTGTGCTCAAAGAAACTCGTCAGGTTGTGCCGGTGGTTGACCCGGCGCTGACCCTCCGATGCCTAAGTCAGATCAATTCAAAGCATAGCAGAATATAGCAGAAAAGTAGTAGTTAAGCGAGCAAAATCTACCTTTAAATGTAACAAATACGGAGTATTTATAGGAGGGGAAATCAAATCTTTCGGATCGGTCGGGTCGGGTCGGGTCTTTATTGGTTCAATCCAAGACTTAGTTTAAGGTGTGGTATATGTCGCTATATGTGATATCGATATCACATAGCAGATTTGATCATAATGGTCCATTTGGTTGTATGTCGAATAGGATGGTCCAGTCTTGGTCGATAAACATACCACATTTGGTCACAATATGTATGTCGATATATAGAGCAGATCATCTAGTTACAATATGTATGTCAATATATAGAGTAGATCTGGTCACAATATGTATGTCGATACATGGAGTAGATTTGGTCACAATATGTATGTTGATATATAGCAAATCTGATCACAATATGTATGTCAATCTGGTCACAATATGTATGTCGATATATATAACAGATATGTTTTGGTCTTACGTGTCATATGCCACGTCATTGATAATATTTGGTATATTAGTTATGTATCGTTTTTCATTTTTAAAATATATAGAGTACAATGACCAGGCTCCATCATTTTCCAATTTCTCATGAAGTGTAACCACTGCAATGAATTAGTCAAAAAAGTATGAACAGAAATGTGTAAAACATTAATCATAACAATAATTATAGCAACTGTCCTGAATTTTGATCAATGAAAGATGTTCTGCTCCCTTCTGTTCAGTGCATCTAAAAAAAAAAAAATGTTACCATTCACTCATTAAATACAACCACAAATTGACCATCCTTTGCTGTCCAAGCCTAGTAAAGCATCCTTATAAATATATATATATATATAGTTTAAGTTGTACTGTACTAAAATTTAAACATATAATGGAGTATATTTTTGTGATTAAACATACAGTTATTGATGGAGTATGTTTTTGTGAAGATACATAAAGGAAGAAAAAGTTGAAAATTTTGTACCCAAATTATATAAAATTTGGCCATAATTCATCATTTGATAAGAGACCTAAAACAAAGAAAGCGTTTAATTAATATGAGGGGCCGGCCACAAAGATGGGATATGAATATGAGAATTTATTTATATATGTAGTAGTGTAGTAATCTCACTTTAATTTCTTTCTTTGTAGAAATGATCATCGATGATGTTGTCCTATAATATATATATATATATATATATATATATAGTTTCTTTCTCGATCGCGTTAAAAGTACCAGTAGAGTACGTAGTGCATCAAAGTTATGGACACTTATTAATTACTATATAAACTTAAGAGTTGGACCCAACTATATATATTTATATATATCCCATACCCAAGATTAATTGTCAACAACATCTTTTGTACGCTAAAATTAAAACTAAAATAAAAAAAGAGAGTAATACATTATTAACTATGTAAGTATGTAAACATAATTTCCAATCAAAGTAGTAAGCTAGGGTTCAATTAATATAGTATATAATTTGTTCATTGACCCATGCCACCATATATATACATATATATATTATGATACTGCAGAAAAATGTTAGTTGAGGTGCAAACATAAATGGCTGGCAACTAGCTACCATATGAACAGATGCTTTTTTCACTAGAATGGAAACACTCATCATTATACCAAAGAAGTTGAATATTGATCTTCAAGCAACTAAGGCTTTTTTTTCTTTCTATTTTGCATATATTTATGGTCAAAGAAAGTTATGGTGTAAGCATCATTGAAACATCAAATCCAACATCAAATTTCACATTATGGGTTTCTTCTACTCTTGAGTGCGTGGTCACCATTATGAAAGGTAATTAATTGCTTTAAACTTTAACCTTTTCTTTTTACTTAATTATAATAATATAAACTACACATGTAAATCATATATCATGTATTTGTCTATAATAATAAGGGTACGTATTTTTATCAGATTACAACTAAATAGAGAAATTAATCATCAAAGTGACCATAATTTTTCCTCGTCCCAAGAAATTATTGGTGTATATTATGTTAATTATCTTCGATGTTGTTAAGTTTTAACTTCTTTATATATATTGTTTGAGCTTTAATATTTCATCTAATCATCTGGAATTCTTAGAAAAGGGCCCATTTTATATTGGGCTGGGCTTAATATCTGACTCGGTCAAAACAGAGATGAAGTTTCTGGGGCTCCGAATGGGCCATGCTTTACAATTCTGACCCACAACACACTGACATTGTGGACTGCGACTTTTACCTTCTTTTTGTTTTTTATTTATATGAATTACCAAAATTATTCTTTAAAAAGGAAATAGTCCGTGATGATTTTCTTTTTAATTAATACTCACAAAAACCCAACCCCAAGGTCATTTTGGTCATTTGGGATTATCGTGCACCAAGAAGCCCTTCTTCTTAAACCCTAACCGAGAGCAAAACCCCCAAAAAACCCTAGTACTACTTACTCGTTCGTTTTTCGGCTTCTGCTTGCATCTTGTTCTCCAAGAAAGAAAGAAGAAGAAATGGCGAAGCGATTGATGCCACTTCTGAACCGGGTTTTGGTTGAAAAAATCGTTCCCCCGTCAAAAACCACTGCGGGGATTCTCCTCCCTGAGAAAACCTCTAAGGTAAATTTCCTCAATCATTAACGATTACATTTTTGTTTTGTATATGTCTGGGTTTTGCTTGAAACTGTGAGATCTAACTAAAATGATGATGTTCGTTGAGAAATTAAAGCGAAATGAGTGATGAGTTTATTATTTATCTTGTGTTGTGTGAATTTTGATCATCCAATGTGACATAGAATTGTAGTTTGTAACCAACTATTTGATATAAAGTTGGTTGATTAATTATAAGTTTTCCGAATACTGTATCTTTCTATTACATTTACTTTCACCAGTTGGTGTAAATTCTTGCCAGGGTATATTGTTAGAGCAAATAATACAAATTTTGTTTCAACTTTCTTGGTCAAACAGGCAAGTGTCAAAATAGGGGGTATTTATTTTTCTTGAAATACTGATTTAATTGCTTAGCTTCTTCATATAAATGTTGAGATGTTAACATTTTTCCATCTCTTACTGACTTGATAAGCCGAGACTGGCCATTTGTTTTCTATGACTTTTCTTGCAAATATCTTGATTTTATTTTTTGTTTAGCCTTTGCTGAAATATAATTACTCCTTGATTTCTCAGTTGAACTCTGGAAAAGTTGTTGCTGTTGGCCCTGGCTCCCGTGATAGGGAAGGCAAGCTTGTTCCTGTGAGCGTGAAGGAAGGAGATAATGTTTTGTTGCCCGAGTATGGAGGAACTGAAGTGAAACTTGGTGAAAAAGAGTAAGTCTTGTATCTTTCTTGCTTTTTCTTTTCTCTTCTTGTGCTTTGAAACTTGGTTGTTGATTCGCTGATGGTTTTTGAATTTGTTAAGACTTGTAATAGCTTTTGATGCTAATAGGAATGGTTTTGTATTAATTTCTCAGGTACCATCTTTACCGGGATGAAGACATTCTGGGAACACTGCATGACTAATTTCCTCGTATTCTTACCATGTCAAAGGAACACTCTTCCGCAAGACTCTTAGCTGGATTTTAAGCTATATATTTGTTGGTGTTTCGATTGTGCTTTAGTAGCTTGTCACTTAAATGTTGAATGGGAGTCTTATTTATGAAGAATTTCACTGAGAAATACCCTTGAATTGTTGAAATTTCATATTTGCAGTCCGGTTTATTAAGGTCTTCTTGTCACAAATTGAAAAATAGTTGTTTTTAGCTTTGGTTATTGCTCGAATCTAGGATTTTAACGTCCATCAAATGTTTGCATTTATGATCTACTAAACACTAGTTGAATTTTTGTCGTAATTCTCTAAGCTTACCACAAAAATGATTGATTCTTGATATGTTTAACTACTTATTTCAAAGGATTTGACATGGCATGTTTGTAGAATGTTAGGTCAAAATATGCATAGAATGAGATTGCGAATGAAATATTAACTCATGAAATTGATAGTAAAATGTTATTAATGGATAAATTTGCAATATTTGTATGTGGTATAATCTGTTAATTTGTTGTGGGGTTCTGATTTTATTTACTTTCGAACCAAATTCGGATGGAAACTGCCATTACAGCCCTAGGCTTCAAGCCCATCTATCAAAGTAATTTATTTTAATTTTGTTAATTTCTATTTGGATGAAAATCACTTCTGAATCTTAATACAAATTGTTTTGTTGATTTCGAGTACTATAAAAATATATTTGTTGGTAATCGTTTGGACGAGCAAAAAATGATTTCCATGACAACTAAATACGCAAAAGAAGAATTTTGCTTCTTTCTTTTCTTTTCCTTTCATCATTATTTCAATGGAGTTGGTGAAAATCTGTTTACAATGCAATTGCGAAAGAAAAATATTATTAATGCCCAAATGCAATTTAGAGTCGAGCCAATTAATTACTCCATTATATTATTTTTTATTAATATATGAGCCTAGTAACTAAATCTCCTCCCTTTGTTGTTGCTCCTTTGACTTGTGGAAGTGGCTTTCCTCCAACAAATGAAGTGAAAAGAACAAGTGATCTCTCTGGCTGTGAGAGTGGTGCTTCATGTGAAGCTCCTCTTATTGTTGCAAATGATAGAAAATCACCATATGCTTGTGTCCATCCACCAACCTTCAAAAATATTTAGTACAATTAATGTTAGGTTTCACTTCATTTATTATTTCAATGTAACATATATAAAAGAAAATTAAGCTCAACTTTTTTACCTGTCTTTCCTCATACCAAGCACTGTATGGCACTGTTGTGTTTAGTTTCATCATGTCCTTGGCCAGACCATTAACCAGACTTCGAGTCGCGGTAAAAGGTAGAACTGAATCTTGATCACCACTGTCAACATTTTTGTACAAGGTTAACAACAGTAGTTATTGTTATGACTTATGATCGGGATTTGGGTTTCAGCAGGTAATTAAAATGATAAGAAAATGAAATTTATAAAATAACCTATAAACTAAAACACGAATGCCTTTCTTCACAAGCGAACCCAGAATGCCAATAGTCGGTATCTCTAAATTTTGCATCTCATAGCGTACAACTCTGTAATCAAGCAAATGAAATAAGAACTACTACGAGAGGAAAAATAAATTGTATATATATATATATATTTTTTTGGCAATTAACGTGAATGCGACTTTACTCGCTGCAAATGCCCCATGTTTTTACTCCAACAAGGCGAGCATGTAGAGCCTTTTTAACATCTTCTCTGTTTAAATACACAATCGTTTCATCTTCAACACACACATCTATTTTCGATTCATCTTTCTGCATAGAAAACACCCACGAGGTAAAGAGAAAATATCCATCCAAATTAGAAATGATTAAGATAATAATAATAAGACTCACAATATGATTTAGAACCTCGGATTGCATTACAACAGATGACAAACAAACATCGAGAGTAACATCATAGGAATCTATGAACTTCCCAATCTCTGTTGAAACTTGGTTTATTACGTTATAGCAAACCGGAGTGAGGCTTCCACTCGAGGCTTGCCTTCTTATTTCAGAATTGTTACAAATGAACGTGAATTTGTTATATGTGGAATCAGATATAAGACCATGAGACCATAGAAACTCGGCTCGCGAGTTAAAATCTGTATTGAATTCCAGGAGAGGATTTCCAATCTATTATAATCAGAAAAGAAAAAGATGAAGCATTAATTAAAAAAGTAGTAGTATTAGTTAGATTGCTATGTTTTGAGCGAGCTGATAAGTATTATTAATTTACTCACAGCAACTCCTTTGAGATTGATTTTTGCTTTAGATTTTATGATGAGATTGGCTAGTTGTGGAACATAATGTCCTGTTAATAAAATAATATACACGGGTTTGCGATTAGATTAAACTTATAAAAGAAAGAAAAATAAAAAAGAATTAATCTCCTTGATGTGATAACAAACAGCAGGTAATCGATCGAAACATACATACCAGCGTAGCTTTCTCCAGCGATGAAAAAATCTGTGTTCTTGTATTCGGGGAATTTATCGAACCAATTTTTGAGGAAAATAAGGTTGTCCTTGGCTAGGGTTGAAAAGATTCAAAATGTCAATAAATGTAGTAAATTTTTCTCATGATAAAAGTAAATTAGAGACCTGTGATTTCATCATTCACGGATTCATAAAAGGATTTATTTGCAGAATAAGAGAAACCAACTCCAGCAGGTGATTCCAAGTACAAAATGTTAGCCTCTGTAATTTAGGTAATTATTTGATTTATTAATTAAAAAATTGGAATGAAATAGTAATAGTGATTAAAATAAAATGTGCACCTTTATTCCAACTATAGTCATTTTTAACCAAAATATTTCCCCTTGGTTGAAAGGGGCCATGTTCACCGAAAGCTCCAGCTCCAACAGATGAACAACCAGGTCCTATGAAAAAAAAAAAAAGAATTGCATTAATTAAATAATTATTAAAGTGACAACACGTAGAGAAATTAAATTAAGTACCTCCAAATTATCAAAAAAAAAAATTAAGTACCTCCATTTAACCAAAGAACAAGAGGCTTAATTGAAGCTGGTTTCTGATCAGTTTCTGCCTCAACAAAGTAGTAAAAGTATTGTCTTTGTTGTTGATGATGATTTGCATCATTATTAATGGTGATGTAACCTGAATATTGTTGAAAATTGACTCTTGGTTGACCAGGCAAACTGCCTATTTTATCAGCTTCATAGTGGGATTTCACTTGTGTTGTGTATAGTAGCAATGCACAGATTATAATTAAGATTGAATATGGCTGCTGCTGCTGCTGCTGATGAATTAACACCATCACTGTGTGCTGCTCTTGTGTGTGTGTGTGTGAGTATTGGGAATTTCAATATTTTTTCTTGTCATAAAAAGTTCATGTATGTATGTGATACTACTATATTGAGGACAAATACTACTGCAGTGTTCACATCTCAAGGCGTGATGTTGCTTTGAACTTTCCTGCACGCTTAAAAATATCTCAAATTTTGAAATTATAGCTCAGCTCAGGATAATACTATAATACACTAGAAAGTAGACACTTTAATTTTGTCTGCTTCATATGATCGATGTTTAAGACAGATCAAAATTCAAGATACTGGTGTGGAGATGTCCCAATTGGTTATTTAATTCAAAATTCAAATTAATTATTAAAAAGACAAAACATTTCAAATTAAAGAGTTACTATGTATGTATGAAGAGTTGTGAGTACTATTCCTAAATAGTCATTATTTTATTTATCTATAAAGAGAGTGAAAGCAACAACTTAACAACACGTACTCATTCTAGAAAAGAAATATACTATCAGTATCACTTTAGAATAATACTCCATTAAGAAGGCAGGCAATCGAGAGTTTGGTGGATTTCTTATTCAACTTTAGAATATGTGTTGATCATGATTTTTCCTATTCTTTTGTGTGATTTTAAATATCGAGCCAACATATTGGAAATTATGATTAACTTCTCTTTATAAGATTGTGTGTAATTTGAGCTAGATTTTTTAGGTAACTTATACCCAAATCATAAATAAATCATGTGAATTTAATATGGTATGGTCGCGATAAATTTGCATGTTGGACTTTATGCACTTGTCGCAATCCTCAAATTTGGGTTTTATTATAATCACGTGTATAATTTGTTTCATCCACACATGAAGAGGGAGTGTTGAGACTAAATGTCCCACATGGATTTAATATTAGACTAAGTACATCTTACAAGTCTTGAACAATTATCACATTTTAAACTAGTTTTTGAGGTAAATTAGGCACATGTCATATATATTTTTGATTTTCTAAGGTTTAATCCATTTTCAGGCGCGTCGGATATATAAAGTGGGAACTTCTCCCAACAAAGATTTCAAACATGGGTTCCCTACTTTGTAGTGACTAGTTCTTTTCACTAAATGACACATGTCATATATAGACTTACCTCTCAATCAATGTGAAATCTACGGAGTATAATGAATTTTTTAGTCTCTAGCCATATGTAGGAGATGATTTTTATGCAAATAAATTTTGATCACTTTATATAAATTTTATGGAATTACGCGCGTCCTAGTTTACAAAAGCCTATGAAATGCAATTTTTGGCTTTTTACTTTATAAAATATATTTATTAATTATTAACATTTGAACTTTGTGCTTTAGTTTCTGTTGCAGATACAATAAATAAACTAAAAATACTTAAAAGGATGCAAGGTAAGCTATTTTCAAATAAGTCCTACTTTAGAAAACAAGAAAAAAATGTTTATGACATTTTTGAAATTTCTTTTCTTCTAGCTAAAAGAATTACCTTATCAACTGGGAAGTCACTTTCCAACTAAACCTAAATTAAAGACCGTCAAATTCATGAATTATTTAGTTTGAAATGGAAAATTAATTTAGAATTATAATGATATAAATAAATTACCATCGAGTGGATGTGGTCCTAGAAAAATTATCATCCTGAATACAAAGATGAATTCCTTTTTAGGAGTATAACATAAAGTTGAATTCGTAATACATGACGTCAACTTTTCTAGATCTCTGTTCTGAGTAGTTTATGATTTTTACCACTATCTAGTCTAGTCTAGTAACAATTCTTCCATATCCACAAAACATGCAACACACTATAATTTGTTTAGGTTAAGTTCAACTTAGATTTTATCTTATATGACTTATATTTATTAGATCGGACAAGGGTTGAATTTTAGAATCTTTCGGATTGAATAGAATTTTTAATTTTAAAATTTTACCAGTATTTTTTTTTTTTTTGGCGATAAATTTATTGACATTATATTTTCATTACGCTTAGCTATATTTCAAATTTACTTCGTAAATCTACTAAGATCAACTATCGACACTGATATTCATATTAATGTTTCAAATTTAATTAATGTTGGAGGTGAAAATATGGATAAAAATAAAATTATTAATGAAATATTAAATCATATTTTATGATGCTAATGGTGAAATATAATAATATTAATATTAATTTAAAATAAAAAAATTGGCTTAAAAAATAAACTTAAGTATATGAATAACTTTTAATTTAATATTGGATTCAATTTTTTAAAGGGTTATATCGTTAAAATTATATTCGCTCAACTTATTCCGAGTTATAAAAGTCTTCTTAATCAGACCAAATATCTTTAGTCGAATTAAAATTGTAATACTCTCTCTGTCCTATTTATTTTGCTCCCTTTGTTACAGTACTCGGTCGAACTTTTTTTGATCTTTTAAGTGACTTTTATTATTAATATATATGGTCAATATATTAGTGAAATATAGTAATTAAATTATTTATTATAAAATCAGTGAAGTTTACGAAGGAAACAAAACGGAAGGAGCAAATTGGAATTAAAACGCACTCCCATTGACATCCCAACCATAGGCCAACATTTGGGCCTGGAGTAACTTGGAATTAGAGTTAGTTTGGCCCAAAGGAAAGTCATTTAGTGGTTGGGCCAAATATTTAAAGCCCAATAAAGACAAATTTAGCCCAAGGTAAATTAGTGCACAGCCTACCTAAACAACTCCCTCAAAAAATCATCATTGCAGAATATTTCAAGATCCGCCACTACACCACCGCCATTCTTCTCTCAAATTGAAAAATCAAAATTTCTCTCTGCAGAGAATGGATCCGGAAACCGCACGAACTGCACGGGATTCACTGGACCTAGTTTTTCACATGTCAAACATACTCGAAACCGGACTCGACCGCCACACGCTTTCAATTCTAATCGCGCTTTGCGAATCGGGGATCAACCCTGAATCTCTCGCCGCCGTGGTTAAGGAGCTCCGAAAAGAATCTTCAGCTTCTTCCACAGACACAGTTGTATCGCCTCCTTAATCAGGTATTTTAACCTTTTAATTTTGTTTTTTGCAATTAATTGGGCGTGTTTAACTATCGATAATAGGTTTGTAGCAAACAAGGTTATTAGTAAAATCAGTTTAGGTTGCAATTTAGACATAGAATTTATAATGTAATGTTATGTAATTATATAAGATATTATGAATGGAAAAAATTCTCATGGGTTATGATTTACTTCTCAGGTATAATAACCACTAAGTTAATCTGCTACCTCAATTAAACACTGCCTTTTTCTTATATCTATTTTTCATTTCTAATAATGAGAATTATTCCCTGAAAGGAGGAGATTTGGAACATTAAAAATCTGTAAGATTGGGTAATATGCTGAGAAGATGTTCAAATGATGAAATATAAATCCATGAATTTGGGGATGTCTTAACATCAATATCACAAAATGTACCAAATCTGGGAACTTGGTCGATTAATATCATAATGCTTAAGTTTTGGGAATATGTACTCACTCATATGTCATTTGAAGATGCAGGTAATTCTCAAGGGATTGAACATGCTGCTGCGTGTGAGCCGTTGCTTGTATCTACTACTTTACATGGTGAATTTGCCATGGAGATTAAATAGTTCACTTGATTACATGTTTTAAAACGATTTTCCGAATCTATTGTTTAGTTTTTTATTCATGTCAAGAGAATCACGTAACCATTTTCTTTCTTGTTCGGGTTAGTGTAATCTGTTCATTGTGCGGTTGTGCTTGTTGTTTTATTGGAATTTCTTAGAACTCTAGAACCGGTTGTCAATAATAATAAATCTAGTTCTTTTCTGGACTTTGTTGTTATTTTCCCTTGTATTTGCATTTCATGATCGATTTTAAATATGAATGGTTGTGACTTGTGAGCTCATCCACACTTAGGATCTTGTGAATCGTATAAATATGTAATTTTTTTCCCGTAGGATTTGATTCATTCGTTAATTTTTTTTCTTTTTCCCGATAATAGTATTTATAATATCGTCACTGTTATGACGTATTTACTTTAGTTAACTATGCAGTTTTTCGACATGTTATTTCTATTTCCTAAAATATCGTTTTATTTTTACATACACTAAAGAAAAAATTAATAAGAAGAAGAGTGCATTAAATAAGGATAATAATAAGGAGAAGACTGTATCATAAAAAAAATAAAAAGACCTTGTATGTCTTACAATTAATAAGGGTTTTTTTAGGCACAAAAATAATAAGAAGAAGATGGTTATATTACGAAAACAATAAAAGATCATATTCCTTTTATAATCATTAAAAATTATTATTCTAATTATTAATATTATTAAGAAAGATCGAAAAACTACAAGGAATCATAAATATTGGAAAAATAAAATTTGTTGCAAACGGAATTCAAACCACGGAAGCAGATAAGGAGTTATATTGTTATACCTTCGCACTTTTTATTTTATGCTCTAACAGCTAGTTTATATTTTAAGAAAATTTATATTTCTTCAGAAAAAGTGTGTAACAATTTTTTCACTTGTCTTTGGACTTTCATGTGAGAGTCCAAACTTAAACATTTAAGAGTTTAGGAGTTCCGGAGCTTACTTTGTCAAAATAAAAAACTTATAATTTTTCTTAAATTTAAAATTATACATGGCTTGTTGGAAATGGCCTAATAATATTTAGAAAGATAGAAAAATTAAAAAGGAATGATAAATATTGGAAAAATAATGTTTGTTGCAAACAAAATTCGAACCAGGACCTCACTCTAGTTCACAGACTATACCAACCAGCCGAGCTAAGAGACTATTTTTATTTTTTTTATTTCAACAACTACTGGTATTTAAATCTTTTAGGGGGCGGTCGACTCCAGCTCCTCGTAGCTCCGCCACAGACACTATAATCAAGTGTCGATATTTCATAGGAATATACTTCGTATATGTCTGTCATATTAGCAATGATACATTATTACTTTCAAAATTATCAAACTTCACAATTGACTCAGCATTAGTCTACTGTCAAAACTTTACTAAAATATATAATTGTAATATAGCTATATTTTATTTAGAATATATACTCTGTAATTATTGATTTAAGTATGCCTGTAAAAGATCTTGGATTTGATCCCAAAAATATATATATATGGCTGTGCAACAATTTGTTTCATTATTTTTAGCTGAGTTGGGTTATGTTAACAATATTAGGTACAATAATTTGTTCCATTATGGTCACATAAAAATGCACAATCATGTATCTGCAATTCTACAACATCACACAATTAATACTAAAGCAATTATTTATTAATTTAAATAATTTCAAATCAATTATATAAAATTTAAAAGATTAAAGTAATTATATTTATCAACATAAAATCTTATTTGCAATGTCTTATTGTCTTTGATTAAATAATACAAATACACAATTTCTAATAATTAAAACAATGAGTTGGTAATTGCAAATTACACGGAAAAAGAACTCGTAATATACTGCATTTCTTTTGAAGGGTTCGGGTTATTTATTTCAAATCCGTAATCAAATATATATGTTTCTTTGGATCATTTAAATTTTGCGTAAATTTGAAACGATTAAATAGATAGATGTTGTATATTTAAAATGATGAATTTGAAACTTATCCAATATAGTGATGACTAATTTATACACTCTTAGTCCATAAATGTTTACTCGTATTTTCTTTCTCAAATATCATAAATATGATTTTATTTCCTAAATTGAATTGTTTCTTATAAAAACCCTTTCATATGTAATGATCAGCCGCCGCCGCACTCGTTGCTCGCACATAAATTTGTCTGAATGTAAAGTAATAGTTGTAATATTAAATAATCACTAAATTAAAAATTAAATGTAATTAATTTTAATTTTTAATTACTATTTAGCTCAATAATGCAAATGAGAACTATATAACCCTTTGTCAAGAACGATAGGCAGAAAAGGATCAAATGTGAACGGAGAAAAAATAAAGAACGAATGCAGTATTATTTATAGGGAAGTAGATTCAAATGGTTTAATCCAAAGAAATTATTTCCCCGAAAAAAAAAACGAAAAAGGAAAATCCAAAGAAAAAGAGAAAAGATTCCACACGTGTGACATAATCCCGTACATTTCTCTCTCTAAACCCGCCTTTCCCCTTTTTAAAACCCCCCTTCCAACAAGCACCGCTATAAAACAAACCGCAACCCTTATTTATAACACTCTCAAATCATCTCAAATCAAAATTCCTCTCTGTAAATTTACAAACCCCCGTTTTCTCAATCGAAAAATTCCCCAGTAGAAATGTCGGAAAACGAACTACAATCATCGAATCAAGAAGAAGAACAAGAAGACCCAGTAGAAGCGTTCATGAGCTTGGACAACTGGCCGTCTTCTTCTGAAATATTAATGGTGGGTTTCGTGATAGTCAATGTTGTCGGCATTCGGCATTACGATGGCATTATCAGGGGTCGGGAGATGGTTGGTTTGGTCAGAGATGAGTTGAATCCATATGACCCAAACGCAATAAAGGTTTTAAACACTCGTTCTAAACAGGTCGGATATATCGAGCGCTCTGCCGCCTCTGTTCTTTCTCCGTTGCTAGATGATCGAGCAATCATAATTGAAGGTTTATTTATTTACTTATTGTTATTAATTTATTTTCTGAATTTGTGTATGCTGCAAAAATGAGGAATATTTTTGAACCATCTTTGTCATAGAACAGTTGAGTATGAAGATAAATTAACAATTTTGATATTTGGGACCTTTGTGTATATAGAGCATTAGATATGTTATATCTACTTTTTGATAATTGGATCGAGGTAAGGGTGTGATGAACAAGAATTGGAGATTGAACCATTGAATAAATAGATAACAATTAAGTTGATCAATTGTGCCTCAAATAGTTGTACTTGCTTTGGTGAAACATGAGTGGTATCTCAAATGGTTTTCCTTCATTATCTACAGTTTTTCTTTTTCTTGGATTAATTGTTTAAAATTAACAATTCACCTTTTTCTGCTCATATTAAACTTTCAATTTATTTGTGTTGGTATGTAACAGGTATTGTGCCAAGGGTATCAGGGAGGGACAACATATTCAAAGTTCCTTGTCAAATTCACATTTTTTCAAGGTTGGAAGAATTTGAGAGAGTGAAAGTAGCGATTGCAAGAGGTGGATTGCAATTAATTTCAGAAAGCAGTGCATCTTTTACATTATCAGAAGCGGTAGTTATAAAGGTGACAAGAGGTGTCGTGGAAGAGAGGAGCGTAGATGAGATATTTAAAATGTTGGACTTGAAGGTTTGTAATGAAGGGGCAGCAAAACCGTTGGACCCCCCAAAAAAAATGATAAAATCAGAGCTTTTTTCCCATCAAAAGGAAGGATTGGGCTGGTTAGTTAGTAGGGAGAACTCATGCGACTTACCTCCATTTTGGGAAGCAAAAGACGGGGTTTATGTGAATGAGTTAACTAATTACCAGTCTGTTATAAAACCTGAGCCTATGAGAGGTGGCATTTTTGCAGATGACATGGGCTTGGGAAAAACTCTTACGCTGTTGTCTTTAATTGCTTATGATAAATGGGCTTATACTGGACATTCATGTAGCAACGTGGACGCTGAAAACGAGGAGGAACCAGGCAAAGAGAATTTTTTTCCATTATTTCGCAAAGTGTCAAAGAGGGGAAGAAGTAGCATAAAAGCTGAAACTTCAAAGAAGAAGCAAAAAACTGAAGATTTTAATAATAAACCCTCTGGTTCCATGGAATCAAGAACTACACTGATTGTTTGTCCTCCTTCTGTATTTTCAGCATGGATAACGCAGTTAGAAGAGCACACAAAGGTGGGTTGTTTCAAAGTATATATCTATTATGGAGAACGAACTAATGATCCTGAAGAGCTGCAGAAGTATGATATTGTACTAACAACATATAGTACACTAGCTATTGAGCAGTCTAGTCAAGAATCTCCTATAAATAAGATTGAGTGGAGACGAATTATTTTAGATGAGGCACATGTGATCAAGAATGTGAATTCGCAACAGAGTCGTGCAGTCATTAATCTGAAGGCTAAGCGTAGGTGGGCTGTTACTGGAACCCCCATAGAAAATAGCTCTCTTGATTTGTTTTCTCTTATGGCCTTTTTGAAGTTCGAACCATTTTCCGTCAAAAGTCTTTGGAATAGTTTGATACAACGCCCACTTGCTCAAGGAGATGAGAAGGGTATTTCCCGCTTGCAGGTTAGTGCATTAAACCATGTATCTAGTACTCATTTTGTATATTTTTTCCGTCTCGCCAGTGTAACTCGCTGCTATTATTTAATTATTGTGCTTTGCCAGATTAAAACATGTTGTTGGCGATATTTACTCTTTATTTTAGTGTTTAGATGATTTTTGGTGATACATGTTGTTTCAGATCTTGAAAACATTTGCTACGTCATTGGAATTTTTGTCAAAAACTGAATTGGTGTTTCATATTTACGCTGGAACTTTTTTAAAAGTATAGTTATATGGACTTATAGTTCTGCACCTGGAAGATGGAACAGAGGAGCAAAATCATAAACACACATCCTTCGTTCTTGAGAATAGTCTTTAATGATTTCTGCCATTAGCCTTTAAGTAATATTTACAAAATTCATTGCAAAAGATGAAAAACTATACTTTCAGACTAAAGTAGCAGAAGTGGTACACAATTTTTTAGTTCATTGTACGTTAAACATACTACAAGCAACTGTTGAAAAGCTTGTAGATTAGTTGCCCCCTTTGTTTGTTTAATTTGAACTATCCTTCTTTGAATTACTTTTGGTGGCGTGGATGCTAGTTCTATCAGTATATGTTGTATGTTTTATTTGTTTCCCGTGATGCATTGTTACTCAACCTTCAAAAACACTAATGTGATGCCTATGTACATATTTCAGGTTCTCATGGCAACCTTATCATTGAGGAGGACCAAAGAGAAAGGTTTGGTTGGTTTGCCATCCAAAACCATAGAGACTTGTTTCGTGAACCTCCGTGAAGAAGAGCGTGAGATTTATGATCAAATGGAAGGGGAGGCCCAAAGGATTGTTAAACGCTACATTTCTGCTGAAAGTTTGGTGGTCAACTATTCTACAGTACTTAGCATCCTAGTACGACTTCGCCAAATTTGCACACATTTAGCATTGTGCCCTTCTGATATCAAAGCTCTACTTCCACCATGTAAAATTGAAGGTAACTCAGATTTTAACTGCCTTTTGTAACTCTTTGTTTTGTAACTCCATGTTATCATAGTGAATTGTGTGGAATGACCTCTTTCTATGATTCTATCTATGGTTTTTATTTTGTATATTTCCTTTTTTCAATTTAATTGTTTACTATACTCTTAAGTGTAAAATTACTTTTCTCATTCTACTAGTTGTCAATTATGAACCCTTCAAACACTTTTGCTAATGAAGTGTCTAAAATCTCTTTTTGGTGATGTCCTAGATAGGAATTTGAATTTAATATCATACCTTCCGTGAATCTGGTTACCAAATTTAAGAAATATTCACTTGATGGATACTGTTCGGGATAATTTGGCTTTCTTTTTCTTTCCTCTTGGACTATGTTTATGCGCTCGAGAGAATGATGAGATTGGAGAATTCCCTTGGATTTTATAGGTGTGTTTAGTGTACTATCGTCTAATTCAACAAGATATGCCCAATTTATAGGATATCTCATAGGAATAGAGTTTACGAGGTGTGTGCGCTTTTTGTGTGCATGTGTATGTTGAATTATGACATGTACTAATAATTTATTGTGCAAATATTTTGACGGCTTTTGAAGACTGAGTGAAGCACTAGTAAAACAACATTTCTCTTTGATTAAATTTCACATTTCTGAGTCTTTTTCTTGTTTTGTGTGACCAGTCATAATTCATTTTTACTATCTTTGTTTTTTATGTATTTCAAACTGATTTCAACCAAATTGATGCAGATGTGAAGAACAACCCAACTCTATTGGAAAAACTGCTTTCAGTGTTACAAGATGGAGAAGATTTCGACTGTCCAATCTGCATATCTCCACCTACGGATGTTGTAATAACTTCTTGTGCTCATATTTTTTGTCGTTCCTGCATTCTTAAAACCATAAAAAAAACAAAACCTTGTTGCCCAATGTGCCGCCATCCACTTTCAGAATCTGATCTTTTTAGATCCCCTCCACAACCTTCTCAGACATCTTCATCTTCTGGTGCATCTTCTAATTCATCATCCAAAGTTGCGGCTCTTTTAAAACTACTCTCTGAATCGAGGGAAGCAAGCCCAGCTACAAAATCAATTATCTTTTCACAATTCAGAAAAATGTTGTTTTTACTTGAAGAGCCACTAAAAGAAGCTGGCTTTAAAACAATTCGCTTAGATGGCTCGTTGAATGCCAAAAAGAGGGCAGAGGTGATAAGTGAATTTGGAGACCTGGCATCAAACGGCCCCACAATCTTGCTCGCGAGTCTAAGGGCTTCAAGTGCTGGAATAAATCTCACTGCTGCTTCAAGAGTATACTTGATGGAACCGTGGTGGAATCCAGCGGTTGAGGAACAAGCTATGGATCGTGTTCATCGTATCGGGCAAACTGAAGATGTAAAGATTGTGAGGTTGATTGCTAGAAATACAATCGAGGAAAGGATTCTGCAACTTCAAGAGAATAAGAAATTACTTGCAAGGAAAGCTTTTGGTAAAAGGGGGGCAAAAGATCAGAGGGAGATTAATATGGATGATCTTCATAGATTGATGAATTTGTGATTTTTTGTAATCTTTAACATTTGATGAAAGTTGTGTGTCACTAAATAGTATTTATGCAAACGTAAACAGGTTCTAACTTTTTGTAAATGTGAAAAGCGAATGGAATTTAATGAATTTTGGTGCATTCACTACATCAACAAAGATTTAACTCTTTGGTCAATGTTTATCTTTTATTAGAATGATTTATTCTTGATGTCTCAGTTTTTGGTTGTGAATATGAATTTTGATTTAGAATCAGAATATTGAGATAGTATGTCGATTTTTGTTTAGAAGAGTTAGCGTGTCTAGAATTATTTACACTAGCTAGAACATTCTTGTCTTAGATAATTTCTCGATTTTTGTAATGCGTTTCGTTTGGGTTAAATAAATACTCATGTATTATCTCCGTCTCTTATTTTTTACTCCTTTCACTTGTTGGAAAACTGAAACTTTTGGGTATTTTTATTTTTATATTTATATCCTTAGAAGTAGTGATTGAAAATTAGTGATGTCAAATCATTACTTTATGTGAAAGGGTATTTTTGAGAAAAATAATTCCATTTATAGAAAGATAGTCTTATTTTGGGACATCAAATTTAGGGAAAGAGGAAGTATATGTTTTAGAATTGAGAAGGGTTTTTTTTTTTTTTTTCCCTTTCAGAGATTATGGGAAGAAAATAAATAATGCAAGTGATAGATTACTCTATGTCAACTAATGCTTGTCATGTGAGATAAGTTATATAAGAGATATGCTATTTTATTGTATGTCAATTAAATAGAGTTTGTTTAGAATAAAAGATAAGATAATATTTTTAAAATGAGATTATTTTGAAAAATTTAATAAGTTTAATTTAAAAATAGAGTTATTGTTTGTTTGTTTGAGAGAGCGCACAAATATTCTCTGAAAAAACGAGAGTGGTGGATGGGCTGGGCTGGGCTGGGCTTCTGCATCGGACATAGAGTTTGGGCATTATTGTGCGCCGTCGAATTTGCTATAACCAAAGAAGGGCTGAATCTAGTAATAGTTTAATTCCAATTTTTCATACATGGGCTTTCAAATTCCTCATGACCATCAATTTTAAAGTACTATAATACTCCTATATATAAAATATAAATAAATATACTTGCCCCAGAAGGCATATGCAAACAGATCTTGAGTTCTTGACCTTGACCGTTGATTAAATTTCTCACAAATTTTACTGCATTTGATTTGAGTTTCACAATAAATTTCGCTTGGTTTATTACAATTCTCCCAGACTAAACTTAACCCAAAAATTGAAATTTAGAACTGTGAAAGGTGAATCCTCCACCTTCGTACAATTAAATATCCAATTAAGTATACGGTTAAAAGTGTTGGAATTCGATATATTAAAAATTCAGACAATATAATAAATTAAAAAAAATCAAGTCAAATAATAATATAAATCCAACTTAGTTATTTTTTTACCTATAAAAGAAAGATCTGGAACAAGTTATTTTGCATTAGTTCACCCCCAAAATAAATGACAAACTGATTGATTCTTGAAAAAAAACATAGGAACACTTTTAAATTGTTTGTTTGGCGTTTGGGAAAGTAGTTTGGGAGAGTAGTGGAGGTTTGTGAAATAATCTCGATTTGCGTAATGTTGTTTGTTTGGGTTTTGAGAGAGTGGTTTGAGAAATAAAGTAGGTGTAGGTTTTTTTAGAAGAATTGGGTTGTAGGTATAAGATGTGTAAGACTTTATGTCAAATCATGTTTGTTATGTGAGATAAATTGTGTAAGAGATAGGTTACTTTATGTCAAATCAAAGTAGAGATTGTATAGGTTTTGTTTAGAGATAAGAAAATTGTTGTTTGTTTGGCTTTTGAGAGAGTAGGTTGAGAAAATTAATGGATGAAAAATTAATCTCGGAAAATAGAAAACATGTTTGTTTGGCATTTCCCAAACACGAAAAAATTCTGGAAAACGCCAAACAAACAAGCCCATGATTTTTTTAATAATCTTTCGGTATTATTTTAGGAAAAATTTGTTAATGATAGTGAATAAATAATTAACTAACATATAAAACGAAGAATTTGATCTCACCAGTTCAAGAAACGGATCCGGGGCTCCGAATTTGTATAGGAATCCAATTACATCATTATCTCCACTAGAACTGGAGTTG
The DNA here is from genome assembly GCA_030819805.1 of Penstemon newberryi var. newberryi. Lineage (NCBI taxonomy): Eukaryota > Viridiplantae > Streptophyta > Magnoliopsida > Lamiales > Plantaginaceae > Penstemon > Penstemon newberryi. The sequence goes on from JAUALY010000002.1 coordinate 1,198,511, forward strand.
GAGTTGGTATGAACAATATGCATTTCCATATCATATATGATATATGCATCAATATTTTTTTTAAGGTTTGGATAAAGAAATATATTTTAAAGTACACTTGAACTTTATTTTTTTGGTAAATAAAACTTAATCATAAAACGGATCAAAGTCAATAGTTACAGTTGTTTTTGGGCTACCGGAATCACAAAAAACAATGGGGGGAATGAGGGAAAGCGGAACACAACCATTCCAATTACAAGATTTTCCCCATTTTGCTAAGTTATGGGCGGCCTTGTTTCCAAGTCTTGGGACTTTCTTGATTTTCCATTTGGGCCAAAAACCAAGGATTTGACGAGCAAAGAGGGCGTCAGTCTTGCTTGACCATTCGAAGACAGGAGTAGGAGTGGTAATCATAAGAATGGCATTGATTGAGTCACTTTCGAAAATAGAAAACATGCAACGAGCTTGATTGATGATGAGCATAGCTTCTTTAATTGCACAAGTTTCGGCAACAGTAGCATCGGAGAATGTGTCTTGTTTGATTGATGCAAAAACAATTGAACCAGCAGTGTTCCAAACGATGAAAGCTAACGAAGAACCAGTTTCATGGAATGCAGCATCGACATTGATTTTATACCAATCAGGAGGGGGAGGAGACCAATCAGAGCTAATGCAAGGCCCTTTTGCAATAATGAGCTTTCTATGTTGAGCAGTAGCATGCTCAAGAGAGGAGTTGCAGCACCTTTTTGTAACCAAAATGAGATCAAGGACAGTGGAGTTATGTAGTAGATTATTCCTTGCTTTCCAAACTGAGTCAATTGCAACAATGCAAAAGTTAAGAAATTCCAAAGAGAGATCCGCAGCTGGAAAGAAGGAGGAGTCTTGCTTTAACACGGCATAAATCCATTCCTCAAAATTCCAAGAACCAAATGGATGAAGTCTGAATTTCCATTTTGACGTGAGAAAAATAGCTTCAACAAAAGGGCACCTGATAAATAAGTGATCAACAGATTACACAACAAACAAGATTTATCTTCAACATAAAAAATGGTGGAGAGACGTTCCCGGGTTGGAAGCATATTGTTGAGTATTTTCCACACCAAAAATTTCAAACGATCATGAATGCGGGCCTTCCAAAGTAGATTCCAAATGTTGTTCGAACCTGAAGAAATAACAGTAAAACGAGCTTTCTGATCGGTTAGATATGCATTTTTAACCGAGAAATCACCCTTTTTGGAGTGAATCCAGAAAAGCTTATTTGGTTCCAAAGAAGAGGGAACTTTAATCTTGAGAATTTCATTGATGGTATCGGGAGAGAACATGGAGGAGAGTAGGGAGAGGTTCCGATTAGGGGAGTTGGGGTAGAAGAGTTCGTGGACATAGTTTGGAGTTTGGTAAGAGGTAGTAAAGTGGCTACGACAAGGCTTGAAATCGAGAAGAGAGGGAATCCAAGGGTCATCCCAAATATTAATGATCGAAGTGGAGGAAGAAGTGGTTTGGAAGCAAGCACCTTTCCGGATGATAGAAGTACATTCGAAAATGCCTTTCCAAATCCATGAGGCGTTACTTTTGGTTCGGGTGGCAGAGAGGATGCTTGTGGATTGGAGATATTTGGAGGTGAGGAGAGGGACCCAAATTTTGTTTGAGGAGGTAGCAATGTTCCAAGTGAGCTTGGAGATGAAGGCTTTATTCATGTCAAGAGATCTACGAAGACCTATGCCCCCATTCCACTTGGGAGTGCAAATTTGGTCCCAACATTTAAGAGCAAGGAATTGGGGTTTATCATTTGCTTGCCACCAAAACTTTCGGATATGGGAATCAAGTTTATAACAAATATTTTTTGGGAGAAGGAACGTGGACATATGATAGGAAGGAATGGCTTGGGCAACCGCTTTAGCTAAGACGTTACGACCCGTATGAGAGAGAAGACGAGCTTTCCAACCACAAAGCTTTTTCTCCAATTTTTATACAACATCATTAAAACAAGATTTACTACCCGAAGTTTTACAAAAAGGGAGACCAAGATGTTTGGACTTGTGGTTACACTTTTTCATTCCAAGAATGTCGAGAATTTTATTACGAAGTGTTCCACGGGAGTTTGGGCTAAAATGAACAAAAGATTTTTCTTTACTAACAACTTGCCCGGTCCAATTTTCGAAAGTGGTGAGAATGTTTTTGACCTCAAGTGCATTTGATTCATTTGATGAACAAAAGATGGTGATATCGTCGGCAAAGAGAAGGTGGGTAATCGGGGGACAATTACGGCTGATTTTGATTCCTTGAATAAGGCCCTCATATTCTGCCCGATTAATGAGAAGGATGAGAATTTCAGTGAAGATTATGAAGAGGAAAGGCGAAAGAGGATCGCCTTGTCTAAGACCCCTAGACTGTTTAAAAAACCCGTGAGAGGTTCCGTTGACAAGGATGGAAAAAGAGACGGTGGAGATACATTGGTTGATAAGGTTGATGAAATTTTGGTCAAAACCAAATACACCAAGAATGCTAAGAAGTACGGACCATTCTACTCTATCAAAAGCCTTAGCAAGATCAATTTTAATTGCCATGGCCTCACTCTTTGATTTTTTTCGGCTATTGATGCAATGGAGAATCTCATGGGAAAGAATGGAATTGTCATTTATGTTACGACCGGGGACGAAGGCGAATTGAGTGGGAGAGATGAGGTTTTCAAGGTGAGCTTTGAGTCTATTAGCAAGTATTTTGGTGATAGCTTTGAACACGGTATTGCAAAGACTAATAGGCCTAAACTCTTCGACACGGCAAGCATTAACTTTTTTAGGGATGAGAGCAATGAGAGTGTGGTTGAAAGCTTTAAGAAGATGACCGTGAGAAAAAAAGTGAACCACAGACTCAACAATGTCTGAACCAACAATGTCCCAAAAGTTTTTGAAAAAAGTTGGAGAAAAGCCGTCTGGTCCAGGGCTTTTGTAAGAGTTCATGGAGAAAAAAACTTTTTTTATTTCCAAAGGTTGAGGTATGACCGTGAGATTTTGACAATCAACTTGTTCAATTTGCTTACAAAAAAGACCTTCAAAGTCGGGGGGGGGGGGGGGGGGGGGTGAAATGGATTGGTGGTGGTGAAGAGATCACAAAAGAAGTTCTCAAACACAACACAAATATCAAGCCAATTAGAGCAAAAAGTGCGATTAACCGGATTAAAAATATTGTAAATGCGATTGTACCTTCGGTGGATAATAGTGGAGAGGTGGAAGAAACGCGAGTTTGCGTCCCCCCTCTTCAAGCCATTTTTCTTTGGCACGCTGTTTCCACATGGTTTCCTCTCTCGCAAGTAGAACATCTAAATGGGATTGAAGTGCTTCCTCTAGGGCAAGAACGTCGGAGCTTTGGTTTTGGGATTGGAGGGAATCGATGGATTGTCTAGTTTGGAGGATTTGATTTTGGCAGTGCCCAAAAGTGATGCGGTTCCATGTCCTAAGACCATCACGGGTATTTTTGAGTTTGGAAAAGAGTTTGTAGGCGGGGGATCCCATGGCTAATTTTTCCCAATTGAATTCAATAGTAGTGCGGCATCCTTCGTGTTGTAACCACATTGTTTCAAACCGAAAAGGTTTTGGTCCGACCAGTTGGGAGGGAGAGGTGTGGAGAACAATTGGTTTATGGTCAGAAGCGCAAGCCGGGAGGTGAGCAACTACGACAAGAGGGAAAAGGACATTCCAAGCCGGGTTAGAGACGGCACGATCGTTTCTTTGACGGATATTTCTATTTCCACCTCTTTTATTATTCCAAATGAAGACATTACCGGAAAAGGCGATGTCTTCGAGACGGCACTTGAACTTAACTTCACTATACATCTTGATCTTGATAATGGGACCACTTAAATAAATGGTTGGGAATTATTATATAATACTACTTCATAATATTAATTTGAAAATTGAATCACTAAGCATTTAATGTTGTTAGACACTTTCTGCACAAAGTTGATATATGTGAAAAGCAAGCGCACAACTCAAATCCCCAATTTACCCTCTCTCCTGAAAAAAAAGCCCAAATTCTCTTCTCTCTCATTTTCATTTCTTGTATTACAACACCTCTCTCCCAAAAATTCCATTTTCAAGCTCTAATCTATTTCTTCTTTTCTCCACCCTCTCTGAATTTTGTTTCTAAACATGCCCTAGCACACCCAAAACATGCTGTCAATTTTTCTTTTTCTGTTTTCTACTCATTCCCTATACGCACAGTTCGTACTCATTTTCAGAATCCCAAATACACGCCAAAGACTGTACACGTTCGTACACATATTCACACCCTATACACGCACAATCACACCCCTAAACCACAAATTCACTTACTTAACGCTCATAAGTTTTTTCTCTCTATCCTGGAATTTCGATTTAAGATCAAACTTCATCCATAATACTACTGTTTATTCAAACAGAAGAGTATGAGGAATCCCCAAGGCTTTGGGAATAGTTGGATAAAACGAATCAGAGACTCAAGGTTATTATTTTTTTTTTTATTGAAGATTAATTGGTATTTACGGTTTAATGTTTACTTTTTTTGTAGTTATGCTTCTGGGCTCAGGATTAGAGATCGAAAATCGAGTTTGCCGAGTTTTTCCCAAATCAGGTAGGGAAAAGTTTTTTTCAGTGGTAAATATTTTTTTACTATTCTTATATTTGGGTTTTTCTGTCCCAGGGAAAATATTATGGATGCCGATGATAATCCTCTGGCCAACCGTGGATTTTTATTCTGTACAGTTTTAAGCTTTAAGCTTCTTATATATGCTCTATTTTTTTTTTTTAAATTTATTAACATGATGTGCTTTTATTTGTGTAAATAGATGGTGATCGAAAAATACAGGATCCTGTGACATTAGGGCTACAAATTATGGTAATGTTCTATTTAATTACATAGTGTGTTCTTAATTCTTTTTTTTTTTAATGTGTTTTGTGTTTTTTTTTTAGGTTTTAATCTTAAGAATGATTCCAGTTCATGTTGATCCGCTAACTCAAGTGCCTGTTGCTGAGTTGGTTCCAACTCCCGATGATATTTCATTTGAGGATGCTGAATGCTCAATAGTAATTAGTAAATCTCAAGAAACATCACTTGTAGATGATTCTCATACTGCTGTTGTTGAAGAGTCGTCTGCCATTATTAATCCAAATGAAGCAGCTATTTCGTTTGAGGATTCTGGATGCCTATTAGTAATTAATGAATCTCAAGAAACATCACTTGTAGATGATCCACATACTGCTGCTGTTGAAGAGTCGTCTGCCAATATTAATCCAAATGAAGCAGCTATTTCGATTGAGGATTCTGGATGCCTATTAGTAATTAATGAATCTCAAGAAACATCACTTGTAGATGATCCTCATACTGCTGCTGTTGAAGATTCGTCTGCCAATGTTAATCCAAATGAAGCTGCACCATTGCGTAGGCGTAAGAAAAAGAGGGAGAGGGACCCAACCTTTTCAGTTAGATGTACCATGTATGGAACTTGGGCAGTAAATACTCCTGAAGATAGGATAATTTCGGTATAATAAGTTACTTTATATTTATTAATTAAATGACATTTGATATATTTGATCAAATTAAGCGCTTTTCGTTGTAGCTTTGTTCGGGTCCAAAGAATGTAGCGCCACTCGCACCGCCACCCCGACAGAATTGGGTTCCGCCAACCCGGCAGCGATGGTCAGTGCCATCCCAACAGCCCCAACAGCAAGGTGAACCACCCCGACCGCAACTTGCCCTACTCGAACAAGACGAATCATCTCTGCTGCCATCACCAAAAATTTCAAATGTAACTCAGTTTCAAAAATTATTTATACTTTCAATCGAACGAATTGTCATTTGGGTGACTTACTGACATTAAGAACATATTTTTGCAGGACTTATTGGCATTACTACTGTCTATACCCTTCTCACCATCTAATGTTCCTTTTCCACTACTGCCCCATTCAATCCATATGCCACTAAATTCACCAATGTCATCACATCCATCCTCTTCCATCATGCATGATACATTGGCACTGCCAGATGTTCCTTTCTCTTCGCATGCTATAACAGATGACCACCCTGAAACACAGATAATGTAAGTTTATCTAGAGTTTCATTTTGTAAGATTAATTGGTATTTACTTTTTAATATTTATTGTTTTTTGTATGTATGCTTCTTATGGGCTCACGATTAGAGATCGATCGCTGAGTTTACCCCAAATCAGGTAAGGGAAAAGATATATTTTTTTACTATTCTTATATTTTGTTTTTTTTTTTCTGTCACAGGGAAGATATAATGGATGCCGATGATAATCCTCTGGCCAACCTTGGATTTTTATCATGTACAGTCTTAAGCTTCTTATATATGCTCTATTTTTTATTTATTTATTTATTAATATGATATGCTTTTATTTGTGTAAATAGATGGCGATCGAAGAATACATGATCTTGTGAAATTATGGCTACAAATTCTGGTAATGTCCTATTTAGTTACATAGTGTTTCGTTAATTCTTTTTTTTTTAATGTGTTTTGTGTC